>JAECXP010000153.1:2665000-3358253 GCA_018152965.1 Scaptomyza pallida | reverse complement strand
TGTTATACTATATATTAGAGATGGGATCGGGAAAGAAATTGCTTCCCATCCCAAAACTCTTTCGCTGGTTTGGATGTTGGTATATTAAGCACTTGCCTCGACAGCATTTACAACAATGGCAAATCATTTCATTCTTGCCAAAATTTCAAAATATCGCAATCTTTCTTAAATCTGATTTGCTTAATATAACTATTTATTTTTTGGCAGTTAATTGCAAAATTTCGACACGCCATAGCTGCAGCAATTATTGGAAAAGAGTGACCGAATTTCGTAATAAAGAAAATACATGTAAATGCTCCCATTTATTGCATTTGCGATATTTCGTGTCGCTACAAAATGCAATCGGTGGGTAATTTCGATAAAAACATAACTTTCATCGAGTACATTTTGTTTGGGTCCCGACTAATTTTTGGGTCCCGACAGGTTTACCGGGACCCGTGGGAATTTCGGGATCGACCACTTATCCCGACTTTCCCGGATTTTTAGAATCGTTCCCATCCCGCCCAATCCCGATAGTTTTTTGGGACCCGCGGGATTCCCGAAAATCCCGATCCCGACGCCCATCTCTAGTTGGTATCATTGATTTAAAACAAATCAATTAAAACATAATTTGTTTTTGTACACCAGAATATGTTACGCGATTGGTTTTACCTACATACTTGCTAATTATCAAACAAAACTTAACACACAAATACCTATTGCCATTGTTGTTTTGATATTATTTTCAAACTGACATTTGTAAGTTTAGTTGGTGTTGCAAATGCACATATGTACATACATACACATGTATGTACGTGCATTTTCATTATTTAGTACCTACATACATATGTATTAACAAAAATGCAAGTGCATATATTGGTTAATGCACGCATACATTGTTGTATCTGTAGCAAGCTAATCTATATACAGTTTGTCTAATAATTCTTTGCAAAAGCAAAAATTGTTTGCAAAATCAACTTTAATGTTAAATTATAAGAAAACCAATAGAGCATTTAAAAATTTTTTTTTACAATATCATAAACGTATTTATTTTAAATGTAATAACAACAAAAAACTTTAACAAATTTAATTCTAAACTAAACAAAACTCAACAAAAACAAATATGTTCATATTTTTAACTGTCTAATAATTGTTTGCAAAATGTAATGTAAGCATAAAAGGAATATAAAATAACATAAAAAACTGAAATAAAAAACTTAATATTTAGTATGGCCACCATCTGCATTGATAACAGCTTGTAGCCGTCGCGTCATTGACCCAATTAGGCACTGCAGACTGTAGCTTTCGGGTATTTTCTCCCACTCTTCAATTATAGCCCTAACTAGGGCCTGTTTTGAGTTGGAGCACGTTTAGCCACCTTTTTTTTAAATAAGCCCACAAATTTTCGATTGGATTCAGATCCGGGCTTTGTGCAGGTGTATCCAACACTTTGCTGCAGTTGTACAGCAACCAAGTCCTGCACAAAAGTGACTTGTGTTTCGGGTCATTATCTTGGTATAATTTATACCGTAGCTTGTTGTTGTTGTTTGCGTCAACAAAGCCAAACTTTTGAGCGCTTCTTGATAATTCATTTTTTAGAATATCTAGGTAATACTCTTTTGTCATTATTTCGGAGAAAACCCTTAATTCTCCTACACCCTTTGACGAAATACATCCCCACACCATAACTGAAAGCTTTCCAAACTTTACTGTGGGGATTATATTTCGTGATTCAAGGGCCGTGTTCTTTCTCCGCCATACCGTTTGTGGGCCTTCATGATGGTACATCATTATCTTCGTTTCATCGCAAAAGATTACATCGTCCCAGTAGTGGGGCGGTTGTGCCACGTGTTGAAATGCAAATTGACGCCTTTTTTCAATATTTGCTACGGATAATAATGGCTTCTTCCGAGCTATGCACGACGTGTACTTGTTGGCTATCAAACGTCGGCGGATTGTCTCTTTGCATACCGTTTTCTTACACTGATTTTCGACAACCGAAACCAATTCCCGCAAGCTGGTTTGAGGCTTACAGTTGATTGTTCTCAAAATTTTCCTTTGATCCCTATCACTTAGTTTCGGAGGACGACCGCCAGAAGTCTGCAATTCCAATCTATTTTCTTTTTCAGCGCGATTTATTATGTTGTAAACTGTTCTTAATTTAATCGCAAACATTTCTGCCAATTCCTTTGGCGTTTTCCGTTGTAATAGTTATAATAAACCAACTGTATTACATTACCGCGTGTTCTTTTGCCTGGCATATTTAAACTCTTGTTTTGCACAACTTAACTGCTCAAAATTCAATTAGCGACTAAAGCATAATCTAAAAATAGACATAGCAATGGAGTATTGCATCTCTTATCTCGATTTTAGTTCCGTTACGTTAGTTTACATATTCCTTTTATGCTTACATTACATTTTGCAAACAATTATTAGACAGTTAAAAATATGAACATATTTGTTTTTGTTGAGTTTTGTTTAGTTTAGAATTAAATTTGTTAAAGTTTTTTGTTGTTATTACATTTAAAATAAATACGTTTATGATATTGTAAAAAAAATTTTTAAATGCTCTATTGGTTTTCTTATAATTTAACATTAAAGTTGATTTTGCAAACAATTTTTGCTTTTGCAAAGAATTATTAGACAAACTGTATATAAAAGAGTTTGTCCTGACTGATTGTTGAGAGACCCACAGCCTAAACGAAAAGAGCTAGAAGGCTGAAATTTTCACAAAATATTCCATTCTCGGTGAAAGTGAGCACTAAGAAAGGATTTTTAATTTGGACCACTCCTTCGAGTACCTCCTGAACACTTAAGTCCTTTTTTTCTCAACTTTTGTACTAGAGCTATGCTTTAAAATTATTCAATTATTACAAAACTTGGTCAGGACATGGAGGCGTGTAAAAAAATTATGGATGCAAAATTTGGACCCGATCCGACAACTCCTTGGGGCACCTCCCATACACTTATGTTATGGAGCGTGCTTATCTATATATATAAAATAGTTTGTCCTGACTGACTGACTGACTGACTGACTGATTGATTGTTGAGAGGCCCACAGCCTAAACGATAAGAGCTAGAAGGCTGAAATTTTCACAAAATATTCCATTCTCGGTGAAAGTGAGCACTAAGAAAGGATTTTTAATTTGGACCACTCCTTCGAGTACCTCCTGAACACTTAAGTCCTTTTTTTCTCAACTTTTGTACTAGAGCTATGCTTTAAAATTATTCAATTATTACAAAACTTGGTCAGGACATGGAGGCGTGTAAAAAAATTATGGATGCAAAATTTGGACCCGATCCGACAACTCCTTGGGGCACCTCCCATACACTTATGTTATGGAGCGTGCTTATCTATATATATAAAATAGTTTGTCCTGACTGACTGACTGACTGACTGACTGATTGATTGTTGAGAGGCCCACAGCCTAAACGATAAGAGCTAGAAGGCTGAAATTTTCACAAAATATTCCATTCTCGGTGAAAGTGAGCACTAAGAAAGGATTTTTAATTTGGACCACTCCTTCGAGTACCTCCCTGAACACTTAAGTCCTTTTTTCTCAACTTTTGTACTAGAGCTATGCTTTAAAATTATTCAATTATTACAAAACTTGGTCAGGACATGGAGGCGTGTAAAAAAATTATGGATGCAAAATTTGGACCCGATCCGACAACTCCTTGGGGCACCTCCCATACACTTATGTTATGGAGCGTGCTTATCTATATATATAAAATAGTTTGTCCTGACTGACTGACTGACTGACTGACTGACTGATTGTTGAGAGGCCCACAGCCTAAACGATAAGAGCTAGAAGGCTGAAATTTTCACAAAATATTCCATTCTCGGTGAAAGTGAGCACTAAGAAAGGATTTTTAATTTGGACCACTCCTTCGAGTACCTCCTGAACACTTAAGTCCTTTTTTTCTCAACTTTTGTACTAGAGCTATGCTTTTAAATTAATTAATTATTACGAAACTTGGTCAGGACAAGCTGTGAGTTTCAACGTTTTGTTTTTTTGTTATTTCTTATTTGTTTTTTATAACGAGCCATTTGCGCGAAAATAATTAATCTTGAACTTCTTTGTATAGTGGTTGATTTGCTTACTTGCTGCTTATGTAACTCAGACGTAACGTCGTACCACACAAACATTGTTGATATACATTTTCGACCAATTAAGCAAAGCACATATGTAAGTTTGTATGTATTTGTAACGTATGGGGTTTTGGGTATAAAAAGGCGGTCAGAAGGGGTAGGCGCGACATTCAAATTTGTGATGCATATCTGTGGCGGATGGTACCTTCTATCTCCTAATCAAGTTTGGAGAGTCTAGCGCAAAAACTGAGAAAGATATTTTGGTGGGCGGTATAAGTGGGCGTGGCATCCAATATTGCACATTTGTTACGGATGTCACTAACAATGTTTCCAAGTTTGGTGACTCTAGCGCAAAATCTGGGAAAGATATAGAAATTTCAGATTTTACGAGTTGGGTGGAAAAGGTGGGCGTGGCGTATAAAACTTTGATGTAGATCGGTTACGGATGTCGCTAACAATGTTCATACCAAATTTGAAGAGCCTAGGTCGAAAACTGAGAGAGATATAGTGGTGGGCGGTATAAGTTGGCGTGGCATCCAAAATTTGTATGCACACCAGTTACGGATGTCACTACCAATATTCATACCGAATTTGGTGAATCTAGCTTAAAAACTGGCGAAGATACATGCCTTCCGGTTTTAGGGCGGTGGGGCATGTCCCGTTGTTTGGGAGCGTGGAATCCAAAGTTTTCATGCATATCTGTGTCAAATGTCAGCATCCACCTTTATGTCAATTTTGGTGCCTATAGCTTGAAAACTGTAGAAGATACAGGCATTTTTGTTTATAATTGGAGCGGGACTGGGGGCGGAATAGGTGGCCGTGGCATCCGTGGCTGGGGGCGGAAGAGGTGGGCGTGGCATCCAAACTTTCGATGCAGTTTTTGAGGAATGTCATCGGCTATCTTGCCCACAAATTTGGTGACTCTAGCTGCTAAAATGTGAGATATATATATATGTGTTTCATCGATTTGCACTTTGAGGTTTCGATTTGTTATCGATTTCCCAGGCCCCTGAGGTCGTAGAGCCAAATTTAACACTTTTTCTGACGAAGGTATGTACCAAAATATTTGCAAAGTTGCAAAGCTCTAGCTTCAAGCGTGTTTAAAAAAGTTGCGTTCAAACGGACGGACGGGCGGACGGACGGACAGACACCTTGACGGGCATTGCATAAACCCAATATAATATGATACCTTTGGTATCAAAGTATAAAGAAGCGTCTGATTCTCAACCTCAATGGTGGCGTGAAAAAGAGAATATTTAATACTTTGCTAATATGTTGTTAAACATTAACTAATTTATTTATTTTATATGTATTGCTAAAATTTTGTAAAAACTATCAGCGTAGCGAAGCAAGCGGGGCACTTACGGCGGCGGTGTACGGTGTACGGTGTACGGTGTACGGTGTACGGTGTACGGTGTACGGTGTACGGTGGCGGTGTACGGTGTACGGTGTACGGTGTACGGTGTACGGTGTACGGTGGCGGTGCCGGTGCCGGTGTACGGTGTACGGTGTACGGTGGCGGTGTACGGTGTACGGTGGCGGTGTACGGTGTACGGTGGCGGTGTACGGTGTAAGGTGGCGGTGTACGGTGTACGGTGTACGGTGGCGGTGTACGGTATACGCTGTACGGTGTACGGTGTACGGTGGCGGTGTACGGTGTACGGTGTACGGTGTACGGTGTACGGTGTACGGTGGCGGTGGCGGTGTACGGTGTACGGTGTACGGTGGCGGTGTACGGTGTACGGTGTACGGTGTACGGTGTACGGTGTACTGTGTACGGTGGCGATGTACGGTGTACGGTGTACGGTGGCGGTGTACGGTGTACAGTGTACGGTGTACGGTGTACGGTGGCGGTGTACGGTGTACGGTGTACGGTGGCGGTGTACGGTGTACGGTGTACGGTGTACGGTGTACGGTGTACGGTGGCGGTGTACGGTGTACGGTGTACGGTGGCGGTGTACGGTATACGGTGTACGGTGTACGGTGTACGGTGTACGGTGTACGGTGTACGGTGTACGGTGGCGGTGTACGGTGTACGGTGTACGGTGTACGGTGTACGGTGTACGGTGGCGGTGGCGGTGTACGGTGTACGGTGTACGGTGTACGGTGTACGGTGGCGGTGTACGGTGTACGGTGTACGGTGTACGGTGGCGGTGGCGGTGTACGGTGTACGGTGTACGGTGTACGGTGTACGGTGTACGGTGTACGGTGGCGGTGTACGGTGTACGGTGTACGGTGTACGGTGGCGGTGTACGGTGTACGGTATACGGTGTACGGTGGCGGTGTACGGTGTACGGTGTACGGTGGCGGTGTACGGTGTACGGTGTACGGTGTACGGTGTACGGTGGCGGTGTACGGTGTACGGTGTACGGTGGCGGTGTACGGTGTACGGTGTACGGTGACGGTGTACGGTGTACGGTAGCGGTGTACGGTGTACGGTGTACGGTGTACGGTGTACGGTGGCGGTGTACGGTGTACGGTGTTACGGTGTACGGTGGCGGTGTACGGTGTACGGTGTACGGTGGCGGTGTACGGTGTACGGTGTACGGTGTACGGTGTACGGTGTACGGTGTACGGTGGCGGTGTACGGTGTACGGTGTACGGTGGCGGTGTACGGTGTACGGTGGCGGTGTACGGTTTACGGTGTACGGTGTACGGTGTACGGTGTACGGTGTACGGTGGCGGTGTACGGTGTACGGTGTACGGTGTACGGTGTACGGTGGCGGTGTACGGTGTACGGTGTACGGTGTACGGTAGCGGTGTACGGTGTACGGTGTACGGTGTACGGTGTACGGTGTACGGTGGCGGTGTACGGTGTACGGTGTACGGTGTACGGTGGCGGTGAACGGTGTACGGTGTACGGTGGCGGTGTACGGTGTACGGTGTACGGTGTACGGTGGCGGTGGCGGTGTACGGTGTACGGTGGCGGTGTACGGTGTACGGTGGCGGTGTACGGTGTACGGTGTACGGTGTACGGTGTACGGTGTACGGTGTACGGTGTACGGTGTACGGTGTACGGTGGCGGTGTACGGTGTACGGTGGCGGTGTACGGTGTACGGTGTACGGTGGCGGTGTACGGTGTACGGTGTACGGTGTACGGTGTACGGTGTACGGTGTACGGTGGCGGTGTACGGTGTACGGTGTACGGTGGCGGTGTACGGTGTACGGTAGCGGTGTACGGTGTACGGTGTACGGTGTACGGTGTACGGTGTACGGTGGCGGTGTACGGTGTACGGTGTACGGTGGCGGTGTACGGTGTACGGTGGCGGTGTACGGTGTACGGTGTACGGTGTACGGTGGCGGTGTACGGTGTACGGTGTACGGTGTACGGTGGCGGTGTACGGTGTACAGTGTACGGTGTACGGTGTACGGTGGCGGTGTACGGTGTACGGTGTACGGTGGCGGTGTACGGTGTACGGTGTACGGTGTACGGTGGCGGTGTACGGTGTACGGTGTACGGTGTACGGTGTACGGTGGCAGTGTACGGTGTACGGTGTACGGTGTACTGTGTACGGTGGCGATGTACGGTGTACGGTGTACGGTGTACGGTGTACAGTGTACGGTGTACGGTGTACGGTGGCGGTGTACGGTGTACGGTGTACGGTGGCGGTGGCGGTGTACGGTGGCGGTGTACGGTGTACGGTGTACGGTGGCGGTGTACGGTGTACGGTGTACGGTGTACGGTGGCGGTGTACGGTGTACGGTGTACGGTGGCGGTGTACGGTGTACGGTGTACGGTGTACGGTGTACGGTGTACGGTGTACGGTTTACGGTGTACTGTGGCGGTGTACGTTGTACGGTGTACGGTGGCGGTGTACGGTGTACGGTGTACGGTGGCGGTGTACGGTGTACGGTGTACGGTGTACGGTAGCGGTGTACGGTGTACGGTGTACGGTGTACGGTGGCGGTGTACGGTGTACGGTGTACGGTGGCGGTGTACGGTGGCGGTGTACAGTGTACGGTGTACGGTGTACGGTGGCGGTGTACGGTGGCGGTGTACGGTGTACGGTGTACGGTGTACGGTGTACGGTGTACGGTGTACGGTGGCGGTGTACGGTGTACGGTGTACGGTGTACAGTGTACGGTGGCGGTGTACGGTGTACGGTGTACGGTGTACGGTGGCGGTGGCGGTGTACGGTGGCGGTGTACGGTGTACGGTGTACGGTGTACGGTGGCGGTGGCGGTGTACGGTGTACGGTGTACAGTGTACGGTGGCGGTGTACGGTGTACGGTGTACGGTGTACGGTGTACGGTGTACGGTGGCGGTGGCGGTGTACGGTGGCGGTGTACGGTGTACGGTGTACGGTGGCGGTGTACGGTGTACGGTGTACGGTGGCGGTGTACGGTGTACGGTGTACGGTGTACGGTGTACGGTGTACGGTGTACGGTGTACGGTGTACGGTGTACGGTGTACGGTGTACGGTGTACGGTGGCGGTGTACGGTGTACGGTGTACGGTGTACGGTGGCGGTGTACGGTGTACGGTGTACGGTGGCGTTGTACGGTGTACGGTGTACGGTGTACCGTGTACGGTGTACCGTGTACGGTGTACGGTGTACGGTGGCGGTGTACGGTGGCGGTGTACGGTGTTACGGTGTCGGTGACGGTGACGGTGACGGTGTACGGTGTACGGTGTACGGTGTACGGTGTACGGTGGCGGTGTACGGTGTACGGTGTACGGTGTACGGTGGCGGTGCACGGTGTACGGTGGTGGTGTACGGTGTACGGTGTACCGTGTACGGTGTACGGTGGCGGTGTACGGTGGCGGTATACGGTGTACGGTGGCGGTGTACGGTGTACGGTGTACGGTGGCGGTGTACGGTGTACGGTGTACGGTGGCGGTGTACGGTGTACGGTGTACGGTGGCGGTGTACGTTGGCGGTGTACGGTGTACGGTGTACGGTGGCGGTGTACGGTGTACGGTGTACGGTGGCGGTGTTCGGTGTACGGTGGCGGTGTACGGTGTACGGTGTACGGTGGCGGTGTACGGTGTACGGTGGCGGTGTACGGTGTACGGTGTACGGTGGCGGTGTACGGTGTACGGTGGCGGTGTACGGTGTACGGTGTACGGTGTACGGTGTACGGTGTACGGTGTACGGTGGCGGTGTACGGTGTACGGTGGCGGTGTACGGTGTACGGTGTACGGTGTACGGTGGCGGTGTACGGTGTACGGTGTACGGTGGCGGTGTACGGTGAACGGTGTACGGTGTACGGTGGCGGTGTACGGTGTACGGTGGCGGTGTTCGGTGTACGGTGGCGGTGTACGGTGTACGGTGTACGGTGTACGGTGGCGGTGTACGGTGTACGGTGTACGGTGGCGGTGTACGGTGTACGGTGTACGGTGGCGGTGTACGGTGTACGGTGTACGGTGTACGGTGTACGGTGTACGGTGTACGGTGTACGGTGGCGGTGTACGGTGTACGGTGGCGGTGTACGGTGTACGGTGTACGGTGTACGGTGTACGGTGTACGGTGTACGGTGGCGGTGTACGTTGTACGGTGTACGGTGGCGGTGTACGGTGTACGGTGTACGGTGTACGGTGGCGGTGTACAGTGTACGGTGTACGGTGTACGGTGTACGGTTGCGGTGTACGGTGTACGGTGTACGGTGGCGGTGTACGGTGTACGGTGTACGGTGTACCGTGTACGGTGTACGGTGGCGGTGTACGGTGGCGGTGTACGGTGTACGGTGTACGGTGTACGGTGTACGGTGTACGGTGTACGGTGGCGGTGGCGGTGTACGGTGTACGGTGTACGGTGTACGGTGGCGGTGTACGGTGTACGGTGTACGGTGTACGGTGAACGGTGTACGGTGTACGGTGTACGGTGGCGGTGTACGGTGGCGGTGTACGGTGTACGGTGGCGGTGTACGGTGTACGGTGTACGGTGTACGGTGGCGGTGTACGGTGTACGGTGTACGGTGTACGGTGTACGGTGGCGGTGTACGGTGTACGGTGTACGGTGGCGGTGTACGGTGGCGGTGTACGGTGTACGGTGTACGGTGTACGGTGTACGGTGTACGGTGTACGGTGTACGGTGGCGGTGTACGGTGGCGGTGTACGGTGGCGGTGTACGGTGGCGGTGTACGGTGTACGGTGGCGGTGTACGGTGTACGGTGTACCGTGTACGGTGTACGGTGGCGGTGTACGGTGTACCGGGGTTCTAATTTCGGAGCGTTTTTTTTTTACGTGAATTGTTATTTTGGTTTACCTTCTAACGAAATGCATATAAAAAGGGGATTCACCAAACATATAATTTAATAATAATTTGCTTAAATGGTGCAAAAATAGTGAGACGCATAATAGTAAGCACACGGATAATCTTTTGGAGCTCCGTAAAGACATTGTTCTGTCTAATTTAAAAAAAAAATAACATTCTTTTCGAAGCCTATTAAGCAGAAAAGAAGCCATTTATTGCCTTATACGACATTTCAAAATGCGTCCAGAAATTAGAACTTTTCAGAAATTCACAGCAAAAGCTGAGCTAAGATATATTTACTCTAATAAACACCAAAATAAATATATATCACAAACATAAGGTCACTCAAAATTGTAAAGAAGCAATGATTAAAAATATATTAGTAGCAATAAACTAATTAAATTAAAAATTTTGACTTAGATAATCTGTAAGTATATAAGAACTAGGATTTGTAAGAATAAAATTGAATTTTTAAATATAAAACAAAAATCTAGTTGAATTTATTGGCATAGCGGCCCATAATTTCCAAAGACAAAATCGGACGGACAACAACAACAACGGACAGACAAACAACAACAACAGGTAAAATTACAGCAAATTATAGCAACATAAAGTTTCAGCCTAAAAAATGCTCTTACTTTGTTAAACAGGCATATTTTGCCACAAAAAATCGGACAAAATCGGACGGAATTTAGACGGACATACAACAAACACATATGAAAGAGAAAGAAGAAGAAATTACAAATTTACAACAACCACATAGGCAGCTGATTTTTTGCTCCTTTAGGTATGCAAAACTTTTATAAAAAAAAAAAAAATAAATAAAAATTTACGTATGTATGTACATGTGTATGTACCTATGTAACAATGTATCTTTTTAGCTTTGTATCTTTTATATCTTTGTATCTTTTTGTCTTTTTATCTTTGTATCTTAAGTATCTTTGTATCTATAGTATCTTTGTATCTATGTATCTATGTATCTTTGTATCTTAAGTATCTTCGTATCTTTGTATCTTTGTATCTATGTATCTATGTATCTATGTATCTTTGTATCTATGTATCTTTGTATCTTTGTATCTTTGTATCCATGTATCATTGTATCTATGTATTCTATGTATCTTTGTATCCTTTGTATTTATGTATCTATGTATCTTTGTATCTATGTATCTTTGTATCTTTATATCCTTGTATCTTTTTATCTTTGTATCTATGTATCATCGTATCTGTGTATGTATGTATCTTTGTATCTTCGTATCCATGTATCTTTGTATCCATGTATCTATGTATCTTTGTATATATGTATCTTTGTATATATCTATCATTGTATCTTTATATCTATGTATCCTTGTATATATGTATCTATGTATCTTTGTATCTTTGTATCTATGTATCGTTGTATCTTTGTATCTATGTATTCATGTATTCATGTATCTATGTATCTTTGTATTTTTGTATCTTTGTCACTATGTATCTATCAATCTATCTATTTAATTTTCCATTTTTCGTTGTCAAATAAACAGAATAAATTCAACCAGATTTTTTTTTATATTATAAGATTTAATTTATTTCATATTCCATTTTCTTGTATAATAATATAATAAATAAAAATATATAGTAGAATAGTAATATGTATATATTTTTTTATTATAATAATATAGTAATCGTAGTTTAAGGTTTAAGTTTCGAATGACTGGAGCCGCTTACCAGACTGACACCAGACTGACACCAGACTGACACCAGACTGACACCGACTGGTTCGCAAGAAATTAATCGTTGCACAATGATCTCAGAATGGACACCATATAGATCAGATCGCAGCATATTCCATTAAGTATAACGCACGTTTGCAGCGTCATCGTAGCCGGCTAGCTGGTGAGCTTGCGGGAAGAAGCGTAGTAGTTGGACGATTGAAGCGCAGAACGTTCAAGGAATAAATACAGTAGCCCTGGATCCAATCGACGACTCAAACCAGTCCATACACGAGGCTAATCCTGTATCAAACGAGGCGCCAGGTACAACGAGGCTTGGTGATTAATTTAATGTAATGAATATTATGTTGTTATAAAAATAATTGTGTTTTTAATCCTACATGCTTGCTTAAACAAAAATCTAAAAAGATTAATGATAAGATTTCTGAATAAAGACTTATAAGCGTTTAAGCCGTTAACAAAATTAAGTTTTTTTGCCATTAATCAATTCATGCCAGGCAGCTTTAAAAAATGCCCAGATACAGACAGAGAAACGAACAAAGTATTTATTTGTGACAGGGCGGAAACGAAATTTATGTTATCTGCCATAATTGAGTATATTAAAATAGATATTGTTCTGTGTATGTATGTACTGTAAGCTATTTAAATTGCATGACGCCAACAGCAAAAATCCATTTGAGGACAACAACAGCAGGAGGATATGGAGCTAACAGCTAACAGTCGGGTCACACAAAACCAGACCAGACCAGAGCGGCGGACCACAGGCCCCCATTTTGGTGTAGCCAAGAGCAACGTTGACATAGTTTTTCCCCTCGCCTTTGCCTTCGCTTGCATGTTTACTGTGCATTCGCCAGGACGAATTGTTGTTGTTGTCAACGCATATCCATTTTTTTAGAGGGGGACCTGCATTTAGCGACAACAACCTCCCCGGTTGGGGAACTACACTCCCCTCGGCTTGTTTGGGCCAGCCAAATAGCAACAAAACTGAAGCCTGTAAAGTGGCCGAGTTGGCAGCACTCCGCTCCTGCAGCTCTTCTCCTCCTTCGCTCCCGTATACAAATTTTCAACGGTTTTTCCTGCCGTTCATTTTAATGTGAGCCATTTGTTTATTTAGCTGGTGTGTCTCTTGTCCCAATGGTTGTTTCTAAACACATACACACACACACACACACACACATGATTACTTATAGTATATAGGGGTCAGTTGGCTTCCTGTCATGTCCTGTGCGGTTGAGGTCCTTGGTGTTGTGTTGTGTGGACTCTTATCGGCATTTTGCGGTTTTCTCTTTGTTGATTTAGTGGAGCAGCCTGTTGAACTTTTCGCCTCAGTGCCGCATTAGGGACACACCCAATCCCTAAAGCGTAACCGCAAAGCCCTCCCCCCCCACCATTTGTTTGCACAACCTGTTTGCATTATTAAATTGCTTAATATTGAAGTATTTTTGCTGTTGTATAATAGTTGCTCCAATTTTAGGTAGTTTCAAGCTGATTGGCTAAACATTAATTAAGTCATATGTTGAAAATGAAGAGATTATCTTATTTTAAGTAATTTTAGTAACTTTAAAACTTTACTTAGTTAATATAGTTTTTATAGGAGCGAGAAAGAATTTCTTAGCAAGAAGGGAAATTTAAAATTTCCCCGCTAGTCGGTTTCCACCACCATCTTCGTTTTCTGCTACCCAGCACACAAGCGCCAGATGGCGCCACATGCAAATGCAAAGCGGCCATAAACTCCGGTCAAAAGTGATTTTCGATTTATATGAAAAAAAAAAAAAAAGTCTTGTAATTTTATTTAGAAAAATTTTCTGCATTCTCAACTTTTTTTTTTTTTTTTTGACATTTTTTGCGGAGTTTTTTTTTTTTACCATCGCCATCTTCCGGCCATTGGCGGCGAATTCTGCTTACCAGCAAGCAGTTTTTCCAAAAAAAAACCAAGCTAATTGCACTTCGAAAATGTAGTGTAGACAGCCAACCAACAGCAACAGTGTCAAGCAAATTCTGCTTGCAAGCAGTTTTTGCAAAAAAAACCAAGCAGATGGAGTTGCACTTCGAATGTAGCAATCAGCAACCAACAGCCAAACGCGGCAGAATGAAGAAGAAGAAAAACCAACAACCAATCAAAAACGCGCGCGACTTTTCCCCTGTGAATTTCGCTGACACCCGGCGCTAGATGGCGATGGTAAAAAAAACTCCGCCAAAAATGTCAAAAAAAAAAAAAAAAAAGTTGAGTATGCAGAAAAATTCTAAATAAAATTACAAGACTTTTTTTTTTTTTTTTATATAAATCGAAAATCGAAAATCACTTTTGACGGAGTTATTGCCAAATTGAATTGAAATCAAAAACGAGCGCGACTTTCGATTTTCGTTGTTCGGTTTAAATTTAACCGAACCAAAAATTTTTGTAAGACGTCATTAACAGTAAGGACTGTTTTTTTTTGTTTTTATCCAACATAGATTGGCATTTATTTTTGTTGTTGTTTTAATGACACTGAAACTGACATATTTAGCTTTTGCTTGCTGTGTTTTGGTGTGTGTGTGTGTGTTGTTAGTGTTGTTAGTGTTTAAAGGGAAAAGTGTGATCAAGAAATCCTAACGGTTTTAAAGACCTTACGCTTCTTGACTGAGTGTCGGTGTGTTTGTGTGTGTGTGTGTGTTTTAGTAAATGTTGTCTTGTCAATTCAATACATTCAATATTAATATATAGTTAATACATATATATATGTTTTTTGTAATTTGTAATTAGTAATACACATATTTTTTCATTAAGTATTCGTTTATAATGCCGCGCTTAAGTATTACGAATTTGAATCTTTGGATATTTCTATCGCTTGCCATACGCAATATGTATTTGTATGTATTTGTTATTATTATGATATACGATTAATATATTTGTTCTGCTAAGAAGGAGAGCGAGTGATTAGTATGCGTTTTAAACTGTTTCTTGCTTAATTCGTTAATGTTGTTATCATATTTCATATTTTTTATTTTTATTTGTTAGTTGCTTAGTTCATGTCCCTAAAGTGATGTGCGTTGAAGTTGAATGTTGTCGACTTTTCTTCTCTTTCGTTTTTTCTTTTTAATTTTGATTTATGCGTTTCTTTAAGTAAAGTTAAGTAGAAAATTTGTTGTATGTTTTTATTTATGCATGATTTATGCTAAATAATTACAAATTAGGCTCGTTTATGTTAATGCTTAGTGATTATTATACTTTTTGCTTTTTTCTTCTTTATTGTTTTGATATTTTTATTTGTTTGAAGCAACACAAAAAGCAAGCAAGACGTTTCCAATATGCATGATAAATATGAAGAATGCATGAATTATTTGTATTTTATTTGAATATTACTTAGCTTAAGTTATGCAACTCCAAAACTTTTTTTTTTGTTTTCCAAATATCGAAAATTGTTTCTCTATATATTTTATAATATTTTTGTTTGAATAAAATTTATGTTTTGTTTTTTTTTTTTTTTTTGATTTTGATTTGCCGAAAATTGTTAAGTTTTTGTCTTGTATTGTTTTGGGTCGCTATTTGAATTACTTGAAAATTTGTGAGTTGTTTTCTTTGCTTCGATATTTTTGTATATATCATGTATATAGAATTATTAAATGCCCTTTTTGCTAAACGCTATGTAATATTTGTAGTTCGTTTACCATAAAAATTTGTAGTACATTTATATAAGTTTTTCCCATAATAGTTAATTTTTTAAGCAATATTTATGTATATTATTTTTTGTTCACAACACTACATTCATATATAAAATCGGTATACCTAGGTATTGGCTGTGTTATAGTGTGTTAAGTGTTATGGTTAGTAAGAAAAATAAAAGGAAACAATCGGAAACTTTAAGAAAAATAAGTATACGTTACGTTGTATAAACGAAGTTAATCCAATGAGTGTTTGTTCCTGGTTAAACACAAAACGAAAAGAAATCGTTAGCTACCTCAAATGCTTTGCTATTTCTACGATTTTTGTTGAGCAAATGTTTTGTGTTCTGTAAAACTCTTGTGATTACATATTTTGTTAAGCATTTTTCGTCCATTATAAATTTGCATTGTTCAGTCTTTGAGTTTTGAGAGTAGCTAACGACTTGCCGACAATCAAATAAAAACACAAAAATAAATTCAATAAAAATGAATTATTTATATAAATGTATTTTGTAATTAAAACTTAAATAAGTAAAAGCTTAAATAAATAGTTGACAATCAAAATCGAAATTGAAGTGTGCACAAAATATCAATTTCAGTTTGTCTTAAAGCTTAAAATGCGTATAACTTGTTGAATAAATTAAAATATTAAAATGAACAAAAAGTGCGCTCGGGACGTTGTTAATGCTTTTGTATAATACAATTTAGAGGAGTTGTGACTAAATGGGGTATATTAATTTTGCATTAAAATAATGCTTTTGTGCATTGAACAAATTATTTTTGCATGTTTGTTTGGAAGCGCGTTTTACAAAGGATAAAAATTATTTTAAAAAAATGCTATAAATAAAATGATCACAAGTCAACGCAAAGTCAACAACATAAAAAGCAAGTACAGTGTGTACTCGTTGTTATAGGATTTTGCAGACCATACACACAAAAAAATAAAAGTAAACTAAAACAATAACTATCAGTTACAATAATATTATGACTTTGACTTAAGCTATCGCAAAAAAGTGTATAATGCTTTTGGCATTGATGGCAAAACATATATAATCGAATCGAATCGAAAGAATCTTACAAATATATGTATTTAGCACACATAAGTAATACCCGAGTATTAACTTACGTATATTATTTTGTTTTGATATTTTGGTAGTTTTGCTTGAGACTTATATAACTAAAATACAATTATTAAAAATTACACAATTCTGTTGTTTATTAAAAACTTTTTCGTTTCACTTGTTGTAAATGCAAAGATATTGATTTGCATTTGTTACAAAAACCAGACTCAAAATGTTTTTTTTTTTAGTATTTCTGGCTGTGTTTGTGTTGTATGAGTATGTATGTGTGTATGCTTTGTTTAAATTTCGTTTATAAATACTTGAAATAGTTAATATTTATGTGTATATACGTATATATGTATGCGCTATATGCGTTGCTTACTTTGCTTTCTTGTATTGTTGTATGTTTTAAATGTGTTTGTGTGTGTATCATTCAACTCCCACGCACTTCATTGACTTGAAACACTAAGCGCAAATGCCATGCCCGAATTTGCAAAGATTTGCTTACAAATTACACTGCCATAGTATCGTAGGCTGTGAATCCTGCGCCATTTGCTTGTTGGAGTTGGAGTTGTTTTGGGCCGGCTTCGTTTCTGTTTAGGAAATTGTTTGAAATATATATATTAAACGGGGAAATATAGTATCGATGTAGGTATAATTTTATCTGCAACCAAAGCAATTGCTTCACTTGTATAGTTTTGTTTGACCTCATGTATTTATTTTTTATTTATTTATTTTTTTTTTTGATTTTTGGTGTTTGTGGCAAGCCAAGACCAAGCGTCAAGCTGCTGAAAACTGTTAGACATATATGTATATATGTATATAGTAGATACATAGATCTTTGTGTGGAGTATATCATTTAAAGCCTGTTGATTAATATATTACGAGTATATGCTATGTAATTTGTAAAGTTTATCAAATGATAAAATGCTTTCTTTCGAAACACTCAACTGTGATTTGCTTTCAATAAAAACGAAAAACAAATCATACGTAATCAAAAACGGAACAAGAAAATTTAAAATATTATTTATTACAAGTTAGTATAGAGTATAGAGAAAGAGACAAAGATAGACATGCAAACTTAGTTTTTACTATTTACAAGGAAGTTGTTATTGCGCCCAAGGACATGCGATAAGCGTTGACATTTAGTTAACATAACTTAAATTAGTTTCAAACTTACAACTGCCTGCGACTACGTTAGTCAATGTATGTGTGTTAATCAACCATTATTTATTTATTTTTAAACGAAATAAAAACAAGTACAAAAATATTTGGTATTAGTAGCTGATTGCAGTTTAAAGTTCTGTTCGTTTTTTTGCTGTTTTCAAAATTGCAAAGAAATTATTTGATTGATTTGAATATTATATGTATATTTGCTTGCAAGTCAAACGAAGTGATTTTTAACGAGTGTCTAATTACTTTCTGTGCAATTTTCAGTTAGTTTTTTGTTGTGTTATATGTTTTTTTTTTATACTCGTTTCTTACCTCTCAATCAGTTTACGCATTTCTTCGGTGGTGCGCTGATCTTTCTGTTGTGGTGATCTTTTTACAGCTGTTTTTTTTTTTTTTTTTTTATTTGGATTATCGACATATTGTTTTTGCAATAGAAATTTTGTGTTTTAGAGACCCCAAAAAATGTTTGAGCAAAACCGAAAGTAGTTATATGTATTGTATACAATTTGTTTAAGATTATCATATATTGTAAAAAGAAAGAAAAAACACAAAATGAAATCAAAAAATTATCCATATTGATTTTGTCGTGCAGAAAATGGGATTTAAAAATAGTTTCTTACATTGCTAACTTAATGTTGTTTTTTGTCTAAAACCAAAAAAAAAAGTTTCTAATCGGACACATGCGAAACTCTAAGACACATGAAATTCAATGAAATGAATCAATTAACATTAAGCTTAAATCCGATATTAGATACAAAACATAAAATTGGTGTTCGTTGTGCTTCATGAAATGAAATGATGTGTTTATTAAAATGTGCAGTAAAAATAACAAAAACCCAAACCAAAAATAATCGTTTTAACACAATATGAACATAAGAAATATAAATAAATTTTTTTTTTTTAAAAACTTTAGCAAAACACAGCATGTATATTTGTTGCGAAGAACTGACTCATGAATGAAACAATGTGGGGGTTGAATGAAGAATGAGAAACATTCCTGAGATGAGAACGTTGGGAGACGTTTGGCGAAGAATGAGGTGAGCTCAATAAGGGGTTTTACGGAACACTATGAACAACTCGATTTGCGATTTGCGATTTGATTTTACATCACTCACCCTCATTGGAATCTTCTGATTGATATTAATATTTGAATATTTGTTGAGTTAATAAATTTTGAAAAAGGAAATCAAAGAAGATTGCGAATTGTCGTGTCAATTTAGTATTTGTAATTATAAACTTAGGGTAGAATTTGGGTAATGGGATCTGAATATGAACTAGCTTTCAAGGACTTACCGCCATAGTTGCCACGTGGTCCATGATCGCGATCGCACTCGGCCTCTGAGATCTCGTTGCTCTCCTTGGAGTCGTTGAATGAGGAGTTGCTCATATCATGATTACGTGGTGGTGGTGGTGGTGGCTCAGGTGAACCATTGCCAGGATTACGAGCTGAACCTGGAGAGGAAATAAGAAATAAGAATTGAAATACCTTGGGAAATTCTTTCTCTTACCAATGCTGCGACGACCCATGGAACCGCGAGAGCCATAATGATCGTAGGGTTGTCCATAGGGACCACCATACTGAGAGCCATATTGATCCTCCTCGGGTGCACAGTTGGCGGGATCATCGTATTCGGGTCCGGGGCCAGAGTACAAGCTGCCGCCCTGAGAGTTGACACGAGTATAACGACGCTGCAATAGACAAAAGTTAGTTAGCTGTTGCTCAACGGTTACTCAACAGTTTAGATCTTACGTATTGATCCTCCTCGGCACAGTTAGCGGGATCATCATATTCGGGTGCGGGAGTATAGATGGAGGATTGACCGCCTTGGCTATTCTTGCGCTGATAACGATTGGCACGAGGCATCGACTGAGATCCGGAGCGAGAGTGCACGTGTCCAGGATGACCAGGGGGAAGCATAGTGCCGGCATGTCCGGGCACCGGGGTGTGTCCATTCTGATGCGGGAAGGTCTGGAAGTTCATGGCCTTGGTGGGATCCATTTCCTCGCGGAAGCCAAGCAAATGGAACGTAGCATAGGGGCAGATCTCATCTTCCATGCCTTCATAAACAAAATAAAACGATTAGCAAGTGTTTCCCATAGTTTGTCCAATGTTTTGTTGTTTGTTTTAGTGTTTTAGTATGAGATTGTTCAAGTTCTTGGACCCGTAGTGTACTTACTTATCTGTGGTTAGCTCGATGCGACCGGGGTTAGACTACAATATGTTAGTGGTTTTTTTGAAAAGTTAACTTAAGTCTCAAATGAAAACGTTAAATTGTGATAGGTTTAGTATTTGGGGGTTATATAAATAAATGAAAATGCATTTAAAATAAATAAAAGTTGGGGATTTTAAGCTCCTACCTGGATGTCTATATTGGCATTCAAGATTGCCGTGAGCATGACCATAATGATTGCCAATGCCGTGCATTGGAACTGGTGGGGCTTTCAGTTCCTCATACAGATTCGGATTACGGCGCGGATCCCAAGTGGAGTGGTTCGAGCGTAAGCCACCGCGGCCTGAACCGGTACATTTATTTTGTATCAGTGTGTAAGGTGTTTTTGTGTGTTTTTCATATTTTTATATATTTTTTAATATCCAATTTCCAATTTTTATACAACATCAACGAAGAATCAACAAAAAATATAAATCAATTGGTTCAACAGCAAACGAAATGGGATGGTTTTCAGGAAGTTTTGAAAGAAAGATTGTAAAAAAAGAATAAGTAAAAAATCATTTAAAATAAAAATAATATATATATATCTAAATTCAGCACAACATTTAGTAATACTAGTTTAGTTTTTGGGAATTGGGGTTCAAAAATGATAAAGAAGCAACTTTAAGAAGCAACATTAAGAATTTCGTTCTGATAAAAGCTTTGCTGTGTGTGTGCGTGTGTGTGTTTGTATGATTGTATTTGTCTGACTAAATGTTCCATTTTTGTTCATTGTTTGTGTTTTATGCAAAAGCAACGCAAAATATGAAATATTTTTTCTTTTTCTTCTGTCTTTTTTTTTTTTTTTGTTGTACGCAAAGTAAATGGAAGAAAAAAAACTAAGCCGCAGCCAATGCTCAATGATTGCCTTGAACAAAAGGCTCCGCTGGCATAGTCCTGGCATTAATAAATGTTGCATTGGAAATTTAGATGCTTACTTATGACTGTACCTCGCTTAATCCGGTCACAGGTGTTGTAGTTGGATCCAGGAACAGGTGGCAGCTTTCGGTTTGGTGGTGCAATATATCCAAGCTCATCACGCAGATCGGGGCGACGTTTGTCCAAGGTGGCGCCGGGTCCCATTGTCTGATTGTAAACTACATCGTCTAGAATTAATATATGATATCGCGAAACTCAATAGTGAAACACTGAAGATGCTTTTCCCACATTTTTATGTCAACTCGCATACTTTACTTCTGTTTTTTTTTCGTATCAATCAGCTTTGTTCCGTCACTCACAATATTTTTATTTTATTTTTTTAGTTTTTTTTTTTTTTTTTGGTGCGGCATCTCAACACGCTAGTGCGCTAATTAGTAGCTCAAAAATACAAAGTTACAAATTGCGAACAAAGTTTCCAAAAATTAGGAATTACGTGAGGTGTTTTTTAACTTTTGATTTTAAAATATACCAACTTGTTCATGATATAAAAATGGCATGAAATGAGCGATGATTTTAATTTAGAATTTTTTTAGTTTAAACGTTTCTTTACTTTACTTTAGCATTATAATATGCATTTGCGATTTCAAAAAGCATCTTAGTTTTGGTTTCATTTAAAAGAAAGAACTTGTAAGGGTATAAAATCAACAACAACAAAAAGAGTGTCGATAGAAAGAGTTGTGTGTTGTGAATAGATTGTAGAAGAAATGATTTGGAAAAGTTGCTTAGGGCATAAGCAAAACGTATTTACAACAACACCGTCGATTATTATAGGGTATATTTAGTATATTTAGTATTGTATGATGGGGATAATATACTTGGTTTAAAAACTCATAACAATAATTATAATAATCAATAGATTTTTAGCTTTGATATTATGATTATTCTAAAAGTCATCGCAAAATATTTATACAAGATAAGTATTTATATTCTTTTCTTAATAATTTTCCAATACTTTTTAATGGCGATGGAAAATTAATGATGATAGTTCTATGAGTATCATATGAGTAAAATTATGGATGATAGTTCTATGAGTATCATATGAATGAGTTAAAACGAGTTATGAATGTATTTATATATACATATTAGACACTGATAAACATTTAATATATTTGGTTGGTATATTTTTGGTATTTTTTGTAAGTGTTTTTTTGAGTTGGGTGTAAGCTGTTGTTTAATATAAATAAGTTTGATATGTACATATATCATGCAATTGATTAACATATATACGATTATTAGACATGAACATTCCACAAGACATTTATAACTTTACCAGTATTTTTTTTTTTAAGGAGTGACGGCTTTGGATAACTCTAGTAAACTTGGCCTAAATGTTGACACTAACTTTTAATTCAACATTTTGGACCAACACAAACAGAAATAAAATTTGTCGATTAAATCAAATATGGTAGATAAAAGAAGTATGTAAGAACACTTGCACTCCTGTGCAACATGTGGCACCGGGGTCTAAAGAAAAACATACAATATACATCCTTTTGACCGCCTCGCATATCGTCGGAACGCCTGCGGGAGAGTGCCACACACACCACACAAATACCGACAGCAACCACAACAACTGTCGCGATCAGTGGCACCATAAAGTTCAGATCCAGCCACTCGGGCATCCAGGCGGGCAATGGGATTCTTGCATGGACATTTGTATGGCCCATGCCGTCGTCGAGTGGGGCAACAGTGCCTTTATTCGATATCGATATACAAACCAAAATAATCGATAGGCATGCAAGTTTGTGTATCGGATGCAACAACAGAGCAAGCAATTTGTGTTTTGGATAGTTTTTGGGATATTTTATATAACACATATGCGTGTAGAAAAGAAAAGCGCGAGTGTTTGTAGGTGTTTGTAGTGAGTGAAAGAGACAGGTAGTCGATAGAGAGATAGATAGAGAGTGGAACCGAAAAAAAGAATGGAAGAAGAAAAAAAATGTTGTAATTAGTTTTGGATATACTTATAGATACCTTTGTGGTGATTGCCTTTGCTACGCAGAATACAAATAACAATTATCGCTATGATTATGACGAGCAGAGCCGCCACGACGGGTACGACTAAATTTAGGTTCGATAGGATAATGCGGATAGTATCCTCGGCGCTTAATTCGGGTAAATCTCGCGAGGGTGCGATAGTGCCTGCAACAACAACAACAACAACCAAAGTGTTTCACATGTAGACCGAGAGTGAAAGAGAGAGAGAGAGAGAGACACACAGAATAGTATAGAGAAAAAGAGACAGAGAGAAAGACAAAAGTATGCAAGAAAAGACAGCGAACTGCTTAACGCTTTAACAAGAAGTTCGCTCTCTCTTTTGTTTTTCAGATATCCTTCAACTTCCTCTCTCGTAGAATAGTACATTGACTTTTGTACTCAGACTAAACGTGTCGAGAATACTCTTCTCTTTTGTTTTCTTGTTTGAAAAAAACACACACATATACAAATACATTAACAGAAACAAATACACACGAGTATGTAACTGAGTTGAGTTCGTTGAGATGTGAAAGAAGTGTATATTGAGAAAGAATATTACTTAAATGTATAGAGTATTTAAAATTTGTTATTTTACAATGCGCCAAAATGGACGCGTAATATTTATGATTATTTAGTGAGTAGTATTTTATATGAAAGAAACTATTTTTACTAGTATTATAAATTGTTATTGTATCATTAATAAAAAATCAACAATGTTTCGTTTTTTTCTTTATATACGTTCAAATGCAATTTGTTTTTTATCTGTAAGAACTTACAACTAAATTAAGTAAATGTTTAAATACTAATTAGTCGAAATGCTAAGCAACTCGAAAACAAATTCATTTAACAAGGCATTCCAAGTGTTGCAGCAGATTTCGAGAGAGATTAGTTATGATTAGAGAGAGGAGTACGATAACGAAAGAACTTCTTTGCCATTTCTTGAAACAAAACACTAACTAACTTAGGTTGAACTCAACTATAAACTTGATGACATAACTGAATTGTAATCGAAATAAATGATTTTGTGTGTGTTTATATAGTAATGAATGCACATATGTATTTAGTTAAGGAAACGTCTTCATCTTCTCCATTGTATCTTGATCTCAGCTCTCTTGTGAACTCTTTTTGCGAAATGATGGATCTTTGGTTGTTGTGCTTTCGAAAAAAATATGTGTGCGTTTTGGCTCTGCTCGTATTGAATATATTCAAGTTGAGTTATACATTTTTTTTTGTTAATGAGGAGCATTTTGCTATAGACAAAATTAAACCAAAAACTGTACTTAAAACTTATTTCTTAAAATTCAAATTAAATACGTATATTGCATGAGTTGATGAGTGATAAAATCAAAGAGTGCTCAGTTGTGAAAAAAACTTTGTACAAACATTTTTTATGAAGGGAAACATTTTTGTGTCCCAAGAAAGTTGTGAATTTACTTAAGGATTTTTATTCAGGTCCTATGTACAGGACTTTAAAAATTTTTACGAGCAGCGAAAGGAAGGAAGTAACTGGGGGTTACAACATCAATGGATCAAATCTGTCCTTTTGGTTTTTAAATGTACAAAATATTTGATTTCACAAGGTGGACACATTAAAAAGTAAAACGAAATGTGATGGCTTAAATAAAATAAAACGATAATGCTATTGTGGTTGTCTAGAGCACTACAAATTGACTAGAGTGGTCATAGCGTTAAGAATTAAAAATAAAAAATAAAATATAAATAATAATAATTAAAGGTGACTTGGTGAGGTTTTTTTTTACTATTTATATAACAACTTTTTCTTAGCATTTTCATTTGCTTTTTTTCGGTGGGATTTGTACACATACATTTATTGTACAGTTTATAAAAACGTAAAAAACAAATTGCATTTACGCAATAAAAAACATATTTTTTTTCATTTTGTACACTATTCAATGCCACAGCGTTTCATTTTTTGGCATTTGATCATAAATCATAAAAAAAAAAAACAAAATTTTGTTCGACTATATATGACAAGCTTGGTGTTGGATAATAACAAATTAAAAATTTGTAAAAGTTACTGTGCAATTTGCTCGAATAAATCAAAATTAAAAATATTTTTGTTTTGCTCATTTTCAGTTTTTGGTGATTTTTTTTTTGTTTGGTACAAAAGCAAATTCAACTCGGGTTAAGTGTGTACAACATTATTTTTACTTGATGCCTAGCTTGTTATTTGTATATGGACAATGTTGCTGGGATTGCTTAGTAAAAGATCCCAACAACATTATCAACGTAGTTTTCTATGTACAAAAGCAATGTGAAGTGTGTGTGAATATTGGATAACAGATAGAACATACCTCCGGTAACGGTGAGTGTAGCAAAATCGTATTCGGCAACAGTGAAACCAGCTGAGTTGTGGGCAGTAATGCGTAGATTGTACCAGGTAGCGGGTTCCAGATCCAAAACTACATAGTTATTATCGGGCTTGACATTATTGGAGATTTGATTCCATTCAAGTTGATCACTAAAAGTTAATAATCTATTAGTTTGCTGTTAAAGCAATGTTTTGTTTGGGGTTGATACCGTTTCTTGCTCTCGACAACAAAGTGGGACATGGGGCAGCCGCCATCTTTCCAGGCCTTGAAGTGCAATGAAACCGAGTTGGATGAAACCTCAATAAAACGTGGCTTCTCTGGCAGCTTAGGCTTTTGACCCTTGGTGCGTGTATTCAAAATGTCGGAAGCTTCACCAGCGCCAATGCTAGGAAAATGAGAATAGAAAAAGTTAAGATTAAAGTTTTTGGGTAGTTTTTGTACTCCACACTTACTTGTTGAAAGCTGTAGCATAAACCTGATAGCGTGAGCCGCATAGTAAATTCTCAATGTTGTGCTTTTGTGATTCAACTGAAACCTCAGCAGTTTCCCATTCTCCAAACTCTGCAAAAAACCAAAAAATATATATCAAAGCTTCATTATAAAATATCCAGCTTACAAACCTGGCTTATAATGTAGGGTATAGCCGTGCAGTGGTGCCGTATCTCCCTCATGGGGCTTCAAGCGCACCGTCAAAGCATCTGTGGTGGTGGCCGAGAGTGTAACATGTGGAGATTGGGGTGGTGCAAGCACAATCAGCTTATGTGTAATCGAATCCTTGGCGATAGAGTTCTCGGCATGACAGGAATAGTCGCCGGCATCCAAGCGATTTACAGACTTAATCAATAGGGAACCATCTTGCAGAAGACGCATGCGTTCATTGGCACTAAAGTCAACGCCCTTAATCTTCCAGGTGATCTCCGGTTGAGGTGCTCCAACAGCTAAACAGGGCATCTTGGCATCCTCCTTGAATGTGGCTGTGAACGTATCGTCGAAGGAGGCAATCTTGGCAGGAACCTGATCGCTGGGCATGGCCACAATGCTCTTGGACTGTTGACCCTCGCCAATGGTAGTGCTGGCCGTAACCCAGAATTCATAGGGTTTGTTCTTTTCCAGTTCGGTGGCCTCGAAACTCATTTGATAGTGTGGTACTTTTTGGGTTTTCGTTTCAGTCTCAGCGCCTTCAGCCTTTGAGTAGACAGTGTATTGGGTAATAATGCCGTTGGGCTGTGCTGGTGGTCGCCAGGAAACGAGAATAGCTGCGTTACCCATAACCAGAGCCTTGACATCGGTGGGTGCTTCGGGAACTGTGAAACAATAAGAAAAGATTGAGAGCCGGGTATTAAAAATTCCTAGGGTCTTTTAACTCACCATCGGGTTCGGTTTGGCAGTGGATTGGTACGCTGCGAACTCCATCACCTCCAGCTGTGGTGGCCAATACTTGCATGGTGTAGTTCGTATACTTCTTCAGGCCATGGAGCACAGTATCAGAGGAGGCAGTCTTCTTGTAATGACGCTTGGTCTCATCTACAAAAACACATTACATTAGCAGGAAACCGCATTCCCCAAAGAACAACTTTTCTACTTACCATACCACTCATCACTGGGAGCATAGACAACCTTGTAGGTCTTGATCACACCGTTGGCCGACTCGAGGGGTGGGCTTACCCAGCTGACGCGAATAGTTTGCGAGGTCAGGGTAGTGCAGGCAGTGTCACTGGGTGGCTGGCTAGGTGTGCCTTCGGCAGTGAATTGTTTCTCCTCATCGCTCAAAGGACCAGCGCCGATCTTGTTGAAGGCTTGAATGACCACAGAGTATTGAGTGTAGACGCGCAGATTGTTCAGTTCCAAATTGTGTTCCTTGCCCTCCTCAGTGATAAAGTTGATTGTCTCAAAAATGTATGAAGAGTTGGTATTGGATAGCTTGTAGCCGACATAATAGCCAAGGATTTCACCATTCCAGTCAGAGCGTGCTGGTGGTTTCCAGGTTACACGCAGCGTTGTCTGATTCACAGGATCTACTTTAATGGTCTGTGGCTTGCCCGAAGGTGCTTCTTCAGCCGTGATAATGGTAACCGCTTCCGAAGATTGTGAAGAACCAATTTCATTCTCGGCAACAATGCGAATATTATAGGTGGTGGCAGGGCTCAGTTTCTGTACTTGTGCTTCGGTAGTGTGTCCAGGCACCATAACGCGATCAATCTCATCCCAAGATGCCCGAGAGCGTTTGAACTCAATGATATACCGGTTCAGAGGAGAGTTACCATCGTAGGGTTGTGCCCAGCTCAGCTGCACGGAGCGACCAGACTTGTCAAGAACTTTCAGAGCATATGGCATCTCAGGAACTTCCTGCACAATCATATTAATACTGGCATCATCAGAGCCAAAGGCATTGGTAGCAACACAAGTGAAGAGTGCGGAGTCGGAGCGTTCGGTACGTTTGATCGAAAGACTAGACATGACACCAGCTGACAAGATTTCTTCACGAATGGTATAACGATTGTCGTTCTTGGGGTCCAGACGCATGTTGTTCATGTTCCACAAAATGCCAATGGGTTTCTCACCCTTTGCCTCGCACTGTAGGACAGCGGGTTCGCCTCGACGAGCGGTCTGATTACGCAGCTTCTCGGTAAACTCTGGTGGAGCCTGTACACTAACCATGATAACAGCCGAAAGTCCTGAACCAATACCGTTAATAGCTTCGCAGAGATAATAGCCTTCGTTGGTCTTTTGAATATTGTCAATGTGCAGAGTTCCCTCTTCGACACGAATGTTGTCACTCTTCTTCAGATCCTTGTACTCGCCAGGTGTATCACCTTTTATAAGAAATTTATCATAATTAGGTCATAGAATAATTATTTTTATATCTACTTACCAACTGCTTTCTTCCAGGTCACTTGGGGCTTGGGGAAACCATCGGCTTTGCATTCAACCTTGGCATCGGAACCTTGAGCGAAGGCTTTGTCTGTGGGTTCGAGTATCCATCTTGGTGGTACTGTTGTTGTCGATTGTTGTTTATTGTAGAAAAATAATATGTTAGAAAGTTTGTGGCGGGTTCTTTGCGAAAGTTTAACATTAAGCATGCGGTTTGTAGGATTTTTTTTGTTAAGATTCGGAAGAACGGACTTTGTTTTGAACAAACTGAAATGATGTGAGTATATATTTTTATTTATTTCTTTAATATTTTACTCATTTCAATCTGTTCAGTGGAAATATTTATTTAAAAATATTATTTTTTTAAATTTTGTTATTAATTTTTTAAGACAAAATATTTCCACTTCTGGCTTAAATACTAATGTAAATAATAAGCCAAACTACAACCGATATTAGCACAATTTAATAACCAAAGCATTAAAGGACAACATAAAGTTGGATTTTAATTAAAGAATAATTAGTAACTAACTAAAAGTTTAACAACATGCAATTTGTGCAAAACGAAGTACTGTTTTTTATTTATGTAAGTATTTTTCAATCGTTTTCGTTAACGATTCTTTCATAAACAGACTTCGTTTTATGCCTTAAGATCTAGGTAAATCATAGATTATAATGAAAATGAAAGTAATTAAAGTTGGGGATATGTGGGATAAGGGTTGGACTGATGGCTGGGTGGAAAACGTAGCAGGGACATTGTGTTTCATTTGGAGCGTACAAATGTATCTTTAAGCGCACAGTTTCGGTTAGCGCCCAAAGGCTGAGATTAAATGATTTTAGTAGACAATTAGAAGCGTTTGTTGTAATGGTTATTGTTGTTTTGCAGTTTATTCGGTGTTGGAGCATGAGCCTTGTTCAAATTGTAATGTACACAAGAACTGAAGTGAAAATAAAAACACATTCAACATATTTGTGTTCGAGTGTTTGGTGTGTGTGGAAAGCTCAAGCAAGTATCAAGCTGTGAGTCCTTTCAATAAGTACTAACAATCTAGTAGTATAGTGCGTATACGTGATGGTGCTGGTTTATGTATGTGTGTGTGTGTGTGTGCTGCTGGTTATATTGTATGCGAATCTGAGCTGTTTTGCCATATAGAAGAGCTTATTCGGATGATTAGATCGTAACTAACATTGCTTTTCGAGGAACAAGTAAATATATATACAAAGGGTAATTGTAATAAACTTTATGAATAGACCTCCAGTCGTTGGCCTATATTGAGATCAAAAGAGCGAAGATAAAGGACGAGAATCTCGAGAAAATCTTGTTTAGCTGAAGAAGAGAGAAAGTGGAAAAAATCGCAAAAGCTCTGAGCAATTCCATTTACCATTGACCGTTAGCATTGCCTGCCTCTGGGCCAGGCCCACATGATTGCTGGCCAAGCAACTATAGTTGCCGGCATGATGTGCCTGTGCCTTGTTGATCAACAGCAGACTTGTGTGCTCCCCCACCGTTGCCTGTGTGGCATCTGCCTCCACATCATCGTCATCATCGTGCAACGCCTTGCCATTTAGTTGCCATTCAAAGCGAATGGGTGTGGCACCTCTAGTGGCGATGCACGTTAGTTGCACATAGTCGTTGACATCGCAAACGGTTGTGGAAAGCGACAAGGCGGCGAGTATTGGCTGCTCTAAAGTTTATATTTGAAGGTTTTGAGTTTGTTGCCTAAGTCTTAACGTCAAGTTCGTTGCCTAAGTCATTTGATTTTAAGCATATTTTTAAGTCCTTGGAATGTTAAAGGACATATGGTGTGATCATCTTCTATTCTCTTGCCTAAGATTATTCATTTCTTGGAGTCAAATAATAAAAAAAATATTTACATAAAATAAAGCACAAGCAAGATGATGAATACAGTCTCATCTACCCTTAACTTTCAGACTGGATGAGCGACTGGCCTGACCCGCCGCATTGCTGGCCACACACGTATAGTTGCCCGAATCGCTGATTGTGGTCTGACGCAACGAAAGTATAAGCGTATACTCATCGATCTTGTGGTATATGGAGCGAAGCAGGGGTTGTCCATCTTTCAGCCAATAGATGTCAATGGGCAGATCTCCTGAGGTGACCATGCACATGACACGCACTGCCTGACCGCCATTGACGCCGCTTGGATTGAATTGGAACTGATCGATTTGGGGTAACTCTAAACGCATGGATGAGGGACAGGACGACACACAAAAGCCGTGCATGAATAACTTTTATACAGATATAATATACAAGTTGTTGTGCTTATGCAAACCGACACCAGAGTAGAACACAAATAGAAAGAGAAAGATAGTGGACATATTGTACAGTTGCTATATATATCTAGGAGCTAAAACTATAACGGGCCGCGTTGTACTGGAAACAAACCCTTGACACTGAGATTCGTCTCGACGGTCGTATAGCCAGCCCCATTGGCGCCCATGCATGTGTAGGTGCCAGCGTTGCCACCCTGCACGTTCTCAATATTGAGAGAACTGCTGCGCTTGCTGTGCATTAGAATATTGATACCCGGCAGCTGACCAGCTGGTTGCCCATTGTAGTACCAGGTTATGTTGAAGGGTGCATCTCCGTGCACCACGGCGCAACTCAGTTGATAATAGTCGCCCATATACAACGGAGAGTTGATGGGCAGTGGCGCCAGCTTAGGTGGCACTTTGAAAGTAAATCGAATAATTAAATAAAATATATAACTAAGCTGCAAGTTTAATCGTTTTTGTTCCCACAATGATTTTGATGATTTTCAGCTCTTTGGCATTTGTTTTGACTAAAATTTCTAGATGGTGCAGAGTCTTTGATTAATTTTGTACATGCAAGCCATACGTTTTGGTGCGACTAGCCACAGAGTGTGAGACAAAGCGAGAAAAAGATACAGACAGAGAGAGAAAGACAGGCATGCAGCCAAATCAACTAATAGGCGCATTTGAATGTTAGTAGCAACAATTTGGCGAATGTTTTTGTAACTTCAGCTGTACCATAGACATTTAGCAGTGTTGTAAAACGCTGATGACCCGCCAAATTCTTAGCGTGACATGTAAAATTGCCAGCGTGTGGCGCCTCAACGGCCTCTATGGTTAAAACGCTGCCACGACTGCCAACATGTTCGGTGCTGATGGCCAATTTCTCACTCTCGATCGCTTGACCATTGAGAGTCCATTCGATTTGCAGGGGCAGATCACCCACGGGCACGGAACAATGAAGCGTTAGATACTGACCCACCTGGGCGGGTCCCTCCTCAAAGGCAAAGGGTGTGATGCGCGGCAAAACTGAACATATATTGGATGGGAAATAATGAGCCGAAATAAAAAAGGTGCATAAAATAAATAGAAAATGCACTAAGTATTAAAAATACAGATTGATTCCCGGGCACCTATCACTTTAAGTTGGGTGCTGTAGGATGCTTTGCCCGCGGCATTCTCGCCATGGCAACTGTAGTTTCCGGCATGTTTGGCTGCCACACTTTCGATGGTCAGAACACTGCTGCGTCTGCCCATTTTGGCAATGAGTATATCCTGTTCATCGTCATTGAAGAGCGGCTGCTTGTTAAATGTCCAGCGTATGTTTAGGGGTAGATCACCCTCGGTTAGGGTACACTGATAGGTAATATACTGGCCCAGATGTGTGGGCTGAGCACTCGTTGCAAAGGGCGTTATTTGGGGCAGTACTTTGTTTGGGTGTAAACACAAAATAGATGAAGGAAAAAAACATAAAGTCAACTACATAAAATAAGTATTCAAAACTACAACAAATCGTTGAGCTAAGAAACTGCCCGAACCGTTGACTATCAACGCCGCCATATATTCCACTGTCTGGGCACTGTTTTTGGCCCGGCACGTATAGTTGCCCGCATTGTTGCCATTCACGGAGTCAATGGTCAGCACATTGACCTTCTTGCCTATTTTCGATGTAGTTACACCATGATACTCATTGATGGCATAATCATTGAACAGCCAGTAGATGTCCACAGGCAAATCTCCTTTGGAGATGGTACACTGAACGGTCACCGAGTCGCCAAAGTTTGCTGGTTCATCGCCAAACTCAAATGGTGTTATATGTGGGGGTACTTGCAAGATGAGAAAGATTGTAGTTAAGCCTTGGATTGAAGCTATTAAAAAGTTCCCAAACATTTTTTTGTCGATTCCGTTGATTTATCAAGTTCTTTGCCTAAGTCTTTCGTTTAACACTTTCGAAAATTATACTTATTTATACATTTAATGCATTTTCACATAGGAATTACTTTACAAAAGCCAACAATATCAATACAATAAAGCGGTAAGCATTCATGCATTTTTTTTGTGTTTTAAGCGAACAATTTTGTTGGTGTCAAATTATAGAAAAAAAAAATGCTTGTACGATACAAACTAATACAATAAATTGACATTCATGTGCTGTACAAATTTCGCAATACCATTAACAAAGAGCTGAGCAGTGTAGACTGACGAGGCCCAAAGGTTTCGAGCCTTGCACGTATAGTTGCCCACATGGCGTGCATTAACTGCATCGATCATGAGAACGCTCAAACGTTTGCCCATTTTGGATGTCGAAATGCCCGAGTAATGATTGATGGGATAATCATTGAAATGCCACTCAATATCGAGTGGTAAGTCGCCTGAGCTAACTAGACAATTCACCGATACGGAATCCTCAAAATTGACGGGCGCTTCGCCGAAATCAAAATGCGCTATTTTGGGTGCAACTAACAAAAAGATTTTAAAGGGGAACCATATTATCAATCTATGGAACTTTAAGGGGTAAAAAGTAAAATTGTAAAAATCAAAAATTATTATTCTATGACTACTCAAGTTGATGGTTCAAATACCATTCACAATAAGTTCGGTTGTGTAGTTAACAGCAGCTGCATGATTTTTTGCCCGACAACTGTATCTTCCCGCATGTCGGGCCTGAACACTATCAATGCTAAGCACACTGTTCCGTTTGCCACCTTTTATGACACTGATGCCAGAGTAGGAACTGATGCCATAATCATTGAACAACCACTCAATGTCGATGGGCGAATCGCCAGTTGAGATTTGACACATTATCGATACGGAATCCTCAACATTCGCTGGCTCATCACCAAAGTCGAAGGGTGTTATTTTGGGTGGAACTTAAAGGATAATTTAGGGATGCATTAAGAACAAACTAATAATGTAAACCTTAATTATGTTAAGTAATTTGTAACAACCATTCACAATAAGTGCAGCTGAATATTCACTACTCGCCGCCTTATTCTTTGCCTTGCAACTGTAGTTTCCTGCATGACCCGCATGCACAGAGTCTATGGTCAAAACACTGGTTCTCTTGCCACCGCGTAGAACAGCAATGCCAGAGGCAAAGCTTATGGGTTGACCGTTAAACAACCATTCCATATCGATGGGTAGATCGCCCGAGGAAACCAAACAGTTGACCGAAACGGAATCCTCAAAGTTAGCTGGCTCTTCGCCAAAATCAAAAGGAGCTAGTTTAGGGGGAGCTATGGGAATAGTTGGTAACCAATTAAAGTATTGTGAATTGTGGTAGGGAAAACGTAAAATAAAAGTAAAAATATAAACTACAAACTGTAAATCCCATTCAAAAGCTTATACCATTCACAATTAACTCGGTTGTATGATTGACGGCAGCCGCATGATTCTTGGCCAGACAGCTATACCTGCCAGCATGACGAGCACTTACATTATCTATGGTCAACATGCTCGTTCGCTTGCCACCTTTCATAACTGTGATACCCGAGTATGAACTAATGCCGTAGTCATTGAATAACCATTCAATATCGATGGGTAAATCACCGCTAGAGATGAGACAAGTAACCGATACGGAATCCTCAACATTTGTAGGGTCCTCTCCGAATGTAAAGGGTGTGATTTTGGGAGGTACTTTAAAGGGAGTATAACACAAAGTAAACGACTTTAAAGAAATATAACTTAAATCTCTATATATAATTTGACACTTAATAAATGCAATACCATTCACAATAAGTTCAGTTGTATGGTTGACAGCAGCTGCATGATTCTTGGCCCGACAACTATACTTTCCCGCATGACGAGCCTGTACGTTATCAATACCGAGAACACTGCTACGTTTGCCCCCTCTGAGAACGGTTATGCCAGAGTAAGAGCTAATGCCATAGTCATTAAAAAACCATTCAATATCGATGGGTAAATCTCCACTAGAGATGAGACACGTTACAGAGACGGAGTCCTCTACGTTAGTGGGCTCGTCCCCAAAATCGAAAGCCGTTATCTTAGGCGGTACTTGAAGCAGAGAGTTTGATGTTTGATAAAGAAGGATTTTGTTGGTATCAAATCAAAATATAAAACTTAATAGAAATCACAAGCTTATAACGCAAAACTCTTTGGAAAATACCATTCACAATCAATTCGGTTGTATAATTAACTGCTGCCGCGTGATTCTTAGCCCTGCAGCTATATAGGCCAGCATGTCGAGCCTGGACATTATCAATGCTTAACATACTGTTTCGCTTGCCACCCTTGACAACATTAATGCCCGAATACGAGCTGATGCCAAAGTCATTAAAAAACCATTCGATATCAATGGGTAAATCGCCGCTGGAGATGAGACAAGTAACCGAAACGGAGTCCTCAAAATTTGTGGGTTCCTCGCCGAAAGAGAAAGGTGTGATTTTGGGCGGTGCTTTGGATACGAAAGATATTAAAAGGGAAGCAAATCAAGAAATATTAACAGAAAAGTAAATAAAATTGCTTTTAAGTTTTTAGTATGATTTATGAAGTACCATTAACAATCAGTTCGGTCGTATAATTAACAGCAGCTGCTTGGTTCTTGGCGCGACAAGTATAATTTCCAACATGACTGGCATGAACATTATCGATGCTTAAAACACTGTTCCGCTTGCCACCCTTCATCACCATTATACCAGAGTAAGAGCTGATGCCATAATGATTAAATAACCATTCGATATCGATGGGTAAATCTCCCGTTGAGATCAAACAAGTTACTGAGACAGAGTCCTCAACATTAGCTGGCTCTTCGCCAAAACTAAAGGGTGTTATTTTAGGCGGTACTAAGAGGAGTGGATAAAGAGAGGTTTTTGTAATGAAACATAAAAAACAAACTAAAGACTTAATCAATAGAAATATTTGTTTTATTAAGCGGCCAACCGTTGACAATAAGGGCCGCTGAGAATTCGCTGCTGGCTGCCTTGTTCCTAGCCTTGCAGCTGTAGTTTCCTGCGTGTCCCGCATGCACCGAGTCGATAGTTAACAGGCTCGTTCGCTTGCCACCTTTGAGCACCGTTATACCAGCAGCATAGTTAACCGGTAAGCCCTCAAACAACCACTCAATTTCGATGGGCAAATCACCCGAGGTAACCAAACAATTAACCGACACTGAATCCTCAAAGTTAGCTGGAGCTCCGCCGAAATCGAAGGGTGCTATCTTGGGCGGAGCTGTTAGGAAAAAGTGTTTGGGTTGGAAAACAAAGTAAAAGTCAAAAGAAAAAACACAGATCATGCACAAACAGTTATATCCCATATTGAATACCATTCACAATCAACTGAGCTGTATACTCCATAGAACCCGCATCGTTGCGAGCCTTGCAGGTATAGTTTCCGGCATGTTCCGCATGCACCGAGTCAATGGTCAAGATGCTTGCCTTCTTGCCACCCTTGACTATGGAGACGCCCGTGTAGGCCTGAATGTGCTCATCGTTGAAGAGCCAAGTGATATCCATGGGCAAATCACCCAAATAGATGAGACAATTAACCGAAACCGATTCCTCAAAGTTAACAGCATGATCACCAAAGTCGAAATGTGCAATCTTAGGGGGAACTTTAAGTATGGGATAGGTTTGAGGATGAAAAGACAACAAAATAAATTCAAAACCGAAAATAAAACACTTGATATTTTTTTGAGTAGAGTATCTGTGTACCATTCACTACCAATTCGGCGGTGTAGTTAACCTGTGTGGCTCTATTGACTGCCACACAAGTGTAGTTTCCTGCGTGATGATCGCGCACAAAGTCGATGGAGAGTGCACTGATCTTCTTGCCCAGCTTCACCATGGACACATCGTAGACATTCTCATTGATTTCACGTCCATTGAAATGCCAAGCGAAACTAACCGGAAAATCACCCGAAATAACCAAACACTGTACGCTCGCCGATTCGCCAAAGTTCGAGGGATCCTCACCAAAGTCAAAAGGTGCAATTTTTGGGGCCACTTAAGAATTGGATTGGGTTTTAATGGGTTGGTTTGAAATAAACAAAATCAAAATCATTTAGCTACTTGAGTGTTTGTAAGAAAAGAGTATTAACCATTCACTTTCAACTCGGCCGTGTGGTTAACACGACCCGCTCGATTCTCGGCTATGCAGGAATAGTTGCCCACATGCTTGGCCGAGACAGACTCGATGGTCAATCCGTTGATGCGTTTGCCTTGTTTGGTTGTCATTATTTCAAGATAATCCTCAAAGGGCTTATCGTTCAGCGTCCAGGTTATATTCACAGGCAAATCACCGCCCGATATGGTGCATTGTACATTCACAAATTCACCATAGCTCATCGATTCATCGCCAAAGGAGAAAGGACTTATGCGAGGTAGGGCTAAAGATTATACACACACACGTTTCAGCAGCACACAACACATTGTATTAGATATAAGTATAAGAGCGGGTAGAGGAGTTTTTAAATGACAAATACTACAGCTACAGCAAAAACCTAAGTGATCTTCGGTAGACCGAAGCTTAAACACCGATCAGATGATGATTAAGGCAAAAGACACACCATTGACAATTAGTTCGGCTGAATGTTCAGCTCGACCCGCTGAATTGCTGGCAATGCAGGTGTAGTTGCCAGCATGCTTTGCCTCAATGGCATCAATCATGAGATTATGAATGCGTTGACCACGTTTCTCTGTGAATATCTCCAGTTCTGGCAAGAGCGGATGGCGATTCAGTGTCCAGATGACCGAAACGGGCAAATCACCGCCCGATATGGTACAATGCACCGAGACAGGTTCACCGAAATTCATGGGCTCCGTGCCGAAGGAAAAGGGCGTTATCTTGGGAGGCACTAATGAGGATGTGTTTAGGGAAATATTTTTAATAAAAAAACTATAAATTCCAAGTTGATTAAACAAAAGAAAGCTTAAATATCCTACAATTCTTGATGACAAACCATTCACAATAAGTCGCGCCGAATGAGCTGTCAAACCCGCCTTGTTCTGGGCATGACAAGAGTAGAAGCCGGCATGGTGAGCGGAAACAGACTCAATGGACAGAACATTGATGCGTTTACCAATGCGCGAAAAGGATATATCATGATAACTATCAATTGTAGCATTATTCAGCAGCCAAGTAACATTCATGGGCAAATCTCCACCTAGAATGGTACACTGCACCGAGGCAGGTTCGCCATAATTCAAGGGCTCCTCACCAAAGTCAAAGGGTGCGATTTTGGGCGATACTTGGAGCAGGGTAAAGCAAAGTTGTAATCATTGTTAGCATAGTTAAGTATTGATTTGTGTATATGGAGATATGGATATATGCATTCCCAATACGCGTTAGTTGGGATTAGTATCAATCAACGAGGTTAAATCTAACCACAACCATCAGAACAAGTAAGACTAGTAAGTCTAGTTAATCTGTATTAATCGAACCATTGACTGTCAGGTTGACACCATAGCTGGTAGTTCCCGCCGCATTGCTAGCGATGCAGGTGTAGGTGCCGGTATGTGCAGGACTCGCACTTGGTATGGACAACATGCTCGTCTTGCTGCTAATGCGATTCGTGCGCATTTGCGGTTGCAGCTCATCTAGGCTGGCATCGCTATCGCTGGCACTACGCTCAAAACTCCAGTGCACACGTATGGGACGATCTCCCTTTTGAATTTGACAGAACAGATCAATGGAGTCGCCCGTATTTATGACATCCTCATACGCAAAAGGCACAATCTGTGGCAGTACTAAGTATCACGTGTAAAAGTATTGTATAGTGTATTAGGAGTGGAGTGTTCTAAATAATAAATAATCAATCCAAGTACGTATAAGATGGTAGTGCACTCAAACCATTGACAAACAGCTCGGCGGTATAGCTACTATTGCCTGCCGTATTGCTCGCCACACAGCTATAGTTGCCCGAGTGAACCGCCTTGACGGTCTCCACTGTCAGCAGACTAATACGCTCCCCTATTTTGCTGGCCATTACGCCCAGATGTGGAAAGAGCGGTAGATCGTTGTGGGTCCAGCGTATACGCAATGGTAGATCACCCTTGGCCACATGACAGGTCAACTGAACGCTGTCACCTTCATTGGCATCATTGTCAAAGCTAAAGGGATGTATGCTGGGAAGAACTATCAGAGCAAGGAGCAGGGATTGAGAGTTAGGAAATGAACAAACCAAAAAGTATAACAAAGAAATCAAAAGAAATAAGTATTTGTAGTAAAAACAAGGGTCACCATTGACTTTAAGCTCCGCACTGTAGCTACTCTCGCCAGCTAGATTGCGAGCCGTACACGTGTAGATGCCCCGATGTTCGGCAGCTATATAGTCAATATTGAGAGTGCTCGACTTGCTGGACATGCGACCGATAACCACATCCCAGTCACCGCTAGTCAGAGTCTGATTATTCAAAGCCCAGCTAATGTTAATGGGCAAATCTCCCTTGATGACGGTGCATTGTATGCCCATAGTTTCGCCTGAATTGGATGCCTCGTCACCAAAGTCAAAGGGTCTTATTTGTGGGGGTACTGTGGGATCATGATTTTTGAGGGGTTTCAAATAAAAAATTTCAATCAATAAACTAAAAATATATTTGAGTAGAAAATCATGTCGAGCGAACCATTGACAAGTAATTCAGCGGTTTGTTCAGCGCTGCCCGCCGCATTGCTGGCAATACATTTAAACAGTCCGCGATGATGACCATTGATGGAATCGATACTCAATGAGCTGAGTTTCGGTGACATTTTGATAATACGTATGCCCACATTTTCGTTTGTTATGGGCTGTCCATTCAGCGTCCAGTGCAACTGTAGCGGTATATCACCCTTGAACACCATGCACTGAGCGGCAGTGCTATCGCCGTAGTTGGAGGGTTCATCGCCAAAAATAAATGGCATTACTTGTGGGGGAACTGGACAAAAGAGTGAAATTCAGCAGGGGTATAACACAATTCAGCACACTCTTTCTAGATGATAAGGTCAACACAGCTTGATAACAACGCAAGATACATGTTTCTATTTAAATTCAGCAGCTTTAAACGCAATTCAGCAAGGGAATAACACAACTCAGCACACTTTTTCCAGATGATAAGGTCAACACAGCTTGATAACTACCCAAAGTATATGTTTCTATTTAAATTCAGCAATTTTAAAAGCAATTCAGCAAGCTGAATGTACTATCACAGGAACATATTACTCGATTATTTGAAGTGCGCAGTGCTCCAACATTAAACAGCAAATTCAGCAGTTGAGTTAAGTGCTACTTAAGCATAGTACAGTACAGCTTTACTTATTTAAGGTGCTACACACACATATATCTAACCATTAACTTGTAATTCAGCAACGTATTCACTGCTTCCAGCTTCATTGGTGGCTGTACACTTGAAAACACCGCGATGAAACGCACTCAGCGAATCAATATTCAGCAAACTTAAACGCTTATTTCCTCGCATTATGCTAAATCCGTTTTCGCCATTTACGATGGGCGCTGAATTTAACGACCAACGTATTTCCAATGGTAAATCCCCCTTGGGTACAACACAATTTGCACTAGCTATGTCGCCCACATCGGCTGCCGATTCGCCAAAGCTAAAGGGCAGCACTTGTGGTGGCACTTGAAATGGTTAAATGATGTTAAAAACGGAAATTAAACAAAAGTTAACAACGAAAAATAAACATAAAGTATATGAATGAGATCCTAAAAATGCCCAAGTTCAAGAACAAACCATTAACATGCAATTCAGCGCTGTATTCAGCACTGCCAGCGTTGTTTGCAGCGATACACTTGTATATTCCACGATGTCGTGCCTCCAGAGCGTCAATGCTCAGCGAGCTGGTGCGTGGATTTAGACGCGATAGGGAGAAACCATGCTCCCCAGTTATAATGGGCGCTGAGTTTAATGTCCAGCGTATTTCCATGGGCAAGTCACCCTTGGGTACCATACAAAAACCACCCGCCATTTCACCAGTATTGGCAGGTTCGATGCCAAAGTCAAAGGGTTGTATTTGTGGCGGCACTTAATGGATTGGAGGCGGGACAACAAAACAGGTGAATATCAAATAATAACTAAATAATACTCTACTCGAAATCAAATATATCTATTATCAACGCGACAAACCATTCACTTCTAGTATTGCTACATATTCAGCATAACCCGCTGAATTGTTGGCTATGCATTTATAGCTGCCCCGATGAACAGCCTCCAGGGAGTCCACATTAAGTGAACTTGTTCGTTTGTTAAGTCGCACTATGGTAAAGCCAAGCTCTCCATTCACTATTAACGCCGAATTTATAGTCCAGTATATATCCAAAGGTAAGTCTCCCTTGGGTACTACACAGTTAACGCTAGCAACCTCACCGCGATTAAGCGGCTCTTCTCCAAAACTAAATGGACTTATCTGTGGTGAAACTGTGAAAGATTTAAGCTAATGACTTCATTGCAACACACACCACAAAGCTCGGCAACACCGAATAAACCGAAGGAATGTTAATAAGAAGAAGAGAGTAGAGAGGAAAACTTCTGGATGACCAACCATTCACTTGCAATTCAGCTTCATATTTAGCCCGACCAGCCAGATTCTGGGCTATGCAGCTATAAGAGCCACGATGTTTTGCCTCCAGGGCATCCACACTCAGATAGCTGGTACGACTATTCAGCTGCATTACTGTGAAACCATCCTTATCCGTTTCAATGGTCTCATCATTCAGGCTCCAATGTATTTCCAATGGTAAGTCACCCTTAAGTACTACACAATTGATACCTAAGACATCTCCCATGTTGAAAACTTCACTGCCAAAACTAAAGGGCAGGACATGGGGTGGCACTGTATTGAATAGTGTATTAAATTAAAAATTAACAAATCAAAATAATAAACTACAAAATAAAGCTACATCGCTATCAGGTGTAAGGTTGCGATGTACCATTGACTTTCAATTCGGATGTGGTAAAGCTAGATCCTGCTAAATTCTCGGCAATACATTTGAATATGCCCCGATGATACTGCTCAACGGCAGCTATATTCAGTACACTTGTCTTGGGCGATAGTTTCAGTATGGTAATGCCCTCCTCGCCGTTGATAATGGGACGCGAATTCAGGGTCCATTTGATGTTGATGGGTGTATCGCCTTTCTGCACCATGCACTGAACGCCAGCGTTTTCGCCCGTGTTAACAGGATCATCGCCAAAGGAAAAGGGTGCAACGGATGGTGGCACTGACAAGTAATGTAATTTGGATTGGATGGGATATAAATCAAACAAAATGCAAGAGAAAATAAGCTTGAAGCTAAAAATTGAAAACTAAAGATTAACCATTGACTGCCAGCATGGCAGAATGTCGAGTCTCGCCAGCATTATTCGTGGCCACACAGGTGTAGTTGCCCGCGTGGCGAGCTCGAACCGATTCAATGCTTAGGACACTGATGCGCTGACTATTGCGAGTGACGACAACACCATCGTTGGTAAAGACTCGCCCGCCATTCTTAGTCCAGGCAATGTCTAATGGTAGATCACCCTTGTTGACCGTACAGTAGGCCGAGACCATATCCAATTCATTGATGCTCTCCTCCCCAAAGTCAAAGGGCATCACTTGAGGCAGGACTGTGAATATTGTGGTGTTGGGAGTTTGTGATTCAAGTAAAAGCAAACAAAATCATACGAAAGGCGAATGTAAAAGCAGAGAGCAAAGAGTTTTAACCATTGACAGCGAGCATTGCCGATTGCCTGGTAGCTCCTGCATTATTCGTTGCTACACAGGAATAGTTGCCCGCATGACGAGCTCGCACGGATTCGATGCTCAGAACACTCAATCGCTGACTGTTTCGGTTGACCAGCAGGCCATCATTTGTGTAGAGACGTCCACCGTTCTTTGTCCAATAGATATCCACAGGCAGGTCGCCCTTGTTGACCGTACACGAAACTGATACCATGTCCAACTCATTGATGCTCTCCTCTCCAAAATCAAAAGGCACTATCTGAGGCAGAACTGGGAGGAGTTTGGGATAAACTTAATCAAATCAAAGCATAATAAAATCACAAAGCTATTAACTTTCTAAGTAAGACTCTTAACCGTTGACGGCCAGCATGGCCCAATGTTTGCTTTCGCCAGCATTATTTGTGGCCACACAGGAGTAGTTGCCAGCATGGCGAGCTCGCACCGACTCTATGCTCAGAACGCTCATGCGTGTGCTGGTCTTGGTGACAACAATGCCATCGTTGGTATAGACACGACCGCCATTCTTTGTCCAGGCCACATCGATGGGCAGATCACCCTTGTTAACCGTGCAGGAGGCAGAGACCATGTCCAATTCATTGACGCTCTCCTCACCAAACTCAAAAGGCACTATCTGGGGCAGTACTTGGATGGGTAATCGGAGGGTTTAACAAAATGAAACAACAAAACATTAGACAGAGTGTGCACAACTACTAAGCGAATCCTAATTCCTAAGCGAAGGCATCACCATTGACACGCAGCTCAGCCGTATGATAAATAATTCCGGCGGCATTGCGTGCCACACAAGTGTAGTTCGCCCTGTGGCGAGCATGTACGGACTCAATGCTTAGCATGCTGATGCGTTGTGTTGTCTTTGTTATCAGTATGCCATCGTTGGACATGAGACGAGCGACGCCTAGCTTCGGTTCCGGCGATGTTGTCCAATACACTTCGAGTGGTGTGTCACCCTTGTTGATCGTACAGGTGGCCGACACCATATCATTCATATTGATTGCCTCCTCGCCAAAGTCAAATGGCACTATCTGTGGTGGCACTAAGATCAAACCGCAACAATTAGTGGAAAGTGAACCAAACGACCAACGTTGCAGGGTAATGCTGAAAATTTAACCCACCCAATAGATTGGCGTGAAGCAAACCCTTTTAGGGATTACTCACGCAATAAAAGAAAGGATCAACTTACCCATGACTTGTACTTCCAGGGAGCCGCGAGCCGAGTAACCCTCCTGATTCTTGGCCACACATGTATAGGTTGCCTGATCCGAATTGCGTTCCACATTCTCAATGATAAGTGTGCCATTGGGGAAGACCTTTTGCTTGCGATTAATGGGCAGTGGACGATTATCTAAGCAGGAATCGTCAGTTTATGCTCTACAAGTATTGATTATTTACTTACCACGCTCCCAGACAATGGAATCGATGGGGTAACCGGCAACGGGGCATGTTACAATCAAAGTCTCACCAGCCACGATAGCTTTCTTCTCCATTTGACGGATGTAGGGCAAACCGTAGACATTTAGTTTGGCAGAGTGTTCAGCGACGCCCACTTTGCTCTTGGCAATACACTTGTAGAGACCACCATCGTTGGCATGCACCGAGGTAATGTTCAGATAGGATACCACATCGCCGTTAACTGTCACATACTGTCCCACTTGATATCTGTCGTTGTTTGCAATCTTCTTGCCATCGAGTTCCCAGGAGATTTCGGGTGTGGGATTGCCGCCAGCGACACACTTAAGGAATACACTTGGACCGGGTTCCATGGTCTCCTCCTGGAAGGCCTGGCGAATGACGGGTGGATCGAAACGACCGCCAAGCTTCAGCTCAGCGCTAGCCTCAGCCGATTCCTGATCATTGCGTACGAAACATTGATACATGCCCTTATCCTCTTTCTTGACGGATTCGATGCGCAGCACAGGCTCACTGTGTCCCATTGCCTTGCCGTCCTTCATCCAGCTAACAGTCTTGATGGGATTACCGGTGTACTGGCAGGTGAACACAGCGGGACGTCCAAAGTCAATGGTTTGTGTGGGTGGATCGATCTTAGCTGACAATGGTGCTGTTACAGTCAAGACAGTCTCAACGCTTTCGCCGCCCACCGAGTTGTTGACAACGCACAGATATTTGCCAGAGTCCTCGACAACGGCGTCCTTAATGATGAGTGTACCAGACACCTGTTTGACGCGATCATTCAACACAACAGCCTGTTTACGTGTAGTTCCCTCAATGAATTTGTACCATCTGGAACGAGAAGCCGTGGTTAGTGAATATTGTTCAAGATCTTCAAGTTGGCTTGGGACAGCAGGCACAAAACGAGCAAATGTTTTTGGTCCTTGAACTTAAATACTTACTCTTCACTTCAATAGTTCCAAACTGATCTGAGTTTACTTACCTTACATTACATTTGCTTATTTTGTGCACCACTTTGGGGTATGGGAAAAGATTGAGTTCCTAGCAGAAAGACAAACGCCCTTAGCTACCTATAAACTGGCACTGGATAACCCTGACCGGGACAATGACCCACAAAGGTATCATTCAAGGGCACATCATTGATCTCTATGCTTTTGACAGCTATACGAGGCTTAACATGGCCAATGGGTTCTGTAAGGTTGTTAAGTTTAAGGATACGTTTAGGAAACCTCCAAGGTTAAAACTGCCTGAATAATAAGGGAATACTATCTATGAGGTAATGTTTAGTACCTAAAAGCAGGCATGGGATATGCTTGGCCTTGACACAATATGGAAAAACTTGAGCTCATTTTGCGAGTTAGTTCCTGCAAACGATCGCCCCGCTATAGTCGGGGCTACGCTACCAATGGGCTCTGAAAGCAAAATCAATGATGAAGAGGAGCTAAAGATAAAAATTTCAAACTGCCTGAATGTCGTCTAGTATATTACCTAAATGCTGGCGTTGGATATGATTGACCAAGGCACAAGATGGACATATCATTTCCTTTTGCTCTTGTCATTTCTTGTAGGCGACCACCAGAGATCTTAGGTGCCACACTACCAACAGGTTCTGTAAAGCATGACGTGAACTTAATAAAACTGCCTGTTTGTTGTTGGATTGTTAAACTAACCGTATGATAGGTACTGGGTATGCCTGAGTCTGACAGAGTAAAGCAAAACTAGTTGAGATCTCTTTAACAAATGTCGAGCTCTTCGATTCGCCCGAGAAGCTGGGAGCCCTAGCTCCAATAGGTTCTACAGTAAGAAAATGATTGTCATGGTTAAAATATTAAACTGCCTGAATGTTTTGTTAGGACTACCTTATCAAGGGGCACTGGATACGCCTGAGCTGGACAAAGTAGAGCAAAGCTCTGGCCATAATGACGCACAAATGTATAACTTTTCATATCGGTAGAAAATGTGGGACCCTTAGCGCTGACAGGTTCTACAAGTACAAAAGTTATTTTCCTCAAAACCAGTTGGCATTTAATTTATGATTATTGAAAACTTTTTGAATGTTTACCTACTAAAGGGCACAGGATATGCCTGAGCCTGACAAAGCAAAACAATATCACTCGAACTTGCACCCAATAAACTAGAGATTTTCGAAACGCTAGCAAATGTTGGCGCCTTCGCACCGACAGGTTCTGTAATTCAAGAGGGGATTTGATTAAAGTTTAAATAAATTACTGAAAACTGTCTGAATACGAATTTTATAAATATGGGACTACCTCATGGCAGGCACTGGATAAGCTTGAGCCTGACAAAGCAAAGCAAAACTTTGACCCACATCCCGCGTATATGAAAATACATTAGAATCTGTGGAGAAGGTTGGTGCCCTGGCTCCAATGGGTTCTGTAAGTTACAAATTATATTTTCATTTAATACAGTTCAAAAACGCGCTCTAAATACTGCCTGAATGATTAAACAGAGGACAAACTACCTCATAGCTGGCACTGGATAAGCTTGCGCTTGACAAAGCAAAGCAAAACTTTGACCCACAGCTCGTGCATATGAAAAGGAATTGTAGTCCGAGGAAAATGTTGGTGCTCTAGAGCCAATAGGTTCTGGAAAAGGCAACATAAGCACATACAGAATATATTTCCTAAACTGAAAACTGCCTGATATTGAGACTATTCATTCAACTTGCCTTATAATGGGCACGGGAAAGGCTTGTGCCTGACACAATAAGGCAAAACTAGCATGAATGCCACGCTCAAATATGCTACCTTTAGAGTCGCTTGAAAATGTTGGTGCCTTTGCGCCAACAGGCTCTAGAATCAGAAAAAAAATAAATTGAATAGGAATAGTTCTAATTGTGTTCCTAAAACCAGTTGACAAGCGTTAGTCCAAGTTTCCGTCAAAATTCTTAGGCAAGGATTAAGGATTAAGGGCATTTAAGTTTACCTAAAAACAGGCACTGGGAATGCCTGAGCCTGACAAAGCATTGCAAAACTATGGCCCAGGGGCACATGTTGCTGAAATGTCTGAACTCCCGATGGCACGGTGGGTGCCTTTGAACCAATGGGCTCTGGGAAAATAAACGAAACAAAGTTTAGTATATAAACCTTTAAAAGGAAAACTGCCTTAATGACTGGGAAATGTCGCTTAATCTGTCCACCCGAGTGATCTTAGCTTTAACATCTTCATTAGCTTTGAGTTCAAATTAAAGTTTTTATTAACTCGACAGCTTACATAAAACTTTTAAAAGCTGAAGCAGAAAGAGTTCAAAAAGAAATCCAACTAAAGTCATAATTAAATTGCGTGCCTCTCAAAAAAGTTTGTGTGCACTTTGAACGTGACCTTTTGACATACATAGACAAAGACAGACCAAAGCTCAAAGACGTTGAACTTTTCGAAGAGCAATCGAAGCAACAAGAAAATGAAGAAGAGAGGGAGAGAGAGAGAGAGCGAAAGCCGACAATAAACTGACACCGTACAATGCATATTTTATTGAGGTCAATGTTAAGCTTGAGGTTAACTAAATGCCCCAATGGGACTTGCGCACAATGGCGCAACGCAACAATTGGGGGCGCAACAGGTGGCGGGCAAGAGGCAACAAGCGAAAGTTGACCCAAAAACGTGCGTTCATTCATAAACCGGTGTGCGAGCAAGACACATGTAGTCCACACTCAATCCACACAAAGAGCGGCGTGCGCATGGAGGGGTAATTGTTTGGGAAATTTGTGTGGATTTCGAGTGTGCGCACTGAACAAGAGAGCGGCAGAGAGCGCAATCAGCTGTGCGACGCGTTTGTTTACAAACATTCACCCACACAAGCGCACAGCTTGTGAGAACTGATGAGAATGCGAGTAGGGGGGGCCTGCATTTGATTGCCTTTACCGCTTTTCTATGAATCTCTGGCGTTGCCGGTTTACGGTTTGTTTATTTAGCTTACTTTTTATGAGTGTATGCGCGTCTGTGTTTGTGTTTGCTTTTTTCTGCATCTGTGTTTGCGCGCACATTTTATGAATGAACACCGCTCGGTCCCCTCGCTTGGGGTTAAAGTTCACACGTCTCATGCATAATTAAAATCACGCCTCGGGCAAATTACGATAATCTCGTCTCCCAACTAACCTGCTCATTGGCACAGGAAATGCTTGCGCCGGGCACAACAAAACAATGTCCATGCCGCGATGCCTTTCAATTCCCGACCATTTTGTGTCAATGGAGAGCGTCGGACCCTTTGCCGAAATGGGTTCTATGTGAAAAGAATTTCTTTAGTAAACTTTACGAAATCTATCAACTGAATGTCGGGAGGGCAAGGATCAAGAGTGTTTACCGAAAGCTAGGTGCTGGATACCCTTGAGCAGGACAAAGCAATGATATATCTGTGCCCTCGTGCAGCTCAAAAGGTTTACTCATTATTGAGGAGATTCGTGGTGCCGTGCTTGAAACAGGCTCTGAAACAAGGTTAAAAGATAGTTTAAACCTAACCTGAATGCTGGCACTGGATAAGCTTGAGCGGGACAAAATATTGCCATATTGGTAGACTGCAAGCGTTCGATCCAGGAGCGTTTGTGATCATTTGAGAGCAGAGTGGGTGCCTTACCGCCAACGGGCTCTAAATTAAAAAAAAGCATAGTGTTGTAAAATGCTACACAAAGAAACCTGAATGTTGGGCAGTGATTAGATTCGGCTTACCGAAAATTGGGCGCTGGATAACCCTGTGCTGGACAAAGCAATGAAATCGATTGAGTCTGATGCAGCTCAAGCGGTTTCTGAACCAAGGCAGGTGTTCTTGGGGCGGTACTGGATATGGGTTCTGTAAGTTTTACAAGAAAATATATAGAAATATTCGCAAATCAAAGCCTGAAGTTGGAAAAGGTAACTGAGCTTATTACACACCTAAAGTTAGGAGCTGGATAACCTTGTGCTGGACAGAGTATTGCAGTAGCTAATTGAGCTTCAACAATGTTTGGCTTATAGGTCAATGAATTTATTTTTGGAGGGCTGCTCGAAATGGGCTCTGAAAATGATGACGATGTTGCTTATATAAACTTGGTTAAGACCGTATGAGAGAGCCGTTATGTTGGGATTGAATATCGACAAGTCTTACCGAAAACTAGGTGCTGGATAACCCTGAGCTGGACATAATATGGAAATGCTGGACAGGCCAGCTACGATTATGGGACGTGACTGCAGTGGGGGGACTTTGGGTGCAGTGCTTGAAACAGGCTCTGAAAAATTATATTAAAACTTAATAAAAATGCTAAGAAGCAACCTGAATGTTGGATAATGTTTACCTAAAAACTGGCACTGGATAACCCTGAGCCGGACACAATAAGGCCAAAGTGCTAGAGCCTGCATAAGTTTTCATATCGAATTTGGCCAGAGAGATAACTTTGGGTACAGTGCTGCTAATGGGCTCTAAAAGGTTAGGAAGGAATTATTAAGATGCATTCATAATAACTACAAAAACTGCCTGAATGTGACCTTAACTAAACCTTACCGAAAGGCTGGAACTGGATAACCCTGAGCTGGACAAACGATGGCAACAGTTTCTTTAACCCGAACAAATTCTATATTGTTTTTCTGTATCAAAGCAACTCGGGGAGCTGTGCCGCTAATGGGCTCTGCAAGTTGGGAACAAAATAGTAAATAATATATATCCTACTGAAAACTGTCTGAATGTTTACCTAAAAAATGGAACTGGATATGCCTGAGCGGGACAGAGTAGGGTAAAGGCCCCTGCTAATGTTACATCTACATTTCGGGTCTTATCGCCAGAGGTTAGACGTGGACCTACAGTGCCCACGGGCTCTACAAAGATATTTATAGTAATAATTGTAATTGGAGTACTTAATGTCAAGAAAACTGTCTGAATGTTAAGGATCTTAGTGCATTACCTAAAAAATGGCATTGGATAAGCCTGACCGGGACAAAAGAGCGTAAAACTGCTGCCCAAATTAGCTTCAGCGTTTTTCAAACGATTTTCAACACTGATTTTGGGAGCAACGCTGCCCACAGGTTCTGTACAAATATATAAAATTCATGAGTTTATTGAAGAAAATACTTAATAAACTGCTTGAATGTTGAGAAGAGCTTAAACTTTACCTAAAAGCTGGCACTGGATAGGATTGTGCGGGACAAAAGAGCGTAAAAGTCGAGTGGAGCTGTGCCCCTGCATCCTTAAGACGTTCACCAACACTTATTTTGGGCCCAACAGAGCCAACGGGTTCTATATGAAGAATGTCAATTGGTTTTAGATTATTCAATACCCTTTTACTTGAAAACTGCCTTTTAGTTTGGGTTAACAAAGCTCTCGCTTACCTATAGGCTGGCACTGGATATGATTGTGCTGGACAGAAGATGCTTATGTCCCCCCTTAAAGGTACCTCGGCATCCTTGCGTCGCTCCCCAATACTAATTTTGGGCGGCACGCTGCCAACAGGCTCTTAAATTGAACAACTTATTAATGTTAGAACAATACACAAAGAACAAAACTTGTAGAAACTTTTGAAAACTGTCTAAATGGTTTGGGGTAGGGGCGAATGTATTGGAAGGGGAATGAAAACATTACTACAGTTGCGTGACCAAGCTTGTTATGAATGGGCTTAATCATCCGAAGAGAAAGAGTTTTGTTTGCCTAAAAACTAATTAGAAATTTTGCAGCCAATGATGCTTGAAGACTTTGCCATGCCCCTGACTCATAATTGAAGAACTTTTGAGACTTGTCGCACAATTAGTCTTGGCCTATCAAAAGTATTACCTATAAAATGGCACTGGAAAGGCCTGGGCAGGACAAAAGATGGCAACCGTTTGGCCTGAACGTATACTATCGCGTGTCAGGCCATCCTGCTTGTTGACACGTGGTGCCACACTGCCCACAGGCTCTGCAAGATTAGTCAAAAGTTTGAGCAAAGGTAAAGACTGCTTTGTTTGGGAAAAGGGTTACTCGACTTGTGATTTACCTATAAGCTGGCACAGGATATGATTGTGCTGGACATTGAATGGCAATGGCTTGACCACTGCTTATGCGATCATGATTAAACTCATCCTTGCGATTAACACGCGGTGCCACACTGCCAATTGGCTCTGGAAATGTTTTGAAATAGCTTAAGAACTAAACTACAGCCTGAATGTTAAGGGATAAGAAACTTTACCTAAAAGCTGGCATAGGATACGACTGTGCGGGACATAATAAAGCCATCGAACTATTTGATTTAGCCAGAAAAATGCCCAGTTTATCTTTTATTTCGACTTTGGGTGCAACGCTGCCAACAGGTTCTGCAAAGATAAATTTCGAAAGCTGCCTGAATATTGGGAGTAAGTATTACCTATAAGCTGGCATTGGATACGACTGAGCGGGACAAAGTAAGGCCAGGGAATTTTGAGCCTTGGCCCAAAAGATGCCAACTTTGTCCTTGATCTCTACTTTGGGCGCCACAGAGCCAACAGGTTCTGTAAAATAATTAAAAAAAAACTAAACTATCTGTTCAACTAATCAAAAACTGCTGTAAGACGGTCAAAAGGTACTCGACTTTTAGTTACCTAAATGCAGGCATTGGATAACCCTGGGCTGGACAAACCAAACTCAAGGAATTACTCGACTTGATTATAGATATTTTGACTTTATCGTTGATATCAACTTTGGGTGCCACAGAGCCAACGGGTTCTGGAAAACGAAAAACATTGTACTTAACAAAACTGCCTGAATGTTTTTCTCACCTAAATGCGGGCATTGGATAGCTCTGAGCAGGGCACAAAATGCTTAAGGATGAATTTGATTTTTTGGAAGAAAACTTTAGTTTATCATTCATGTCCACCTTGGGTGCAACAGATCCAACAGGTTCTATGGTGAATGAATATGTTATTTAGAACCTGAAAACTGCCTGCATTTTGCTTACCTAAATGCTGGCATAGGATAACCCTGAGCAGGACATATTAAGCTTAATTTTGCGTCAAGTTTTGCCAAAGAAATTGCAACCTTATCTTTTAAATCAACTTTTGGCGCCACAGTGCCAATGGGCTCTATAATAACAGAATATATAATGAGGACTTAACTGCCTGAATATGTTTAAGTCATACCTAAATGCTGGCATTGGATAACCCTGAGCTTTGCAGAACAGATTTAACGAAGTGTTTGAACTTTTAATCGAAAAGTCCATCTTATCGTGCATATCAACTTTGGGTGCCACGCTACCAACAGGTTCTGTAAGGCATATATTTATTGAGGTCTGCTAAGTCATAGTATTTGAAAACTGCCATGATATGGGAATAGTGTGTACCTGTAGGCAGGCATGGGATATGACTGTGCTGGACAAAGCAAATTTAAGGCCTGTCCCAAAGGTTTATCAAGCCAAGTTATGCGATCCTTAACATCCACTTTGGGTGCAACACTACCCACAGGTTCTGTAAACAATTTATTTATTCTTAACTGCTCAACATTAAAACTTTTATTGAAAACTGCCTAAAACTTAAGGCTTACCGAGCAGCGGGCATCGGATATGATTGGGCTGGACAAAGTAAACTCAAGGAACTAGCTTTGGGCTTATCAACCCATTTAATGCGATCATTGGGATCGACTTTGGGTGCCACACTGCCAACGGGCTCTGTAACATTAAGAAAACCCAATAAAAATGTATTCCCAAACTGCCTGAATGACGCTTACCTAAATGCTGGCACTGGATAGGACTGAGCTGGACAAACTATGGCGAGACTATGATTGAGGGCAACTCGAGCATAGTTGATCTCATCTTTTATATCAACTTTGGGAGCAACGCTGCCAACAGGTTCTAGTACAAGTAAAAGGTCATGATATTAAACCTGAATGTTGGTTACTTTATTACCTAAATGCTGGCATTGGGTACGATTGAGCTGGACATATTAGAGCCTTCGAAGAACCCAGCTGCGTTCGGGCAAATGTAAATTCATCTCTTGTATCAACTTTGGGAGCTACAGAACCAACAGGTTCTACAAAGGAGAGAAAATTAAGAAGCAATCATAAAAGTATTTAAAGTAAACTAAATCCATACTGCAAAACTGAATGTTGTGAAGAGTTTACTCAATAAAACTGACCTAACTATGGGCACTGGATATGCCTGACCTGGACATTGCATGGAATAATCTTCAGATAACTTCACTTGCAGCACTTGAAACTTATCGTGAAGACTTGTAATCTTAGGTGGCACAGATCCAATTGGCTCTATACAAAAACAAAATCAAAGAAATTAAGTATTTGACTGCCTTAAATGTTGGTTTAGAGCTGGAAAACTAACCGAACTATGGGCACAGGATATGCTTGACCTGGACATTGCATGGCATAATCCTCACTCCGTTTGACTTGAACAAACTGAAACTTGTCGTGCAGATTGGTTATTTTTGGTGGTACGGAGCCAATGGGTTCTAATATAAAAGAGAATGAAAAATCGTTCAAGTATATTTTAAGCTAAACCTGAAATGTTGATAGGAACTCTTTAAGCTATTGAAAACCAAACTAACCTAACAACGGGCACTGGATAGGCTTGTCCGGGGCATTGCATAGCAAAATTCGAGCTCAGCTTGACTTGCATCAATTGAAATTTATCATTGATATTGAGTATTTTTGGTGGAACGGAGCCAATGGGTTCTGAAATTTTGAGTACAAATTAAAGACTAGGGAAATAATCATGAAAATAGCCTGAAGTTGGGTTCGGTCTATGGTATTACCTGTTAATCGGAACTGGATATGCTTGACCCGGACACTGCATAGCATATTCGCTACCCAATAAAACTTCCATCGTGCGAACTCTTTCAAGCACAGTCAGTTTGGGTGGCACAGAGCCAACAGGTTCTATAAAATGAATTGTAGCTTAGGACTTTTGAGCTAAAGACTTAAAGCCTGAATGTTGAGTTGGGATTGGGCATACCTATAGGCTGGTATGGGATACGATTGCGCTGGACACTTAAGACTTAAACTCTTCGCCACATAGGCACGAGCATTGGCCACCTCATCATCAATGCTAACCTTGGGTGGAACGCTACCAATGGGTTCTGTAAAAAAAAGGGAGTTTTCAGCAACTCTGCCTGAATGTTTAACCTACCTATAAGCAGGTATGGGATACGATTGTGCTGGACATTTTAAGCTGAAACTGGCACCCTGTACAGTTCTTGTATTGGATAACTCATCGGCTACGCTCACTTTAGGGCGGCACACTGCCTATTGGCTCTGTAAACAACATAAATGTAACACACTTTCCAATCAAAAAATCCTTATGAAAACTGCCCGATTGCTGAAAGCTGAGGAAATATGTCTAACGAAATAATCACCCTAATTATATTGTCTGTAATAATGAAAAATGTTGCCCCTTGGGCAATTTACAGTGTTTTCTAGCTGCCCAAATTGCTTGAAGACATGCAGCATAATTCTTTTACCTGTGTGCAGGCATAGGATATGATTGTGCTGGGCAAAGCAGGGCAATTCCAACATTCTTAGCTATCTCGCGTGTCTGCAGTTTGTCCTGCACATTTATTTTGGGCTTGACGGAGCCAACGGGCTCTACAAAATACACAAACATGAAACATTTTCACAAGGTATGCCTGTGTGTTGAGGGATAAGGTAACAAACAACTCGACCACCCACCTAAAAGCGGGTGTTGGATATGATTGGGCCAAACAAAGCAGGGCAAAACTGTTGCCAAGCTCCACATCTATGAACTGATGCTTGTCTTGAGGGTTGACTTTTGGACGCACGCTGCCAACGGGCTCTAAAAAGCGCAATTAACTATTATTTTGAACTTATGCTAAGCCCCAACAAACACTGAATGTTGGTTATACTGAGGGTTGTTCGTTCGTTGGGTTCTTACTTGAATACTGGCATGGGATACGATTGCACTGGACACTGAATGTTGAAACTACTTCCACCCTGAATTTGCATCATTCGAAAACGTTCGAGAAAGTTCAACTTGGGCGCTACACTTCCAACGGGCTCTGAAAAAGGTTTTGATATGAGAAACAAGATCTAACAAACAGCTGAAAAGTTGGGCAGGTACTCTGGAATAAGCTTTACCTATAAGCTGGCTGTGGATATGCTTGAGCTGGACACAGGAGGCTCAAACTATGCAAGCTCTTAACCTTAACATGCTTCAAATCATCTGCGTTTTATATTTTAGGGCTAACACTACCAATGGGCTCTGCAAATGTAATATACAGAGATTTTTACTAGTAATAGAAAGCAAAAGCCTTGAAAACTGCCAATTTTGGGTTCACATATATTACCTATAAAAGGGTTGTGGATAAGCCTGAGCTGGACACAATAAGCTTAAATCTTGCGCACTTTTGCCTTTAATATGATTGTAATCTTCGCCTGTATTTATTTTGGGGCTAACACTGCCAACGGGCTCTGGAAAGTTGATTCATGATAATAAGAGCGAAAATATACTAAAATCGACTGCCTGAATGTGGACAACTTCTTACCTATAGAAGGGCACTGGGAATGCCTGAGCGGGACAGAGAAGAGTTATGCTTTTGGAGAGCTGAACTTTGGTAGTTCGTGAATCATCGCCCGAGGTTAGTCTTGGACCAACACTACCAACAGGCTCTAAAGAAAGCGAATAATAAATAATATCACATCTGTTTTGCAAAATAAAACCTATGTTGGGATAGGTAGGTTTACCTAAAGTATGGCACTGGATATGCCTGAGCTGGACACATAAGCGTTACACTTTGATTAAGTGGAACACGAGTAAGCGTTATATGCTCCTGATTACCATTGCCACTCAACTGCGGACTGACACTACCAACAGGCTCTACATAGGAAATTATAGCATTATAAAAGGAAGAATTGTGCCTAAATGTTGACTCTAGATTACCTATAAAAGGGCACTGGATATGCTTGAGCTGGACACAAGAGGCTCAAACTATGCAAGTGCTTAACCTTAACATGCTTCAAATCATCTGCGTTTGATATTTTAGGACTAACACTACCAATGGGCTCTGCAAATGTAATATACACAGATTTTTACTAACAATAGAAAGCAAATAACTTGAAAACTGCCAATTTTGGGTTCACATATATTACCTATAAAAGGGTTGTGGATAAGCCTGAGCTGGACACAATAAGCTTAAATCTTGAGCACTTTTGCCTTTAATATGATTGTAATCTTCGCCTGTATTTATTTTGGGGCTAACACTGCCAACGGGCTCTGGAAAGTTGGTACATGATAATAGAATATACTAAAAAAAAACTGCCTGAATGTGGACAACTTCTTACCTATAGAAGGGAACTGGGAATGCCTGAGCGGGACAGAGAAGTGTAATGCTTTTGGAAAGCTGAACTTTGGTAGTTCGTGAATCATCGCCCGAGGTTAATCTTGGACCAACACTACCAACAGGCTCTAAAGAAAGCGAATAATAAATAATATCACATCTATTTAGCAATGAAAGCCTATGTTGGGATAGGTAGGTTTACCTAAAGTAAGGCACTGGATATGCCTGAGCTGGACACATAAGCGTTACACTTTGATTAAGTGGAACACGAGTAAGCGTTATATGCTCCTGATTACCATTGCCACTCAACTGCGGACTGACACTACCAACGGGCTCTAGATAGGAAATTATAGCATTAGAAAAGAAAGAATTGTGCCTAAATGTTGAGTCTAGATTACCTATAAAAGGGCACTGGATATGCTTGAGCTGGACACATTAGAGTCGCACTTTGACCCAATAATACTTTGGGTATTTTAATGGCATCATCGCCAGCAGTTACTTTGGGACTAACACTGCCAACGGGTTCTGTTAAGTAACATATTTGTGTTTTTTTTTGAGAAAAGTTTATAGCTATAAAGCCTAAATGTTGGGTTGGATTACCTAAAGAAGGGCACTGGATACGCTTGGGCCGGACATAAGAGCGTAGCACTCTGCTCCAAGTGCACTCTGAGAATGCGAGACTCATCGCCACTAGTAAGACGAGGTCCCACACTACCAACGGGTTCTAGTTGCAAATAAACTTCTATTACATAAGAGTCTTTTTGATCTACCTTCAGTTGGGATAAGTCTTACCTAAACACTGGCACTGGATATGATTGTGCTGGACATAGCAAGGTTATGACTTTTCCAGCAGCAAACTGTACAACTTTAATATCATTGCCAGTAATGAGACGTGGACCAACGCTACCAATGGGCTCTTGAAAGGAAATATTGTTTTAAAAGAACTTTAAAGGGTTGATATCAAAGAAAAACTGTCTAAAGTTGGGTCTAGACAAGACTTGCCCTACCTAAACATTGGTGCTGGATAGGCCTGAGCGGGACACAGCAAAGTGAGGCTATCATTGGCAGCAGTCGTAAAGCTGCTGCTTGTCAGTGTGGTTGGAAACTTGGGTGATACCCTGCCAACTGGTTCTGGAAATGGAAAATGAATTTATAGAAATTTTGCATATAATTGCGATTAAATTATGTTTAGAACTATTTGTTTGTTGGCACTTACCTTGAGCGCAAATGGCATAAAGGGATACCGGGGAAAATGATTTGTTTAAGCGGACAAAATTGAACTATACAATTATCTCTCATTTGGCTTTATTTCAAGCTCACAGCATTGTCGAGTACCCTATCCCAACATTCAGGCAGTTTTCAATTCAATATTGAGCGAACAACAATTTTTTGACCATGCGCACGTATATATTTAATATTCTTTTTATTTAAATACAGGAACTTACAAAAACAAAGTGCTTTATCCTCACAAAGAAATAGATTTTAAGCAAAAAATCTTTTTGATTGAATGTTGGATTGGCATTAAATTTTATCAAAATATTGTTGCTTCTCAAATTTATTTAAATTTATATTTAATTTTAAGCAGAACAGGAAAATGGCTAAGTTATTTAATATATTGTTGCCTTTTTCCTGCTTTACTTTAAATATTTGGAATTTTTTATATACGAATTATGTATTATGGTTTTTAAATATTTTTTGATTCAATTCAAGCAAAAGCTTTATAGTTTACGATTCCAAATATTTATAAAAAGTAGACAAATCGAAAAGATTTTACTTTCAGATCTGATACTTTTCTTTATATTCAACCAAATAAACTTCACACAGTTGCAAAAAAAAACTAAATTTTAAGTTACTTCAAACATTAGTTAAAGTCAGATTTTAAAGTATTTAAGCAGTTCTATATATCTGTATGAAATTTATTTGGTACTGGATAAACTTTAGTTAATATTCTGTTGGAAAATCACGTATGTTTGATATATATTTTAAAGTTTGTTGAATTTATTAAAACCATCAAGACAATGTTTGAAATAGTAACAAATTGAAGAATAAATCACAAAAGAATAGTTAACTAAAGCTTATCATGCAAGATAAAAACATGTAATTGGCAAACAAGGCCGACTTACCTGTAATGACCAGACGTCCTTTGGTCGCACTTAAACGTGTCTCTCCTGTTAAACGATGCTTGGTGCGGCACTGATAGCTCTTATAACCATCTTCGGGTCCAACCTCACGAATGTGTAGCTCGCCGGAGGGCAGAACAAGATATTTGCCGTCTAATTGTGAATGTTTTAAAGTTGAAAGATTGTTGATGAAAAAAAAAATATATTAGTAATGTGGTGCGTTGGGTTTTGCTTAAGCTAACATACACCAAAAAGCTACTTTCTACAGACAATCGAAAACAAACCCAATTAAAAAAGTTGCTTTAATTGAGTTTATTCGCTTTACACATTCGAAAGCCACATGACAGCTTTGATCAAAGCATTTATTGAATTTGATCGTTCACTTTGAACTTGATGCATTGCTCAATTAAAATATTGTGTCGTTTGTTAATATAACATGCAATGTGACTTTCCAAAATGCGAACTGTGTATAGTATTAATTTTTAAGCTATATATGTATGTACATATGCGTTTGTTAATGCAAGGCTGAAGAATTTTATAGTGAATTTGTTTGAATATTTACAAGATTTTCCAAGCTATTTATAATGAGCTTCAACCTTACAGCAACAAGTCATACTTTGTTCAGAGTTTAGTTGAATTTCTTGCTTTCAAAATACTCTGAACAAAATACTTTTTTCTTATATTTAACTATACACCAAGCAGTGTTTAAATTATAAAGAAATTGCAGGAAATGTTTAAGATTTCAATTTAAAATATTTATACATATTATATCATCAATTAAACATAGTTTTGTAAATAGGCATAATAATAATTCCCACAATTTCTTTGCAATTGCTTTATGATATTTTCTCATGCTTCAACAAAAATGCCAATAATATTTAGCTGATGCGAATATTAACATTTGATGATATTGTTTATTTGTTATAAAGGCATTTTGGGTTATGCTTTTGTATATGATACAAATTTATACATACATATGTACAAATTGATGATTGAATTTATTAGCATTTTTGTTCATACATATTTACATGTGGTGACGACATATTTACACTAGGCTACAAAACAACGCTACTTTCAACTACATGAAGGGGGGTAAATGGGTTCGTTTTCTGGGCAAGTCGGGAACGACTCTTGGTGTATTGGATGTCAGGATTGGGAGGTTTAAATAATAAGTAGAGAACTTGGAGATGGGACAAAGAAATAAAAGTAAAACAGAAAAGTAAAGTGAAATTGAAAGCAAAGTAAAAGTTTATCGAATGCCTAACAGCGCAGTAGTTTTTTATACTTTTTTGAGAGACCTGTTAGTGAAGCACAAGAACTAAGGATCACTGAACGATCAACAAATCTGGCGAATTGAAATTTTGTAACTGGACGGGATTTTGAATTGGTTTTGATTTGATGTTTAAGAGAACTTAAAAGCTAGTGTGAATTACCGCTAGCTGTGACATCGGCCTGCGGAAATATCTCACGATCCTCGTCCTCAACCCACGATGCGACCACAATGAAATCGGCAACAAAACTGGGTATATGACATTTCAAAATTGCGCTATTCCCCCGCAATATGGACTCATCCATGACATTGACGCTGTACGATTGTGGCACAACTGCAAAATGTTTACACAAGAGGGTGAGAAAGGGTTTAGGATAAATCATAATGATAATTGTGGTGCGGACCCCTTCATGTTTCTACAATACGGCACTAAAAAGATACTTTTATAAAGTTTGTACCCGTTATATTCTTGGTATAGACACCGCCTTCGGTATCAATCCAATCGGTTATATCGATGTGATCGGCCACAAATGATGGCGTCTGGCATTTGAATATGGCTGCATTGCCCTTGATCACATACTCATCGTATACTTGCGACTCAAAGAACTGTTTGACCACTGGAATATGGCAAATGCGAAGGGTACGAAACATGATTAGAATAAGCAAAGCATAACGTAGGAGTTTAAGTTATAGGAATAAGAGTTTGAGGGACTTTAAACTAGACTAAAACTAAACCCCAATGTTGTTGTTACCCGTGGATTCGTCAAGCAGTGGACGCGTTATTTCCACACCCTCTTCGTCTAGCCAACCCTCAACATCGATGAAATCGGCCACAAATGAGGGCACCAAACACTTCAATATGGCAGAGTTGCCACGCAGCACAAATTCATCGATGACGCGTGTCTGATAAAACTGATGAACAACTAAGAGAATGAAAGATTAACGAACTTACTTTGAAAAGAAAACTGTGAAATTAAATGAATTAAGTAGAAGCTTGGAATGGGAAAGACAAAACACACACTAATTAAGAATCGATTAGGCAAGTACCCGTCTCCTCAGCATTATTGGGATAAAAATTGCGACCCTCTGAGTCCAGCCAGAGATCAACGTACACAAAATCCGCCACAAACGAGGGTATCTCACATTTCATGACAACAGAGTTGCCACGAATAACATACTCATTATCAGCCTCCGATTCGTATGATTGAATGACAACTGAAGCAAAATTTAACAAATCAATGAAATTGTGATAGAAAAAGGTTGGGATTAACTATTCTTAAGCTAAAAAACTAATTAACGTAGATGTGTTTTGTTTTGACTGTACCATAGGCGCTGGTCGAATTCTCTCGCCACAATTCGACCCCCTGATCGTCCACCCAGGCCTCAATTTGCACAAAGTCGGCCACAAACGAGGGTATCTTACATTTGACCACAGCTGCATTGCCTTTAATAACATATTCATTTTCCGCCTCGGTTATGTAGAACTGTGAGACAACTGTACGTAAAAACGATTGATAAATGAAACATAAGCAGAAAAAAAATATCGGATTGTGGTTTGGGATTGGATGCTAACTTAAAGATAAAACTTTAAACCAAGTATACGAATGCAAGTCACACCATAGTTATCGGAAAAGGTCAGGACATTGCCCTCCTCATCGATCCACGACTCGACACGTACAAAATCAGCCACGAACGATGGAATGGAACACTTAAGAACCGCTGCATTGCCTTTAATGACATACTCGGTCATAATTTCGGCCTCATAAAACTGATTAACCACTGAAAATGTTGTTTAAAATAAGCGTTAAAGGAAAAATAAAAGTTAAGGTTGAGAATTTGGAAATTGGGAAACCCTGGTAACAACAATTTAAGCTAGCTAATTTTGAGATTATTTAGTACCATAATTATCAGTGTAACGCAATTCTGTGCCCTCCTCATCAATCCAAGACTCTACACGCACAAAATCAGCGACAAACGATGGAATGGAACACTTTAAAACGGCCGCATTGCCTTTGATGACATACTCCATTAAAATATCGGCGCCATAAAACTGATTAACAACTAAACAACAAATGGAAAATGCAAAAACAAAAAGCTATAGTAGTTAGAAAAGCTTAAGGATAAAAGGAATAAAGAACAAGGTTTGAGGGAACAACTGCTTATAGGTACCAAATACACAATAGTTTCAGGGCATCTACCAAAATTATCCTGCGGTATGTACTCAGTGCCATCGCTGGCAACCCAAGCTTCAACGCGCAAAAAGTCGGCCACAAAACTGGGTATGGTACACTTTAATACAGCCGTATTCCCTTTGATAACATACTCGGAGACAACTTCAGCTTCATAGTACTGATTGACAACTGTAAGAATGTGAAGGAAATTCAAACTGTCAAACAAGAAAGGACTAAAAAACAACCACGCGCTGTAAAAGGTAAAGAAATGAAAACATGAAAAGGTTTAAACGGGAAAGTGGGAATCCTAAGGGTCCTATAAATATTTATAATGTAAGAATCGCTTTGGTAATGTACCCATGCCCTGTTGTTCGTCGAGTGTGCCATAGAGTTGACCCTCCTCGTCCTGCCAGGACACAACCTGAACAAAGTCCGCAACAAACGATGGAATGGAACACTTGAGGACTGCCGCATTACCTCGTATGACATACTCATTGTTAACTTCCGACTCGTAGAACTGCTGCACAACTGAACGGGGGGAAATGGTAAGCGATTACATTAGGAAAAAACACTAGAGAGACGCGGGGGAATTAAAAACACCTTGCGTGTGGCGGGCGTGTGAACATCTTCAGTCGACTAATTGATATGTGAGAGGTTCACTAAGAGCCAAGAAAACTTAGTAGCACATTGAATGCATCTGAATGCACAGCAAGTTTGGATGTAATGTACATAAATATGTATGTTCTTACTTCCCTGAGAAAGTCTTTTGCACTGTAGGTTAATAATAGTTTATGAAAATGGTCAACAAACACGCAGTGTGAAAACATACTTTGTAGAATAGAATAAATGTACACAAAATGTTAAATAATAAAATGTTTTAGAGTTGGGTTCGGGTGGGTAAAGGTCTTAAAGTTCTATGATTCTAAGCAAACACAACTGTACATGTCTCTCAAGCATAACCTCGAAAAAGTGAACAAACCATATTCGGTGCCTGGCAAAAAGTCCTCATTCTGATCCGTGTGCCAGGACACAACGCTAACAAAATCGGCCACAAATGATGGAATTTCACACTTTAACACTGCTGCATTTCCACGTATGACATAGGCCTTATTTACATCGGTATCGTAGTATTGGGCAACGACTAAAAGCCACAAAGCAAATACAAACAGTGATGAATAATACAAAACTAAAAGAAACTTATAAGAAATGTATGTTCAATAATCGAAACGAAACGAAACGCAGCATGGGGGAAAACTGTACCTAACCAGTGTTGGTTAATTGAGTTAGCTCATTTGTGCAGTTCGTATTTTACAGTTATTAGTGTACCAGTGTTGGTGTTGTTGGTGTTTGTACTTAGTACTTAGTGTTTGTTAACTGTACTTGAACTGTACACAAGTAATTTTTTATTATTTTGTGTTTTGAATGGTGCTGAGTTGTTGTTGTTCTGCATGTGTTGTTGCTATTGTTGCTAGGGATTATATAGTGTTGCAGAATGTAGTAGTTAAAGTAGTGCTGTTTTGCAACACACACGCATAGACAGAAGCACACACACACACACGTTGGAGAGAAACTAAGAGCGAATAGCACACACCATATTCAGTGTCTGGATAGAAATTCTCTTCCTGATCGGTATGCCAGGATATAACATTTACAAAATCGGCAACAAACGATGGTATATCACATTTCAAAATGGCCGAATTGCCGCGTATGACAAACGCCTTGTGTATATCCTCTTCATAGTGTTGCGAAACGACTAAAAACAAAATAAATTTTAAGAAATGAGGGAATAATTTGATTGATGAAATGGATTGATTGATAGTTGATCGTTGACACCATGCGTTTAGTACAACCTAATAGTCTAAAATAGTATGTAACGATATTTGCACAATGCTAGTGGAATATATATATATTTAATAGTTGTTGTTGCATGTGGTTAACAGCGCACCATATTCTGTGCCAGGAAAGTAGTTCTCCTCCTGATCGGTATGCCAGGAGACAACCTCTACGAAATCGGCCACAAATGATGGTATCAAGCATTTAATAACCGCCGAATTGCCACGTATCACATGCTCCTTGTTCACATCCGCCTCGTAGTACTGGGCAACAACTGGAAAGTTTTCAATTCGTTGCGTTTGCAGGTATGAAGTGCGTTTTAGTGCGAAATATACATATATATATATAAATGATAAAATTCTCACGCTTGAATAAACAACCTTGACAAACTTATTTTCAACTCAATTCCTGGAAGTAATTTGCGCATTTCCTGTACAAGTTGGAAAACCAATTAAACGGCCAATTAAGTGGAAAGTGCGAAAGCAAAACATAATCACCGTCAAGCTCAGTCCAAGCTTTAATATTGGCGAGGTGTAGCCCGTGCTGGAGACATAATTTATGCTATGCTAGCCATTATTATCATCATCGTTCTTCACCTGTTCTAACCAGCATATATCTATTTTTTTGGCACTAACCTAACATGATAAATTCACTTAGTTAATAGGAAACGAGCCGAGTTCATGCTAAGCTAAAACTGTCTAAAAACGTTGGGGTAGAAAAGTAGCTGGGTAAGGTTAACTAATTGGCAACAAACACGTCAACGTAGACGACGTCGTTGATGACTAAGCCAAGTTGACATGTTGCTGTATACGTTCGCCAGGTGGCGTTCTTTGCTCCTACTATACAACGTTTATGATTGTAACATAATTAGGTAAAAGCCATTAACTCAAAAGCCTATTTAGCGCTGCTTTATGCAAGCGGAAGTAATGGATATTTCCACAGCGAATAAGCTCCAAAAAAGGGGGAGAGTCTTGGGTGCATGCGGGTTGTGAGCTTTAACGAACTCCTTGCGATGAACTCTAACTCCAGTTAGATGTAAGGCGACAGTTGCATCATCATCATCCAACAGCTTGCACAACGATTAATTACAGTGAAATTGCATAGACAGCAGACAGCGAGGCAAGCACATATGCCAAATTATCTCAAAGGTGGGTCGCTTTCAACAGCGATTTTCACACTTGTTTGCAAGTCGAAAAAGCAAATAACAAAACGTTTAAGATGGGTGAAATGCCAAATGGCATTAAAAGGCAATCAAAATGGGCCTAAAATAATAAGATGCAAAGACGAAGTTAACAGCTCCTAACACAACGCCGATTTTTGAAAAGTTAAGTCCCAACGTTGCAAGGTTTTTTTTTTTGGAAATTAAATAGATATTACAATTAATTGTGTACTTTAGCTAAATCTACAAAGTTTGTATATTTTTATAGCTTAGGCTGGGTGAAAAATATATTATAAATAAATAAAAATAATATATATAAGCTATCATTAAAAAATTTATCCTTTGATAAATGAAAATGAAATAATTAAGAAGTGTAACAAATTTGTAAAAAAAATATTATAAGTCATTGTAAATCATTTAGTTAGGTATTACACAAAAAAAGTAAATAGAGTATTCTGTGAAAATTGGAGAAACATTAAGTCATCCTGTTATTCTCTAAAATTATTATCCGCCTGAGTGAATCACAATATATGATCGTTTATAAGATGATTAAGTAAATAACTTTTGAAACTTTTTTATTTTTGCGTCTTCTAAGAAACACTGACACAAAGGATAAGTATCATTGCTCTATTAAAATATCAGTCATATTATTAAGGCGACTATTATGCTTCTATCACTTTATATAATTTATTCGATAGGCATGTAAGACATCAACAGGCATAAAAATTATCTATTATTGATGCGTTACTAATACTAAGGTAGGTGACATAGGGTACAAGGATACTCTGATATTAAAATAAACTTTACAAAAGTTTTAAATTTTGAATAACTTATATTAAGGAAATGGTTATTAAAATTATGTAAACTATATAAAATATTGTAATCAATATTTAATATTGGACACAGGTACAGAAAATGCCGGCTGTGCCATCATTAGAGTTTCGCTGCCATTTGGTCTCGGTATCACATTGAGCCATTTCCTCATCATTTGTTTTGTATTTCAAGCTTCGTTTCGCTAGTTGAGGCTTATCACAGTCCTTTACATGCCAAGTTTAAGGTCTATGTATGCAATTTTAAAACAAACTCTAAAACGAATCACAGCAAAGGCTAGCAAATGAAGAGCTAGTTTAGCCTCAAAAATATGGAAAAAATCATTAACATTCATTAATCGCGGCTTCCACAAATTGGGCAAAGACAGAGTGCATCCTGTCAATATGTTTAAAACTTTCCGTCGATCAGAGTCATTTGGCAGCATATTCTACAAATATACTTGTTTTGTCAAATTGATGCAAATAAATGTCAGGTTACGAATCTGGTTACTAAGTTTCCTTCTGCCAATATGAGCTCATTTCCTTAGTAAATTCAATTTCAATGCCGAAAAACGTACAGATTGGGCGATTTGTTTATCAAACAATTTTTGTCTCATCCATTAATTTTAAGGAACAATTGTCGTAACAAACAAGAACCATCATATTCAGCACTATTGTGTTCAAAAGTTCTATAAATACCGCCCGGTGGATCATCATATCCATACAAATATTAATTACAATGAGTCAAGTCAGAAATGCATTCAAAGTCACACTGCATTAAGAATGGCGAAGTTGTGTGGTCTAAAAGTTGTTGTAACTAACGGCCTTATTTCGAAATAATGCCATTTGGTCAAGTTAAGTTTAGCATTAAGAACGTCTGGATAAGGGTACATATAAAGCCGTATGTTTGATTCCGTTTAAATTAATGTATTGGCTTTGGTGTATCGTTTTCAAATATAAATGCAATGCATGTCAGCGGACATTGTAGGATCAGCAGACAACATTTTTCTTTTGTGTTAGTAACATTATCAATATGCCAGCCGCTTTAAAAAATGCCATGTCTTGATCGATTTTTAGCGAAATAGCGCATGCAATAATAAAGGCAAAGAGTTATGTTTTCTTGCAAGATTGCAGCAACTTTCTTTTAGTCGGTACTGGCCTTAACGCTACTTGGAGACAATACTGAGTTCAGGATGACTATTTCGATGATATTACAGCCATCCATTTCAGTGTTTTCCTAAATCTTGAAAAATCTATGGCAGCCTGGCAAATGTTTTTAACATAATCCAAAAAGGCCACTTTGACTAGTGCAATACAATGGTCATTATTAATTCGATTCTGAGAAAATATGGCAAGTCTCGAGCGATGTTTTCTCCAAATGTAGCAACTGGAAACACGTATTGTACTAGAGAAACAAGATTTGCAAAATGCAAAAAGCAGATGAGACTTGTTTTATATTATTACAATTTCAGTTAATAACTGCCGTTTAAATTATTGCAGGATTTGCCGTAAAAAGTTATATTCCACGAAACACAGCTACATTTGTTAAGGTGACTAGAAAAACATATAAACAAAACACGAAACAAGTACACAAAAACATTCGACATTGAAAAAACGTTAGTAAACTAAAATTTTACATACCTGAGCTATTGTTTTCCATCACAACACATAAAAATTTGCGAATTTATTTGCAAATCTAAACACTCAAAGTTGGTATATTAGTTGCCGCCAATTTTGCATAAAGTGTGATGTCGATAATCAGCTGACTTTAAGAGGTCGGCGATAAATCAAAGTGACCGTATATTGTAAAATCGTTTTGTTTTTTCATTAATTGGACTATGGTTAATATTAAATTAAGACAAATTCTTAAGTTCAGTCATAAAAAATTTTTGACTTTCTGCCAAAAAATCCAAAAACCATAGTGCGTTGATCTGAAATTTTGCTGTTAATCTGAAAGAAATGTTTGTTTGAGCGCAAGGCAAATGTTGGATATGGTTCTTATACTTTTGAACAAGATTTATTATATTTTAATAATTTTTTTTAAACTTTTCACAGCTTTCTTTTTATTTTATTTCATAGAAAAACACTTCAACCAATTCATGGTTTTGCTAACTGTTTGATTTACACATGACAAACCACATCCAATCAATTTGCTCTGCACTCGGTAGACATCGAACGTGCTCTCTCTAGAACATGGACAACTTACCCGCTCGCACATGGACATCTCTGGATATAATCGAGCCGAATTGATTGCGAGCCAAACAGGCATAGACCTGGGCATGCACCTCCTGGCGATAGTCCTCGGCGCGGAATGGTGGAAAGACCAGCTTGCCATCCGATGAGATCTGACGCAGTCCAGGGACATCGCCCACAGCGGTGCCATCGCTTCGTACCCAAATGATTTCTGGCATGGGATTTCCACTTGATTTGCATTCAATTTCGGCGCCAGTTGAGTTTGAGAAGTCAATGCGATTGGTTGGTTCCTTGAGGAATACGGGTCCCTTTTGGTCAGCATCCGGTGGATTGGCAGCCAAACTGCCAGTGGCTAAAGAGGGAAGAGAGAGCGATGAATAATTAGTTTCAGTAATTGAAAACATATAAAGTACTATGAATATTTAGGGCAAACACGAACGGAAGTTGATGTCTGTATGCTGGCATTATGTATAGTTTATGCATAGCAGCGAGTACGTGTGTATGTGTATATGTGTGTATGTGTAAGTATGTATGTAGTCATATTTGTCAGTTGCCAATTGTCAACAGTTCAGCTTTTGTTGCTGCTGTTGCTCTGTTCAACAATTGAATGCCATGGATCAGTGACTGTCGCTTGTCATCCGCCTCCTCTCCGCAACTCCGCATCTCCTCTGTATGAGCTGAAGTGTGTCGGTGTTGTTCTGACAACAACAACAACTACTAAAAACTGGTCGCCTCTTTCACTTCCTCTCCACATACACACACCCACAAAACCTCAAACAAAAGGCAACCGGGCAAAAAATCGTTCGTTGACACTTTGGAGGCTGCAGCATGACTATAGCAGAAAAAAAATACTGTCAGATCAGAGACCATAGACCACAGAGACTAAAAGGGGTAAGAAAAAAAAAGTAAGAAGGCTCTAGTCGAGATTTCCCGACTAGGACATACCCTTAACCCCACACATAACGTATGACAAAACTTTAAACTCCGATATCTCCTCTGTTTTTCAACCTATTTTGATCAAATTTTTTAAAATTTTTATTATTTTATCCATAATTTTAAGCCTCGATATTACAGTTTTGAAATTCAAAGCTTTTTTTTATCGATCCAATGAGTGTATCGGAAACCAGGAGTATTATCGACCATTTAAAACAAACTTGTTCGTGTTTAAGTTTTAAGTTTGAAGTCTCTAGCTTATATAGTCTCTAAGATTGGCGCATTCATACAGACAGACTGACGGACAGACAGACGGACAGACAGACATGGCTATATCGACTCGGCTGTTGATGCTGATCAAGAATATACATACTTAATGGGGTCGGAGATGCTTCCTTCTTTCTGTTACATACATTTGCACACAACCATTATACTTTTATTTACCCATTTTATGGGTTGAGGGTATAAATCGCCCATCTGCCTAGATTGTCACATGGGTTTCATTCTTTTTTTGCATTGGGAAGCAATTTCATATGCAATTTAATGCACCCACAGCGTAGCACCCTTTACACTTGCCTCTCTTGCCCCTCTGAGGTGTGACTGCTTTATAAAAATATTTTATAGCTTGCACTTAAGCCAGAAATCAGTTTTGGTTCCAAGCCAAAAGTTGATTCTAGGCTAAAGACTTTATGGCATGTCCTTCAACTGCGTTCTTGTTTTTGGGTCACATGTTCACTTGTCCAATTTATCATTTTCATTCCCGCATTAATTAATGTTCAGCAACAAAAAACAAACAAACGAAATTAGCTGTGAGCATAATTAAAAGCTGCGCGCACGCACAGTGGGGCTAGAAGCACAAGTTCTATACCACTGTGCGGCACAATACAAAAAGTTCAGCATGTGGAGGATACGATTCGCCGTCACATGAGACTTGAACTGGCAGCGAGGCAGCGAGTTTTGCCACATGCGGCGTGTTCCTCTGACATTTCAAATGCAAACAAATTAATTAGACGACTGACAACAATAACAACTTTAAACATTGACTGAGTGACAAATTGAGCATTGCGTGTGTCACAACCCGCATCAAATATCTAGTGTTAAATTTTGAGAGCGTTGAAGTTTTGTCAATTTGTAAAATTGGAAATTTACTTCATTCACTGTATATTATACAGGAAATGCGGCAGCAACAAAACGCGTTGCGAATGCAAAAAAAGAGAAAAATAAAATATATTAATGAGAATTCCTTTTAAATTATTAAAAATGCGCAACAGCAAACATATGCAAGCCATGTGAATAAAGACTGCGGGTGAAGTTGGACTGTACATATATACTATGTATATATATGTATATATATCTTCAGTGTATCTGTGTATATGGCAAACAAGAGACAAAAGACAAATCAAATTATAACTGGCAGCTGTTACGCATATGTGTTTTTTACTTTTTGCAAAAAGAAATAAAGCAAATGATTGGCAACAATGATTAAAAGCTATACAGTTGGCTTAGGAATGTTAAAAACCTTTGAGCTAATTTATAGATAAAATCAAAGGCAAACATAGCTGCTAAAATGCACTCTTAAATCTTGACATGAGAACAACATTATTTTATGAATAAAATCTTTGCCTGGTTTCTTCTTCACACTTGACTCAAAAAACAAAACCATCTGCTTTTTATACTCTTAACCCATAAAATGGGTAAATAAGGGTATGATGATTTTGCGCAAATGTATGTAACAGACAGAAGGAAGCATCTCCGACCCCATAAAGTATATATATTCATGATCAACATCAACAGCCGAGTCGATCTGTCTGTCCATCTGTTTGATGGATAAAAGAGACAAACTTGAAACTTAAGCTCTTCTATACCATAAGCAGAACAAGTTTGTTTTAAATTATCGATAACACTTATGGTTTCCGATATACACATGTGATCGATAGCAAAAAAAAAACTTGAATTTCAAAATTGTGAAAACGCGGCTTTAAACTATGGATAAAATAATGAACATTTGAAACAAATTGATCAAAATCGGTTAAGAAATACCGGAGACATCACAGTTTTATCATATTTGTCATTTGGTGAATGTTTACAAAAGACTGTACGCGTTACGTATGAGGTAAAGGGTATGTCCTAGTCGAGATTTCTCGACTTAAGCCTTCTTACTTGTTGTCTTTTGCTTTTTGCAACGTATTTCTTTTTGTTCATGCTGCATTGCTTTGACCCCAACCTTTTTTTGGAATCCTCCTTTGCTTTTTTCGGCGGAAATCTTTACGGCAGGTGTTTCTTTCAATGACCATACATAAAAGTCGCTCGGTCAGTTTTTGCCCTAGTGCTACTTAGTAGCTGGAAGTTTTTTGTTTATTTTGGCAACTAAACTGGTTTTCAAGCCGGCAACAACTGATGCTGGTGATGACGTTAGCAGCTGCTCAACAATAACAACAATAACAACTGAAGCTAGCAAGTTAATTATCCAGCTTTTTATATATATTTGTTGCTGCTTGTCGCGCTATTTTCCATTTAGATTTATGTATTTATGAATATGCATGTATGAATCAACAATACAATTCAGATAGAGAATATAAGACTGCTTGGCAAAATGATTAAAACGTTGATGTAACGTTGCACACTAAGGTCAAACGCATTGCAGTTGCAACTCGTGCCACATCGCTACTACGTGGGAATCATCGCTGTGCAAAGCTGAAAGACGAGTAAGGGGCCAAATGCCATTCAATTGGCGCCACACACATAAACTGAGTAAACAAACAGTGGCACAAACGCCAAAACGTCTCAAATGAGAAGCAAACAAATAAACAAATTGAGTGTAAATATGTATTGCTTCTCTTATATCAATAAGTATTCGAGAGTATGACTAATCACAAATGTATTTCAAGCTAGATAAAAGGCTTTGCAATAAAAAAACACGCAACACTTTCAAAACTTATTAAAAAAATCACATTGCGTCGCGGCAAATAATTGTTTTGGTAATGATTTTAATGGAATTTATGAGGAATTGGATAAGATCCGAACTGAAGTATTGGGAGATTATTATGAAATTGGTTGAATAAAGACATAATTTGTATTTTTGAAGCTCATGTCCTCATGTCACGCCTCGTGTGTCACTGCCTTCCACCCATCTAATACCTAACCTTACCTAATTAACCCATTCCCAAAAGCGAAAAACACAACACAACACGCAATTACTATCCCACCTTATGGAAACTCGATGCCTGTGTAACGTGAAAGGAAATAAGAAATTAATAACTTCCTGTCAAACAAAAACAAAGGCGCCAAAGTTCAATAGGCTTAGACAAACACCCAAAAACACACACACACACACACACACACACACATGACACTGACACGCCCAACAAACATTGAACGCCTTTACAAACTGTAACACGCAAACAGTTCACAGGTCAAGTTTGTAAAACACGCGATGCATAAGATACTTTTGATATTTGGAATGGATTAGTTTGTTGGAATCTAATGAAGCGTATAATTTTGTGATTTTATATATACATTCGAATCGGCAAAACAAACATCTGCTTAAGCAAAACCTGTTTGACAGCTGTTCAAGAATCGCCAAACATTGCGAAGAATATATATATAAAAAGCTCTTGCAGTTTGCCCCCACTCACCATTCATTAGATACGTCTCGCGGCTAACACAGAGACCCACACAAAGTCACGTTTTTTTCTTGTAGGCAAGTGTTTGTCCATCGCATTGCAATTAGCTAATGCGTGAGGGGCAGCAAACTGTGTGTTATTCGAAATGCCTACGCGAAACGGCAATTCTAACAACTTGCCGCCGCCTGTTCAACATTCAATTAGAGCTCTCAGCTCAGCGACTAGTCCAGATGATAACTCAAAAAAGCAGCCAAACCACAACCTGTCACCTTGTGGTTGATGCTCTGACGACGCGCCTGCTGATGGAAAGGTGACAAGTAGCAAATACACAGATACAGATACACGTACTAAGCCAATGTATCTGGACCAAGCTGAGACACGTGAGACAAACTGTTGAGACCACAGGAGCGCAACAAAGTGGGACACAGCTAAGGTGTGGGCAGAGAATACGACAAAGAGAGATGGAGTGAGCGAGATGAAGAGAGAGAGGCAGACAATCTGGGAGCTTAAAGGGCACATTGAATGATGAGGTAGCTGTTTTTGGGTGAACAGAAAGTCTCGACTATGATATACCCTAAGCACTAGAAGCTTATGGTGATTATTTGTGAATGTAGTTAATTTTAATTTTTTAAACTTTTTCATTTCATTTCATTTTGCTTACTGATTTAAATTTAAATTTTGATCATTAATCTTAAAAAATTTGGTAGCCTAAGCTCTATTTTTTAATTTGATTTAATTTTAAATTTAATGTCGACTGATAGTAGTTGACAATAAACAAATAAATAAATAAATCACTATGGGGAGGGTCAGCCGGTCCAACCTAGTATCACTTAAGCAAAAAGGCATAAAAACCAATATAAGTAATCATCTACGATCCATTACCTATTATATTGCTTTGAAACTGAAAAGCTTTTCATGGTTCCTATTAATTTTTCTCTGTGTACCTTGTTTCTAACCTCTTCACAGCTCATTTTATATGATGTTCATAATCAACTTATATATATTTTATTTAACTCAACACAAAGTTGCGATGACGACAACGACTACAAATGCCAATAACTAAGACAAGCAGGCAGGCAGACTGCAGTTAACTAACACCTACATACAGATGCTTTGTCTGTGTGTGTGTAGGAGTGTTGAGGGGGTGGCTTTGACACAAAAAGAGAGTCAGAGCGAGAGAGAGAGGTTGAGTTGAGGGTGGTTTGCCACGTTGTTGCACAACATAATTCGTGAGCAGCGTCCACGCACGTGTCTAGTTTTGGGTGGATGGGTTTTTAATGCATGGGAATGTGTCAAGAGCCGAAGGCAAGCAAAGGGACCCCAAATAAAACTAAGGGCTGCCAACTTGTCAGGCCAAACACAACTGAATACAAAACAAAGCCAAAGCAAAATGCGCTTTGCATATTAAGTGGGAGGCAAAAAAAAAAAAAAAAAAAAGCGAAACGTTGTTGTTAAAGTCTTGGCATTAATTAAGGTCCGCTGACAAAATGCAGAATAAACACGCGAGCAATGGAACTTTAAATAACTGAAACATTAAATAAAAAACGAAACGAGAATTGTTTGTCGTCTTCTTTGTGTCTCGTCTCGTCTGTCTGTGGCTCGTTAGCCAGATTACAGATAACCAAATGCTTGGCAAGTTGGCAGCTCTCGAACCAAAAACGTGACTCAGTTCCTAGGGGGGGAGTAAAACTCTTTAGCATGCCTGGACGTGTTGTATGTACGTATGTACGAGACATAGATGATGTCTGACTGATAAATGTCACCTCGTTCGAGAACTTCGAGGCGAGGCAATCAAAAACAAAATATATTTTGATGGAGGGGCGCCAAAATTATGTTAATCTCTTTCTCGTTTCGTCTTTTGTTCGAAAATAAAGATGACTTTTGAGATATTTCTTGGATAAAAAACCTCTTTTTTTTAATTTAACGCCACATTATTCAACACCCCAAAAGTAGAGTTATATTTAGTGTGTGTTGTGTTTCTTAAGAAATCGTTGGTCTTAATTGTTATTTACACATTTATTTAAATATAAAAAAAAACTTACAGTTTGACACAATAAACTTCTTCAAGGGATACCAATAAAAAATAAGATACAGGGAGAGAGAGAGAGTGTATCTACTTAATATCCACTCCACTTGCGAATACATAACTTAAAGAGGAAAGCAGACACACACACACACACACACACACACACATACACACGCAGACAAACTCGCCCAGGCGAGAGGCGCAAAAGGAGCGGAAGCTCATTTCTCAGTTCTCCCCCATCTAAAAGGGGGCTCACTTGCTTGCTTGCTTGAGTGAAAAGCGGCAACAGCGCGCACAGGGCGCTAAATGATTTTGAACGCACCCAGAGATACAAAAAAAAAAAAAAAAACGAGTACAATAATTTGTAGGCAAGTTCTTTCTGAGTGTTGATGATGATAATGTGATAGACGGGGAGGCAAAAAATAATAATTGTTATAGAGCAAAACAGCAGAGATGGATAGAATGTGCGTGCCAACAACAAGCACTCTGAGTGTAAAGAGTCTGCGTCACTTTATATATTTTTAAAGTATGGCGACATGAAAATAAATGTACGCACCTCTATCAAATAAGTGTGTACATAAATAAAATTAGCAGACAAAAATAAAATGGGATTACTAAGACTATGTCAGAAGAAGTTAACATCAGTTTGAACTTAAATATATTAATATTTTCATAAGTATCAAAGAGTATTTACAACAAAGCTTAGTTAAGCCTATTTATTGCAGACTTTTTTAAAATTCTTAGATTTCAAACATTTGTTAATCACTTTAATGTGGCAAAAGCTGTGCAACCCAATTGACACGCTCTTAACTTTGGTGCCACAAAAATCTTACAACCAACAAAAAAGTTCTTCTATATAGACAACATAAATTACCAGCGATGCGCAGCTCGTAAAATATATATTTATATATAGATATCTAGGGTGTCTTTCGACTGCATTAATGAGCTTAAAGTAGAATGTATGACAAATGCGTTTTAATGGCCCAAAGAATGCGAGTCAAAGTGACTCGTTGGATTCCCAAATGGCATTCATGCAGCATCCAAAAACATAGAATTAACAATAACTTTTGTTGCGCAGCTGCGATGCTGACGCCTTTTATAAATTGGCTATTGTTTTGGATTTTGCGAGGCAGGAACAACTTTTGAAAAATGACATGAAATTGCTACAAAAACTTTTGGCTCATTACAACTGCAAACTGCAGCAAGCGAATAATAACGATGACGATTATATTGATGATGTTGTCTAAGTCAAATCTTGTCTGTGTCGGAATTCCTTTTGCCACACTTGGCACAAACACAATAATAACCAACTAATAATAATAAACCGAAAAAGAACATGCCAGCACAGAGACCAAAACCATTAAAAATAAATCATGCATAGGCAGAGCCAAAAGCTGCAGCAGCTGCAACTACTCTCTGCCTCTGTAGAATGTGGAATGTGCCTGCCGATCCCCTGGCAGCTTTTGTTGTTTGGACAAGCGCCGCGTGTGATATGCCTCCATCGTCGAGGGGCAGGAACACTCTTCTGTCTCCCCATCTCAAGCATCTATTTCTCGGTCTCGGTACCTCGTCGAGTGCACATCAATCATTTGTAATTATACTCTGCAGCTCCACTCTGTCTTTGAATTTTTTTCCTTCTTTCTATACTTTTTTTTTGTGTATGGTGTTGCTCTAACGGAAATGGCTTTTATTTGGAGGCTGCCTCCCGGTTCAGTGATCTGTTCCGATTTGTTGTGCGTGCAGCATCGTTTCTTCTCTTCTCATCTCATCTCTCACACTTGAGGCATGTCATACCATGAGTGCTTTGGAGTTATGTAATGTCTTCCAAAAGAAAAAACATACAACTGTTAAGATCGTGTTCATTTCCTAAACTTTAAAAACTACGTACACATTCATAAATCTAGTTAAAAGCTTTTTTCTAGGTCAACTTGGAAAAAATCTCCCATTATTGTTAGCAAAATCTCTTTTAATAACAAAAATCAATTAAGCTTCAAGTACCTTCTTTCTAATTGCGGCTAACGAGCTTCTAACTGCGCATTTTTGTTCACTCTTAACAAAGTTGTCATCCGATTCTTAACAATAAACTAACGAATCTTAAGTTAAGTTTCCCAAGTACTTTCTTAGTCTTTTCAATATCTTTTTGCGCGTGCTTTGAAGCATTTCTTTAAGAATTTAACTTTTTTTTTGAAACTAGATTTACAATTAACATTAAACGAGTCTCCAGAGAAACATTAAAATGCAATTAAAAGCGAAAGAAATTAATTTACACTTATTCACATAAAAACACAACAATCGTGATAAGCTTCCCAAAAAAAAAAAAATTATTTATAAATTAAGATTATTTTATGTTTTTTTTTTTTTTTTTTTTATTTTTTTTTTTTTTTTTTTTTTTTTATTTTTTAAATTTTTTTATATTTTATAAAATTTTTTTTTTTTTTTTTTTTTTGTTTTTTTTTTTTTTTTTTTTTTTTTTTTTTTTTTTTTTTTTTTTTTTTTTTTTTTTTTTTTTTAAAAATTTTTTTTGTTGTTTTTTTTTTTTATTTATATTTTTTTTTTTTTTTGGGGGGGGTTTTTTTTTTTTTTTTTTAATTTTTTTTAATAAAAAAAAAATTTCCTTTTTTTTTTTTTTTTTTATTTTTGGGATAAAAATATTTATAAAATTACCCGGCTGTTTCTATTCATTTCATTTGCGCTGTATGACTGTGTGTGTGTAAATTGTATGCTTCCTGTAGATACGATTACGATTTGCAGTCTATGTGAGTTGAATTTTTAAAGCCAATTGAATTAAATGCGAATTAAATGCGTTGCTGCTGCTGCTGTTGTTGCTGCTGTTGCACAGTCACAACACAAAATAAAAGATGCATTTAGCTTACAATGTTACATACACAACATCTGTTTGTAGTTGGAATAAAAGCGTGTTTACATTTTGTTGTGAAGGAGGGTGGAAACAAAAAAAAAAATTGGCGCAAAATGTTTTTAATCAATTTAAATTGAATGATGACCCCGCACAATCAGCGCATGGCTTGAGAGAATTAATTTTAGCATTGTATCTTATGCGATGTTTGTATCTTGTATCTTATAACTTGAGCGCTTGAGCTTTGAAGGAATTTAAATAAATATATTGTTTTGCTATTTGATAAAAACTTGATCTACATTCGTTAAATATTTGTTGTGTATTCAAAAATTCCAAACATGTTCAATCATATTTTAAATTACACTCGACCTAAAAAAAGTTTTTATTTTTTGCACATTTTTGTGGATTATTTATAGCACGTTTCTCTTCTCAATTCTCATTTTAAATGTATGCAATTTGTATAAAGCATACGCCACGTGGGCTGCCAATCAAATAAACAAACCATTTATAAATGATTGCCATATAAGCTGTCTACCCTTAATCAGAAAAGCAGACGCTACCCAAAACCTTATAAATAAAGAATAGAACTCGTTTATGGGCAAATGAGACAATCAAAGTCATTGTTGTCTTCAGACAACGATATCATATCGGAACGGGTCAAGTGTTTGAACTAAACCAATTGGAGGTAAAAGTAATGCAAAAAACTCAATAAAAAGTATTACTCATATAAATGTGACTTGATTCAATTGATTTAAATAAAGTATACACCATTGCCAGAGCTATAAGCGTGTGCGTATGCAACTATAAGGCACTGTGACACTAATTACAAAAGCGAATGCAATCGCTTTTTCATTAAGCTTAAGCCAAAGGCAATGAACCGCTCTTTATCTGCCAACTTGACTCAACAACACACAAACGAATATCTAGCAATGCATTTTGAACGAGACCCGGGCAAGTAAATATCAACAGTGTGCAGGAAAGCCGGGCTACAGTGAAACAAATGTAAGCATAATTAAATATGCATGCGCGTTGAGTAAAAGTCAAGCAAACTGTGTTTGTTAGACTCGTACTCTAGTACTAGAACATGTCAACAAAGATAAAACGATATACAAATCCGGAGCACAATTCAACGAAAAAGTAAAAGTTAACAGAGACCCAAGAAGAATTTGTAAAAGTTCAAACATTGCACAATTCCAACAAAATGTTTCTTTTCTTCATCTATTTGTTTTGCTAGCGTTCTATTTTTGTACACTAACCAAAAGAAGGAAGGAGTTGTTGAGGTCAAAGCTTTACACTTTCATTATATCTCTATGACAAATAAATCATATCTTTAGTAATCAAAACTCTTCACTTTTCCACACATTTTGATATTGAAATGTTGTCTGCTTTTAATGAGATATTTCAAGTGTGTATACATATGGAAAACTTGTATTGTTTCCAATGAAATATTATGAACAATTACTCACCAAGAAGAGCAACAGCTGCGAACAGTGTTAGCCATTTAAGGCGTTCAACGTTGGGCATCATCATTGTGCTGTAGGCCATTTTAGTATTTATTTGGATATTCCGTTCGGGGGGTTGGCCTTTATGAGTTGAGACTTTTTGTATCGATTTTTGTATATATGCGTACGAATAAACACCCTTTAAACACACACGCGAACACTTTATTTAGTGAGGTTAGGTTGTAAAAACGCCGGTGACTCAGTGTAGCTGCAATGAGAAAAGAAAAACATACAAAATTGTTGGGGTTAGATTAGGTTTTAGGAATGAAATTTACTTCCGCTTGGAATGGAATGTTTCAAGGCAAGCAAAGTATGCTAAAATAAATGTGATTCACTTTTTGTTATAAGATAAATGAATGTCTTAGTAATGCTTTTTTAAAATTTAATAAACATTAAAAGTCGATTTTTTAGTCAAAATTTTTTGGTATGAAAATTTACTAAAAATTGAGTTTCTAGATTTAAATGCATTATTAGTTTAGGGCTCAAACCAAGGCGTTTAAGGTATTGCATTTGAAACTCGGATTAATTTTGACGAAGTTATGGCTTATTACTTGAATCAAGTACGACATTCTCTACTTCAGTAATTCCGTACTTAGTGAGAAATCAAGTTTCAGGTTTGTATGAGATTAATTTAGAGCGAAATACGTTTTGATTTTATTCTATCAAGTGTAATGGTCCCAGGTCAATTTTTATATAAGAAAGTGATTTTGGGATGAAAATTCAGTAAAAATTGTGTTTCTGCATTTAAATGCAGTTACAATAAAGAGCTCAAATCCAGAATTTTGAGGTATTACATCTGAAAAGTATGTTTTTAGCTTCCAAGTCGAGTTTTTGTCAAAGAGGGTTATAAATCAATAAAAACTGCATAGATTCTAATGCTGTATTGTTCTACAGTTCAAAGCAAGGCTTTATAGGTATAGCATTCGAAAATCGGATTAATTTTGGCAAAGTTATGGCAATAAAAAGTTTTTGTCACAGATTTTTAGGTTGAAAATCGAGTAAAAATCGCGTTTCTAGATTTAAATAGCAGTATTAATCAAGAGCTCAAACCAAGACTTTTGAGGTATAACATTTGAAAATCGGATTAATTTTGACAAAATTATGTCAATCGAAAACTAGGGGTATCTTCTGGATGGTATTCCTCGACTAGAGACTACTTTGAGCAACTTTATATATATTTTTTCAAGTGCAGCAAACATTTTAATCGTTCTTCCTGCCTCCCTTTTTCATAACCGGTTCATATATATTAATTACTACAGTGTTTGTGTATTTAGCATCGATTTTAAAGCCCAACAAAGCTGGCCACTAACAACAACAACAACAACTAAGTTAGCCAATGCTAATGAAATGCAAGTAATTTGATTAGGCAAGCCACCCTAACAATACAACAACCCTATTGACAACCCTATTGATAAACCCCTTGAAGCAAAAACAATAAACAAACCTTCAACACACTCTTTGGCACCCGCACAAAACCCCTACTAAACGGACATGCAAAAATTGCTAAAATGTGTGTTGCACAGTGTAAACTGATAGCTGAATGTGGGCTAAATGGGCGTGGCAATGTCTGTGTGTGGGTGTGTGTGTGGCCCTTAACCTCAATCGGCATTCAATGATATCAAGGGAACTTTGAACAGCAGTCAAAGCTGGCCATAAAAATTTATATGTATATATTTTAGTGTTCAAGTTTTTACTCATTCAATTTATTTGTTAATTGCATTTGCAGCTTACTAGATTTTTCACATATGATATGATGCTTTTATGAATCTGTAAAGACATAAAATTGTATATGGGCCCAACGTGGTCAGAGTTCAACTTTGAACACTCCGCACACACAATACACATTTTATGTAATCGCGTCAAACAATTTGTCCGCATTGGATGCCTCACACATATAGCAGACCCACAAGACTTGCAACGCGGAACTTGTGACAACGCCAACTATTTATAAAGCCATAGAAACGATTAGCGAAAAATGCTAGGCAATGGCAGAATAGAAAACAAAATATCTACGCTCAATAAAGAAGTTTAAATGTTCTTCAGGAAGTTTTTTAAGACTAAAGTTTATGTAAAACGATTTTAAGGACAACTTTCATCATATATCTTATAGTAACAAAAGACTTTACCCAACATTTTCATATAACATCTTTCATATTCACAGGGTTTATGACAAAGACCTTAGTTCTACGTTGCATATCGTCTAGAAAACTCAATGTTACCCTCTTTGTTAGGGCAAGCAAAGAACAAGCGAAAAATGCAACTACAAAACATACAAACTACTCACGGCTTGTGGATGTCATTAATTAAACCTCAAATGGCCAAATGCATGGCAATAGGGCGATAGAAAATTTACTTCGATGTCGTCTTTTGCCTTTTGTCATCCATAAAGTATCAAACACCACCACCACCCCCCACTATACACCTCCCATTGCCCAAGAAAAAAACTTTATGACTAGCAGGAAGTCACGATTCCCAAACACACAAGCACACACGAAACATCCACACACGAGACAGACACATAAATGTATATCTATCAATTTCTATATGGACTGTCTGTGTTTTTTGTAGCTTGACATATGCCTCCGATTGGCAGACATCAGCAACATTATGAACTTGCCAAAGACGCACTAACATGGATGTCAACATGGAATTGCTCCAGACTATCTATCTATCTATCTATCTATCTGTGTGTCTTTAGCTTAAGCTTTTATGGACATAGTATATAAATTCCATTGGCAATTTGTACGCTTTTTAACGCTTAATTAAAACTTAAGTGGATTTATGAACAAATGCTGAAAGTTTCTTCGCTTTTGCTTCGGAGCAACTTCCACATTCTTTTCTATGTTTATGATAGAGCATGGAGGAGGAGGAGGAGTTGAGCACATGCGCAGCCGTGGCACGTGGCAAAGCTATTAAAGGGAGGATCAGCCCTCATAGCAAATGTTAGCTTTTGAATTGGTTTAATGAACTTCAACTCGGGTGGAAAAGTTCTCTTTGTTGACTACGACGCAGTTGAACAGCTGCGCAAGCGACTTTTAGGGTGGATATGGAGCTAGAAATGAGCATAAATATTCTAGCAGAGTATTATCCATGTTAACCATTGTAGGGTTGAAACATTAACTGACTTTACTACAGCTAAAACACATCACAAATATGCCTCAGTTTGAATTGAAATTAAAGATTCTTTGTTCCAGTGTATAAAATCCATCTCATCTTGTACTGATCCCGATCAAACATTGTGATGAGCCATCATCATATGCTGCCCTTGGACATGATTCAGCTGCCGGATGAGAGACGTGCCCCTTGAAAACGATACAACAATACTTTTAACATATGTATGCCAAAAACAAAAACTGCCAGCCTTAATTTCAAAAACATCTGGTAATCAGTCAACAGCAAAGCAATATCCAACAAAAACGACACCATAAGCATCGATGTATGTATGTAGTTCTATAAACGTTAATCATACTTTTCAATTCTAAAAGTTTTTGTACGTAAAAATATTTTGTTTTAATTATACATATATCTACTTTCCTGAATCTCTTTTACGACTTTGACTCATTTCCCAAAAGTAAAACTCGAACGCAAAAAAACAAATCCTCAATTAAATTCGGGCGGAACTGACAGTGCCACAATCGCGTGGTAACATCAACGAATTATACATTTTATTACTCATTCTTGTTAAAAGTTCCTCCTTTTTTTCGTTTTTTGCTCGTCAAAATGTCTGTCTGTGCATTAGGGTGCCGCTTGCACCAATAAATTTTGCAATTTACTGGGGGTGAATAATGTGGAGGATGTCTGCATCACACACAAAGTGTGCATCTCGTAGTCATCAGCCGGAATGGAGGCAACAACAACAGCAACAACTACTAAGTGTCCCATTGTCCAGCTCTCATGTTCAGTGACCCATTGGCTTGACTCGGCTTGCTGCATGCTGCGCCTAATTGAGATTCAAGTGCACTTTATGGCCAACAACAACTATAACAACATTAAAAAATTGTATTTGACTGGTTTTACGTTATTTGGTTTAGCCTTGTTTGTGTGTGTGCTTTACCCTTTTGGCCAATGTCCATTGACATTTTGATGCAGCACTCAAAATCAATATTTGCTATTTACTTGCAGCATCCACTCTGACAATATCTTTGTGATTCATTCCTTGTGAGAAAGGTAAGAAAATATGGACAGAGTGTGTTGCAAGATGCTGGGAGGATAATGTGGAAGGCACTTTGATGTTAAAAGTTTATAATTTACATTTAAAAACTTTGAAAATATCATTAGAAATATACATATAATATTCACACTTCCCGATTAAGTTTAAAAAATTCAAGAAATTGCCAATCAATAAGCGCAGACGAGTGACAAATACAAATTGCAGAAAAACTATTTGCAGCAGCCAAAAACTTTGCCTAGCAACAGGACACATAAAAGATGCAAGTACAGATGATGATGACAACAACAACAGAAAGGGAACGACCTGCAGAAATGCAGACCTCCAGCAGACAAAAAAGACAAGGAGAGATAGAGGAAAGACGATGACGAAAGGCGCAACACTTGCGAAAAAAAATCAAATAAAGTGGAAACTACAGCATGGAGAGAAAAAAAAACATAAAACCGTTCAAAGCGACAGCTGCACGGGATTTCGTTAAAGCGGTGACAGGACACAGGATGAGTTTTGCTATTATAACTGAGGGTTGCTCACACACACACACACACACATTACCAGCTGAGCACAATGAGTGTGTGATGCGTATGTGTGCCATATGAAGGGAACTGCAGAAGATATTTTTTGTTTAAAAGATGCTGCTTCAAAATGAAGTGCTTTAGGGAAGAGCCTGCGTTGGGAAAAACTACCTGACAAAAGACAAAAGGCAGGCTCAGGCAGGTTGCATACATACACAAACACACACACACAGAGAAACAGGGACAACGCAGAGTTGCTTTGATTGCTGTGAACTGTGTGCGGAATGCAAAGCGCATGCGCCAAAAAAAAAAATTTCACCAAACAAATGTACACAGAACATTGACGGAAAATGCCAATTTCTAAATGAAAATGTCCAAAACAGAGAGAAATTCTTAGCACAAACTGGAGAACACATATGAAACTATATAATTTTAACTAATTTGTTAATATTTAAGCTGTTTAAATGCCTTTGCGAGCAGCTTAAACATTTGCATTTGCCATATGACAGTACACACCCTTTTGTTTGTGTATATGTGTGTGTGTGTGTGTGCAGAAAGTAACAAAATTGCTTTTCGCCAAAGGGAAAAACTTTAGTTGCTGGCGAAAAATCAATAGGAAGCTGCACCAAATTCACTTAAAATCAACTAACAAAACTAAAGCAAAAGGCATATTTATAACATAAATGATTTTACAGTTTTTCTGAGCTCTTGGGGGTGGGGGTGGGCCAAGGTGTGGGCGCTAACAGCAACAACAACAACAACATACAAGTAGACAAAGAAGTTGCCAGACAGCTTCAAATATTTGACCGTACAATAATCATCTGAACTTACCGTTTAGCTTTGGTGATTTGATTTAGTTTTTTGATTTTAGTTAATGTTTATGCACAAAACACTTTTGTGTGTGAGCTAAATTGTAACAGGGTGCCACTAATCCACGGCTGTGGCGACTCTGCACAACAAACTGCTGCACAACAACAAGAACAACAAGAAACACAAGCAAACAGCAGACGCTGTTGCCTTTTTTGCCGTTTATTTGGCTCTGTGCTCTGCTTTTTTTTGTTTGATTATTTATTATTTATTGCTTTTGCATTTTATTTAACACGATTTTGTTAAAAGACACGCACAAACACGTACACACACACACACTCACAAAGCGCGCTAAGCGCTAGAATCAGCCACCACCAGCGAACTGGTTTGCGGGGGTGTGAGTACCGTACCGTAACCGTGTAGCCCGACACAACAAACTCACACACTCAGACGCATACACACTGTGAATAAACGCAGACGTAAACTCCGACTTCCAAATACGTTCGACAGCTATCGCTCGCGGTCCAAACCAGACTGAATTGTCTCCCTGGTTGGCTGCTGCTTGAGAGCGGCCGGCCATTTTGCTCGTGTACTCTCTCTGGCACGCTGTGAGTGTGTGCGTGAAGGGGCAATTGTTTGGGAAATTTCGTTGGGATTTTGTGAGCTCACACCTGTTGATATCAGTGCATGTGTGTGTTGGGCGTTTGCGTTGGTTTGAAATTAGAGTGGACCTGTTTGTGTTATTTAAAAGCAATCGTTTAACACTGTTTTTTTGTTAAAATATTTTTATTCGGAATATTAATTTGATATTAAGCATTATACTTTTTATACTCGCATTAATCAATTTGTTTTTAAACCAAACACAACCTAAATGTTTTTTACCATACAAAATCTTAAACTCAATTACATTTAACGCTTTAATTATATTTTATAAGTAATAATGATTAGATATATGTATAACATAAATGCAATGCGTAGGATATTTGAGCACTTTGTAAATAAGTCAGTTTTTTTTAGGAAGACATTAAAACACATGTTAAAAAAAATTAAACATGCACAACTAAAAACTAAACATAAAACTAATAAATAGCACTTGCTGGGACAAAGGATTCCTAAAACGAAACGTAAACGCGATAACTTTAAAACTAAAATTAATACATATTGTATGTATATAAAGAGATTCCATTAATAATTACTTAAGTTAACAATTTGAGCGAGTTATTTTGTAATATCTTTTTCCACTTATTTTGGGATTACTGAGCTTGTGAGTATTTTCTGTTTTTTTTTTTTTTAAGTAACAATTGTCAAGTCTTTAATGCATTTGCCAGTCAAAGGGGCGGGAACTTTTGCTTTGACATATTTAAATGCTCCAGTTGAGGATCAGAAAACCATGGGTAATAAGTCTATGATAACACACGACTGTGGACGTATTTCTTTCATTCCAGAAACAAAGGAGAAAAAGCGGTTGAGTATTTGCGGTATATATGGAGAGAAGAAAAGCTTTAAAGCTCTGTCTTTTTGTTGTCAACTTAATTCAGAGAGACATTTGATTATTAGCCAATCACAAGTAAGCACTCTCTCGCACTCTCTCTCACTCTCTCGCACAGTGGGGACGACACTAAATTCGTAGGTAATTTTGCACTCATCTAATTGTTGCGTGTTGCATCCTGTATAATTATTTTATTCTTTTGTCGCGTCACTTTTGTGGATGTTGCTGCTGGCATCAGACGTTTCAACTGATCCGGATTGATGCTGACCAAAGATTTCTCTTTGCCTTTGGCTCCATTACTTGTTGTTGCTGTTGTTGTAGTAGTTGTAGTTGTTGCCGCTGTTGTTGTTGTTGTTTCTATTAGAGCCGTTGACTCATCGGCGGTGGAAGAGGAGCCAGCAGCAGCAGCCGCCGCCGAAGCATAACGTGTTAGCACCTGGAACTTGGCAAAGATATTGCGTCCACTGCTGCGCTCCTTATCCTTGTACTTGTCCAGAACGGTGGGTGTGGGTTTGACCTGAACCTGAGCTGGAGGTGCTTTGAGCAGCGCCTTATTACTGTTATTGCCAGCGGCCTTGTAAAAGTCCAATTCATAGTCGAAATCGCTGCTGGTCGATGGACCCGCTGGTGCCAATGCACGCTCACCATAGCTAGCGGAGCTGGCGGAGGTCTCAGCTGCCAGATGACGCAGCATAAGGGTAAGCTTTGTCTCATGCTGACGCTGCAGCAGCACGGCATTGCGTTCACCCTCGAGACGTGCTTGTCGCACCGCATTTGAGAGCACACGCTCCTTCCATTCCCAGGCATCACGTTCGCGTTCCAGCTGCACCAGCTGTTGCTCCAGTTTGCGCGAGGAATCTCGCAGGTCAATGACCTTGACGAAGTACTTGTAGAGCAGGGTGCGCATCTCCTCGGAGGAGAGCTTGTTGAGGCGTGCCATTAGCATCTGTTCACCCTTCTCGCGCTGCTGACGCTCGCTGGACAGATCGATGGATTTGTGGCCACAGATGAGTTCGTTCTTGAACTCAATGGCCTCATCGATGGCCATGATGGCCTCATCACATTCCAGGAGCTTGCGCTCCTCCCGCTGTGTCAGCATCTTATCACGTTTCAGTTTGCGATCCAAGGAGCAGCGCTGCTCCAGCAGATGATCGCGAGTGCGACGCAGATTGCGTATCTCATGGCGCAGGCTCTCCTGTTGGGCGGAAGATTGTTCGCCCGCATCCCAATGTTCCAGATTATCCGATTTCTCGCGCAGTATATGATCCAGATGGGTAATCCTGGCCTGCACTGCCTTTAGCTGCTCTGGATTGGGCTCCAGCTTGACTAGTGTGGCCTCCTTTAGGTTCTTGAGCTCGGCTTCCAGCTGATCCCGCAATTTGCATTCCTTTTTGAGTTTCTTTTGCACATCCTCCATTTGTTTGCGTGACTCGGCCACGGATTGTTGGAGTTTCTTTAGCTTTTGGCCACTTTCGCCAGCAATGTGCTTCATGGAACTAAGATCTTGGAGACGCTGCTCAATGTGTGCTATGATGGCGCCATAACGTTCAATTTCCGCCTTCTCCTTGCCCTGCAGCAGCGCTTTGGCCAAATGTTTCTTGGCCTTCTCGCACTCGGCATCCAGTTTGGCCTTCTTCTTGTGGAATCGTTGCTTGGCATGACTGCGTGTCTCCCGATTCTTCACGAGCTCACTGATTATATTCTGTTTCAGATGCATCGTTTGTTCGATTTCCTTCAGTTGTCGCTGTCGCGCCTCAATCTCTGCATGCAACTTTCGCATCTTCAGCTGCAATTTCTCAATGGGTCCATTAACGGATGCTGCTCCAGCCGCGTTGGCTGTGGCCACAACACCTGCACCAGCTACTGCACTCTCCAAAGGATCAAACTCTGCAGGCACCTCCGGGCCTGTTACCTGCTGGGAGGCAACGCGATTCAACATTGCCAGCTCAGCGCTGCTCAAACTGGCTCCAGGCTGTATGCTGCGACGACGACCTGGATAAGAATGGAGGATTAACACAAACTCAATCCATTTAAAAATCTCTTTACTTACCACCAACACTTGTCTTGCGTTCATCACACTTTTCCATGGGCGTCTCTTGGGCAGCAGGTTCCTTATCCTTATCCTTATCCTGACTCTGCATAACAGCTTTGGGTTGCTTGAGCATGAACTCTTCATGCTTCTCTTGGATTAAAGTATTCGTTTTGACACGAAATTCGTCCATGAGACTTCTCGAGCTTATCATCGAGATCGGGATGTTGCGATTCATTATCGGTGTCATTGTCCGAGTTCTGTTGACAGGATGTTTCCGGTTCGCTATTCGATTCCTCTGGCTCCTCGGCCTCTTGGATGGGCACTAGAGCTTTCTGGTTACGCAATGCTTCACTGGAACTAAGGCAATCCTCACATTCCTGCTTCAGGAACAACCATTCCTCAATCTGTTCCTTCTCCAGCTCGGTGACAGCAGTTGAAGCCATTAGCTTAGCGAAGAGTCCTTCTGCATTGGAAACCAGCTTAAACCATTGACTAGCCGCAAACTGAAGTCCAAAGTTTTCGCCATTAGGCGTTGAGACAGCTGCCATGATAGCGGCTTGTGTGGCCGATGCCTGATCGCTGGGCAATCTTTCCGGAGATATGGGCGTATTGTCATCGGAGAAGGTGTTCATGATGACGTAATTGCGTACACACTGCACCTTGAAGCCGAATTGCAGATTGCCCAACGTCTCGGACAGATGCTCCTCCAGCGGCGAAATACACAAAATGACCAAAGTCTGTGCTCGTCCACCAAAGGAATCCTTGAGCAGCGTTGTGAGCGTTGTCTGGCCATAGGGAATGTTGCCATTGACACCGTACATAATGCTGGGTTCGGTCAGGGTGTTCACCACCTGCTCCAGCATCTGCAGACCTGCATCGCGTGGCAGTCCTGGTGGCGGTTCACCCCAACGTTCGCTGGCGCACAAATCCGAGAAACTAGCTGTGGACAGACGATGCTGTATTAATCCCTCCTTGGATACCCACTGCTGCTCTAGTGTCAGTGTGAAGAGTGTATGAGCCGGCAATGGCTGTCTGTTGTTCAAGCCCAACTGCAGCCAATGGAAAACTTCCTCGACATTGGTGCAATGGACATTGCCCATGCCCAGTAGATCACGAATTTCGCCACTGCAAATCTCCACGAAGCCCACATTAACAGCATAGGTGCGCTCTACAAAGCAAACCAAATTAAATATATAGAGCTGACTGCATCCTGATAATTAACTCACCTGAATGCGCTGCAATATGTGTAAAGATCTCCCTTACACAACGCTGAACCACACCTTGATCCGCTTCGCCGTAGACACAGTCAAAGCCATGGCCATAGAGCGTATAGGTTTTGCCCATGCCACGCTGTCCGAACGTAACCACCGATGCATCAAATCCCTCCAGGAACAAAGTGATCAGTGGAAAGACCGTCTGATGGTACACCTGACACTGTGTAGTGCTGCTGGGCAGCGCATGAGTCACAGGTATGGTGTGGGCGCCCACCTGTATTAGGCCCGCCGCAATACTGTCCAAGCCCGCACCGCCAGGCAGGGCGCTTGGTAATCCAAGTTGCGATAGGGCGATTGGTATCGCTTGCACGCAGCAGCCGTTGGCATTGGCATCATCATCGATGTCTTCTGGCTCATTTGTATGCAGCTGATGGTTGGCGTTTAGCTCGTTATTGCCATTAGCATCTATTACTGCGGTTTGCGGTTCTGATGGTGGTGTTGGTGTTGGTGACAAAGGCGCAGGTGGTGAGGGAGTCGGGGAGGACGGCTCCGATTGCGGTTTGTCTGCGGGTGCTGCGTCGCCATCGTCGGGCGCCTTTTGTTGTGACTTTTTTTGTAGTTCTGTGTGTGGATAAATGCGCACAGCTACTTGTATGGGTATTTCCATTGTTTAATGTCGCTTTGGCAACACTTTTTCACTTAAAAATGTGCATTTTTGTGTATATTTTGCGCATCTCAAAAAAATTATTGCAAAAGTTGCTGAATCGATAATGCTGCGCACTAACAACAACTATCGATTCAAGACAGCGTCGAAGCGTTAAAAGTATCGATTGTTGTTGATAATTTTGTAATCTTAAATAGAGTAAAACAGATGTGAGAAAAGCAAAACAAATCAACACTTTTGCGTCACTTTCTTTTCCTGCACAAATAACAGCACTCACTTTATAAATTATAGCAAAACAAATTTTTCTTATATTTAAACTTAAATCGATAGAGCTTAAGCGGTTTTTTCTCCTCTTCTTCTTTTTCTGTTTGTCATTCGTCGATAGTTTGTGCCATCCCTCGTAATTATTAATCGCTTTTCACGTTGCTTTTCAGCGCGTGTTTTTCTTGTGCAAAAATTGTTAGCCACTAATTGTGCACTTAAAATAAGTCGAAAACATGTCAAAAAGACGCATTGAAGTGGGCGAAACATACACCAACAAGTTAAAAAAGTAAGTAAAACCCTTAGTTTGCCGACGCACATTTTTAACCAAAACGTTTGCGCCCCTATCTGTCATTCGCAGAGAACCGGAGGCCTCCTCATCGGCTGCAACAAATTCTGCAGCGGGTACTGTTGCCCAAATTCTTGGCGGCTTTGTGCCAAGCAAACAGGTTAGACCATCTTGCGACTATATTCATGTACATTAAACTCATAGTCTTTCACTTTTTGCGATAGCCACCAACCATGAATCCCTTCACACATAAGCCTTACTCGACGCGCTATCAAAACTTGTACAAGAAACGCATCTCGTTGCCAGTTTTTGAATACCAGGCAGACTTCATGCGTCTGCTGAGTCAGCATCAGTGCATTGTGCTTGTGGGCGAGACTGGATCCGGCAAAACAACACAAATCCCTCAATGGTGTGTGGACTTTGCAGTTTCCAAGGGACGCAAAGGTGTCTCCTGTACACAGCCTCGTCGTGTGGCTGCCATGTCAGTGGCACAACGTGTCTCCGAGGAAATGGACGTTAATCTTGGCGAGGAAGTGGGCTACTCCATTCGATTCGAGGACTGCTCATCACCCAAAACGTTGCTTAAGTATATGACGGACGGTATGCTGTTGCGTGAGGCAATGTCTGATCCCATGCTGGAACAGTACCAGGTCATATTGCTCGATGAGGCTCACGAGCGTACGCTAGCTACAGACATATTGATGGGTGTTCTCAAGGAGGTTATTCGTCAGCGCAATGATCTCAAGCTCGTGGTGATGTCTGCCACACTCGATGCTGGCAAATTCCAGCAGTACTTTGATAATGCGCCGCTTATGAACGTGCCCGGACGCACACATCCCGTCGAGATTTTCTATACACCCGAGCCGGAACGTGACTATTTGGAGGCTGCAATCCGTACAGTCATTCAGATTCATATGTGCGAGGAAATCGAAGGTGCGTATGCGAAAAAATAACCTAAAAGAACTCCAACTTATCTTATATTTGTTATTAGGTGACATTCTTATGTTCCTTACGGGTCAGGAGGAAATTGAGGAGGCATGTAAGCGCATTAAGCGTGAAATTGACAATCTAGGCTCAGAGATTGGTGAACTCAAGTGCATACCATTGTACTCGACTCTGCCACCAAATCTGCAGCAGCGCATTTTTGAAGCTGCACCGGCACCAAATGCAAATGGTGCCATTGGCCGCAAAGTGGTTGTATCCACGAATATTGCTGAAACATCGCTGACCATTGATGGCGTTGTGTTTGTCATTGATCCCGGTTTCGCCAAACAAAAGGTCTACAATCCACGCATACGTGTCGAAAGTTTACTTGTCTCACCAATCTCTAAGGCATCGGCACAGCAGCGTGCTGGTCGTGCTGGACGTACACGTCCCGGCAAATGCTTCCGCTTGTACACCGAAAAGGCTTTCAAGAACGAAATGCAGGACAACACATACCCAGAGATTCTGCGCTCCAACTTGGGTATGACATAATGATATATCCTTATGCATTATTCATTTAATTTGTATTCCTTTATATATAGGCACTGTGGTGCTGCAGCTCAAGAAATTGGGCATTGATGATTTGGTGCACTTTGATTTCATGGATCCGCCAGCGCCCGAGACGCTTATGCGCGCCTTGGAGTTGTTAAACTATCTGGCTGCTCTGGACGATGATGGCAATCTGACAGACTTGGGTGCTGTCATGTCGGAATTCCCACTAGATCCACAATTGGCGAAGATGCTTATAGCCAGTTGCCAGCACAACTGCTCCAATGAGATACTCTCCATAACGGCCATGCTGTCGGGTGAGGCACTAACTAAATGTGTTTTGTGTTTAAGTTGAGGAAGTTTAGCTCTAACTGGGTGGATCTTTTAAATTGAAAAGTAGCTTAGTGTGGGTTTTTGTACTTAGCTCTAAGACACAATGACATTGGCAGAGTCAAGTTGCATGCCACTTGGCAGCTAATGTGATTGTGTGCAATTGCATTATTACTTAAGTTATCCCGACATGAACTTAAACGAACCTTGGACTGCACCCATTTTATTGTTATAACAAAGTGCAAAGGAAAAAGTTTATTCAATTTATTTGTTCTTTGCATTCAACACGAAAGTCAAGTTGCACGTGCGTGTTGCACCCCCAAAATGCACACATTTCTCCTGTGAAATGTGATGCACGGCACACGCTTAAGTTATGAAGTTGACCGTTGGGCTTTAAACGCACTTGCAACTCACAAATGCAATCGAATCTTTAAATCAAGCTTCTAGATTGCCTAGCTGACAAAAAAGAAATGTAAGCACAATTTATATGTACATATATGTAACAAAAAACACAATGAAAAATACGTTTTGAATATGCGCTTAATCAAACAAAAACCAAACCAATTCAAACATCAAACAACAAAGTGCCACAATGCTTCGTCCGACCCAATGAGGCCAAAAAGGTAGCCGACGAGGCCAAGATGCGTTTTGCACACATCGATGGGGATCATCTGACCTTGCTGAATGTCTATCACGCCTTCAAGCAGAGTAAGTAATTAGTAATAATACCCTTTGCTCTGTTATTAATTGTGCTTCCTTGTAGGCAGCGAGGATCCCAACTGGTGCTATGAGAACTTTATTAACTTCCGTTCGCTGAAGAGCGCCGACAATGTGCGTCAACAGCTGGCGCGTATCATGGATCGCTTCAATTTGAAACGCACCAGCACAGAGTTCACCTCCAAGGATTACTATGTGAACATACGCAAGGCACTGGTGCAAGGTTTCTTTATGCAGGTGGCGCATTTGGAGCGCACCGGACACTACTTGACCATCAAGGATAACCAGAATGTGCAGTTGCATCCGTCAACTTGTCTGGACCACAAACCCGACTGGGTCATCTACAATGAGTTTGTATTGACCACCAAGAACTACATACGCACCGTAACAGATGTGAAGCGTGAGTGTGAAATACTATAAGATTTTTAATCATATATTAAACAAATTATATTACAGCGGAATGGCTTCTTAGTCTGGCGCCTCAGTACTATGATCTGAATAACTTTCCACAGTGCGAGGCCAAGCGACAGTTGGAGCTACTGCAGCAGCGCATGGAGACAAAGCAGTATCAGAAGGGTTTCTGAGTTGCCCAACGACGACTTTTTAAACAAATAGCCTAAACAACATATATACATACATACATATATATATGGAAAAATTTAATACTAACTAGTAATGGATATGAAACTATAATTGAAGATGGTTCGGTCTAATCACATAAAAGTTTTTATCTTTATTATTTGCCTTGGCAATACACACACACACACACACATTTGAGAATTCCGTTTAGTGTTAGTAATAATAAAAAAGCAACCTTTTTGTATAACTAAACAAATTCCTTAACCATTCGTCTTTTGAAACTGGAAAAGTATGACTAAATATGTAGCTATAGCCGATGCAAACTGCAAGAGAGATTTGATAAGAACCTTTTGTTAACACATCCTCAATCAACTTACCGATGTCAAAATGGTGCGATTAACGCGACACAAACCGCTGGCCGAGAATTCGGAATCGACGCCAAGCAATTGCTGCCAAAACTTCTTTGTCTCCTCGGCCAAAACGGGCTCATAAACTTTGCGCGCGATTTCGCAGACAATTTGTATGGTTTTGCGAGACTCGCGTGCCGCCAGATGACATGGCTCTACGACCATAAGCAGACGCAAAAAGTGAAAGATAATCCAGAGCATTTGCACCCAAACATAACCATTGTCACGCTTATTAACCATCTCGAGGAACAGAAAGTAAGCCGTGGCCACCAAATGCAGCAAACACGACACGAGTATAAACAGGACAGCAATGCCATAGGAGCTGCAAAAAAATTTGAATAAAAAGGATGATTGATTCTAGGTTTGATGGAGAGCCTGCTCACCTGGACAGCAAACGGATGCATTTACCCAAAGATTCGTGATTGTCAGCCATGGCTCGAATAAGTAAACTCTTGCTCTTAGCTGAAAGTTAAAAGTTAACTCTATACACTTTAACTGATTAATATTGTTGAATTGATTACACTTACACGCCGAATCGCTGGGTAATGTCTCAGTGTTCAATTTTGTTAAGCTTGCGTGCAAGGACATCGGTTTGAAGCTAATTGTTCGAACCGCACTTACCTTAACCAAATTGCTTGTTGTTGTATACGATTTGTCTGACAGAAAAGAAAACTTTAAGACTTGATTAAAGGTGATGCTTGTGTTTTTAGCTAACCTCCCAGATAGCTGGTTCTTAGCATGAGATTAAGTCGACCATATCGTCTGCCCAGACCATAGGCTGTATTAGCAAAATTAATATGCAATCCCGTCAATATAAAGTAAAGACTATAAAATGGTATATACCATTGGACGTTGAGCTCTAAAACCGAAAAGAGATCAGATAGTTTGTATAGAATGTATAGTGGGGAGCAAAAGTGAGTACACGTTAAAGAACTAATGACTAAAAATTAAAATTTTGAAAATTGCTTAAAATGACTAAAAATTAAAATTGTTGATGATAAGAGGCTAATTTTCATCAAAATTTTATTTTTTAGTAATTTTAAGTTTGTATATAAAGTACAGTGGGGAGCAAAAGTGAGTACACGTTAAAGAACTAATGACTAAAAATTAAAATTTTGATAAAAATAAAATTTTGAAAATTTTGTAAATTGCTTAAAATGACTAAAAACTAAAATTGTTGATAAGAAGACGGTAATTTTCATCAAAATTTGAATTTTTATAATTTTAAGCATTTTTCAAAAAATCATAAAAAATACATACAAAGAGATTTTTGAACAAATTTTTTTTTCAATCCCTATTAGAATTGTTTAAAGTAAGTTTATGCATCAAAACATTTTTTGTTTAAGCCCGGGAAAAAGGTCCTAAAAATAGACCTTTACAAGATTTGAAAACTTTCCACGGGTACTTAATGGGTTAAGACGAATATTGTATCATTAAAACGGAATTTAAATTACCTATCCTACCTATAAATTTGTTTGTGTAAATAATTTTTTATTGTCGACAAAAGTCAATTTCTTTAACGTTTAGTCACTTTTGCTTACCACTGTATATTCCCAAGTATCTCTTACCCGTATTCTCTGAATCAATATTCATCTCCTGTGCCATTCGCACCCACGTACCCACATCCAGGCCGAGTAGGATGCCAATGACCACCAGGGATATACTGGCCATGCCATAGGCTCGCCAACGATCGCGTCGAAAATTATTATAGGGACTCAAAGTGCTGTCAATGCGTTGGAGTCGTGTATTGAGCTCCTGTGTGGCACGCAAACCAAATACGCCACAGTAGACACCGGCTACAATGGCCAGCACAACTACGGAAACATCGGCAGCTGTCACCACTTTCGATGTTGCCGATTTCATTCTAAAAGATGCGCTTTTGATATGTTGATTTGGGAATTTTATTCAAATGGAGATTCTTTCAAGTGATTGAATTGAAGCAACACAGAGTTTTGAATACATGCAACATACTACGACACACACATATACATATACACATACATATATTCAAAAAGAGGGCATCCACTTGCAAGAATTTAAAGCAATACGAATACAAATAACAAATAGAAAATAATATTGATTTTTAAATAATTCTTTATTAACAAAACTTTAAATTTGAAATATTGTATCAGATCCTTAAACGTCCTTAGAGCTGCTCCACTTCCAAGTTTAGAGGCTCAGCAGCAGGAATCGCCTCACGCACCACTCGGGCATATGGCCTGAATGTGGGTCTGGGCAGATATGGAGGCCTCTCATGGGCCAGAGCCATGGCGAAGACGGCCGAAAACAGCAGAAAGATAATTGCGAAGTTCATTCTGTTTGTATTGACAAAACTTGTTTGATGCCAATCTTAACGAATGCAGCGGCTTTTATAGGCACCCAATTCCAAAGGGGATTTTCTTAAAAATTGTGTGATTTTTTTTTCTTGCTTGTAAAAAAGTAAACTGAAACGCGACATGCATAATCTTGGCTTACATATATAGGAAATCGAAACTGAATGGCAAATGCGATTGCTTTAAGAAATAAAGCTTATCAAAACAAAGTAAATTGAATTGAGATTACATTATAACTATAGTTTTAGGATGACAATACAAAAAATAACTTTTATATTAAGCAAAATATATTAAAAGATCTTAAACGTAAACTTTTTTACCCAACTAATCCAAAATAATATATATTTATTGGTTTTTATACCCTTAGCCCATAAAATGGGTTAATAAGGGTATAATGGTTTTGTGCAAATGTATGTAACAGACAGAAGAAAGCATCTCCGACCCCATAAAGTACAGCATCAACAGCCGAGTCGATCTAGCCATGTCCGTCCGTCTGTATGAACGCGCTGACCTCAGAGACTATAAGAGCTAGAGACTTCAAACTTGTACCTTTAAACTCTCCTAAACCATAAGCTGATCAAGTTGGTTTCGGATTATCGATAACACTTCTGGTTTTCGATAGATACATGCGATCGATAACAAAGAAATATTGAATTTCAAAATTGTGAAAAAGAAGATTGGAATTAAGGATAAAATAATGAACATTTAAAAAAATTTGATCAAAGTTGGTAAAGAAACACCGGAGATTTTGCATTTTTATATACACAAATGAGTGTGCGCGTTACATTTGGGATTAAGGGTATGTCCTATTCGAGATTTCTCGACTAAGACCTTCTTACTTGATTTAGCATATAATTTAACTTCCTTACAATAAATCTCATGGGAACTAGAAAAACGCTTTTAGGGGAAATTTCTTTTTATCACCTAAATTCATAATGAACTTGTTAACGACGTTAACAACCTAGTTTTTAACATTTTGCTTACAAAGTCTTTCAACATAATCATAGCAATATATTTTAATAATAAGTTTATGTGCTTCTTAAAACATCCCCCAAAAATTCAGCTGAGCTCAGTTCAATACAGATAAGACCTCGACTTATCTACACCAACTCACAGTCTTATTAAGCTAGGTCACGTACTTTTTTCTACTTTTTTGTCTCACAACATCAACCAATATGTAAGCTTCGGTGGATTCCCCCCAACACAGAAAAAGTACCTGAAGCAAAAAGGAAAATCGGGCTGCCTATAAAAGCCGCTGCGTTCGTTACGATTGGCATCAAACAAGTTTTGTCAATACAATCAGAATGAAGTTCGCAATTATCTTTCTGCTGTTTTCGGCCGTCTTCGCCATGGCTCTGGCTCATGAGAGGCCTCCATACCTGCCCAGGCCCACATTCAGGCCATATGCCCGAGTGGTGCGTGAGGCGATTCCAGCGGACGACTTTGTGCAAGTGGAGGAACTCCCGCAGCTTTAAGATGGCAAGGACGAGTCCAAGGACCTTTTTCTTAATTTTAAATAACTTTTGTTTTCCAAAACTTGTTAAATTTCACATATTTGCAATAAAAATTGTTAAAACCATTTCTTTAAATCGTAATGCCAATCATTTTTTCTACCAGCGTAAAACTATGCTTTAAAATTTGTATAGAATATAACAATATTAATTTATTATGCACATTATTTTCTACTTTTTGTTTTCTAACATTCAACAGCAAATTATAAAATGCAATTTTTTGTATAAACTTACCGAACGGGTATTTTTGAGTTTGCATCAAAAAGCAGCCCACGATAAGTTAGAAAAACTATTAAAAAAAAAAATCATTCCAGTAAAACCGAAATTTGTATTCCAAAATGGTTTTACTAACCCATAATCACGCACAAGCACACCGAATAAATTGTAAATAACCAACTGCGACGTACTTCCAAATGTCCTTTGAATCCTTTTTGGCTGAATATGGCGCCAAGGCCAACATTTTGCTAACATAAAAAATACCAATGCTATGCTCCGAAATTTCCATGACTTAACACTTTAGCTCTTGACCACTCGACTCTAACTGACCTAACTGCTGCCCGGAACTTTGACAAATAGCACAACCGTCCTAGTCGTCGTCGTAGTTTTTGTTGTTGTTGTTGTTTTTTGCGCACATTTGACACTGAACAAATAATGCGCTCCCGTGTTTGAGTATTATTAGTTGCAGACAGCCTAAGTGAAAAGTAGCCCCGTGATCCGCACATGTGCAAATTGTTTACAATAGTTTTGTCTGTCCTTAAAGCTGCTGTAAATAATAATTAGCGTGTGGAAAAACGTCAATCAATTAGGACCCAAAAGGAGCCAATTATTCGCCCACACACACACACAGACATTTTTATGAATGAATGCAGAAGAGTAAAAGGATTGTGTTGGGTAAATATATGCTATCGACAATTGTCACGCCATTTGCAAGTGCTGTATAAATATGGCTTAGATTTTTTGTTGTTTTTTATTTATTTTATTTACTACAACACACATTTCTGGCGAAATACAACTTTAAGCTCTTGAATAAGACCAAGCGTTTATGGCGGCTGATAGCGATCTTTTGGTCTAGTTTTACTAGGTTGGTACGCTATGGGCATTGAAAATCTCAATCCAGTAGCCATCGGGATCCTTGATGAAAGCCAAACCCTTCATGCGACCATCATCGGGCTTCTTAATAAAGGCCACGCCATGCTCTTCAAAGCTAAAAGCGAAATATTTGAATATTGAATATATGATAAATCTTATTAAGATCATCTACTAACCGCTTGCAGGCAGCATAGACATCGGGAACCATTATGCCAATGTGTCCAAAGCCGCGTGGATCGCTATTGCCTGCATGATAGCTTTGATCGGGATCACTTTCAGTGCCCCAGTTGCTGTCAAATTGCAAATAAAGCAAACATAATCCATGCCATCAATTAACAAATTTATACAAAATATTTACTGCGTTAGTTCAACGGTTGCCTTGCGACTCATTGCCCAACTTCTACGCTCTTTGGAATCTTTGGGTACATCGGCGGCATTTTCATAGCTGCGATAACATAATACGTGTAAATTTACGTTGATATCAATAGATAAGAGCTTGCCACTCCAAAAACATACCCCATGAAGTAGAGTGAAAACTTTGCTTCTGGAAAGTCCAATTTGACCAGCAAGGTCATGCCCAAGACACCCGTATAAAAAGGCAACGATTTACGTGGATCCTTGATGCGATACATGGTTTGCTGGAACAGAAAGTCCTAACAAGAATCGGTGGCAGGTTATATTTTGCCATTTCATTGTTTTCACATATTCAAAATACCTTTGTGGCGGCATCGGGTTTATGGCAAAGCTCATCAGCTTCGGCATTGCTCAAGCCAGTAACATCACCCATTTTAATGAAAATTCACTTGTAACTACCGAGTGGATCTAACAAACTTCCCAGCTTTTATATCTTTTACACGTTTTTATTTGCTGAACTAACGCACAGTTGCTTGTTGTTTAACAGCTGTTTGTCGCAGCTGACCGCAGCGGTAAGTATTTTTTGCATAGCTGTAGTTGCAAATTAACTTTTGAACCAAGCTTAATATTATGAATGCTGGCTACACTCATTTTTTATGTTTGATTTTAAAAGAACTTCACGCCATTTTATATATGTTTAATTTTTTTGCACTGTTTTGCAAAAAAGGAAAAAAACACAGTTTGCGATTGTCGTATCGATTACCCGTATCGATAGACAATATGTGTGGGTGGTTGCTGCAAATAAGTGTTGCAAAGCGCGCGTGTTCAAACCAGAAACCGCTTTAAATTCAAATTACTAACAATCTGTAAAAAACTCTTTTTTCACAAATGATAATTGTTAAGTAGACACACGGTTTTAGTTTATATATAAATAGGTCTATGTTCGTTCATTTTATTTAATTGTAATCGGCAATCAAAGCTGTTTAGCCCTTTCCATTTGGATTTCATTTGTTTCTATATAATATTTACATGGTAAAGGCATTATTAAGGCCATGTTCTCTATGTGTATGATGTTTTTTGTTTGTTTGTTTGTTAATTACTTATTATTTACATAACGTTGCATTTGTCATTGTATTGATTTGTTTGAATGTGTGGTCTTTTCAATTAGAACTAATTTAACTGTTATACTTCCTCGAGACGATCCAATTTGTTAGTTTGTTTTTGTTTTTGCTGTATCGTTACCTCATTATGATCGTATGTTTGTTAGTATTAATATATATGTATGTATGTATATAAATATGTATGTATGTATATGGATATACTATATAATGTATGTATGTATATAATAATAATAATATATATAGCGTATATTTGCTTATCAATTAAACTACATTTGCTTGAATTCACTGTAATAGTTGAATAATTCCCTTTTTCTTTTTCACTTATAATTCTATTCTAGGCATATATTGTGCTTATGATTATCAGAATCCTTTTGTTGTTGTTCTTGTTGTTGTTTTGGTGTTACAAATCAATTGTTTTTTTACCCGTTACATTTGAATTAAATATTGCACTATTAGAAAACGAAAATTAAATATTTGTAGACGTTTCAACTGTTGGTCGTTTCACTTCTGGATGGTTATAATTTACAAAAATGTTGAATTTTCTTTTTGGCAAAATGAAACATTTTTCTATTGGAAGGAGTTGAATTTTGAGTTGAAATATTTGTATGCACAACGAAAATTCTAAGGCATTCCATTCCGAGGGTTTATGTTTTGGCATGCATATATGTATGTATGAATGTCGTGTGCATTGTAAATATGCTATATGTATGTATATAATTGTACATTATCTTTCGTATATGAAAATATTTGGAAAACAAGAAGCACGTTTTGATCGTTCTATCAATGCATTTTATATATTTTATTCACATCATTTTCTTTATATTTATTTGCATTTAAATTATTGCAAGCACATAACAAAAATAATAATAATAATAATAATAGTAATAGTTATTACAAATTAATTAATAAAAAAACTACAAATAAATTCAAATAAAACATGAGCTAAAGCGAAACATATGTAGAGATGTCTTCATACCGCACAAATATAAGAAAAGAGAAAAAATGTATTTTATAAACTAATTACTTGTAAATTATATATATATAAAGACTAAACATAAAACTTGATTTTTTTATTGCGTAACAATGACATGATTAAACTTTAAATAAACTTGACTAAAAAAACAAGCAAAAAAAATATTACAAAATGTTTTTTAAATATATAAGTATGCGTTGTTGTTGTTGTTAATTGTTGTCCGTGTCTCTTTTGGTGTTTTGGTTGTCAAATTTGTTGTTTGTTGTTGTTTTTAATATCTAAAAAGTGTTAGCTGAAAAAACGTTGGTCTTAGAATTAAAATGCGTAATTAATGGCAAAAATCCGCTTTGTGGTCATTTATATGTTGTTGTTAAACATTTTACTTAACAATTAAATGTGTGTGTGTGTTGAGTGTGTGTGTGGGTTCCATTAGAAACTAAATAATTTGTCTGTTTTGTATTAAATCTCTATAAATATTGCGCGCGCTCTTCAGGATATATATATGTTTCTAAATATATTCCTCCTGACACAAGTTTCACATAACCTTTGATTTCATATATATATTAAAAGTTAATGTACATTGAAAATATTGGCAAAAACGTACGTTTAGAATTACAATTGTTGTTGCTTTCAATGTTTTCCAGCACATTATTTTCTTGGAAGTTGAACAAATTTTTGTATTTTTTTTGTTTAAAACTATTTCGTATAGATGTGTGTGTGTGTGTGTTTTATGCATTATTTATAGAACTAAGTATTAATATTAAAAAATTTCACTAGCAATTAAATTCACCATCATTCAATCGAATTTTTCAACTTAATTAGTTTAAAAACGCAGTGAGAGAGAGACAGAATATGAATATGAATATCAGTATTAAATATATATATAATATTGGGCTCATATATATATATATATATATATATAGTTGGTGTTGTTAGTTGTGTACTCAAACGAAGGCGTTCTATATATGTATGTAGATAGATTAAAACTAAATGTTTTATATAGAAAAAACGGCTAATCGTCATCATCATCGGACGAATTGGAGGACAATTGTAGATCGTTGTGTAGCAAATCGTTATGAAAGCCACCATTGGACGCATAAATGCCGGACTGTTGTTGTTGTTGTTGATGATGATGCGTTTGCTGTTGTTGTTGTTGTGGCGCAGGATGACTGTTATATGCCGGCGATATAGAACCCAAACCCAAATTGGGCAATTGATGCATATGTTGTTGCTGTTGTTGAGGATGTTGCTGTTGCTGCTGTTGCGTTGGCTGTTCATCATCGGAGCTATCATCGGAATCGGAGGCACTGTCACTGTCACTCGAATCCGACTCGGAGCTCGAACTGGAGGCACTCAGTTCACCGCCAATTTGCTAAAAAAAAAAGATTTAGTTAGTATTATGCTAGACTTGAAACTAAGTAGAGTATGGAACATACCTGCTCTAGTGCAGCTGCTGCTTGTGCCACCGATTCATTGGCTTGATCATGATGATGATGATGGCTGGGCGAATCCATGTCCAAAGGCATGCTATTGCTATGATTGCTATGGCTAAACGCTGCGCGCTGTTGTTGTTGTTGCTGTTGTTGCTGTTGCAGTTGTTGCTGTTGCTGCAGTTGTTGTTGCTGCTGCAGTTGTTGGTGTTGCTGTTGTTGTGCGTAGTTATTGCTGCCACCAAGACGACCATAATTCTGCTGCTGCTGCATGGGTGGACTCGAACGTTGCTGAGCCAATTGCTGTCGCTTAGCTTGTGCTTGGGGCAGCGCCTGTCTCTGCTTCCCGGACCCCGAGGAGCCATGGCCACCACCATTCTGCAGCAATGCAGCATTCAAACCAAAATCATCATCATCCGTTATCATTGGTATGCTGGGCAATGTTTGTTGCGCATTGTTCGCATGCCAGCTACAAAAGCAAACAAAATTCATTATATGGAAAACTCTGGGTTAATGTTGACAACTTACGCCGGCGCCGATTGTGGACTACGATTGTGGACGACGGGACGTGAGGGTGAGCTCTGTTGCATGGGCGAATTACGTGGCTTAAAATCAACTAGAAACGAGAGAGAGATACAAATAATTACAAATAAATCGATTAAAAGAGCTCAAATGTTTAACGTACTTATGTTATTCCGGCGACTGCCTGTGGACACTTTCGTTTTGGATGATATGCGCATGGTGCTGTTCTCCAATTTGGGTGCCGATCCCGAACCCGAGCTCAAACCCATCATTGCTGAGGGTAATGGAACGCCATTAGCACTAGACATTTGAGGTTGTGGTGCAGCAGCTGGCATCAAGCTATGCTTGTTTGTCATTTCGCTTCTGCAATCAAAAAAAAACACGTTAATTCATTTACAGTGTTGGTTAACGTCTTGTTGTACTTACCTTGTCTTCTTCACTTGTATATTGTGATTTAGCTTCTCTAATGTGATAGCACCCGTTTCCTTGTCGAATATGATTAGGCATTCTTTTGTATATTTTTTGTGATTACCCTTATAGACTGTATGAGGCACACCGGAACTTTCTGCAACACAATTTATACATATATATATATATAGCAGCAATGTGTGAAATATTTTCAATGACTCAACAAGTTATTAGCATCTCCAAAACGTTAAGAAAAAAAAAACACAAAAAAATCTTAAAACAAGTTTCACATTTTCAAAAGTGAATGTAGATTTTACGTTGATGACTTCAAAATGCAACGAAATACTTTAATACCCCGGGGAAGCTTTATAGAGCGGACTACGCTGAAAGGCAAACAAAATCAACGACATTTGAAAAACTCAAGTGTTTAATTCAATTCAATCGTTATATGTCAATGCCCCATCAAGTAATTGGAAATGAGAGAAACTTTGATTATCGCTTAGCCTTTTTTGTAGGTAAATAAACTTTTAAACCGTTTCCAGTTAAACTATTTACAGTTAGAATCGGTTGAAATGAGTATGATTAAATGACACTTGTTGAACAGTGCTAAAAATACTTAAAGGACTTCAAAGTCAACTATTGTGAATGAAATAACAAAAGTACTAACAAACTGCCACAATAAAATCAGCTATTGTGAATGAAATAACCAAAATACTAATATGCGAAAATACATACACTTAGCAAAAAAAAAGTATGAAAAAAAAACCGCACAAGAATATCGTTAAAATGTTTAACACAACTGTTTATTTGCTACACACACACATGCACATGTAACCAGAAGACAAACATACAAAGAGGGCCAAAGAGAGAGAGAGAGATGGAGAGAGCGAAGCAACAACAAAACAAGGCAAGGCTGTTTGCGTGTCTGCAAATAATGTTATTGCTATTTTTTATTTTTTCACGATTTATTTTATTTATTTATTTGGCTTGAACTCTTTGTTGTTTTTTTGGGCTGACTGCTGCATTGGAAGGTGTTGGGCGTAAGCGTAAAATATATATTTTTTGCTGCCTTTCGCCTGTTGAATAATATCACTGTTGCTTACAGTTTGAAATGCATAGTGCAGTGACTGCAAAAACTCAGCCAAGCGACAATAACAACTTACACACAGTGCACAAGTCAAAAAGCAATAAAATGAAAGCGTGCGCCAAACAACAACAACAAAAAACACAAACAAAAAACAGAGCAACGAAATCGTATATCGAAATCCGGTTGTGCTTTTGGAATTTGTTTTGTTGTTACAAGTTAATAGCATTAATGTATGTGTGTGTGTGTGTTAGTGTGTATTTAGATACGTGTGCAACTATGCAAGTTGGTAAATAATCATTATTTAAAAGTATAGTTAATGTTCGCCACGCCCCTACTAATTGAGGGGCATTAGACGAGTGTGTAAATTTATTAGCACAGTTGCGTTAAGTTCACTTTTGTTTAGCATTTGAAGCTGGGATATCCGCATTTTGCATTGGGGCATATTCAGGGTCACACTCACGTAACAATGTCTAAGACTTGTACGAAAATTTGCACTGTTTGCAACTCACACTATTAGCATTGTACTTTGATATTGTTATTGGTAATGAACTTGCATCGTTCCATTACCTTATCGTACACACACATACAGACACACTGTGAAGTTTTATGTGCGCATGCCGTCGGCGTGGCAAAAGTTCGTAATGAACGGTAAAGAGCGAGAGAGAGTAGAGGGCATACTCCCACGACTACATAAACACACACACGTGTGTGCAATTGCAATCAAGAACAGCTGGACGAAAACAAAAACTGCCGTTAGAACTTTTTATCTGTCTTTCTTAAATAAGTCAAATGTTAATGCATGTACATATGTATGTATGTTAAACGTAACGTAAGCAGCTACAGAAAAAAATTTCACAATAAAATGCAGAGCAGCTGCGCGACGTGCCAAAAGCTTTATACAGCAAGAAATGAGATTAAATCAGAAAGAAAAAAGATGAAGTTTAGCGTTGCCACTACCCCATTTATACAGACAAGAAAATGAATCAAAGACTTAAACAGAAAGAAAAACGAGTGAAAGTTAGCATTGCTACAAACTTATACATGTCAACAGAAATAAAGAAAGGAGCATTATATTATAATGCCACAACAGTATTTACGTGATTTCTGTAACCCGTAAATAACTCCCATATTTATTGGTTCTGCATGCCACTTCCAAACATCGTCGTTTGATTACAATGTAAGACATAGAAAGATTTTACTCGTCCTATTTAAAAACGACACCTGACATTTGATTGACGGTTGTTGTTTGATTTGCACAAACAGCTGATAACAAACGGTTATCGATATTACGCAAAAAAAAACTTTACTCTTTACATTTATATGTGAAATTCTTAAAATAAAGTTAAGATAAGCAGAAATGAAAATTATTCAAGCATTTTGTTGCACAACTTGCAATTTGAAAGTCAACAAATTCTTGTGTGAAGTACGTGCTTATAAATGCACTGCCTTGAAACAGTTCTCAAAAAACCGTATCTTGATGAAATAGTATTCTTAAATGGTTTGCGGTTTGCATTTAAATGTTACGCAAATATTAAAGTTGAAAAAGCTTTATACTAAATCGAAGTACACTTGACCGATTGTCGCAAAAATCTTTGTCTATGTTGACGCTTTGGCATTCAACGAAGCGTTACCCTAAAAAAAAACCAAGTTACTTGTAATGGACCACAACAACATTAAACGAGATACAATAACAACAACAACAGTAATAACTTTGACTGTCTGGCCACAAAGAGCATAGCAAAGTAATAAAAACCAAACCAAAACCTGAACGCTCGGCTGCATTTTTGCCTGACTTGATGTAATTTCGTTGCTTTGCCTCAATTTTTTTTGTGTCGGCTACCTTTTGTGCTTGTGTATAGAATACCCTGTATTTATACTAAATGGGGTATGGAGTGTATTAAATAGTTGCATACATTTAGAGATTGGTTTTTAGTTTGCTAAAACTAAAAAATTATTTTTTCTTTGAAAATTCACGTTTGCAATTGGTATTGTTGAGTCGATTATTCTCTTTTCGATTATTATTGGTTATGCACTGGTTTTTCCTATTTTTATTTTTGGTTTAAAACCAAGTAATGCATAAGGCAAACTATTAATTTGTGTTGAACAGTTAGGCCATGTCGTTTCACATAATGCCGTAAAAATTATGTCATCAGCAGACAGACACCAGGAGAGAGCGAGAAAGACAATGCAAAAGAGAGACTCAACTGCAGGCATCTCTTATACTTTTATAATGCACTAAGAGAGGCTGCTTATAATTGACATTAAGATCTGATTCATTTTTTTTTTGCATATTTATAAGAAGAACTAGTGGTTCGATCAGCTGTGAATTCGGGGTTAATGTTCACACACGCGAATCGATAATCAAGGGTTGGAACAAGTTTTGGGTGTTTATTAGCATTTTTAGCATGTAATTTATATTGCATGCCTTTTTTCCTGTTTAATTCATTGGTATTTTTGGCGATTCGTCAAAATTGGCTTTCTCAACAAACAAACAAAAAGTTCTGTTAACGGTTTGTTGATATTACGATCGCACGTGCCAGCTTTAATATCATGCTAATTAAAAGATTTGATAATAAAAATCTAAATTCTGCAGAGATATTCTTAAAAAAAAAAACACGTTCTTGTGAAAGATGCTTTTGGTAATTTTAAACTTAATATTCTGAAATTTTAGACTCACCTAAATTTGGCACGGTAACAGTTACTTGATTATTGGAGCCAACATCCACAGTTGCCATACGTCCCGTATCCACACTAGCTGGCTTGAAGTCATCTGGAAACACGTAGGATTCACACACACAAACACACACACATTAAAACATGAAACACAAACGGAAGAGAAATTCTAGAAACTCACATTTAATTGTGTGAAATGCGGTCGATGTATTTTTGGGATTGAATGTGGCACCCAATTTAAGTTCGCGAACCTCATCGCCCAGATTGAGGCGTTCGGTTAGCGTGGGCTTTTGTTTGGTCATCATCATCGTTGTCCCGTTTCCGTTGTTGTTATTGCCGTTGTTGTTGTTGTTGTGGGTGGAGGAGTATGATGTAGGCTGGTAAGGCAGGTGGTTGTTAGAGGGTATCTGATTATTGTAATTGGCACTGGTGTGATTTGACTTTTGATAATTGTTGATGTTGTTGTTAATGTTGTGGCTGTTGTTGTTGTTGTAGTGATATGACTTGTCGCCAAATGTGTCGTTGTTGGTTGTCGACGCCAACGACAACGCCGACGTCGCCGTTGTGGCAACAAAGCTCTGCTCCTCCGCAGCGCCACCGCGTTGATAATTGTAGCCGGTGTTGGTTGTAAATGTTGATGTTGTTGTTAAATCGCCGCTGCTGCTGCTGACGCCGACGCCGCTGCCGACGCCGCCGTTGCTGCTGCTTGTGTTAGTGTTGCCGGACTTGCGATAACTGCCGCCGTAATGTTGACTTGCAGCTGCTTTAGCTTTTAGGCGCTGCAGTTTCGATGTTGCCACGGATTTGGGAATTTTTGCGGCCGTTGAGATCGACGTGTTGTTGTTTTTGTACGTTGCAATGACTTTTTCGCACACACACACACACGCGCGCTGGACACGACGGGTGAGGGGGGAAAAAGTGTGTTGCAAGCGACAAACAAACACGCTTCAACAAAAAAGTTAAAAAAAAAAAAAAAAAACAAAAGATTAAACTAATTACGCTACGTAGCCGAGGATGCAATAGAGGTGGTCGTTGTTGTTGTTGTTGTTAAAATTAAACATTTAAAATTATTTGCTACTCCTTTGCGTCGGCTTTTTCGCGTTTTCGTTGTCACATTTGGCATTGGTGTGGGTGTTATTACTATTTTGTTGTTGTTGTTGTGTTGTGTTGATATATTTTTGCTTTTTGTTATCTTTTATTTGATCCCGTCATTTCATTAATTTTATAACTGAGTAGTTTTTGTTGTAAGGCAACATTGGGGGACTGCAGAGAGAATGCAAAAAACATTATTGTTTAATCTTTTTGTGTTTTTTGTCGAATTTTTTCGCCATATGTTTGCACTGTTCACACACTTGCACATATTCACAACATACATAGCGACAAACATATGTATTAGATGCGTTAAGCAACACTGGACAGCTGCACCTGCTGGTTTTGACTTTGCTTTGTTGTTGTTGTTACTTTTTTTTTTGCTCGCTCACATATTGACACACATTTCGCAACTACGCATTATTTATGCAAATCGTGAGCGCATTCCACTAATATTTTATCAATTGCGCAGACAACGCGAGTTGTTTACGTCTCGTGTGCACATTATTGTCGCATCAGTGCTTTCTTCTTTATCGATGTAACACAATTCAATGCAAATAAACATTCCATACATACATACAAATGTACGGCAAAAAAATTTGCTCGCAGAGAACATGTACGTATGTATGCATGCATGAGCGAGTAGGGCGATAACACACACAGAGCACACCACCAACGTACACACACACGCATATGGAAATATGTACATGTGGTAAATGTACACTTACACGTGCCGTGTAAGCGTTGCCAATTTCTTTATGTAAATTACAGCTGATCAAATAGCAAGTCCCTTTATGCGTAAGTACATATTTACAAACAGATAGGTAATTGAACTAGGTATGTACTTGCGTACATAGTTAAACACGCAGCAAATTATGCCACTTTACAGCCCATTTTGGTGCAAATTAGCGATAATTTTGTGAAACGCACGCACACCACTGCACGTAATACGTAAGCAATCGACAAAAAAGTGAGCGGCTGGCAAAGGTAAGCGACAAAAAAAATGAGACTATGAAACAGACACAGCTGAAAAACAAGTTTGAAATAGCCGAAAACAGCAAAGCGAAGGTGAAATTTCCGAAAATCAAATTGAAACGTAGACGGAAAATATACATATGCATATGTATTTCTATATGTACGCGTGTCTTTGCATGTGTATGTGTGTGTGCCAGTGTGCATTCTGTTGCTTGTTGCCCCATTGTAGTCATTTTTTGAACTTTTGCTGAGCTTTTTCTTTCGTTGCATGTAAACATATTGCTAATTTAGCGTTTAGCCACTGTTTTTTTTATTATTTGCTTGCTTTCTTACAATTTAACAAAAGTGTTCTTACAATATTTACACGACCCACGAACGACTTGTTAAAAACTAAGACTGCTGTAATAAGTATGCTGCAAGCAAAATAATGCCAAATATTTGCTGGCAGAATACTAAAAAAATACTAAAAAAGTGTGGTACCAACCAATTCATTTTCCATTGCGTCGTTGTCCATCACTTGTTCTACAGAGCTGCCAGACTGTTCCATAATTGTACAATGCCGCTCGCGCTTCTTTCAAAAATTGTTTTAAAATTGTACGCTTGATTGAAAAATATTTTATATCAACTGTTTCTGATTCTGACTGCTGTTGCTATGAGAAATGTAATGAAATTTAGTTTATTCGGTTGCTAGAATGTATGTTTTAATTAAAATCGCATTAGCATTAGACAAATCCGTACTAAAACCAAAACAAACAACAATGCCGCCCTCAGGATTAGCACCAGGCCTTTTGATACAGCAACCCTCTAGTCTTGTCCCTCTCGCTCATAAGCAACTCTAGCTGCAGAGATCATCATTAACATTTGCACTAAATCCCTGCAGGCGCCGCATCATTCGGCTACTGTTTTTTCCATTTCTTCTTCTTCTTGTTATATTTTTTTGCTTGAGAGAGCGCGCTCTCATTATTGAGCGTTAATTACAGTGCCGCTGATCTGCACTTGAAGATTTCGAGCGAACAGACAGACAGTTCGGTTCATTGCATTCCATTTCTTGTTCCTCTTTGTCCTTTATCCTTATCCTTTTTGATTATTATTTGAATCTCGGCCAAAAACTGCGATTGCTTGCATTTGATAAAGATTGAGATGAAATTGATACTTTTTAGCTCAGTGCAGTAGGTAGCTAGAGCAAAGAGGGGGATGGGGTGTGTGGGCGTGGGTGGTCGCTCACTCTCTCCCTTCCTCTCTCTCTCTCTCTCTCTGTGGAGGTGCCTTGCAATGCAAGCTTTAGGCATTCAGCAACAACAAACTTTCTAACGGTATTTTGGCGTGACGCAAGCAATTTGTAGGCCCGACGACGACTGCCTTTCCGTTCCGTTAGTTTGTTGCTCACTTTGCCACTTTGTCCTTGTGTTCGTTATTGTTGTTTTTTTCTAATCAAGCATGTGAACATTTGTTGCTGTTTCTGTTGTTGTTGTTTGCTCTTTTTTACAGTTTCCATTCGCATTTCATTCATTCGAACTAATTTGAAAACTTTTCTTATCACTTGATGAAATCTAAAATTGCATTTTTTATGGCACTTCCTTTTTGGTGCTTCCTCGTGCTTTTTGCGCGCGCTCTCTCTTCCTCTCTCTGTCTCTTTTTCCTTCTATTATTGTTGTTGTTTGTTAGTTATGATGTTCCAACTGCGAATATTTTGCCGCCTATCGACACTTTCGTTTTGAAAAGTTGCTCATTTATTGCTTTTGTCAAATGCAAGAACAGATATACACTGAGAGAATAGAGCGTGAAGTTTTAGAGAAACGTGATTAGAAAAGATTGAAACTTTCTCATAGTAAATATTTTTAAATACATATTATCAATTTTCAAAGAAAAATAAATTGTAAATTATTTTTTCAATCCACATATATTTTTTTTTTGTGTAGCTTATTTAAGTACTGCTACCATTTGTTATTACCTTGTTTTGTTAGACAATTGTTATTTGTTACCCTCAAGTTTGGCCCACTTTGAGGTTATGTCCATATTCCCAGAACAATCAAAATGCGAGCAATAAAACAAAAAATGTCAAGAAATCAAAAATACTAATTCCTGAACCTTAAAGACAATGTAACGCTGATTAAATTACAAATCTTTTTTTCTCAACGTTGACAAATGCAATTTTCTTGAGTTTTCTTCATTAACTGTTGCATTGTCCTAGCTGACCCCTTGACCCTTGGCCCCTTCCATGTCTTGTCAGAATAGACAGCATTTAATTGGGCCAAGGCCAAACCGTCAAACAAGGGTGGAAGTGAAACCTCTACCTCTTAAAAATCAGTGGCAAGCAGCAGTAGCAGCAGCTGTTACTGCCACGCCCACTGTCAAACTGCATGCGCCCACTTATGCAAATGTAATTAGCAACAACTGGAAAGCCATAAACATCCATCCAAGCCCAGGCCCGGCCCGGGCCCGCCTGACAAATGCGTCCCGATCAGTCGCCCATAAATCAATTTAAGTGGACGCATATAACCCAAGGGGGGGAGAGTGGTGGTGGCGGGGGGGACCCACCAGGCAGCTAGTTCGCACGATCGCAAAACATTTGAAAATTGTCTGTAATTATGGTGGTGATGCAAAAAAAATGAAGAAAGGAAAAGGAAGAGAGATGAACGTTGCAAAGATTCACAGTTTTGCCACACGGATCCCCACTTTTTCCACCCAAAACGTAGGCAGCTAAATTGATTTTATAGCTTGCATATATAGGAGCTTGTCGTGCAGTGAATGCACAGAGAAAAATTTACGGCAAATGAGAAGTCAATAACACAAAATTTAGTCTGAAATCCTAAGTTTTTTAAATATTTTATGCATAACTTTTGAAAAAATATATGAATACTGTACAATTTTGCGAATTCTTAAGTCACAAAAAAATCTGATTTTAAAATATATGTTGAAACTTAAGATTTAAGAACCATACGAAACATAATAATACAAATTCTGAAGCTTAAGAATTGTGAGAATCTACTGTATTCCAGATTTTACAACTGCATTTTTTTTTTTTTAAATATAATAGCAATTTTTATAGATTTTTATTATCAAATATTTTTGAAAGTGTTTTCACATGGACATGGGGCACGAGTACGTGATGTGTGCAACGTGGTGCATGTTGTGTGTGGGCAATAATTCAAAATTTATGTGTTTTGAAATTATTTTAATGCCATCTAATGTGACTTTTTCTTTGGACCAAAAACGAAAAAGATTTTCAGACATCAAAAATTTATGAGTTTGTTAAATTTCATTGAAGTTTTTGCCATCATTTCGTCGTGGGTGAAGGTAAACTAAGTGTTATACTAAATTTATGCTTAAAACATGTCGCTGTACTTAAATGTCATCTATTTTAGTATAATAGAATTAATGCAGAAGTGAAAGGTTGTCAAAAACTTGATAAAAAGCTTCAGTTCTTAAAGATGTTTACATTATTGGATGTGCTTGAAACGTTGCTTAAACAATTGACAGTAATCACGCCTTAAACTCAATCAGTGATCATATATCACCTTTAACCAACTCCTCCCCCTCCACACACATACACACAAACATAATTGATATTCGTTATGGTGATTTGCGTGTATTTAGTAACATTGGATGATTGTTTGGCCTGCCATCAGCAAAAGCAGGCAGCAGCCGCATTTAGTATTCAGTATTCAATTCAAGAAAAAATCAGACACGCATCGACCACATGCAGTGTTGCTTGCAACTAACAACTTGTTGCACCGTGGAGAGCTCTGTTCAACTGTCAAAACTTACAAAATGTGTAAAGGAAAAACTTAAAACTGTCATAATGCGATTTGTCAAAAGATGTCAAACAAGTTTAAATGCATTATATGAAGTTCATAAATATAACTGGAAATATTTTTGTTAAGATAGAATTTAAAATACAATTATTTGACCGTTTGTTAATTAATTTTACGTATATTTTTTTTACGCACTTTAAACCCTTTTCAAAATTATATTATATTAAGATATGTTATATTATTATTTTTAAATAATTTTTTCATTGTTAATTTTATTTTTTATATTTTATTTCCACAAATTTTCTGTATATTTTGTAAACCACATAAAAGCAATCTTTGTCCCACTGTCCACTGCCTCTCTTGCAATGTGATCGCACAATAACAACAACAACAAACGAGGCGCACATTCGACCCCACTGGGTCTCTCATTGCATCTCACTTCAACTCTATATGCACTATCGGCGATAAGTATCGCGCTCTTGTACGCTTTCTCCCTCTCGCTCTGTTCCATTGGTGCGTGCCGTCAATCGTTTCGTTTAACGCTTGTGTTGTATATATGTGTGTGTGTGTGTAAATGCTGGTGGGTCCATTAAATCGATATCGTGTCGTGCTTGAGTGTAAGTACAAATGTCCAAACTAAGTACAAACATCGATTACAAGATCACACGCAGAGCTAAAGCAAACTGCGAACTGTGGCACGAGGCACCAACAACTAACGACTAACGATTGTTGACCATTTGGGAATTCATTGAAATCTAAACGTTTAATGTTTGCGATCACGGTATTGGATTGTGATACATGTTTGACAATGTGATTGGACAGATCTTGTTCCAACAATCTTAAGGGAAAATCATAACCTATTATGATCTCTTAGGGAAACAAACTCCAGCAAACAAAATCTTCCCATCGAACATGTTTAACACACTCTATAAATAGCTAAACGGCAGCTAAACTTCAACATTTTGCGTGTGAGAAATTCACACTAAAAATGCATAAGCAACAAAATGTGGCAAGAGGAATCTCAACTTTGGCTTCATCTTCAACATTTTTTTTTTGCCACCTGCGCAGCTCAATAAATAATGGCAAAAACAGTCTGATGCCCCAGCCAGAAAGAGGCAGCCACAAAATCCAGCCTCTCTCTCCAGTTGGGGCTGCAACAGTTGCAACATGCAACACATACACACACAGAGGGAAGAAAAATGATACGAAAACAAATTGAAATTGGCAAGTTGTTGGCTTGTTGAGCGCTAATTTATTAGGCAGCTTTTGTGCGACTTGTACGAACATATATCCCTAGAATTTTAATTGAATATTAACACCTTTGGCAGGCAATGTTGTTGCTGGTTGTTGCTTGTTGTTGCTGTTGTTGTTGTTGTTGTTGGTTTCGGGTCGAAGCGCCGCAAGCATTTGACCACAATTCAATATTTTGTTGTTTGTGTATTTGTTGGCGTTGATTTATTCAACGGCTTCAATTTGAATGCCTGCCCCTTAAAAATTTTCTCTCGCTTTGTGTGTGGGTTTTTTGCCTCTTGTTGTTGTTGTTGGGTATTTGGGTAGCCAAAAAAAAAAATCCAAAGGATTGTAAGAGGAAATTGGTTATTTATAAATGTCAAAACAATCAAATTATATTTATTAAATTCTCCATTTGGCAAAAGTGCATTTGAGAAGTGGAAAAAAGGCAATGGAGCTTGAGGTTTGGGTAGGAAATGGAGAACAGAAATATATTAGAAAAGATATTGGTTGAAGGATGAAAGAATTTAAGTTGGTTTTGTTGGGATTTCGGCAGCCAAAAGTCTTGTTTTTTGGGACTTGGCATAGTGATTTAATGAATATATAACGAATCTCCAACGAAACTCCCAAGAAACTGGAGCCCAGGAAACCCAAAACGATGAAGATCCTACAAACTGATAGTAATATAGAGTTTTCAAAGAAAGATTTTCTATTTTTCACCAAAGATTTTGTCGGCATTAAATGCTTAAGAAAAGCATATTACATATATAAAAAAAATTTAAGGAAAATGTTTGAGTAAAAGTTTCATATCTGTGTAAACTTGAAGAATCTCAAAAGCCAAACAAGTAAGAAGGCTCTTGTCGAGAAATCCCGACTCGGACATACCCTTAACCCGATACGTAACGCACACCATCATTTGTGTGTATTTACACCAATATGACCAAACTTCAAACTGAGATATCTCCGATGTTTCTTAATTGATTTTGATCAAATCTTTTTAAATATTCATTATTTTATCTATAGTTTTAATCCTTATTTTCATAAATTGATAATTCATGCTTTCTTTGTTATCGATCACAAGTGTATATCGGAAACCAGAAGTGTTATCGATAATTTAAAGCAAACTTGATATCCTTGTGGTATATAATAGTTTAAGTTTCAAGTTTGAAGCTCTTATAGTCTCTGAGATCGGCGCGTTCATACAGACAGACAGACGGACATGGCTATATCGACTCGGCTGTTGATGCTGATCAAGAATAAATATACTTTATAGGGAGATGCTTTGCACAAAACCATTAAACCCTTGTTTACCCATTTTAAAAGTTTCATATTTGTGTGACAAAGATTAAGATTCTCAAATGCCTAAAAACAAGTCTTCCCTGACTTGAAACCATTAGCTTTATAACTTATTTCAAGCAAATCAATTTAAGAAGAAGAAATCGTTAAGAAGTAAAAGGAAACTTTAGGAAATAAACATCAAAATTAGCCCAAATTCAACAACGTTTCCTTTCGGACCTGATTTTTGAGTCAGGGAGTTTGTTTTGTTTTGAGGAATGCAGTGAAATTTTTATCATTTTTATTAACTTATTCAATAAATATTGTTGTACATATTAACCATTTAATAACCCTAAATATACGCTACACAATTGCAAAATAAACTTTTCAATAAATTAAAAACTGAATTACGGCCGCTGCGTATGCCTTGTGGCATCGTCCTTGACGCATGCAACAAATGCAAATTGTTTTTAAAGTGTTTAATTAATATGAAAATTATTTAAATTTGTTTCGAGCAGCAGCAGCAGCGGCAGATGGAGTCGGAGTCGGAGTCGGAGCACACAATCTAATCTCAACGAGATCGCCAAGTGCCGCGCCATTATTTATTGACACCTGAAACCAATAAGCAACGAGATGACGCACAGGGAGAGACAGAGAGTTGGGAGTCAGGAGTCGGAGGCGTTGTGACAGACGCCGATGGTGTCGGTGTCGGAAGAGCTGGAGTCGAGGAGGAGTTTGATGCTGCTGCTGGTGTAACATTCCAGGCACCAGGCATCTGGATCCTCAACAGCAGCAGCAGCATCATCAGCAACACCATCGCCCAGTCTCCTATCTCCAATCTCCGCGCTATCTACGCTCGCTCGCTGCACGCGACTCTCTTTGGTGGACCGCCCGCCTGGCACCCCAAACACTTTACGCTCTAGTCGACGGTTTGATTTATGCTCGCGTAATTGTTGGTTTAAACGTTTCGCAAAGTGTCCAAGTTGGTGGCCTTTGCGGACTGAAAGCGGTGGATGGTGGCAAAGGGGGCGACTGGCAGACAACGTTTATGACACCACACAAGCAAAATGTGAAGCATGTCCAGAGTTGCCAAGCACACAGTTTATTTTATTTTTTTTTTACTAGTTTGAAAGAAAGTTTGGGACAAGAGGGTTAGATTTGAGGATGAGAGTAACCTAAACTGGAGATAACTATTAAATATCTAATGGGAGTTTGTGAACGTTTTATATTAAGGAACAATTTGAAATGTTATATATTTATACCTTCACTATGACTACAAGTTAAAGTTTAACCATCAGTTAACATACTTATAAGTTGTTGGAGGCTTAAAATGCATAAAATGATAAGCTATAAGTTTCAGAAAAAATTTATTCGCAGGTTTGGATAACAAAAGTCTTAATATTATGATATTAATGTATAAAATTATAAATTTTAAAAGATTTTTCCATTAGTTTGGGTACGTAAAAAGTCGTTATTTTCTGATATTAAAGTAACATTTAATAGCAAATAATTTAAATTCGTAGTTATTAAAACAATAGTATTGTTACCGAAGTGTTGGATGATTGCAAAAGTGTATCTTTGCAAAACTGATAGTTCAAAAAATTTGTCGTAATATTATAATATAAATGTATAAAATTTTTAGCCAACACTTTAAAAAATTTTTTTTTTTTAGTTAAGGTGCTAAAAGTCGTTGTATTATAACATTAGTAATGTTTACGAAGTGTTGTATCCTTGCAAAAGTGTATCTTTGCAACACTGCTATACTGAACCAATCCTTTACTAAAATCTAGTTATTGAACTTTTACTTAATTAGAGTACATTACATTAATTAATTATAAAAAAGTTCTTCCTTTTGAAAAACGGCTAATTTTTAAAAGAAATATATAATGAAAAGTTAAAAAGTTCTTAACACTTGACAACCCTAATCAGGGCTCGATCTTAACAGACATACATACATGTACATATGTATGTATTTAGTCATGTTACTTGTGCACCGTCGCCTTGCCGTGGCTGTGCCTTAAATTTCAAACTTCTCACGTCACACCTCCGGGGACCACCTTGCAGCTGCCACGCTGCTGGCTGCCAGGCTGCATGCGCTTATTTTTGTTCGTTTGTCATCATTTTTTCAATAAATTTCAATTTCCCAGACCGCCTCCCCCCCTTGCCACCTTGTATCTTGTATCCTTTTTAAGGCCTGGTTTAGCTTGCGGCGGCTCTCGTCTTCTTCTTCTCTCTCTGCTGCCTGTGAAATTCGAAGTGTAAAATTGATTTAAATGGCTCGTGAGTGAAGCAGATAATTTTCAGTTGTCAGATGCCTTGTAATATTTATGTGTTGTTGGCCGATTATTATTATGAGCTCCAGAGCTCGCTCCACTCCACTCCACCGTTTAAAGTTACCAAAACGCGTGAAAATTGCTTACTTGTTGGACAAGCCCCCCACTCCCCTTCCCCCCCACTCCCTAACTCATTTTGAATATGAATAATTGTGGCAAATTACATAGCAATTGCATAATAAACATGGCCAACTTTAACTCCCTTGCCCCTCCCCCCTCATTCCTTTGATAATTGAATTGCCGCACCAATTATGCAAGCAAGTAGAAGGGAGGAGGGGAAGGGGGGTGGCTAAGAGGTGGTTTTGGAGGCGTGTGAATGAACTTTCAAGTTTCCGGTAAGCGTGTGCGAATATTATGTGAATGGAATAGAAAGGTTTCTTGGCAATTTGGGAGAAGGGTTCTCTTAAAAGTGGTTTAAGCCTTACAAGAATTTTGACTCTGATATATTATGGGGCTTAGGTAGTTGTGTGATAAGTAAATGGGGTATAAGAACACTTTCTTTCATTTTTTCTAGGAGGTTTCGAACATTTCTTTAAAGTCTGAAAGTTTCTTAGAAAACTGTAAAAAAAAACCTAATTTTTTTACAATTTTTTATTAGGTAATTATTTCAGCTTATGTTCGTTTATGCTTTATTATAATTAAACTTTTAAAAAGCAAAACTTAATGTTCTATTTCTTTGAATAAATTTTTTTTTAATATTTTAAAAAATTTTTGTATAATATAATATATCCATCCAAATTTAACTCATTAACATGTTCCATGCATATATGATTTTTATCAACAACTTTTAAAAAAAAAAAAAATAAATTTTATCAACAATCATAAACATTAAAAAAACATTTTGATCAACATTTTTAATGAATTTGTCATATTTTCAAACATCTTTTTGGCATTATTTATCTCATACCCATCAAAATTTAACTCATTCAACATTTTCCAACTTTTTTTTTAATATCATAAACATAAATTCACTTCACAAATTTTTGGTCAATAGTTGAAGCTGGGAGAAAGATGTTTTCAATACTCCAAGCTAATTACCCACACGTTTGTAAGCCACAAAAAATCATGCAGAGTTCAATACTATAGTATGCTCGACGGGAACTCAAGCTGCGTTTTCAAGATTTATAACGTTAAATTAATAATCATTTCAACTAAATTAATAACACACAAGTTGTTGTACTAAACATGAAATGATTTACAATGTGCGTAGAACGAGGCGCCAGAGGGGTTGAGAGAGAGAGGGGGGTCGAGGGGTGCTTTGTTTACACAAACACTCTATAATCTTTGTTGCGGGTCGCACAGCAGGTGACTTTCCAAGAGTTTTTTTTTTAATGTCTAGGCGCGTGCGCAACTCTCTTGTTATTATCTTCATTTTTAACACCCCAGCATATTGAATGGATATAGTAACGAGGCATCTGGTGGTAGTGGAAGGGGCAGCGAAGGTGCCCCCTACATCAAGCATATGTGGAACTTTCTTTTGGGCATCTGCTAACCACAGAATATGGTGTTGAAGCATCTTCTTCTTTTTCTCATTCATGTTGTACAAGATTTTTATCTCATCTTCGTTCGTTCGTTCGTTCGTTTTTTTTTTTATATGTTTCATTAACATATTGCTTGATGGGTTTGGTTGTTCTTCACAACGTTTTCTATTATGTTTCTTCAAACTTTTTGGGAAACATGATCTGTTATTATGTAAATTTGATGATTCCCTAATGCTCTAACACATTTTTTTCTATACTTGTTTCTATTCAAAACAGTTTGGTTGAGGTGGCGCCAAAATTTTACTTGATTCACATTCCAGTGGAAATCGATATGCAATTTGTTTAAAGATTTTGATAACGATATATCTGTTTAGTATATTCCACCTACGTGATGTGTGCCACAAGTCTGGCGCCAGGTTGCAAGCCCACAAACCGTTAATCTTATCAGATTTTTAGTTTTGTTTTACGATTCTTTGCAGTAGTTTTAATCAATTGTTAATGTGATTCGATTGTGATTTTTATGATTTTCGTTTAGCATCGTTGGGTTCTTGTCATTTTGGGTGGTCGAAAAACTTTAGTTTAATTTAAGATTCGTAAATATGATTACAACAAATTAATTTTTTAAACATCGCCTGCGTTATGGCCAAGTCATGACGATAAGGAGGTTTGAACCATTGTGTTTTCTAATGGAATATCTATTTTTATATAATTTTCTTTCGTTCAGTTACCAAAAACACTCTGGTTAAGTTTATAGCATAATATATCCTTAGAAAGCTATAAAGAATTCCCATCTACTTTCATATTCTTTATTGTGTTGCAATTTTTAACTTTAATTCCGTTTGACTTCCAAATGATAAAAAAAAAAAAAAAATATTTATTATATTTCGTTTGATAATTGCAACCAAATTAAAAACCACAATTTACTGTGAAACTGCAACCATAATCCAGCCAAATCCTTGCAGAATCATCACAACTACAACAACAAGGATAACGTGAACGCATTTGCAATAATTGCAACAGCAACAACAACAACAGCACCAGCAACCGCATTGGAAATGAAATACAAAAACTAGCATAATTAAAAGGGAAATTCTTCGTAGTAGCATCCTTGCCCCACACACACACACACACAGGCAAATGGGGGGAGGGGGTGCTGTTGCAAGGTGGCATTCAAGCCTAAAAGGCTCATTGCATATGTACCTGCATATAGTATCTGTACAAAAAAACATACATACATTGTTGCATACACATTTACGCTCATTTAGCACAATATCAATATGGCGGCCATTGCGCATGTCGCCTATGCGAATAAGCTGACCAATCAGCGACTTGTTATTGCATGTATGTGTGTGTGTGTGTGTGTGAACAGGTAGCATGGAGTAGGCGTTGCCAGCAATAACAATAAGCAATTTACACAATATAACCTGTTTACACACTGTCTCTTTCGCACACACAGCGCGGTCTCTTTGGCAGAGCGTTTGCAGTGGCTTTCAAACTGCAAAGAGCAACAGATCGCGCAAGGAAATTACTGTTGCGACAGTGGTGGACAGAAATAATGAGCTGGTGTTCATAAAACCGAAGATGTTAATTATGTAGAGCGAAAATGACTTGTGGAGCTATTATATATTTTTTTGACAAAAATTAAACAAATTTGTTCAAAGCTAAGCTTTGGCTATTTTTACTTTACTAAATATGTTTAAAGCCTAAATGTGTTTAGTTGACTTACCATGCCTTTATTTGATTCCATTACTTTGAACTCTTGCCTCTTCCTAATTGAGCAATTTCAAAAGCAGATAGAGAGCAGCATCAACAGTTTGACATGCATTTGTGCGAACGTCAAGCATCAGCCTTCTCTCTCCCACTCTCGCCACTCGCAGACGTTATAGCAACCACTAACAAACTCTCACACACACATGCACACTAACCCACTCGCCTTTGCTTTGGGTTGGCCATTGCGTTTGGCCTTAGCGGCCTTCTCCGTTTCTATATTGTCAAAGCGCTATTGCGTTTAGTTTCTCTCTTGCGTTGCTCGCGTGCGGTTCGTAGTTCTTTTGTACGCTCGCTCGTTCGCTCGCTCGCTCGTTCGTAGCCCCGCCGGCAACGATCTTAATAATGGCAATAAACAAATGTCCGCGTGCATAAATCAAAAGTCAACGCAACGCACATCGAAATAGAATCAACTAAAATATACAAATACAAATACAACTCGAAAACGTGCGCACACAATTCAAAGTATCTCTAAAAGAAGAAAAGTTTTTATCAATCGTTTTATATATTTAGTTCAAAGTGTTTGTTGTTATTGTTTGTGTTCGTGTTCTTGTTGTTGTGTTTTCCCAACCGCTCTTGTACGCAATTAATAAAAGTCGCAAATGCGGAAAGATCATTTTTGCAAACACGTGTTTTTTCCAAATGCTAACAGTGCGTATGAAAATATCGTTGCTTTCACACACAACCATATAGAAAGTGTACAAATGCAACAGTGTGAGTGAGTGTGTGTATATATGTGTTGGGCGTATGGCACAAACAACTCAACGCCCTTTTTGATTTTGTTGCTGCAAAAGCTGAAAGCTAAAAAGCGAACAACAACAAACAGCATTAGTTAATATAAAACGTAACACAAACACGGATACGCAGCTGCATTAGTGATATATACACATATATAATCATAATAGATATAAACACAGGTGAGTTAACATCTGGACTTGGCTGACTTTGCCGACGGTTAATACGGTGTTTTTTTTGGGCTTTGTCTTATAAAAAAGTTAGGAGGCGCTTAAGTTTGGACAATATTTTGATGTTGAAGTCTTTCTTATAAACTTTTTATGCCAAATTTGTTTATATTTTACTTTGTCAATCACAAAAGTAACTGAATATCTTAGAATTCACTGAGAAATATTTTATGTAAACATTTTTTGTGATCGAAACTTGCATTCAAGTATCATTTACTTACACTTGTTAGGCATAAACAATAACAAATAATATTGTTTATCGAAAAACAAATTGTAATGCATTACTAATGTTATGATATTTAATATTTGTACTTTATTGATCCTATGACTAATGCTTTTTAAATCGATGTCATGATTCACATAGTTAAGAAAAATTCCTAATAAACATGAACTACAAATCCAAAATATATTGTATATTACATCAAAAACGAACAAACTGAAACATGTAAATGGCCAATTTGTACATTTTTGGCCAAACGATTGGTTTCCATTTCCGATTTTAAAGCTATTTTTGCTTTAATTAACAAAACGCAAATCAAAATAAACAAAAGCATTCCAGTTGTCATTCATTCATCATGACGCTGAGAGCCTTGCCTTGTTGTGTATCCGTGAGATACTTTTGCTCGCATTTGCATTTTGTTTATTTGTTAAGCAAATCATATTTGTTCAAAAGCAACAAGCATTATTATAAACTAAAGCTTTCATTCGTGGGCGTTAAACAGTTGTCTTTTTGTCTGTTTTTTCTTCTGTTTTTTCTTGTCGCTTTCTCGCCTGCGAATTGCTTATTAATATGTTGGCAATTCTTTCAACTTTCTCGATTGTTTCTTGAGCATATTTATGGGACAGCGCGTGCATGTCGTCATATATTGATTTATGAAGTTTAAGAAACGCGAACAGTTGTTCCCAGATTGTACAGATTTGTGTCTAGGGGGAGAAATATGTGTGTGTGATATTTCTGACGTTCCTAAACCGATTTCGATGCGATTTTTATCCAAATGCTCATTATTTTATCCATAGTTTCAAATCTAATTTTTACAATTTTGAAATTTGATTTTTTTTGTTATCAATTACAAGTGTGCATCGGAAACCAGAAAAGTTCTCGATAATAAAATACAAGCTTGTACTGCCTAGGGCTTGGGCGATCTTTATTTTCAAATCTGAGGTCTGTAGCTTTTATAGTATCTGTGATCGAAGGGTTATGGCTATATCGACTCGGCTGTTGATGCTGATCAAGAATATATATACTTAATGGTTTTGGCGATGCTTGCTTCCCTTTGTAACGTAACTTTTGACACTTGACCTTTTTAATACATTAAATCACATTTCCAAAAACCATCGAAAGGCTGCAGGCCTGAGCTAAAACTTTGAGAATCGAGGGGGAGGGCGCTGTCATTTCAAGCCTATGTTTAAGCATTAAATGAAGCTTTCTCTGTTTAAAGCTTTTTTCGTACACTTTCCACGCATTTTCCATCTCTGCCCCCTTTCTCTGTTTTTGCTGTTCTTTTCTTTTTGATTGTTGTTGTTCTTCCTCGAGGGCGATGGCAATAACTTCGTTAAAATTGATCAGATTTTTAAGAAAAGACTCGGATTGAACTATATTTCAATGCTGCACTTAAATCTAGGATTGCGATCTCTACTTGATTTTCAACCACATCGTAGATGCTTTCTTGTCTCTGTTACATACTTTTACACAAAACCATTATACCCTTTTTTAACCAATTTATGGGTTAGAGGTATAAAGAAAGTATTCTAAAATTTCAGCATAATTATTTGCAACATTTTAAAGGATGAAACACTTTCAAGATACATAGATGGATAGAACAATTTTGCACAACTAAATTTACAAATTGACCTGGCATGAAGCTGAAAAAAATAATGCAAAGGGATAGCAAATTGTTGCTTTGATGATTTTACGCACTTGCTTCGAAAATTTCATTTTAATTTGCGTACTCACACACACACACACACACACATGTACAGAGAAAGTTTTTCATTCAAAAAGATGCGAATCGTTGGGCGGTTGTTTGGGCAATTTAAAATGTGGATTTTGTACAGAATCACAGATACATTTGTTGTGTATGTGTGTGTGTGTGTGTGTGTGTGTTGTGGCCACGCCCCAGCGCATAGCACATTAAGTTGACAAATTTTCATTCATTACATACTTGCAAAAAAAAAGAAGAAAAAAAATACAGCTGGCAACCAAAACCAAATGCGAATCAAATTTTGCAGTTTCTTTATCTCACACAGATACGAGATGTGCTGGGCTTAGTAAGCGTTTACCGTTTGTTTATTTCAATGGAAGGGGTGGGGTGGGTAAAGGTATAAATGTGCAATAACAGCTTCACATTTGTTTGATTACATTGCATATAAACACAGACTTTGCAATATTGTAGATAATAATAATAATAAAACAACAGTTTTTTCGTCTCGGACTGCGGATGGTACCGTCGGCAAGAGAGAGAGAGCGAGACAGAAGGAGACGTGCACTTGTGTAATTGTAACGGTGACAGTAGGGCCTCGGCTCGGCTTGGCGACAGTTTAGTTTCACAGCTTGAACGTAACACAGTGCTTTTAAAACTGTAGCTTCAGTGAGAGTGAGACGCCGAGCTGAATACAAAGTAAGGTTCGGTTAAAGTTACAAATTCTTCTTCTTTTATCTGTGTTCAATCCTCTTCATAATACTATCTCTCGCATTCATCTAACATTTCTCCAGTTCATTAAAGCTTACAAATCAAACCAACTGTGGCACTAAATTTAAATACGATTTTAATTAGAAACTAATTGGGCTTCAAGCAACAAAAGAGAGTCAACGATTGAATGTCACGATTTGACTAACAAAACAGACAACAACAGACGACAACTCTATAAAAACACACACACATACAAACAGATGCATAGAATCTAGTATAAGCCATGGTCAAAAGAAGAAGAAGAAGGTGTCTGCTTTCAGGAGGGGGGGACGCTCCCGCATGCAGTTAAATTGACAGGCAAACAACAAAAAATAAATAAAAATCAAACAAGCAAAGACAATAATCACAATAACACTCAAATTAAAAGCTTATAAAAGTCAAGCACAACACACACACACACACACACATACGCATAGTAAACAGAAGAAATTGAAAATCTGACAGTTAACATATTTGAAATTCTATAAAAATTTGGTGTAAAACGATCTGAAAATAAATTTCAATTCATTTAAAGTTTATTCGAAATGCCACAAAAAACCAGATAAAACAGAAAAACACAACGAAAACAGAAAAACAGCAGCCCCAAACAGCTTAAAAGACGCTTTTTCTCCAACTAGATAAAGTATCTTTGAGGTTGCTGTGAGTGTGAGCACAGAACCAACTCATTGATCATATCAATTATTGTCATTAACTAAGCAAATTGATAGATATCAATGGGCTTCTTGCATACGTAAATTGTTAACGGGACAAGAAATACTTTAGTGCAGCGAAAGATACGTTAGGACAAACATTTCAGAAAATAGTTAGAATAAGACTTTGCTGATAATAGAATAATTTGGTCCTCTAAAAAGCTAAAAAAATGTTTTTATTAGATATTTTATTACAGAAAAAAAGTTGATTTCGTAACAAAATAGGTATTTTCAGGGCTAAATGTGTTAATGCAATTAAAGATTACTTTCTATAATTGTTTAATATCAGTTACATTCTAAGTTCTAACAAGGAATCTTTGCTTTTCGTTTGTATATTCTTGTGAAAAGTCGGAAAATACCAAAACTATCTCAGAAACAATCTTTTAAAGAATAAGTTCCTTAAACATTGTCCATTAAGGATTAATTTGCAAATATATTTAAATATTTTCTAGATTTTTTTAAGAATTATCATGAAAAAGTACGAGAACTTTTAAGTTTACAAACTATAGGACTCTTTGGACAACTTTAAAGATGATATGTCATTAAAAAAAACTATAGTTTCTTTATAAACTTACTTTTTAAACATAAATTAGTTAAACAAACTTTTCACGCCCCTTTCCTTATCTTAAAACACTTTAGAAACCTTAAAGAAATCTCAGATGTAAAACAGAACAATTGCAATTTCCATTTTTCTTAATACAAAATCGTTTCGTGCTACATGCAGCTAGTATTAGATTGTGTATAGTATATCGTATTGTACGTTGTACACAATTTCATCGAGCAGATATATATTCACGTATACATATGTGTATACAGACATGTTGAAAATGTATAGCATATTTCGTTTCATGATCGGCAAAAAGTATTTTAGCTTGTTTACTTGCGTCAAACATAAAACAAGCCAAAAAGGCAATTGAGAATGTGAAAAAGAGAGAGGGAAGAGCGAGTGTAAAACAGTTGGGAATTGGATCAGTTGGATCAGTGTTGGCCTGGCCTAGGTTGATGACTCAAGAGCAGCAACAAAACTTGGCGTTGGTATTTTTGTTACAGCAACAGAAACAGAAACAGAAAACGGCAGCAGCCAAATGATATGTATATATAATCTGTCTCACACCCAGAGAGAGAGAGAAAGCGAGAGAGCGGGAGTAAATTGAAAACAGATCCAAGAATATCTTAAAAATCGTATTGCGGCGCAGTTTTGTCTCAATTTTTGAAAACATATACGAGTTGTTCTCTATACTAAATATCATCGTCATCAGATCTTACTCTCAACGATGAATTTTTGATGCTATGCGTTGGGCTCGAAACGATCAATTGCAGTTGTTGTGTTGCAGATATTCTATCTGCCACCAAAAACATGTTCGTGTGCTCTCTGTGTGTTGCAGGCACAGGCAACGCGTCGTCGCGACGTCGCTTTGGTAATTTTAGAATATTTTCTACATAAGCAATAACACTCGGAACCGAAGAACTGAAAAACCAAACCATGCGCCCCATTTAATAATATTGTGTAAAAAGTTTATTTTCGTTTAGATTCTTGTCATCGCTAGCCCAAGGGGGGGCACACACACACTCTTACACATATTTCTGTTTAATAATTGAAGCATTTTTTGAATTACATTCAGGTGCACCTGTGCACCATTAACTAATCAACCATTCCAATAATTGACTTTGACAACATGAGGTCCAAAACAACAATATTTCATAACAATTTCCAACAAAGTATTTTGTATATACATTTATGGCAATTTCAACAGTTTTTAATGTGTCTCAATTATCGTTCGCAGTTTTTTAATGTTAAACAAAACATTTTGCGTGCAATAAAAAAATATGATTAATTCTTAAGGCAATTAACTTGATAATAATGGGTTTTTATGTGTAAGCAATGGTCTTAAGGGTCTATATGTTTGCCAGTTGATATTGGATTTTAGCACTAACAAGTCGGATCTAGAGGCATTCTAATACATTCATCAGTTTTTGGTCGATGTTAAGGGTAAGAGTTCTTTTAAGTAGGAAACTTTGCTGTTGGAAACATATATAAAAAATATAATTGAACGCATTGAACTTCTCAAAACTCCGCTGTTAAGAATATTTTCTAGTTGAAAAATGTTAAGAAACTAATTTTATAGGTATTGAGGCTTGATTTTTAAACAAAAGAAAAGCATTTCCAAAAAAATCAATGTTTTTTGGTTTCCTAAAAAATCCTTCATAAACAGTAGAAAACAAGTAAGAAGGCTCTAGTCGAGAAATCCCGACCAGGACATACCCTTATCCCGATACGATAAAATTTTTTTTAAATGTTCAAGGTTTTCTTGTTACCGATCCCATGTGTATATCGGAAAACAGTAGTGTTATCGATAAATTGAAACCAAATTTGTTCTGCGCATGATATAGGAGAGTTTAAGTTTGAAATTTGAAGTCTCCAGCTTTTATAGTTTCTGAGATCTACGCGTTCATACAGACAGACGGACAGACAGACATGGCTATTTCGACTTGGCTGTTGATGTTGATCAAGAATCTGCGTGTTACATACGTTTGCACAAAACTATTAAGATTATATACCCTTTATATGGGTAAAGGGTATAAAAATATTATTGAATGCATTTTTTTTAAGGGGAACTGCTCAAAAATCCACTGTTAAGAATATTTTCCAGTTGCAAAATGTTAAGAAATTAAATTTTTTAGGTTTAAGGCATGAACTTTTTAATGTTTTTTTTTTATTTCTAAAAAATCCTTCATAAACGAAAGAACATTAGTTTAAAACTGATTGATTGGCTATCAAAAGAGATTCACATAAAATTGTATCGCAATTGTTTGCGAACAAATTCCAAAATCCTTTGAAGGAACTCAGTTCCTGAGCCTGAGTAAGGCCAGCAGCGTCAAAGAATTCGGTTTTCCATCTTTTGATATGTTTTTTCCCACAAGTATACACATGTTTTTCTTGAAAGTAAGGTTACTATAGTTAAGGTTTATCAATAGTTAAGTACTAATTATAATGAGATTTTTTCGTGCCACATATTCTTCTTTAACTTTACCTTCAACATTCATTAATCTACTCTCTGTTCGAAAATCCTTTCTTCTTTTTTCAGCGCTCAAAATACCAAAGAGAACTTTTAAAGCCATAATCGATGTGTGTTTAATAGAGTCGTTAGCTATTGGATCAAAGTAAATATAGTATTGGTATCGTTATCGGTGGATCACGCGAACTCTGTAGCCATTTGGGGCCACATTGGATTGCCTTTAGGGGGGCACCACGCCACACAAAGTATGCTGCAACATCCCGCCACCGATTTCTATGACTTGGCCGCTGCGAATGCGGCAGCTGTACTCACCGCACGACACACTCCGCCCTATAGCCCCACAGGGCTAAGTGGATCGGTGGTTGCATTGCACAACAACAGCAGCAGCAGCAACAACAACAATAACAATAACAATAGCACAAGCAATAATAACAATAATCTCGATATGTTAACGCACAATGGAGTAGTATCAGGAAGTGGAGGAGGATTGGGTGTAGGCATTGGTGGTGGCATGACAGCCACGGGACTACACCTGAACAGCAGTAGCAATGGAGGTGTTGGAGCTGGCGGCGGCACCGGTGGAGGTGGTGGACTCAGCTCAGCCGGACGTGAAACGTTGCCCAGCTTTGGCTTCACCCAGGAGCAGGTGGCCTGTGTGTGTGAGGTGAGTGTGAGGGGGTGGAGAAGGGATTGAAAGATTGGGAAATTTTGTAAAGAATCTCAAAAACTTATTTTATTATATTAATTTTATTTATTTATTTTTATTTTTTATTTTTTTTATTTATTATTTTATTTTATTTTTTTATTTTTATTTTTTGTTTTAGTTAAATATAATACATTATATAATAATAATATTCTAATTAATCGAGGCCTTCAAATATATGATCATAAAATAGTATTCCTGAGTTTAAAAAATCCTTTCTTTCTAAAATTCTAATCATTTTCCTTATAAGAAACCCCTCTTAAGTCAATTCCAACCGCAAACATTATCTTATAATCTTCTTCTTCCACTTGCTACAGGTCCTGCAACAGGCTGGCAATATCGAAAGACTGGGACGCTTCCTTTGGTCGCTGCCACAATGTGATAAACTGCAATTGAATGAATCTGTGCTGAAGGCCAAGGCGGTCGTCGCATTCCATCGTGGTCAGTACAAGGAGCTGTATCGGCTGCTCGAACATCATCACTTCTCAGCACAGAATCACGCCAAGTTGCAGGCTCTGTGGTTGAAAGGTGAGACAACTACCCCTCCCCCCGGGACCCTTGGACTAACCCAAAATTCCTTTAATTTTAACTGTAGCGCATTATGTGGAAGCCGAAAAACTGCGCGGAAGACCTTTGGGTGCTGTGGGCAAATATCGTGTTCGCCGTAAATTCCCATTGCCCCGCACCATTTGGGATGGCGAGGAGACGAGCTACTGTTTTAAGGTGAGACACCATTTTTCATTTTTTCACAAAAAACAAAATAATTGCTTTGCCAAAAGGGGGGGCCAACAAATGAAATCGTAGAAATGTCCCACAAACTCCCCTGGTTTCCACAGTCCTTAAGGCTTGTGGTAAGCAGTTGAGTCGAGTTGTCGATGACTGCAACAATGAAAACCGGGAGCGGTCTTGGTAGTTACATACATGTGTGCAGTGCTGGGCAACGCCTTCTTTTTATATTTTTTGGGGGCCGCCTGCTTTTTTCCTTCATTTCCGGACGGACAACACTCTGTTTACACTTGTGCTTTATCTATGCGGGCTTTCAATTGATTAAAAAACATAGCATTTGTGGCTTTAACAAGGCAAAGTTTGAAGTAGAGAGAGAGAGAGAGAGAGAGAGAAACAGTGAGGTCCAAAGGGGGCATCCGAAAGATGCTGAAGAAGGCATTCAAAAGATACTAAAGAAGGAATCTAAACTATACCAAAGAATATTTCGAAAATATATTAAAGAAGGCATTCAAATGATACTAAAGTACGCGTTTCAAAATATACCCAAGGAGGCATCTAAAATATATTAGGATTGAACAAGAAGCTTAAGGCGACAAGAAAAATATGCTCAAGAAGATATTCAAAAGATACTAAAGAAAGAATCTAAGCTATACCAAAGAATATTTCGAAAAGGAACTTAAGAAGGCATTCAAAACTCACCATAGAAGTCATCCAAAAAAAGATAAGGAAGACATCCAAAAAAAGTTTAAGACGACAAGTAAAAATATGCTAAAGAAGGCATCCAAAAGATGCCTAATAGGTATTCCAAAAGATATCAAAGAAGGGATAAGAACATAATTTTAAAATTTAATTTTTCTAGTAAAAGGATGGAAGATCATAAGAATAAGGGAATTTGTTGATTCCAGATTCATATTTCAAATTCAGATTGTAAACATCATAAGTAGCTTTTCTAGGCCGGGAGAAGAACTTATCAAGGAAAAGGTTTAAGCGAAAAATTTATGGAAAGAAATTCTTTTAAGAACTCATCTAATGCAATTGTAAAAAAGTCGTAGTCTTAAGATTTTTCCATAGTTAGGATTAGTTAGAATGAAGATTATCTACTAAATGTAATTATAGTACTTGCACTCGGAAACATCAGGAAAAAGTCTAGAAAACCCCTTTAACTAATGATCCATTGCAACTAGAAATAAACGGTGATATATTTGGAGAGAAGAAGGAAATATTTAAGAACGATCGTTTCTTACATTATGTGTTTTTAATAGAAGTCCAACTCTTAAAGAATAACTTGTTATAAATATACTCAAAACTTAATACTTACTTTTGAAGTGTTTCCAAACTTTATTTTTGGCAAAAATGCTAAAATTAATATTTATTTACTAGGTGCAATTGAATACTTATACTTTTCGTTACCATTTCTTAGTGTTCTAAATTCATTGCACTTGTTTTTTGTTGTTGTAGGAAAAATCGCGTTCAGTATTGAGAGACTGGTATGCGCACAATCCATATCCATCGCCACGTGAGAAACGCGACCTCGCTGAGGCAACAGGACTGACAACAACACAGGTGAGTCTCTCCCCCCCTCTCTGAGCCCTCCTCTAATGTAAATAGTTTGCCAAATCTTTTGACAAACATTCCGAGATGGCAACAAGTTAATTGCATGTCATTAATCATTGAAACGCAGACATTAAATGATGTATTCGACTATTTATAAAAATATATATATGTGTGTGTATGTATGTATTACATCTTGTCTGTTTTACACATTTACAGGTTTCCAATTGGTTCAAGAATCGACGACAAAGAGATCGCGCCGCCGAGCATAAAGAGTAAGAATATTTTAATAATAATATATATTGTTGTGAATTTATTGTGTTATTTATTTTGTTTTGTGGGTTAAGCGACAACGCGTGCGAAATGAAATAAGCATTTAAAATTCAATTACATTTACTTGTGGCTCGTGTGGCAAGGTCGCATTGTGGCTTTTGTGGGCGTCTTTGGCCAATTAGTGTCAAGGACACGGCCATTATTCACACATGTGTGAACATATGTATATCGACTATATAAAACAATATGGAAATATATATTAAATATATATGTATATAATACTCAAGAACACATATTGTTATTGTTTGTTCGAACTTTGTTTTCATAGGCATTTCGAATGCATTTTCATTCATTCATATGTGCGACAGACATCGTTGGTCAAACTTTGAGTAGTGAAAATAACATCTGCATTTCCTTTGTCTTAAGCAAATACGATAACAACAACAACAGCATTTCGGTCTCAGATGCCTGAGATTGTGCTGATAGGGAAATGGGTTTTCAAATATTAAACATCCTTTCGAGCATCCTTTTGTGTGTGTTTGCACTCAACTGTTGGAAGTCATGTGAAGCGCAAACAACAACAACAACAACGCAAAAGGTTTTTTGAAGTGGCCGAAAGATACTTTATAGCCATTAGGGCCTTAAAACGTAATATCGCAATATCAGTTACTAAAGTAAAAACTTTCAATACGCAAAAAAGTTCAAAAAACAATCATAACAAACGAAAAAATGGTTGTAATAAAATCAAAATGCCGTAGCAACCGCAACACACACACACACACACGTTTACACTTATGCAGCTGACAAAAATGTATCTCACAGATACATGCAAACGCGTTTACTTCATAGATGTTTGTACCTACGATAGTTTTTGCACTATGCTTTTGCAGCTCGTCCTCATTGCTTTTTTGATTTTCGTCGTTATTGTTGTTGTTGTTGTTGTTGTTGGTAACCTGATATATGTTTATGGCTCTGTTGCCGCGTCGGGGCAGCAGCAGCAACAACAACAATAACAACGTCAATGGCACAACTTGGCGCTGCTACTTTAACTTTCAATACCCTAAACTCAATAAATGGCAATCAAGGGTATAATACTTTTGTGCACAAGTATGTAACAGAGACAAGAAAGCATCTACGATGGCAAAAAGAATTTATATGTATGTATTTGTCATGTTATATGTATGTTCTCAATCAGCATTAAAATCGACAAGCAAAAATCGCATTTCTAGATTTAAGTGCAGCATTAAAATAGAGAGAAAAACAGATTCTGAGTGAGAGAAAGAGAGAGAGAGAGAGACAGATTCTGAGTGAGAGAGAGAGAGAGATTCTCAGTGAGAGAGAGAGAGAGATTCTGAGTGAGAGAGAGAGAGATTCACAGTAAGAGAGAGAGAGATTCTCAGTGAGAGAGAGAGAGAGAGAGATTCTCAGTGAGAGAGAGAGAGAGAGAGAGAGATTCTTAGTGCGAGAGAGAGAGAGAGAGAGAGAGTCTGAGTGCGAGAGAGAGAGATTCTGAGTGAGAGAGAGAGAGATTCTCAGTGAGAGAGAGAGAGAGAGATTCTCAGTGAGTGAGAGAGATTCTCAGTGAGAGAGATATTCTAAGTGAGAGAGAGAGAGAGAGAGAGATTGTGATTGAGAGATTCTTAAATAGAGTAAGGGAGTGAATGAAGAGAATGAAGTTTTGAGAGAGTGAGATATTGAGTCACTCAATTTGAATGAGTTTAACCACATACACTAACACTAATAGCGAGACTGAGACAAATATCAGTGGGAAGGTTTAAGGTAGTTAACATCAAGCAAGAACCAGTTGGGAATTATAAGAGGCTTGTGCAAACATTTTTCCATGGGAAGAAAAACAAATTGTTATCAACGTTATGCCAGTTTAATATTTGTGACCAACTCAAGTTGATTTCTTTGCCTCACATTTTTAACATGAAAATCGAGTAAAAATCGCATTGCTAAATTTAAATGCAGTATTAATGTGGAGCTCAAGCCAAGACTTTTGAGGCATTACATTTAAAAATCTAATCAATTTTGACGAAGTTATGGCAATCGCAAGTAAATTTCTATGTCAAAAGTTTTTGGGATGTGTTCAGGGTATCTACTAGTCGGACTAGACTCTAGCCTAGAGCATTTTTACTAGTTCATATATAATAGTTGTCGAGTGTTGTTTATATTAATTGTTGTTTTTGTAAAGGTCTACTGCACTTTACTATAAAAGTTTGGCATAAAGCTGTGTTTTGGCGATAATATCGAAGCCAAATTATTTTATATGCAGAGCAAAGTTATTTACATTTTAAAATTGAATTAATTTATTGTATGTTGATGATTTTTCACAAACTTAAAACTTAAAAATAATATAAAAAAATTGTAATTTCAAACAAATGATTCAAATTTAATGTGCCAAAGATGATGATGATTATGCGATTTAACTATAGACAACGGATAATGCCATGCGCATATAGTCAATAGCTGAGGATACGGCTGTTATAACGATCCGATAACGATCTATTTGCATATTCACAAATAGTATATAGAGTTTATTGGTAACCTCAAAGTGATACAGATTCGAAATGGCTCCAAGTAGATCCCAATTATTCGAGAATTCCAGCTTCCAATGCTTCTCGCCCACATATTGTAACATGGCATAATAGACACCCAATACAAAGAGGGGGTACAGGATCGGTAGCATTATAAAGAAGAGCAAACCGCAGGTATAAACACATTTGAACAGCGTTGGAAGAGGCAATTGTTGCAGCCAAATATCGAACAGATGCTCCACAAGGGGTTGCATATAGTAGACCAAACGACCTGACCACGAAACATTTGACCACTAACAAGAGAAGAGAGTGAGTGAGAGAGAAAGAGCAGAGAAGAGAACAAGAGAGATAGCTTACAACTTTTCGCTTGTGCAGTGGTATCTTCCAGGTTTGCCGCATTTCCAAAGCAAATTTGAATATTTTTGGTTCCTTTTTTAATTTTAAAAATTACAAAATTTTGTTTATCGAATGTTTTACCAAATGCCTACTGTAATATCTCAACAATTGAGAAGAAAAACTCCAAAGAAATCTCCACAAGATAAAGACGTTAAGTTCAACAACCATCATATTGTGAAACTATTGACAGTTGAGTGGAAATCACAATTCCCGGATTCCAATATACGTACACCTTTGTCATAGTATTTGAATTGTTTATAAATGCACACGCTCTGCACAATAACAACAACAACATTAGCACGAAGAAGAACCAGCAGCATTAACAGCAGCAGTCGCCGATAAAAACACAACAACAAAATACGAGCGAAGAGTAAGAAGAAGACTTCCAGAGTTCCAATGGTGCACAATTCCCCACAGTTTTGTCTTTTTTTCAGTCTGCTTGAATGTTCATGTGTATGTATGTGTGTGTGTTTGTGTCGATCTCTTTCGTTGAGCTCTTGGGCTCATCGTTTTTGCGTTTGCTTTTTGCCGTTCGTCGAATGCCACGGTTGGCTGGAGGGTAGCTGGATAGAGTATCAGGTTACCCCATCACAAAATGTGCGTGTGTTCTTTATTCGTTCGCCTCAGCGCCGTTTGCCGTTGTCGTTGCGTTGTTGTTGCTGTTGTTGTTGCTGTCGCCGACGCTGACGTTGACGTCGCTTCGTTATTCATTTTTATTCGTTTTATTGTACACATTCTGTTTTTATTATTATGTATTTTTGCGCTTTTGCCCGTCGCTCACGCTGCCTCTCTGCCTCTCTCTCTCTCTCTTGCTCTTGCTCTTGCTCTCTCGTGATTGTGTTTGCTATGTTAAACACATACATATGTACATACGCAGACATTTTTTGTGTGTTCCCGTTTTCTGGAGTTCCGTGACGCATTTGAGTTGATGGCGTTGATAATGATGTCGTTGGTGATGATGGACTGAGAATCTCAAAGGGTGCAGGGAGGGGGGTCGTACTGCTCATCGGGTGGGCCCCCCAGTGTCAAGTGATTTTGCCCCTCATACTATAATTAGATACCGTTGTGCACCTTATCGCATAAGTGTTGCTAAGATTGCCTCCCAATTGATCCACCCTATTTTTTTTCTACTCTACTCGACACTGACACAAATTTTGCCTCAATGGCCAGGCCAAGCCAAGCACAGAGTGCTTCAATTTCTAGGGTTTCATTTGGTTTCCTTCTTGTATTTTCCAAGTTGAAGTTCGTCTTGGCATAAATGCTATAAGCTGCTTAGGGTATTAACAACAACAACAACAACAGAAACAAAAAGTGTTAAGGCTTATAAAAGTGGAGAACAAAAAGAGAAGCAAGTTCATTGGTCAAGTGACAAATTCTAACAGATAATGAATGAAAGATGAAACTATTCTTAAGTACGTTTCGAGTTTTTCAATGAAACTTAACGAAAAAGTAGTCCGAGAGCACTTAAGAACTAACTTTGTAAAAGAAAAAGCATCATTTACATACCCTACACTCTACAATACAATTATCTAACAACCTTAAGATCCACAAAACAGCTGTTTTGCCGAATCTAAACATGAAGAACGCAAGTCAAAGACAAATCACAGCATCAGAATCTACAGTCAGTAGCGATAAAGTGAGACCAGAGGGGGATATACCCCTAGCTTGAACGACACATCATATGGTTAAAGATCGTTGCAAGGATTTCCAAGAAATTCCATTGCTAATAAAAATTATAAGCCAATAAATCGTAAAAAAAAGAACTTGGGGAATCGAAGATCGAAGAGTTAACCAACCAGGCAGAGAGAAAGAGACAGAAAGATGGAGGGGGGACTTTAACCAAAAGGCCGAACAGGTTGAGTTATCGCATTGCGCGATCGGTACACAAATCTCGAGACGTGTGCGCAGCAGGACATCCAACTAAACGGTGACCGGGGAGTCAGACAGAGACAGAGATGGGGGGAAAGAAAGGGTGAGAGAAGAATCTGAAAAGGTGTTGATCATAAATTATCATTTAATTTACGCATGTGTGTGGTGTTGTTGTTAGTGTTTGTTGTGTTGTAAAAAACACAAAAAAAAAACATCTTGAAGCTTGGAGACTTCATCTAGTTGTTGTTGTTGTTGTTGTTGTTGTAGTGTTGTCCCTAAGCATTGTCCCATTGTCTACAACTATGTTTCGCTTTCGATTCGTTTCGTGTTGTTTCGGTTTCCATTTCAGTTTCAGTTTCGATGCAGCGATGATCTTAACGATTAAAAAGTCATCGTTATACTATATAGTAAATATTTTATCTTATGGTTTGTTGGCGTGTGGCGCATTTTATGCTGGCTACGCTCTGTTTTGACAGTTTTCTTCTCCTTTTTTGTTTTGTTTGGAGTTGTAGTTGTTAATAATAATTTTGTTGCTTTTTAATTGCATACAGCTGAGAGATTGTTTGATAAGATGAGAGAGTTTTTTTTTTTTGTATAGTGTGAAGCAGCTGTAACATTTTTTTTGGATTCTGTGTGAGATTCAAGGCAAACGGAATTTTTCCTGTAAACCTAATCCTTGGGAAAACAGGAAAAATACCATTTCCCCAACTTTAAAATCATTTAACACCTTTAAATGGTAATTACTTCGCATAAAATTCAAATTTTCAAAACTAAATCTCCATAATCTTGTTTACGTTTATAGCTTTTCCTTAAATCCGCATCCATTCTATTCTTATTCCTTAACGCTTTTTCTCAATTCGCTTAGCCAAGTTCGGGGTCAAGATCCATACATAATCCGATCATGCATTATTGCCAAGCTAATGAATCTGCTTAATGCAGCTCCAATAAGCAACAACAACCTACAACAACATATAAAAAAAAAAACTCAATTGAGCAAACAAGTAAACATTAATTCCTCATCAATGAACAATGCGACCCAAAAATAATATAAAAAAAAATGCGTCCAAGAACAACTTTCCAGTCTGGAAGGGACCACACGCATACACAGTGTCCAAAGTCTTGGTCAAGTTGAAACTGTTGTTGTTGTTGTTGGCATATTTTTTGATCAAGTCTATGTGACAATCGTGTATATTAAGGCATTGTCCTTGGGGCGCAGCTACCGCGAAGGCAGCTTATGTACATAGATTTATGTCGCATATTAAATTTAAAAGTTCAGATCATAATACTTGTTGTTGCACTCGGAAAATAATCACAAATATTAATTGTCATAGAAAAAGGAAGAAATGATTTTTATTTATTTTAAAAATAGTTTTAAATTATTTTAAAATATTTTTGATTTCTTTAAATCTTCATTTAAAGTGTATACAAATATGTCATAAAAGTAGGCGCTGTCTCAATCTTCTTCTTCTTTTACCGTTGTGCCGCTCTCTCACTCTCTCTCTCCCGTTCGCTGACAACCCTGTCGCCCTGTGTGCGCCGTGTTAATAAGTGTTGCATTGAGCCAAAAGACAGCAGCAGCAGCAGCAGAGGCAGAGGCAGCAGTGAAGAGCGAACAGCAAAACCAACAACTATGAAATTCTGGTAATTTGATATCATTGTTTATATGCTGCTGCTGCTGCTGCTCTTTTGTTTGCTCCCCACTTTTGGCTCGGCTCAGTGGATAGCGCTGGAGGGCCATTGCCAGGGACAGAAAGACAGGGATGGGCATGGCTGCCATTTCTCATTTTGAGGTTAGCTTAATGTGTGTGTATTAGTGTTAGTGTGTGTATGTGTTTCGTTTGCTCAGCCTGTTTGCATATAGATCTGTGTTTGTTCTATATATACAATTTTTGGGTGAGTTATATTCGTCCATCCTCGTCTTTGTGCCATTATCGATTTTGTTTGGCCACAAACAACAACAGGCAATTGACATAGTCTTTAAAAATGTGCAAATGTCCACTTTAATAGTTGATTATAACAGTTTTCCCACTCTATATCGCAGTGGCTCTCAAAATGTAATTGTGTGGGAGCATAATATGATGATTATTCAATTTACAATGTCTCATATTAACATATCGAAGCACACCCCGGCAGAAACAACCAAGTGTTTGCCTTGACACTGGAGATCCCATGATTCCGGCTGCACAAGAAGCCAAATGGACAGCATGGCAATTATGAATCGCTGATTGCAACAGGCTGCAAAATCTACAATTACACAGAGAGAGAGAGAGAGAGAGGGAGAACAGCTGGCTGCCACAAGCATCGAAGAGATGCCGGCAAGTCTGCGATTGTGATTGCAACATCGCCGTATGTGGCATCATCATAGTGTATCTGGATCTGAATCCGAAGCTTTAAGGTCTTTGCAACTGGCTCAAGTTGCACGCGAGTCAGCAAATAACTTGCTTTAAAGGAGGAGGGAGGGGGAGAAGGGGGAAGGGCGAAGCAGTTGGAGCTGTGTAAAGGCCAGCCAATCTTGTCAGATCGTTCGCAATGATCTCTGGCCACAAATTTGTCGAGTGTGCGCTTAAATGTTATTCTTCGCGAACCCTTTTCGCCCCCTTGTCGATGTTGTCGTCATCAATTTTGTTGTTGTTGTTGTTGTTCGTGTTGTTGGTTGAAACGGGTTCGTGGCAATTGGGAATCCGCGACAAAGATTGAGATTAACAAAATACACACACACACACACACGTACACATAGGCACATCGATAATGTCAGTTGCTCGAGTTTCAAATGTTGTTGTTGCTATTGCAGTGAATTAGCCATTAAAATGTCAGGACAGTTTAGCACCAACAAATTGAACGTACACGAATAACAAATAAATAAATACATATGTATGGGTGTATTTCAATTCCCAAGCGATTGATGTCTGGAATTGGGCCAGCAGCAGCAATGAGAGTGAAGGAGTAAGCATGATACGTATGCGCTTCCACCCTCGTTGGCAAACGGTGGCGATAAAAACGACACTTGAAAGTCATTTACAGAATCAGCCGCAAATAATAAAAGTCAAGCTGCTTAACTTTTTGATCAGAGGTGCGAGCGAGCACGAAATACAAACAACACACTGAGCAGAGAGCGCAGCTCAAATAACTGAAATCAGATGCGACGGCGCTCTTGGGGGAATGCACTGTGTGCTGCTGCTGCTGCTTCTGCTGTCCGCCCCTCTCTTTAGTTTGTTTACATATGTGTGGGTGTGTGAGTGCTGACACCTTTCGTACGTGCTGTGCTCCTCTTGCTCACGTTTTGTGAAACTGAAACCATTTATAGAAATGCCTAGCGCTTGAGACGGAGAAAGAGAGAGAGAGTAAAAATATTCAGACAGACAATTTCCTTCCGGTTTTTGTTTTCAATTGCCCAAGCTGTCATTTGTCATTTGTTTATAAATATACCACACATATATATTATTCTTGTTGTTGTTGCCCATAGTAAATTAGTTACAGCAATTGACACATTTTAAATTAAACGTTGTTGACGGCTGAAGCATCTGTTTTGGCAGAGTGCAAAGTTTGAGAGACCGTGGGGAATATTAATAAGAGCATAAGGATTGTGTTGAGTAACAAAAGAGCAACAACAATATTATGTCATTTGTTGTTGGTGTGGGAAAAGTTGACAGCTTATGACAAGGTAACACTCAGAGAAAAATCTTAAGACTTTTATATTATTAATTATTTAGTAGACAATAATATATTATTTTTTCTTCGATTTTAGTGGCTCGACGGACAAACAACATTTGGACTCATCCAGCGATTCTGAAATGGAGGGCAACATGCTTTCCAGTCAAAGCGCACAACAACAACAACAACACTCAGCCGCCTCGCATCACTCTCATCACGCACAACAGCAACAGCAATCGCCTAGCAGCAGCAGCAATAACAACAACAACAGCAGCAACGGCAACAGCTTGCACCATCATCAGCAGCAACTGCAACATGTTGCAGCCGAGCAAAGCCTACAACAACAACACCATCAGCAGCAACAACAACATCAGCATCAACAGCATGCTGCCAGTGCGGCGGCGGCAGCAGCAGCTGCCGCTAGCAAAAGCAGTGCTGCTGCAGCCGCCGTTGCTGTTGCCGCCTCCCAAATGCCGCCCCTATCCGCCGCCGTTGCCTATTCGCATCTGCACAGTGTGATGGGCACAATGCCCATGTATGATATGGGTGAATATCAGCACTTATGATTTTAGTTGGAGGCTGCTGCTGCCAGCAATAATAGCAATAATAGCAACAACAGCAACAACAACCATAGCAGTAGCAGCAGCAGCAGCAGCAGAAACAACAACAATATAAATATCAGCAACAACAACAACAACAACTGCGAATGGCCAGCAATGTTACGTCAGCGCCAGCAGCGCAGTCAGCAGCAACATCAACAGCATCAGCAGCATCCGGAAAGCTTTTACTTCTAGAGCAGCAGCAATAATAAAGAAAAGCATCCTTGAATCTACATATATATTTCAAAAGCAAAAACAGCAACAAATTTTAATTAATCATCAAATATAATAGCTGCACTTTGCATTTTTTCACACACAAAAAACAACAACAACAGCAAAAGAAATAAAATTAAACAGTTAGCAAAGAGAGCGTAAGAGAGTATTTCAACTAAAGCTTGTTGTTAGTAGTCTCACTAATGGTGAAATTATATGCAATTTCACCATGGACTCACTTAGTAAAAACAAATACAACTTCACTGATCTGTGTAAATAGCTAGGCTTTAGTTTTTAGAGCGTTTTGAGCTTAATGGGAATGTAGCTAAAAATTTATTGATTGATTGATAAGTGGATGGCTGTTCTCGACTCAAATCGCAAAAATGCAAAAATCAAATTGAAATGTGCAAAAGTTATAAATATATGCAAATACATAATTATAAATTCTATTAAATTATTTTCGATGTAATTATAATTATTATTTTTAAAAATACATATGAGAAATATATAAATAATTAAAATTACGTTTACGAAATACTTACTTATTTATAAGAGCATGAGAATTTATTGAGATCTCATATGTTTGTTGTTGTGCACACCCATTAGCTAAATCTGACCACAGTAACAAACCTAAGAGACGACACTAATCCGCGGCGACAGGTAAACTCGCTCTAATGCTAATAGCTATGGATAATGGCAAGCTGGCGCGTGCGTCTCGTCTCACGCACACTTCCCACACATATACACACAAACACAGACACGAACACGCGCGCGCCTCTCACTTAGCCTAAATCTCACCACGAGCTCTCAAAACATCAGTCTCATCCTCGGCTTGGTCGCGACGCGTGTAATGAGCATGTTAATGGCACCAAACGTCTGCCTTTTTTTTTGCTTTTTTAGTTAGTGGGTGACCCTTCCACGCCACCTGACAACGGTCTCGACTCTGAAGGGCGGCGCTTGGCAACCCGGCAAACCGGGGTGGTGGGTGGCTGCTGTCTGACTGGCTGACTTGACGCACACGCTCTCTCGTTGATTTGCTGATTGTTACTGTTGCAGACTCCAAAGCGCAGCCACCACTCAATCATTCACCACCCCCCTCTCGTTGTCCAGACAACAAACGCACACACACACACACATGCACGTGTCTGACTGATAGACGGTGTCTCTGGTTGAGGCTGCGTATCTGGTTACACAATGTTTTGACTTCTTTTTTATCTTGCGTCCCATATTGTCGATAATTTAATTAACGTCCTTAAATTGTTATGTTTGTTACATAGCTTTAAGGTTGAGAATTTAAATCGCACTAATGTTTGTAATTTTTCTTTTGTTTAATATTTAAACAAGCATCCACGCACTCACGCATACAAAGCGAACTGCCTTTGTGATTTATAAAATAACTGCACTTTAATTGTCATTCGGCTTGTCAAACTCAAATATCTCTCACTCACTCTCTTCAGCAATTGATATTTTTCCGTTATTTCATGAACAACTTACTTTGCACTGCTTGGTTTTGACCCACAAAAAATTTACCAATTGTTTCATTCACAATAGCTCTGCTGAGACTACTTCCACGAAAGTGACAATATAAAGGGATTACAATTAAATGGTGCACAAAATAATGAAAAGACACACACATGTGAAAAATGAACAATTGAATGAGCATTTGTTAATTGTCGTAAAGAAGATTATAGCTGGATTTAAGCCATCTTCTTTATAATCTGTCTGCGCTTAACAAAAAAGAATTCATTAAGGTTAAAAGGTAAAATGTATATTTTTGGATAGAAAAGTGAGGAGTTCATAAAAAATAAGTTAGCTGGACAAACATATATAAATAATACAGAAGGACAACATCATTTTCGTCCACGTCTAGCGCTTTGATTTTTTCTTGATGGCGCCGCTGGTAATTCCTCCTCGGAATCTTCACTGTCACTTGACGCAGGCGCCACAACCTTGCGACGTTGTTGCTTTTGCTGTGCTGCGGGACGTTGTGGAGCTGCATTATCATCATCCGAGGAACTGCTTGACTTCTCTCCAGAACTGCTTTCCTCGTCGCTGCTCTTCCCACGCGTATTGCGTCCACGTCTGGTGCTATTGGCACCCCCCTTACCATTACCTCGTCCACGTTGAGGTTTTGTTGATGGTTTGGAGCCCTTTTTGGTTCTATTCCCGCGCGTCGTGTTTTGTGTACTGGCCTGAGCTCCCTCTGCCGGCGGATTAGCACCCGGCTCCGTGACTTGAAGGCATTCATTTAAGCGTGTCTCAAACTCGGTGACTACAGCTTTCAGTTCCGGCTTGGCCAGCTTGGAAGTGTTGCTTATGATGAGCTTGAACGACTGATACACCTCATCCACTTGCACCTTGTCCCGGAAATGTTGCACATTGTCAATGAGCTTATTGATGGACCTCTCATTGTAGCTGAGCAGGCTGAGGCAATAGGCAATATCACGCCACTGACGCTCCACTCGCGTCACAGGGAAGCGTAGACAGAGCTTCTCCACCAGGGTTTCAATTTGACGATCCTTCTGGATGAGACCTAGGATGTAACGCATAATGGTGCGATACTTTTCCTCCTCCAGCTGCAGATTGATGTCACCCAGCTTGGAGATGATGTCGGGCAGCACATTGTACAATATATTCGATTTGTTGGCAATCTCCTTGAAGAACTGTTTCGTGATGTTCTTAATCTCATCGCTCTCATCCACAATGCATACGGCCAGATCCGCAATCTGACCCTTGACCCGTATCATCTCGTGCAGAATCAAGTGGGAGAGCATCTTGACTGCAGTCAGACGCAGCTCCGTATCCTTCTCATGCATCTGGGCATAAAAGTGCCCCGTCCATGCCTCAATGATGTTGGGAAAACGGAATGTCAGATCGGATAGACCCACAACAGTATTGCATTTGATCTTCATGTTCTTGGTCATGTTGAGGATGTTCATCAGGAAGGACATGTTCGTCTCACAGAACTTGGACGACACCGTCATCAGACGCGCCAGCGTCAACGTAGCCGCCTGTTGCAACTGCTGATCCCTGTACTCTCCCGGTCGCTTGCATATATCAATGATAATCGGATACAGTTTGGACATCAAGGCATTTGGGTCATATAGCAACATGTCCTCACAAATGGCATTGATATCCTCGGCAATGTTATCCTCAGCCGTAGCACCCACCAAATCATCATCGGGCTCCTGTTGCGGCTCCGCCGCGGAACCGGACAAACGTTTCCTTGCCTCCATGGCGGAGACATTGATGGTTTGACGTCGATGCGCATTCACCGCATCCTTGGTGTTCTTCTTCTCCTCGAGCGCTGTCAGCTCCTCACGAAACTTCATGTTATTGTAGACATCCATGTCCAGGAAGATCATCTCCTTAATGATCATATAGCCAATGCAAAACACAAAGCGCGAAACCAAATAAACGGGCATTAAACTCGGTCCACCATCAGCCGTATCATTGGATTGCGTCTGCGTTTGCGATTGCGTGGGCAACGCTTGGGAATAGGGTATATCTGTGGTTTGAGTGGGAGTCGGAGTGGTTGTTGCCTCATTGACAGCATTCGCCTGCACCATGCAGTCCTCATTGAAGCGTTTGATCAACTCAAACACTATGTTCTGGGCAAGCACATCGGGCGCCTGGCAAATGCGATAATAATACTCAAAGACGCTCATCGCCAGCGCATCGAATTCCGGCAGCTCCGGATGAAAGAAGAATTGCAGAAAGAGTGTGGTTATATCCTCCACAAATTTGGCATCGGTGGCACAACGTTTGTAGTATTTGTTATTATCATTCGCATCGATGGTATTGACCAAGAACTGCAGGCAGCTGGTAAAGATGCGTGGATCCTCTTTGGCACGCTGGCCCGTTGCAATGTCCTCGATGATGCTGCGATTTGCCGATGCAATTGTTGATTTTGCCTGCGAGGCCATAATTAAGAGCTGTAGGGCCAGACGGGACTCATCATGCGTGGTGCCCTCCAGCTTGAGCGTGAAGCGTTCAAAGAGTACTTGAACTATTAGTGCATCGATTTGATCCTTGCCCACCCATTCGGCCACCAACATCTCCAGGGCCGTATAATGGCCGTACTCGACTTCGGTCAGGAACTTGGATAGATTGCGTACGACCTTAAGGGCATGCGTGCGTCCAGTGGCATCGGTGGTGAAGAGCACCTTACAATATGCATTGGACACGGCATCGCGTTTCTCTTTGTCGGATGACCACACCAGATTCAACATACGCTGCATGCCCACCTCGGTGCCACGTATGCCGAACAGATAGCCTGTTGTAAACAAATCCACTGCCTCAAAGACATCTGAATTGGTTTTGGAGAGCAGCATTTCCAGTATCTTAGGCATTGTCGTTGTTGCCACATGCGAGAACTCAATGCTATCCTTCAGAAATTCAACAGTTTTGATTTGTTTAAGCATTTGTTCGCCCTGGGAAATGATAAAACAACATTAGTGACATTCGGATGGGATTTGAGTGTCTTCACTTACGCTATCAACGCAGCCATTGGCCAGGGATAGAAAGGTTTTAAACAGCGCCAAATGATACGTACAATTCTCCTCTGGCTTCAATAAGCGACTGTAAAAAAATATATTTTAAATATGTTAAGAAAAACTTTTGTTATGACTTACGTCAGCTCGTGATTGCCCGTCATGAAGTCTGCTTTGCGCACGAGGACTGTTGCCTCCTTGTACTTCTTGTCCAGTAAAAGAGGTAGAATCTTGCGAACAAGATCATCATACTCCTCCTCCTTATCGAACTGCATATCTGGAACTAATACACAAAATGTTAAGCAAAAGTAAAACAAGAAATCGAAATAAATATTACATTCTCGTAGATTCTCCTCAATGATGGGCAACAGCTCTGGCACTATGATTTCCCATTGCTCATTAAACTCCTCCAATTTTTTGCGTTCCTCGGCTATCACAAGATCCAACTCTTTCATGACTTCCACTTCTGTTTCATGCTTCTTAATTAACTCCTCAAGCGTCAGTTTGCCCGAATACGGATTGTTCTCGAGGAATGCCTTGATCAACTGTATGGCTGCCTTGCGTACCAAGGAGCTCTTATCCTCCAGACGGCACACTGCTTCACGCATCACCTTGATCAGATAGCTAAGCGGTATGGCATGCTGCTCCTTCATGTGATGCCAAATGTGCAGCACTTTGGAGCGCACATGTGCCGATATATCATTGATGTGATCCAGCAAATTGTCGAGAAATTCGTCTCGTGCCTCCTTCATTTCATTGCTGAGACCTTCGCCGGTAAGCTCACCAATGACCGCATCGCCCATGATTTGAAGGACACAGTTGCGCAGGACATGAGATTCACAGTTGAGCAATTCATCGCCCAACTTGGACAGATGCGGTATCATGAGCTTCGGTGCGATCGTTGCGAATTCGGCTAGGAAATTGGAAAAGTTACGTGAGACAACCGTATCCGATGTGTCCAGTGTGAGAGCATCCACAATGTCTTTCATGAGTATCGAGAAGACTGTGGTAATGCCGTATTCCTCGTAGAGCAACAAGATACCATTGGCCACAGCCGTTGCGGAATGCTCTGTGCTTCGGAGGATTTGTAGGATGCGAGCCGGAAATGATATGGCATGATTGTAGCGCTTAATGGCTGTGCCAAAGATTTGAAAGACCGTATCAATTATTTGACGATTCTCTGGCCGGGGTTGCACTAATTCCAACGTACGATATGCAATATCACACATTAATCTGGAGAAAATCTTTTTGTGAAAATGTTGTTAAAAAAAGATCATAAACACTTACGTTACAAAACTTTCCTCGACAACGGGTGGACTCCAGAGCTTCTCTAACGGTACCTGCATAACATTGTAGAGCTGCACAAGAAATTTGCCACGCTTGATATCCCAATCGGGATACTGTTCCAGCATTTCAGACTGTTTGGCGCGTTTTTTATTCTGCTGATTAAGCTGCTGATCCCGCAACACTTGTGCAACAACAACATCGATGCGCTTTACAATATTGACAAACAGATAGAGTGTCATCTTGGTGAGATTCAGATAGCGGACACGATCATGCGTCGAGGGTGGCTCATTCCCAGCCAACAGCGTCGTTATTTCGCCGCCTAATTTGTCCACGGTCATGTACAGAAGATCGAAGGCACGCATAAGATTGCGTAGTGCGGCAGCATCGTTGGCTGATTGTTCTATTATCGAATAGTAGGTGTCGAAGTGTTCAAATATATAGAAAAGATCACGCTGTTGCACCTTGGTTTTGCATGCTGCAATGAAAACATATGAATATTTACTGTACTGTGTTTGAATTGCGGGCGCGCAACTTATATGTGAGTACTTACCCAGTAATTGTTCTGGTATTTCACTTGCCGTGTATACCTGTTGTACATAGAATTGATCGCCGCGTGAATTAAGTAAATCATTGTTCTTTAATGGCAAGATAAATTGAAAATCCTGCGATTCATTCATTTTGAAAACTGTTTGATTGAAATGCGACGCTTGTTCTTTTGGTTCTTAGAGATGGCAGCCGCTTAAACAGCGCTATCGGTCTGGCAACACTGGTCATCGATGACAATCGCAGGCACTCAACAACAAACTATCGCCATATCGAAACGCATGTCGCACGGCGCACGTTGTTACAAGTTTTTAATTTACTTTTATAACAAAAAGTGACCATGCAAGCTGAAAACAATAATAAGCGCAAGAGACCCAAGAAGAAGGGTAGCCGCTTTATGCGCAATGCCAAGGGTTTTGCCAAACAGGGCATTTTTGGACGTGGCACACACATAGACGATGAGCAGTTTAGCTATTTCATAAACATTCTTGATGCCATGAAGGGTGAACTCGAAGATGTGGAGGAGCGAGGTAAGTTTTCAATGTTTACCGGAAAGTGTGATTCTATTGCTTGTTTGTTTTTCTAGTGAACATGGCAAACAACGTGTTTGAGCAAACAGTGGACCAAGAAATTCACTTGTCCTCCAATCAAATCGTCTCCAAGGCATTGGAGTCTCTCATTGGTTTTGTGGACGGTGAACCACTGGAGCGTTTCTTTGGCAAATTCGGCGATAATCTGCGTCCCATGTGCTCCGATCGTTTTGCCTCCCATGTGCTACAGAAAATGTTAGAAATCGCTTTCTTGCGGGGATTGGGCCAAGCAGCAGCTCTGGAAGAGTCGTGCAGCGATAGCCAGAGCTCAGCAAAGCGTGCCAAACCAGATGCCTCACAGATCGAGGAAAAGTACAATCTGGAAACGGAGTTCAGTGATGCGCATCGGGAACAGTGCCGTCAATTTGTGCTACGCATATCCAAATTTATGCTCAACAATTTGGAGGACTTTGTGTGGGATTCGTGTGCGACGCATATCATGCGTACTGCCATACTCTGTCTGGTGGGCATGCATGTGCCCAAGATTGCATTCGAGAAGGGCGGCGCCGAGCTGGCCAAACATCGACGACTGTACACGGTGCCGGAGGATTGGCATGAGGTCATGAAGGAATTCCCCCAGCGTCTGGAGATGTGGCCACAATTTGTGGATTTCCCCTACCAGGAGCACTCGTCAGCTTTACTGGGTGTCATATGCTTATCGCTTAGCGTTGTGGACAAAAGCATGTTGAAGCACTTTGGCAAGAAAATTCTGATGCAAAGTTTACTCAAACCTTACGATGAAAACGATGATAAAGCTGATGACAAAAAGGACGAGAAGATTGAAATTAAAGACGACGAGGACGAAGCAGCCGAGGCTGCCCCTACTGAAACCGAATCCAAGCCTGTTGTTGTGCTGCCCAAAGTCTTTCACTATCAGTGTGCCGTCATATTGCTGGAGACGCTGCTAAGTGTGGCAGGTGCCAAGCTGCTGACCCAACTGTATGCCATGCTCTTTAGCGGACGCATTGCGCACTTGGCGCAGCAGCAACAAACCAATTTTGCCGTCCAGCGTCTTCTACAACATCTGAAAGAGGTGCCTGACTTTGAGGCCGTCTTCACGGAGTTGCAGCCACAGATCGAGACGCTGCTTAAAATGGGCTACACTGGCGTTGTGTCTGCCTTGAGTGGAGCCTGCCTGCGTCTGGGCGCCAAGCAGGCACAGATGATAGCTGCTCTGCAGACAGCGCTACATGTCACTGGCGACAAGGACAAATCCAAGCTATTCTTTAACTGTCTGATAAAACTTAAACCGCATGAACTGATTGCCGCTGATGAATCGGGTTTTGTGCATCTGCATGGCTCGCTCATCGCACAGCATCTACTCCAGTTCAACAAACCCATCTATTTGGTGAACTGTATTCTGGATTTGCCTGCCGTACAGCTGGCACAGATCTTTAACACTCCAAATGGTTCTCACATTGTGGATGCCTTCTTGCAGAGCAAATATATTGGTGAGAAATCGCGTGAACGTCTTATTCGTCAGCTGGAAGGCTTCTATGTGGATCTGGCCATCACACGGCATGGTTCCCGCGTCCTCGAGCAGTGCTTAAAAGCAGCCCAAGAATCACACAAGCTGCTCATTGCCAAGGAGCTGAGCAGCAAGGTGAATATGATGAAGGGTTCACCCTTTGGTCGACTCATCTATACCAAATATCGTTTGGATACGTACAAGCTGTCACCCAGTCAATGGCTGGCTAGCCAGGCTACGAAGGAGGTGGAGAAGAAAGAGGAGCAAACAAAGAAACGAACGGCAAACGAACTCTTTAAGGATATATTAAGTTAGCGTGTCTCAAATCTGGATAGTATAAATAGTTGTATATTGCCTGTTAAATATATACACAAACAATTATTAACAACCTCAGCTTATATATTGTAAACATTTGCTCTTATCGCTGACAATTATCGGCTGTTTGTTTAAGCCTTAGCCAGCTGATTGTTCAGTTTCGCTTTTGTTTTCAAAGAGTCAACATGTGGTTAATACAACTAACACTCATTTGTGCGATTATAAGGTATTCTTGGGCCTTTGCCGACGAGGCCATCTTTGAGGATGAGGACATTTATAATCAGGCATTGCCGCCAGTGCCACACACAGGCATCACAGCACCGGGCACCAAATGGTGTGGACCCGGCAATACGGCTGCCAATTATGATGATCTTGGACGGGAGCGTGAAACTGATAAATGTTGTCGGGCGCATGATCATTGCGAGGAGATAATCGAATCGCACAGTTCACTACATGGATTGCCCAACAATACAGACTGGTTTCCCATGTAAGTTAAGGTACAACTGGGAAAAATCAATAAAACACAAAATCTTATTCCCCTTTGCAGCCTTAAGTGCAGCTGTGAACAGGCTTTTATCAATTGTCTGCAGGCCGTTAACACAATGACCTCGAATACTTTGGGGCGCATTTACTACTCGACACGCAGCAAATGCTTTGCAGAGGGTTATCCCACCTCGGGTTGCAAGCAATACCAGGAGGGCACCATACGACGTCGTTGCATACGCTATAATGTGAATAAGCGAGAGGCAAAGGTTTGGCAATTCTATGACATGCCGTTCTATACAACAGCCAAGTCTTGACCTTGGCTAGAGCTTTAATCTATAAACACAACAAAGAATTTGGGTACTGTATAATTCAATAATAAATTACGTCTGAGCGGCGACAAAATTGAATGCTTATCGCTTTATTAATATATATCATATTCAATCAAGCTGTTGCTGATGTTGTTGCGTCTCATCGTCGTCTTGATTGGGATGTGTATAGAATGCGAGATCATAGAACTGCCAACGGCCGGGCTTAGTACGATCTTCACTGTAGCTGAGGCAACGTTTCTTAAACAGATCCCACTGTAGCTCCTCACACGCCACTGTGGGTGGTCCATAGGCAAAACAAACACTTTTTGTTGTGAAATAAACACGACCCAACGCAGCCGATTCCATGTTGTGCAACGAACTAAGGCACTGTCGGAACGCCAGTTCGCAGGCACAAGAGAAGCTGAAGATGGAATAGATTAGTTCTGGAAATAGGTATTAAATGTGATTCAAACTTACATGGGAAAAACACCATCATTGGTCAGACCATAGCGTTCCTCTTGAGCTGGTATCTTCTCATCGCAGTGATCATGTGCCCGACAGCACATGTCCAATTCCGCATCGTTGCCGAGATCGTTGTAGTTGTCCGCTATATTTCCGGGTCCACACCATTTGGTGCCGGGCACTGTTATGCCCAAGCCATGTGCACTAACAACAAACAGCGCCACAAAGGCTACAACCAAATTCCGAGCAATCATGTTCGAGGTTCGAGGGCCAAAGTTTTACTAAGCTTAGGGGAAATCCGAATTCCGAGAGCCGAATTTGCTGAGAAATACTCGGTTCGTCTGTGTGACGCGCTATGAATGCTGATTAGGCTAAATTGCTGAATTTGATGGGTTCAATTGATAGTTGAAAATATTTAATCTATAAATATAATATACATATATTTTATACATTTGCACGATTAAGTACATTGCTCAGCTTATAAATAACAATAAGAAGCATAAGGCATAAGGGAATTAATACTCCATATTAGTCATTTCATTCGTCATATCTATTCTTAAGTGAAATTCCATTTCATTAACTATACATTAAAGCTATAAACATTTAAACCTCGCTCTTTTGACGATTTTGCATCACCTGCCGTAGCTGTGGAAAGGTGCTTTTCGTCTGTGGCGGATGAAGGCGGGCACACAGCACGGTAAAGGGTTCGTACAGCGATGGTCGTTCCATGACATTGACAGTGTAGTGCTTGATGCGTTCCCGTTGACACCAATTGTTTGCACGGTCCATAATCGATTCGACGGGAATTGGTGTGGTTGGTGGTGTATCCTTTTTGTTGCGTGCGCGTACATTTGCCAGTACAATTACTGGCACTTCCTTCTTTTCCTTATACTTGTCTATGTCCGTCTTGATGTCGGCAAGCATATCTAAGCTGCGTGGATCTGTCGGATCGTAGACGAGCACAAATGCATCGGGAAATTGTAAATAGTGACGCGGCAGCTGAGCCGCCTGTTCGCCCTGTAATCCGGCAGTGTCATAAATGCGCAGAGTTTCACGTGCGCCGCCACGTCCAGTATCCACACTAGCTACATATATATCCTCGATAGTTGGATGTAGTTCCTGTACATATAAATTGTTTTTGGTTTTTTTGTTTACAATTGCGAACAGTGAGAAATGTGAATCGCGTCCCACTTACAGTTTCTGTATTTATGTTGCCATATACCAGTTGTTCGATTAAGGCTGTTTTGCCTACATTTTTCATGCCGCAAACCAACACTTTGCCAACTTTACCTATTTTTGCATTAAGCATTTTTACAATAAATAGAAACAAAACAATTAAATAGAAAAAAGTGTGTACACTTTCTCAACTTTCACTGGGCGTTGCCACTACACTGGTCGCAAAAAATGTAAAAATATCGATGCTTTATGTATCGATACAATTTTTTTTGCAATAGTAGCCGCAGGTGGCAGCCGTTCAAATGGTTCAATATTTAATTTGTCTGCAGGTACTTTTTAATTTGTACCGTTTATATAAATATTTATTTGGTTTTTTTTTATCATTTTTATAAAATTGTCATCTTATTTCTTATAGCTAAATTACAAAATTTGTTCTTAAATAGCAATTTATGCCATATTGCTACTACGACCATCTCAACTGGAACTTTAGTTTCCTTAAATGAATGCGCGTCTTAAAGACAATGTCCCACATTGGACTACTTATGCCATAACCGAGATCTTGATGGGCAAAGTGATGCTGATAATGATATCTTTTCATTTGGTACAAATGATGACCTGCAGATGGACTGCCATAATGCAAATAATAATGAATCATATCATATGCTAAGTATCCCAATAGAGCACCCACGAGAACCAGACGTGGATGGTGATTTTGTAAAATAAAGCTCAGTGGCGTATAAATCGTTGTGGCAAGAATTACGCCAGGCAAGGGTGGAAAAACAAGACGCATTGGGTCAAATGGTACTTTGTGATGCAGTCCATGAATCATAAAATGCAGAGTGCAAAGCCATGGTCCACTTTCGCTGGTAAGTTTAACATGGAATACCCAGCGATGCAATGTATACTCCAGCAGTGTCCAAAGAAGCACTCCAAAGAACATATGGCTAAACAATACTGTGAACTGTAAACGAAATAATATTTGTATTTTCGAAAAATCAATTATCTTTTTCAAACTTACCCCATTCAGATTGTGCGAATTATCCTGAAACTCTTGCCAGCCGCATGCAATAATAGATGGAATCCAAAACGCTGGCACAACCCACCAGGGTGTTTTTGTTAACATTTCCAAATACCAAGGCCCAAATAAACGCAACGGCCTGTCTACTGGCTTGTGCACCCATTCGTCATAGTGTTTAGTTATTTTGCTTATTTGTGGCAGCATCGCTTTTGACCAGTCAACAAGGTGCTAAAAATTAAAAAAGCAAAATATCGTTAACTCGGCGCTCTTTCAATTTATCAGGTGGCAGCACTCAAACAAACACAGTCGATTCAAAAACCTATCGATAGAAAGTCAAAGAAAACCATAACAAGTCGGTGTCAAGAGCAGCTGGTTGATTTACTTCAAAGCTGTCATTTGAATAGGTCGGTTGGCTTTCATTCTGTTTTTGTAAGCTGGCAAACACGGCAATATATATAAATTCTAATTTAACATTATCAAAACACACAAATACGTATTGCGGATAGCCGTGCATAATCGGCAAACATGTCGAACACATCAATTCGTCCAATACCAACATTGAAAGGCATGTTTACAGTGCCGCGTAAGTATTACTTTTTTTTAAGAGTCATGGCAACCGCAAAGAAAAATGTTTACACTGTTTTTCTCTCTTTAAGGCGTCGTACCCGGACGTAATTTTCTTAAGGAAAACAAACAAAGTCTGCGCTCACTGGAGAAGGCGACCACCGAGAAGATTGCTGCCAAGCAACCAGTGCGCCCAAAATGGATGCCGCCATTGCAGCGCACTTCATCCGAGGCAGGCGATCATGAACCAAAGCGTTGTGAAACTGAACGTTTGTCGGCATCAAAGCGCAGTAGCAATGAGATCTGTTTGTTGCGCAGCCAAAGCAAATCACAGTCACAGCATCACTTGGAGATGCCGTCACAAAAGGAGAAGCAACAAATGCCATCCTCGGGACGTTGTCCCTCATGTAGCACTGATCGCAGCTCCACAAGCATTGGCATCCAGACAGAGGATATAACGGATCAGCTGTACTTGACTAATGCCTTGAAAAAGTATGTAATTTTAATGCTGTTCCATACTATTCACACTAAATACTGCTTTTTGTAGGTGCAATATTGATGGCAAGTCTGTGGCCAGTCAGGGACGCAAGTTGGGTGGTATTGATCCAAATCTTGATTATGATGACAACTACAACCACTATAATCAGTACAATGGGGATGAAGAGCAGCAATTATCGCCACGCTCCAATGCACTGATGAAAGGCAGCCAATATGATATGGATGAGAATGAATTGATGCCATTGCCAGAGATGGAAAACATGCCCATGGACAATATGGTTGATGATGATGAAGCACCATTAAGTGCTCGCAGTCGTGACACAATTGCTACAAATGCAACCACCAAATCCAAGCGTCGCGATCACAAGCTTGGCTGTAAGTATGACCTAAACCTTTAATCTCTGACATAGCTTGTAGTCAAACACGTGTATGTTATTTTTTTGCAGCACGCGATGATTTGCGCTTGCCGCGCTATTTGGAAAAGGAGAAGCGTGAGAAGGCCGAGGCCAAAGAGCGTTTAGAGGCACGCGATCCCGACTGTCCACGCGGTCATGTTCTACTCAGTGAACCAGATCGTTTAGCTGCTCTAGCTGCAGCCAAAAAGCGTAAGCCCCAAACATGCATCCTCTAAATAATTTGCTAATTTTACTTTCTTGCAGATTTCGATATGCTCATTCATGAGCTTAATCATATGCCAATGACGGCACAGACACTGCGTGTGCGCACCCGCAAGGCTGAGATTGACAAGGAGTTGACTGTTGTGGAGGATGAGATACGCATTTACTCAAAGCAAAAGGTCTATGTGAGAGCTCCCAAGTCGCGGGATCTCTAATGAATTAATGAAACAAGCAAAACTAATACCAATCGTGGAATACAGACATATCTCAATGGATTTAATGGATCTCACTAGATCAAGGCTAGTCGTTGTTTTATCATTTATTTTCTTCGTGTTTATAGTATTTCTATTTTTTGAGTGAGCACAACACTGTCAGAAAAGCAGAACAAACCTAAACACAACACAACAAAAAAATCAAATAAAATTGGAAACGTGAATGGCAACAAATACCTCCATGCTTTCATCCATGTGATTGTTATTGCTATCCTCGGCTGTATCTTTGGGTTGTTCCAACAATTCAACTCCATTCTCCGCCAGCTTAGCCGCCGCCGCACTTGCCCGCTTCTTTGTACTCTTGATGCCCTCATAATCATCGGCATTCACTTTGTACTCCCGCATCAAGTACATCGCGGCATCGGAATGTGGTGGCGCCTTCAGGAAACGTGCAGTCATATCTGTTTGACTGAGACCCTTGAGCGTATTGATGCCACCCGGATGCTTGTGCATAAAATTTGACAAATCATAATACTCTTGACGATATTTCACCATGAACTTATTATTATCACTGTGCTCCGCGCTTGCATTCAATGCGTCCATTCTGATGGCCAACAAATAGACAACTGAAAACGACAAACAACAAATATTATTAACTGAATGCGGTTGTAGATGTTTAACTTTTGAAAATTAATTACTTGTTTGGTACTAGTATAATGTGATCTGTTAATAACAGAATTATGATGAACTTTTAACTAAATTGGATTGAGTCTAACATTGGAGTTTAGAATTAAAATAACTACAACTAGAACATACTTTTATGATGTACCTTATAATCATCATAAATCTAATCAAGTCGAATTGCATGAAGAAAAGATTCTGATAAGTTCACACAAAATTTTTATCGATTTGTGTTTGATTATATGGGTTCATTAATAGCTTCATTGAAATTAAATTAAGCACTTATGAAATAATATAGAGCAATTGAACCCAACAAGTTTCTCACGCATTCCTCCCACCTTTTTAATCCTTGTCTTTTATGCAATAAGTAAGTAAGTAATTACTGCTAATAGAGCATGTGAATTGTTGCAAGCTGCTTGCAATGCATTAAATTCCCATCGCTTAGATACTTTGCTTCTTCTTCATGTATTCAATGCTATATATGCATGTATACCACACATTTCAGCAAATATGTACCAGATGTTCGGACTACAGTTCGAATACCATTTGCCAAATAATTGAAAATTGATCTTAACAAACAATTTGCATGCATCATATACATATAGAGAGATGTTTCCATTCAATGACTTGAATTTGTTCTTGTGTCTACGCGCCAATTGGAACGTAGCCGCCACCAAACAAGTTAGGTCTTTCATAGTTTTGTGTGTGTGCTAACTTATCACTTATCGCAAAATACTATCGCCTGATAGAGGCCATGTTAATGCCGGTTAGGTCGCTTGCTTGCTTGCCTCGTTTGTCAAAGTCCGTGCCGTGTGTTAAGCCCCTAACTAAATTTGATGGCAAGGTGTACCGAGACCGAGATACTACTAGATATACATACATATGACTCATGCTCAATCGACTTGATTAATAGACATACAGGAACTAACTCAAATATGTGTATGTATTCATTATCTGCTGTATTTATTTATTATGGGCATGGCAATATGGCACCTATATCCAAATTATAGTTTGTTTTAACACTTTGTAATGTGTTTTGTTTTTTTCGGAATCTCAATAATGTTTTACATGCCCAGAGATATACTTATCTATTGAGTGTTATCTATTGAGGCTAGTTGTAACACACACAATATTTATCAGTCGTTCATATTGACTGATTTCTGCATTGTTAAGCATTATTTTAATGAATTGTGCTTAATCATCAAAAATTCAACATTGTGTCCGCAATAAAACTCGACAAACTAAAGACGCTTGCCCTTCCATCACTTGCCGGCTTGCTCAATATTTGTTTATATCTTAAAGATAGATAACAAACAAACATTACAAATCACAAACAAGAACATGACAACTGATCTCTTAAGAAGTTCTTTTCTTGAGTTTTAAGAAGATAGATGAATGATATTCGATATTGTTTGTTCGAATACTTTTTCAATATTTATTTTATCATGCCACACATACCACTTTATGAGAACTGAAAAAACCGTTAACCGAAGCGAACCGCAACGCAATGTTATTAAGTATTCAAAAGGATAATAACAAAAAATAACAGGAGCACGTTGTGCGGTTTCTCAAATTTGCATCTGAGAACAGCAGAGTTCAAAGCGGCGTATACGTAATATTTGCTTGAATCGTAACAACAAAAACCAAACCGCACACAACGCAAAGCAACACGCAACTGAAAAAAACTAATAATGCTGAAAGAGAAAGAGCGCCAAATGCTTTTGCAAGGAAGTAGTAACAACAACAACAACGACGACGACGACGTCGACGGTGACGCAAACAGCGACGTTGACTGAACGCTCGGACCAAACTAGAAATATGTGTACTATCATTTGCCTTACTTACTATACAAGCTATGCCACCAGATAAAACAGTTGAAACCGATGATAAGATTAACCCAACCGCATGTGCCGAACCCGAACAGACGAAAAAAAAAAAAACAGAGTCTCTAGCATGGTTCCACTTGCGTCTACGCGCACACACACCTTATCAGGTGTCCAAAATCTTGTCGAAAGAGTGTGCCCGATATGCCAATGTTTTATGTACATTTTACGATAGGCCCTAAAAAGTAATAATAATAGATTATAATGAAGGTTTTTTTCACCGATATGTGAATATATTCTACTGTATATAAGCAATATTTTCTATTTCTACAATCTTTCAGAACAGAGATAAAGATTATTGAATTCTTTTACAGCATAAAGTTGAGTCATAGCCAAGTGCCATAAAGATCTACAGACTGATAAAAGTAATATATGTCGTTGTGTTTATGTATCGTTAGCAAACACTGATTAGACGTACTTTGATTTGGCTAAAATGACTCAGAGTGATAGAAGAAGTTACCCAATAATTGAGGTCTACACTCTTATTTATATTTCATTCATTTTTTTGGTGACGAAATTATACCCTATCTGTCAAAAAAAAACTATACATTAATGCTCATCAATAATAATGATATACTTATCTATGGATTTTCTACTTATTTTTGTATTGTGTGTGTGTAGGTCAAGCTCCAAATGTTCAGTGAATCGTAGAAATAATAAAGATCAAAGCAAAATATGCAATTAAATGCATTTTAGTTACAATCTTGACTTAAAAGATAGCTTACAATGTTCAATGATGGAGTCACTTCTAAGGTATCCAACAACTCAAAGATGATCTTATGTTTCAATAGGAAGAAATTGCTTCATACAGCAAAAACCACAAAGATACCGCTAAAGCAATTTGGAATGATGTGTAGTTGGACTAGAAAATACCCTAACACTTGGCAAGTATCATAGGAATATAAACTTTATTCTGCGATGGAATGCAAAACACTTGATTTCTTTTCAAAACATAAAAAACTTTATAGGAATCACGTGTGTTGAACTTTGGTCAGGGATAACTTCAAGGTCGCGCTAATGACCCTTAAGCTGAGTGGAATAGGAAGTTAAAGAATACATGTGTGAATTTCCATTTCACATATGTGAGTATCTCTCTCTGTTTTTTGTGTCGATTTGACACATTTTTGCACGCAATCCTCAAGTTCCTTAAACATGTTCAACGTTTTTTTTTACCTCAAACTGAAAAATTATGGCAAATCCTTCAAAAGCTTAATACGCTTACGGGCGGACACACCTTTGACTGTTTAACGAAATTTATGCGATTTCCACATACACTCACACACAATACACACGTGCGGAGCATATACACTCAGCGAAAAGATGTCTAATTGCCGTAAAAGATGTTCTACCTTTTTTGTTTTTAACATCAAGGAAACCTCTTTTGTTTGTAAAATGTTTTCCATTTTCTAGTTTCAAAATGTTCTTTTGTTAAATTAACTTCTTCTTTTTTTCTCAGTGCATTTGTTACACTCTCTCTTAAGAACTGTCTGTCTTCGTATTTGACATTGACACGCCAAGCCTTTGCTGTAGTCGAGAACGAGAACAACGCCTTTTTGGTCAGTGCGGTTGCCATTGGATGGTAATCGAAGTCAGAAAACACCGTTAATTACAAACACACTGAGTTTGTATGTAGGCTTCATGACATACCATTAAAGTAAGGAACTAAATGTTCAAATAAGCATTAAGGCATTCAATTAGGCGCCTCTCGAATTTGTTTCCGACTTTTAATGCTTTTTTTGTTGTTGCCTCTTAATTAATTGTAACTGAGGCGTTGAAGAGTTTTCCTTTTATTCGTTCGGGGTACAGGATAAAGCCACAGGGCGGCGGACTAATTATGCATAACAATAATATACATATGTATGTATATAGAGACCTTGTACAATATAATAGTTGTGATAAACTTATCAATCAAATAAAATAATGACTTTTGCTGGGGCGAGACGATTGGGGACCCTGGAATGCCATCCGTATGAGTAATGATCCATTAGCTGATGAGACGACCACAACACAAAAAGCCCCCAATAAACCATGGTTTAGCTGATTCATATACGTTTATTGCATATTAGCAATATAATTCATTATATTTAACTCACATTTCGACTTCGAATCGCAGATAATCGAAAAACATGTTGATAACAATGCAGGTAATACGTGCAAACATTGTCAAAAGATTGTGATGTATGATAAATTTATGAAAACTTAAATTAAATGTAGCAAAAAGTTCACCAAACATCCAAATTTGTTTAAGATACATATCATAAAAAAATAAGAAAGCTTGATTTTGCCTGCAAGCCTCCGATCTGCAATACATTTTTGAAAGCATTCTCTTAGGCTAAGCTTAAAAATACCTTTAAAAACCAACAGATAGACCCAAACTTTATATTATTTATTATTTTATTTTCCATTATTGTCTTTTATATAGAAAAATAGAAAAAAAAAACATTGTTTATATATTATTCATATTCTAAATTTATCCGTTTCAAACTATGCCAAACAATAAAATACTTTTGAATTATCCAATCGATCAAAATATAAACACAAAAAAGTGAAAATGTTATAAATTACCATATGGCCGAAATATGAAGCATGCTAAAAAAGAAAAATTTGATGAATATTAGAAAAAAACAGTTTGTTGAAAATCGGTTTGATTGTGCACAGCTGGCAATAAAATTTTATACATATGTATTGCTTGAAAAAAAAAAAAAAAAAAAAAAAAAAAAAAATAAGTATTAAATAAAAAATATTTATTTTATTTTTTTTTTCTAACTAAATTTTTTTATTAAAAATAAGGTTTTTTTTAATTTTTGATTTGCATTTTCCAACAATTTTTTGTTTATCCAACTTGCCATACATAAATTAACAAACCATATAGATTGGAAAATAACAGTTTGATGTTCCTAACAGAAAAGTTATACCACTGAAACCAGCGCACTACAGGGCAAACCATAGATTAACAAACCATATAGATAGTGGAAAATAACAGTTTGATGTTCCTAACAGAAAAGTTATACCACTGAAACCAGCGCACTACAGGGCAAACTGCTTTTAACGAAAGAACTGCTTGCTTATCTACTCTGGCGGTTTGTTTACCATCAGCTGTATGTGGATAAATGAATAAGGCTGGATACAAAACAAAAGACCGCTATTATTTTGTTGGGCTTTTGTTTTGATTCCAAAGTGTGTGATGCGAGAGACATAATTAAACGTTGCCACTCTTCATTTCTCTTGTTGTTGTTACAAAACTCGAGATTGGCAATTGCTTTGACTTTTGCTTTACATGAACTTTGCGCAATTGAATAAATGAACAGAATATTCATAAATATGATATACATAGTATATATTTAGTTGTCTAATTATTATAATATTTGTAAATAAATAATAAATAATAATAAATAAATAATAAATAATAAATATTCTTCGTTAAGTCGAGAGCGCTGGTTTTTATGCGTATAACTTAACAGCGCTGAAAACATCAAACTGTTATTTTCCAATCTATATGGTTTGTTAATCTATGGGTTTGTTAGTCTATGCTGGTAGCTGACTTTAAAAAAAAAGTGCTGCATACTTTCACCCCGGCAAAAGTATGCTGTACTTTTTTTGAAAATTATGCATAGCATACTTTTACTCCGGCAAAAGTATAAATTTTTTTTTTTTTTTTTTTTTATTTATTTATTAAGTAAAGAATCTGTACTAACATGATAAGTACCTTAACAACACATTGATGGCAAACTAACATAAGAACCAAACCCCATAACTTAATATGAGGATTTTTTTTTTTTTTTTTTTTTTTTTATTTATTTATTTAAGGCAACCCGGGTAATCACAATTTATATGAGGATTTTAAATACATTTCATCTTATTGACGCCGCCCAAGCGTCTTGGCAAAACCTTGCCGTTTAAGTCGCCTTAAAGGTCGGGCAGGGTAGTAGTATCCCTGTAGAACTGAGCACTAGTTCGTGGGTGGTGCAATCGCTAGTTCCCAACAGACCACCTCTACTTACTCTCCAAACCCTAAGCAATGCGTTTGTTCATTTCCACTTTTGTATGAAATGTCCGCTTACATGGTCTATCGACACCACATCGTTTACCCCGTACTAGTGATATGGGTACCCATAATAGGGGTGGTTACATGGGTACCCATGATAGGGGTAGTGAAAAGGGTACCCATGATAGAAGTAGTGAAAAGGGTACCCAGGGTAGGGGTAGTGAAAAGGGTACCCATGATAGAAGTAGTGAAAAGGGTACCCAGGGTAGGGGTAGTGAAAAGGGTACCCAGGGTAGGGGTAGTGAAAAGGGTACCCAGGGTAGGGGTAGTGAAAAGGGTACCCAGAATTAACCAGTAAAAAGATTCGGTATTAATTTAATTTTTGTTATTTTTTTATTGAACAAAATGATAAATCTTAAAAATCATAAACGTTGTTGTTGTTTTCTTCGTTTTGGGCGTTTGCTTTTTTACAGGTTGAATTTTTAAAATATCTTTTTTTTGTAGCTGCAAAGCCTTTCTTAAAAACTCCTCCGCCAAGCATGGCTCGTCAACCAACTTTATTGCGTCTGGAAAAAAAGAAGTGAAATCAAATTAGTCAGTTTTAAGCGAATAATAATTTGAATTAATTTCTTTGAATTTAATTTGAAGTGGAATTAAATTGACTAATATTAAACTTCTATTGCAATTAATATGTATTACTTACCAAGCAAAACTCGATAAAAGTTGCTTTCGTTTTTCAATGCAGCTTTGCCTTGAACGCCATCAACATTATAGGCTAGTACCACTGCGTTCGCCAGAATATTTTTTAAGTTTTTCATAATTCCACCGGGCATTATAAGGATCTTAATTGCATCAATCTGTAAAAATTTAATAAGAATTATTACTAAAGAAAAAGTTTAAATGTATCCATACTAACATAGAGCTCTCGGTTTGTGTCATTAATTTCTGCACACATGTCCTTGAGTTTCTTTGTTTTTGTTTTTTCTGTTGTTGTTTTAGCCGTCTTTTATGTCGTTCACTATACATTTTGTAAAATTATTGTTAGTATTGAATTGTTGTTACAATAGTTTTTAGGTTACTTTATTTTAAATAAATCGCAGCACTTGCCTAACGCTGCAGTCAAGTCCAATGCTCTCAATATAATGATTAGCCGGCGAACGCAGCAGCGTTTGGTCACAGAGAAAGAACAACAAGCAAAACGAAAAGAAACGGTACTAGCCTAACAATTGTTTTTGTAAATTTGTAAACAAACAGCAACAGAAAGCAAAACGAAAAGAAACGGTACTAGCCTAACAATTGTTTTTGTAAATTTGTAAACAAACAGCAACACAAAGCATAATCGAAGTTTTTTTTTTCTCGGTATTCATTCGCTTTTGTGTGCATACATTTTTTTTTGCTCTAGGTGGTTCGACGTTCGACTACCATAGGGTTAGTCGAGGAAGTACCCATGCTCTAGGTGGTTCGACGTTCGACTACCATAGGGTTAGTCGAGGAAGTACCCATGCTCTAGGTGGTTCGACGTTCGACTACCATAGGGTTAGTCGAGGAAGTACCCATGCTCTAGGTGGTTCGACGTTCGACTACCATAGGGTTAGTCGAGGAAGTACCCATGCTCTAGGTGGTTCGACGTTCGACTACCATAGGGTTAGTCGAGGAAGTACCCATGCTCTAGGTGGTTCGACGTTCGACTACCATAGGGTTAGTCGAGGAAGTACCCATGCTCTAGGTGGTTCGACGTTCGACTACCATAGGGTTAGTCGAGGAAGTACCCATGCTCTAGGTGGTTCGACGTTCGCTTACCATAGGGTCTGCCGAGGAAAGTACCCATGTACGAACTAGTTGGGTAGGTAGTTCAGCATGGTCTATCGCCACCTCTAGAACTGCAGGGATACAATGAAATTTTGTTTTTTGCCGGAGTAAAAGTATGCAAATCATAATTAAGGGAAATTTTACTTAGCATACTTTTACTCCAGCTAAAGTATGCAATGAAATTTTGTTTTTTGGCTATGCAGTAAAAGTATGCTAAGCATAATTAAGTGAAAGTATGCAGTACTTTTATTTTTTTAATATTCGAATATTTATTTGTGAGCCCGCAAAGTATGCAGGTTGTTAGGCCCAATTCCAATTCAATCCAATTCAATTTCACAGGCCTCCGCAAGTGGCCACGCGTATTTATTTTTTTCTGCAAGCAAGATTCCCAGCCCAGTGTAAATAATTGGCAACGCGTCAATAATTATTTCTGCGGGTACGCAGTAGTTTCTTCTTTTTTTTAAGTCGGCTACCTGCTGCTGATTTCTTCTACTCGCCAGGTACTTGGTGCTCAAAAATCAACCAAAAAAGCGCACATTCAACCAAACCAACCAAATCGAATTGAGTTGAAAAGAAATGCAAAAAAAAGTGCTGCAATGAAGACAATGCTTCCTAAACCACTTACAGTTTTGCAGCCCAACTATAACTCACAACTGTATATTAGTGTATGAGAGCAATTGAACCGTGTTCTTAGGTGTTTGTAGGTTTTATTTAGATATTTGTAACCTAATACTAGTTTGTAATTTATCAAGTACATATACTCGTAAGCACACATATATATATAAGGATATGCAGATATACATAAATATTGCAATAATATGCAAAATTATACATATTCTACAGTGATTTTGTTTGTATAGCACAATCCAGTGACTCTAAGACCCCCATTCAGTAACCATTGCCATTGGTGGCCAGTTTAGTGCCATTGCTGTGACCATTGGCATGTAGCTTGGATTCCACAGCACAGTTCTGGCCAAGCAGCTTGAGCTTCTTCAATGGTGGCTCATTTGTAATGCTGGAGAAATCGAACTGCAAACAAGGCGAAAAAAGATATAGAAACAAATCAATCAAGATTAAGATCTTTGTTACTTACACGCTGCTCAAGAGTCAGATGCGATATGGGTGCCAGTCCAATGCATCCACGCAATATATTCTCAATGGCCGCACGCTGACGGAACAGAGAGTTAACAATCTGTGCCCCATGGGGCACCAGAGGTGCCTTGCACAGATAGCTGAGCAGCGACAGCACCGGCTTGAAGGGCACCCAGGGAGCCGACTCGCGTTCGGCGCTACGCAACTGAATCCTGGCACTCAGCTCACCCAGAATGACCAGATCCAGGATGAGCGGTGTGGCCAACAACGAATCCTCACATGTATTGTGTATGACCAGAGTGTTGTGTCCACCCATCATTATCTCCGAGGTGTACTCATCCATGGCACGCTTACTATCGCCCACATAGGGCACATACTTGATGACCACAACATGATCCGGATGCTCATTGGGCTCATACAGTATACTATTCGATGCGACCATATCATCAACCACATTGCTCTTGGAAATCTTAAAAGGAAATACTTATTAACAAACAATCCTTGGTTTAAGTTGACTATAAACTCACCTCCTTGGAGCGGAACTGTTGGGGTGCGGAGAGATTCTTGCCATCATTGTTGCCCAAATGATTATAGCTAACAATGGAGACGGGCTTGATGCCAGCACCAACCAAAAAGTCAACCAACACCGACTTAATCTTGGTCTGTCCCGACTTGAAATCATCGCCAGCAATGAAAACTTGCTTCTCCTCAGCCAACTCCATCAGACCGGGCACAAATGTATTCTGTGGCGAACCATTGATGTAGGTGCACTGCAAAAAACGGGTGGTTAGTCAACCAAATTCGAAAAATAAGATACAAGTACTTACGCCTTCGTCAATGCTAGCCATGGCAAAGATGGTCGATGGCGACACTTCCGATTTGTTGGCCATGAGTGAAGCCTGTAGCTCCTGGATGGTGGTATTCAAACCCTTCTTCACATCACTGAATCGCTCGGTGTTTGCTGTCCAGAGCACAATGACAGTCTCAACGCCGCTCTTCTTCTTGAAATCACGAATATCGCGACGCACTTGCTCATACTGTTCCAGCCGGGTGCCCTTGATGAGATTATCGGCACGATCCAATTGATTAGCAGCAATAAAATCTGGATCATAGATAGAAGGACGTGGCTTCAATGTCGACATATGCTCATACAACTGATCCTGCAGAGCAACATCCAAAACCTCAGCACGACGCATGGCATCACCCAAATGCTGACCACTTATGTCCCAGCCATCGACCACAATATCATTGGGCTCCACCATAGGCAGCAGCTCCTTCATCGGCACAAACACATCCGAGCCGGACTCATCCGATCCAATAAAGACCGTCGATGCTTGCGTTATGGAACCAAACCAATTGGCCTGCTGCATGCCCGTCTTCTTGCGCCATTGCAGCTCACGACGATTCGCCTCCAAGGCGGCCGTCAATGTGGAACCATTGTTGCCACCCCAGCCGACCAGCATGACACCCAACTTGGGCACATGGCGAGCAGTTCGTATTTTTAGCGACGTTGTCTGCGGGTGCACCTGCAAGTCGAAAGCAATAAAAACAAAAAATGAGTATAAAAAGCGATATCAATATTAATTAATTCCTGGCCTATACCAAGAACTGCTACCTAATCAGTTTGACCATTTTAGCCAGGCCCAGTAACAGTAGCCAATTGTGGCGCTATCAGACCACCCAAGACTATAAACTAAACAACTTTTGGTGAAACGCGTGATTTTTTTTTTATTGACTTGGACAAGGGTCATAACGAACTTTAAACACGCTTCAAGAAATGCAATCTTAAAGCAGCTTTTATCAAAAGAAGTGTATACAAAGTTCGTGGTGATGGTTTTGGTTTTCGTTTAGCACCTGATTCTTGTCAGCGACGTGTTCGTTAGCTCGCAAAACTTCTTATAAATATGTATGTAATGATAAACGTATAAATAAATAATTTATAAGCATTTTGTTAGTATTGTTGTTGTTGGTTTTTTGCCGGCCGGCAAATTAATAAACACATGTGAGAATTTTAAACAAACAAAAGAAATGAAACAGAAACTACATACATACATACATATTGAATTATTTAACTGTAACAATACCATAACTCGACAATGACATTGTCTCTTAAGAGCAGGCAAAGTTCTCTTAAAACTCATTGGCTGCTCTTGACCTTATCACCAGCTGAGCTTATGACATTGACCTTGAACCAGAGGAAATGCAGCAAGTGTCTGTTGCTGGCGAAAAGCAGGCAAACAAACAAAACAAAAGTTGGTTTTGTATAAACGAATACATATGTACATAATATATGTATGTATTTGTATATTTATATAGCAGATTAAGTAACATATGGAAAAACACGAATGCAAACCAAAATAATTGTAGAATTAAATTTCATAGACGACGCCTGCGCATTGTTTAAAGGGAAAACACGCCACCGACAGAAAAAAAGTGTCCATTGTTATGGATATGGGATAAGAGAGTGAGAGAGGGAAAGCAACGGGAATGAACAGTTATCAGCAAATGCGACTTTGCTTTATCAGCTGTTGCGGAAAATGTGTGTGCGATAATCAATACAAGTGAATACATATACATATAATCCGCCACCCACACAAATTTTTTTTTTCGACTGTTCAAGTTTTTTTTATCTCTTGTATTGGATGGGCATATTAATAAGCCCCGAACTGTACGAAATGCTAATTAATGGAAAAATTATTGTTCGCATGCACTCATTATTATTGATGTATGTATGTTTGTTTTATGGCTATGTATCCCACAGCTGGCGAATAGTCGAGAATAGTTTCTTTCGCATTGGCAAGTTCAATGTGAAGGTCAGAATATTTTTTATTTGCACTATTTTCTTATGCTCTATCTAAAAATGACCAATTGTATGGCTTGCGAATATACAGCAAAAAACAAAACAAACAAAAATTTGACTTTCTCTTTTTTGTTGCCTTTTTCAACACTGGCATTAAGCTCATTAAATCCTTATGCAACTGTTGCATTCTATTTATATGCAAGTGCCTTCAATCAATAACAAATCACTCAGTAGAGTATCCAGTTGTTTCGTTGTTATTAACTCACCTGCAATTGGCCCGCAACTGTGCGTTTAACATGCGATGTTTGATATTCATAGTCCGTCTCAATGAAATCATCGTCCACGTGTACCTTGGGCGAGATGATTTCCAGCGTTGAGTTCTTTGTTGGCTTCATTTTCAAACACAATAAAATGGAGTTTATATATTCGTATGTTTTTTTGCACTCTTATTGACTTCTTATCCTTCACCCTCACTTTGTTTTAAGTAAAGTGTGTGTTTTGTTTTGTTGCAGGATACAAATTTGCAAGCCGCGAATTTATGATCTTTATTCTGGTGGTCTGCACAAAGCAAATGTTCGCCGCCTAATGAGAACAAGAGCGAGATGCGACCCGCTTTTATTTACCCGCTACGGCATTTTTTTAAGAGAGTCAGAAGTAGGATGGAACGATTTGCCGGCTTCACACAGAAAGAGAGCGTGAGCGAATGAAAGGTTTACGGTTGATTATGTGGGTGTGCGTGTGATTAAAGGTAATTTTCAGTTATGTTCAGTTTAAGTTTGTTGTTTGCCATAAAGCAGTGCTAAAATTTTACCGAAAATATGCTTAAAAATTTTAGTCTTAGCTTTAAGAGAGGCTTGTATGGTCCATGAATGTCAATCATTATGTTAAAAAAAAACCCGATAAAACTCATGTCTATGCAAAATTTGCATAATTTCTGTAATCAAATTTACATTGTGAGCGAAAAACTAACAAAATTGGGCATGGACCTGTTAGCGCTTGAAAAATGCAGATCACAATAGCCAAAGAGATACGAACTCAGAGAACATTCAATTGAAACGATCACCACTAATTTCCTTATTTGAAGAGTTCATATCGTTAATTCCTCTTTAAACTCGAGAGCAAAGCTAAGTAAATCCAATCAAGATTTCAATCAATGGGCAATGCTTAGTGGAAAATTTTTTTTGCCCAGAAAAATTAGTTTATGATTTCTTTGTATTATGCTGAAATGTGAGTGGCTTTCAATGGCTTTGACTTTCAAGGTTGTCAATCAAAACTATTGTGCTTGTAAGTTCTAAGAACTTTTGGTTTCTTATAAAAGTTTCTGTTCTGCTCCATCGAATTTTCTAGATGCATTTAAAGTGGATGAGAAAATTTTCCATTATTGCATTCAATTGAATGCAAAATTGCACTCAAATTACAATTTGTTTATCAAGTTGATTCTCTTAAGCGTCATTTGAAATTCTATAGTTACAGTTAATTTTTCAAAAAAAAATTTTTCCATCATTGAAGCTTCGAGAAAGTTTTGTTAATGTGAGGTTATGTTTCAATCTGTACTGTTAGTAAGGTTTTGAGCACAGCTGCAATCATATTCAGACCTGGCCTGTGGGCGTCTCGTTTCCCCTCACATGCAACAAAATGTTGATATTAGAAAAGCGAAATACATATACATTTATCAGTATTAGGCACATGTTTAAATTAAGCAAAGTCATGTGCCAAGTACAAAGCCCTAGTGTTAATCAGGAGACTTTCATTTCCTGCGTCCAGATCAACTATAATAAGTAAAAGTTGTATACAAAGTATTTGTATGTATTTGGTGTATATGATGTATATATTTTGACTTTGTACTTATTTACTAAACTAAAATCTTAGCCAAGGGCTGATAAAATACATATTTATATTTATCTATAAGCTGCTGAGGTGCATTTCACAATAAGCTGAGATTTCATTTTTATACTTAACGATATATACAATTTAATAACAATAAAAAAAAACATCACAATTTAAAGCACAACAAGTTTGATCGAAAAAGAAAGAAAGAAAAAACTAGAAAGAAAAACAAAACTTAACTAAACTTTGTAAATAATACAGAACAGCTATTGGTATTAGTTGTCTAAGAACTCCCATTCGCTTGATGTGTTCGAATCACCTGTAACAGGTGTCTCTTGTTTCGTTCTTGTTTGTGGATCAGCAGCCAAACGAAAATCGGGCAAAAAGCTGCTATAGTCGGGCTCCATGGGTGGTTGAGTATTAACAAACTTTAATGCGGCCTTTGAGGTGCCAGCACAAATGCCATCAATGGGCTGCCCAGCGCTATAGTCGGTGTCATCATCCAATAGCAGCTTCTTCACGGGTGTTGTCTGCACACTGACTTCCTCCAGTTTGGTGGGATAACAGTTGATTAATGATTCGCTGAGTTGTGGTGTTTTGGCGGCGCGTTGATCTTCGGGGCTAGCTGGTCCCAAATGCACCTCGGGCAGGTCCAGCTCGGCGGCCAACGATTTGGCCTTAATTGCAATCGTTTTCTGTAAGGTTGTCGGTGTTAGAGCATCAGGCAGATGTTGCAAGAAGGCGGTTCTGATATCAACAGGAGAAACCAAACCATTGCTGGAAAAATATAAATTGTTAGTTTGTTGATTGAGTAAATGCTTCATTATGCTCACTTTTCTAGTTGACAATAACTGGCTTCCATTAATGTTGCTGCACTGGTCAATGGCAGCCTGTGCTCATGTGTCTCCTGACCAATTTCAACGATTCCTCCAGTTGCTGCAGCTGGTTGTTTGCTACGCTTCTTGTGGTTGGTTGTGCCGCTGGTGTGCAAAATGGACTGATCAAAATCCATTTCACCGATGCGTTGAAAGATCTCCAGACGACGATTCTGTTGTGCCAGCGGTGACTCCACGGCCAGCTCAATGGGTACATTTAAATCGAGTTTTTCGATGGGCGGCAATTCAAAGCATTCCTCGGCACAGTTAAGTGTCGGCTCCAGTTCAACCGGGGACTCCAGTTCCAGTTTCGAGTAGTGTGAGGCGCCCAGCATGGGCAATGGTGGTGGCATCAATGGATTAAATATAACCTTTGCGGTTTTATTTGGACGTTCCGGCAATGGACCCAAACGCAATAGTGAACGTTCTCCTTCGAGCACAAATATTTCCTTGCCGCAAACACAAAAGTCGAGAATCTTGCGAAAGCCGCGTGCCACAGCCTCAACCTTCAGATGCTCCAGATTGAGGATATACAATGTGGCATCGTCGTGAGTGACCATCAATGAATCCTGGCCATTGTACAATTCGAGTTCACGAAAGTTTTTGCTGGCCACACATGCATTAGAAGCATTCACTCCACTTGACGGCTGACTGCGCTGCTTGGGATTTAGTAGAGGAATCTCCCAGGTGGGACTACGCAAGGCGGCCTCATTGAAGATGATGGTCTTGGAAACATTGCCATTGGCATCCGCAACCCAAAATCGCAATCCCGGTCGACCACAGATGAGTTGGGGCAAGTTGTCGCTGGACGTCGTTGATTGCTTAAGGAATACTCCACCACAATCAATGAGCTGCTTTCGATCTTTTTTGCCAACTTGGGTTATTTGCCATTTGGAAGTCTTTGCATCGCGTCGGCACACAATGCAGCGATAGAGCGTCGCGACCAACAGATAGCTCTGATGCACACTTAACTGGACAATCTCGTAAGCTTCACATAGTATTTCCAGAGATTTACTCAGATGCTGCAATAACAAACCGTTAAAAACAGAAACATTTATTGTTCAATTTACATACCGTTTGATAATCGAATTCTGTGAGCACAACAACACCTTGTCTATCGCCCGAGTATAGCTTCATGCCATTCTTGGACCACTCACAGCAGCTCACTACACATCGATGCAGATCTCTGATGGTATAACGTTCAATGGGTTTGCTTCTGGTACATGGTGCAATCAGGTCCAAGTCCGGCGGCAGCTCTTTTTGTATTTGGAATACGCTAACCTGACCATTAGCACTGCCAGCTGCTACCATATATTCCACTGAGTTGACGATTTTAACGCACGTAATGCGTGTGGATACCTTTTAGAATTTTTGTCATCGAGGTTTGGAAAGGGAAAGCGCACACAACACAACACAAAAGAAGAACATCACATAATGGATGATTAACACGCAAGGCTAAATGTGTCATTTTTTTTTTTTTGACAATCAATTACCTCTGCTTTAAGTTTTTGCATTTCGCCCGATCGACGATTGTACCAAAAAACAATTCCTGCATCACTGCCCAAAGCCAGGAACTCCTCAACGGCATCGACGCAAGTTATGTTAAGATTGGATGGAAAGAAACCGCGCCGGGCTGCTGGTATAAGGTCTATAACTTCGGTAAGTGGAGCCCATTCACGTAAGCACAATTCCTTGCTGCTGGCCATTATGGCTGGATTATATTCTTATTGAAAATTTTATTTATATTTTCTACTTTGCTGTCTCCGTAAACAACAACTTATTTATACTGAGTTTGTTTATATTCGATACTTTTGTCAGTACAATAATAAGCAAAAGTGCTGCCATATATTCCAAATATTGCTGAGTATCGATATGTACAAAATGATTTATATATTCGAGTACTATGTGCGTCAAGTTAGCAACGGTCCTCCAGCAACGAAAATCGGCTATCGATAGTTGTAAATATTTAAAATTGTAATTTGACATAAAATCAATTAAGTAATTATGCAGAAATGTAAAAAATTGATTTATTTATTATTTTATGCAATTAAATGGGTATTTAAAAAACAAAAATTGCCTGAAAATTGCATTGTATTAATTGTGCAGCAACCTCGATGCCGGCCCCAAACAAAATTGACCGGCAAAATGTAAGTTCCGCACTTAAGCCTTAATATCTTTTTTCACAGATATAGTGGAGACATGCGGTATATATAAAATTGGAGCTACATGTTTAAGGAAGCTTTATCACATAGTAAGAAGAATTTGTATCAATACGTTTTTTAGAAAATTAATTAAATGTAATATGGAGTCTGATTATTCATAATGGAGCTAGGTAATCCAAAGTGAACTGGCTTGCTGCGCAACAGAATGCTGACTGATATGGAGCGGCCTATGGAACTGTGGCAGCTCAAAGCCCAGAAGCTGCCTGATATTAAAAATGTTTTATTATATTATTATATAATTATTTTATTTATGTTATTATTGTTTATATTTTAATTATTATTATATGCATGAGCCGTGCGAAAATATACTAAACATATACTTTTTAAAGCCTATTTATCAACATTAAATAAACAAACAAAAATAGTTTCGCAAAAATAAGATTTTCAATTTTGGCGCTTTTCTGCTTGCGGCCAAATGTAGACATGAAATAAGTTGGCATTTTTTTGTATGAAAAAAAATTGCGTTGCTAACTCTTAGCAAACATAGTGCGAATATGCACGCTATGTTAAATGATTGCCCTTAACTTAACTAACATAAATCTATGCCAATCCTCAAAAGCTGTCCATAAAATTTTGAGAAATCTTAATTTTACTTATTTATGCATTTTGTGTCGGTCATGCCACTTTTCATCATAACTAAACGAAGGCTACCAGACCCAAGTGCCAAAATAAGTAAAAAGTTGACGAACGCTGCAAACAGAAAAACTAGGTGGCAACGTGCGCTGTTGTTTACTTTATGCGGCGCAGCCATCGGCAACATTTAATAAACCGGATGCTGAATCGTATTTGGTGAACGATGAACTATTGCGCGGCACCAGTGCTGGCAATAGCACTTTGCGCGAGTATCTGCAGCATTCGGTTACATCTGGAGGCTTATGTGCATCGTCCCTTTTCGCTAGACAGATTCGATGAATATGAAAAGCATTATACGGTGATGAATTCCAGCCCGACAGTTTCTACTTTTCGTTTCAAGTGCCAATTCGATCTTCCACCACAACATGATGAAATAACATAAGGTGGTCCCGTCGGCAAAAGACATCCACTTATTGTATGCTTGCAATAAGTGCGAGTGAAAGGAACATAGTTAATAGTGTCGTATTGAGTGTGAGTGAGGCGGAAATATGTTTGTTGATTAGCCCTTCGCATACGTGCACTGAAATAAGTGGATACTTCGTAAAACTTCGGCTCCGACGGGACCACCTTATGTTATTTCACCATGCACCACAACACACAACACTAATTGTAGACAGCTGATGACACAAAAAGTATCGGCATCGATTTTTACTCACGAGTAACCATTTTTTTTATATCGATTAGCACTTTTTGTTATCGATATACTACAAATATCAGCTTAGTTTTTGCGCTGCACAGCACTGCTGGCACACAAGCAGCTGGACTGACCGCATTAGGCTCGAAGTAAACAAAAATAGTTGCATTTTTTAGGGCTATCTAAAAAAGTTATAAAATGGAAATATGCGCCAGCGTTTTAACCGATAGTGACTACACGCAGTTTTACTTAAAGTGCATGTACTGTACGACTGAAACTGAGCTCAAAGACTGGGAACAATTTGTTCTGCACTTGTGTAGTGCACACCATTTTGTCGATGAGGATGAAGAAAGTGCACGCAGTGAAGAGCAAATTGTGGATATGAAAGAGGAGCATCTCGATGCTTGGTTTGATTCGGACCTTAAATCTGAGTACGAAGTAAGTTACTTATACCTAGCCTCTTGCAATTTTTTATATTTATAATACGCTTAACAGCAGTATGATGAGATAATGGAATCTATGGAAGCGGAAGCTGTGCTATCACCAAAACAAACCGATGATATTCGATGCTCAAATGTAAATGAAATGTTTGAAGTATTAGATAATGGTGAACCCGACATTACTGGCGATAAGTGTGAAAATCGGGCATTACAGGCATTGGCTGAGGTAAATTTTAAAAAGGCTGCTTTTAAAAACAATAAATTAATTTTGAAAATTCAGGATCATGATATGACAGAAGATGGCGATAACTTTATCGACTACTTTGAAGATGAACAAACCAGTTCTAATGAATCTGATGAGGAACTGGAGGCGAACCCTTCCAAACGTTGCTACGCAAAGCCAATAAAGCGCAAGGTAAAATTAGATTGTGTTAACCAATTCTAAACGTTACTTACTAAATTTTTATATTTTAGCTTAAAGTGTCGTTTATTCGTCAAAATCCACGTGTTCTGCAATTCATTGAAGAAATGAAAAAACATCCGTGCTTGTGGAATCCAAATGATGTTAGCTTTGGTGATGACACAGCCGTAGGAAATGCCTACAATTCGATAATTGAAGTTATGGATAAGCAGGAAGCTGTGATTTTTACGAAAGCCGAATTGCAAAAATCCATACGCCAATTGTTTCGTCAATACACTTTAGCTAGTCAACAGGAACACCTGACTGGGATGCCCGCACGTTATTTACAAAAATGTAAGTTCCTTTCGGTGACTGGTTCCCATGTGAAAAGTGAAGACGACGAAGAAAGTGCAAAGACGGATATTATACAGGTAAAAAAAAAAAAAAATGCAAATGCAATTATTAATACTACAAATTTCAAACTATTTTTTCTTACTTATTTTAGCTGAATTTTAAGGAGGCCAACGATTTGACTACCAAATTTATTAAGACGTTCGAAAAATTTCCCGAGCTGTATGATAGCACTGTACCAGAATTCAAGTCCCTAGAAGCACGCGAACAAGCATACGTTAAGATAGCCAAGTTGCTGGAACCAAAGGTACGAGTTAACGAAACTGAAGCTCATCTAGCAATCATTCGATTGCGTAAATGGGTCTATATGACACTGCGGCGCGTTAAATCGAAGGAACTACGTCGTGCCTGCTCCAAGTCTGAACTCCATTATCTAGCACAGTGCAACTTTTTGCCACCAAAATCACAGGGCTTTGTTATCAATTGCGAAATATGTAATAAGCGATTTTTTATTGATTATAGTCTACGCGCGCATATGGTCAAGGTACATAAAATAGGCGAAATGCCGTATTTGTGCTCTCAATGTCCGCGCCGATTCGAAAAGCTTCACGACTTGGAACGACACAACCTGCGGCAGCACTGTGAGAAGTTACTTAAGTGTACATTTTGTGATAGCGCCTTTGCTTTGAAGGCTGATTTAAATGTGCACATTCGAGTTCATACTGGCGAAAAGCCGTTTGTGTGCGAGCACTGCGGTAAATCATTTCGGTTAAAACTGTTAATGGAATACCACATTGATGGCGTTCACCATGATAAGCGACCTTTTGCATGCGATATGTGCCCTAATACATATCGGAAGCGCGTTCAATTGAAGAATCATGTGAAAGGTCATCTGAATATTAAAGATAAAAAGTGCGAATATTGCGGAGCAGCATTCACTTGCCCAACCAGCCTTTCCAGACATCGTCGAGGATGCTCTACAAAACACAAGAACAAATCTTAAATTATATAATTTTTTCTGTATGCTAGACATAGGTTATAATTAATTTTGAAAAATAAAATTAACACTAACTTTTAGCGCGCCTTTTTAATGTGTCTCTGTCAATCCTGTTCAACACTGTCGCTGTCTTCTATCGATACCATTGGAAATTGATGATTTTCTTTTTGCCATCAACAATACGAAAATATTTGTAATTTGTTTACTTTTAATCGTCAACTAATCTTAAATGTGTTTAATATGGTGGTTTATGGCACGGTTCGAATTTGCAACAATAATAAAGAGTTCGTTTTAAGCTGCTCGCACTGCAAAAGCGATGACGACCTGGTTGTGAGCCTCGAACGATGGCAAGACTTTGTCTTGCACATAAAAAATGTACACAATGTTGTTTTGAATAAAGACGGACTGTCCTTCACAAGAAGCGCAGATATAAAGACAGAACCAATACTAGCAGGTGACAAAAGCGAGGATGAGGACATGGAAGAGCACAACAAGGATTGCCTAGCTGAGGAAGCTTTTGTTGATTTGCCCACCGTACTGAGCGACGAAGAGGAAGACGAAACCGATAGCGAATATGACAATGATGAAGACGAAGTGAGTACATAAATAATGAAATAAATCAATTGTTAAAGTTATGATTCGTTAACCAGATGGTAGTTGATTGTCAAATAGATGATGAGTTCCAAACGGATGCTGACGGAGAAGAAACCAAATTTACGCCCACAGTTAAGGTAAATTCCTAAACATAACAACTTCAATATGACAGGAAATATATCATTTATTTGTGTTTCTAGTTTAATCCCACATTTTATCGGCGCAATCCGCGTATTACACAGTTCATAGAACTGTACAAGGGGAAACCATGTCTCTGGGATCCCAAAAACTCGGCATTTAAGGACAAGGAAAAGCGCACAGCTGCATACGCTTCGTTAATAGATGAACTGAAGACAACTATTAACGTTCATCTCACACAATACAAGCTGAAAAAATGCATAGCCAGTCTGCATAATCAGTATGCGACCATAAGCCGTCAAAAGCGTACAAAGAAATTAACGAAATTACCTTTGTACTATCATGAAATGTACAGCTTTTTAGGGAAACGAACTGATGTAAATAAAGTGGAATCGGATGATGAAAGCACGGAACTCAAAATTAAGGTAAATATGTCGTTTGCAAAAAGATTCTATTAACTCTAATATTGTTCTATTCAATTAGTTGATCTTTACTGAAACGAACCAGCTTACAACATATTTTATAGATCAGTATTCCAAGTTTCCACAATTGTATGATCCATCGCATAAAGATTTTGCCAATCTTGATGAGCGTAAAAAAGCATACAGTGAAATGTCTTATATGCTTGAGAGTGAGGTTCCCCTGGAAACCATTTCCTATTATAATGTTTATGATAGTATTCTTTATCTGCGTCAATGGTATTCGAGAAGAATCAAGGGTCTGACGGAGACACAAACAATTGGCTTACTGCAGGCTGAAAAACATTACATTGAAACATGCAAAAGCTTCCTGCAAACCAAAACATTCCGGCAGAAAATCCCCTGTGAAGTGTGTAAAAATAGCTTTAGCACGGATCACGCACTACAAGCACATCAATACAGAGCTCATAAGACTGGTGACGGCGGTTGGTTCAAGTGCACTCTCTGCGAGAATCACTTCGAGCGTCGTTGTCATTTGCAGCAGCATAATCAGCGCGTCCACATGGGCAAGACGTTCAGTTGCGAATTGTGTAATCGCAGCTTTGCATTTGCCAGTCAACTAAGCAGTCATGTTCGCACCCACGACGAGACACACATAGCTAAACCATTTGTTTGTGAATTTTGTGGCAAATCGTTTAAACAAAAGATTCAAATGAGCAATCATGTGACTGCTGTGCATACGAAAATTCGGGCATTCAAGTGCACAATGTGCCCCAAGGACTTTTTGACCAAACGCGATCTGAAGGATCATATCAAAGCGCATCTTAACATACGCGACAAGGTCTGTGAAATCTGTCAGAAAGCATTTACAAATGCAAATGCCTTAGTCAAGCATCGGCATATACACAAGGAGAAAACGCTGCAGTGCAGCTTGTGCAATACGAGGTTCTCGGAACGAGTTAGTCTGGGCGTGCATATGAAACGCACACATAAAATAATTCGCAATAGTGCTAAAGTCGCAGAAACAACAGAAACAGCATTGTATTCACATACATTCCCACAAGTTGAAGACATTTTAAATAAATAAAACAAGACAAAATTTTTTTATTCGCCCGTATTCCCGTTGTCGTCGTCGACACAAAACGTCGTCGTCTGACGACTACAATCAAAATTCGGTATTCTCGTTGTCGTTATCGATACCTATCGACAACTATAACATCTATAAAGCGCACTGTGGAGGAAGCCTCCCTATGCTCCCAAAAATTAATTGATATAAAAGAAAAAAACTTAAGCTGATGCAAAATCGGGAAATGCGGGAAGCTGAGCAACACGCTAAAGATATGGAGATAAAAGATCTTGAAATTGCCATAAAAAAACAAAAACTAAAACTGTTAAATAAAAATAATTAAAATTAATTGAATGGTCAATGTCACCGTTTCCAACGTAAATTTGACCAATTTCTAAATGCTTCTTTGTTTAAGCGAAAATATGTTTCAAACCTTTAACAAAAGAAATGAAGTTAACGGCCACCATTGAAACGAAAATGTGATTGTATAACGTAACAATTTACTTTGTATTACCGTTTTGATAGCAAATCATGATAGATGGCGCCTTAATAAGGGCGAGAAAATTAGTGAAAATGAAATGTTTTGTGCTTACATTGTAAATTGGGTAGATGGCGTTTATGATTTACAAATATATAAAATAATGCATTCGGTGCACTTGAAAATTAAAGACAGATGGCGCTTTGCACTGAGCTCAAATCTTCAAATCTTTAACTAAAGAAATCAAGTTAACGGCAAACAACTGTCAAATTTCTTAGTGAAGTGTGTTTTTCGATTAAACTATCGATAACGAGACGTCGTCGTCACAAGTCTGTTAGAGAATACGGATTTAGGCCCAATTTCTCAATGTCCGGTTAGGCAAACAAACTGACGTTTAGTCAAATTTGAGTTTCTCAATGTCCGGTTAGGAGTAAATGAAAAACAAACTAACCGGAAGGCTGGGTCGCGTTTAAAATTTAAGCTGATTATTTTTCACGATATATCGTTAAGAATTATCGATGAGGCAAACAGCTGTAATTTGAATTGTTTATTTATTTTGTTATTAAATTAAAATGGCATCACATAAAAGAGTGTTTTATGTCCATGCATTTTACTGAACTGGAAGATGCCAAATTTATACAGCAGCTCAGGCTTACAAAATTTACGTGCAAAATCATTCTTGCAAGGATTGTAGATCAATTGGCTTGCCATCATATGTGGGATTTTAAACAGAAATCATTCAATGTTGGCGAAAAACAGCAAAAGTCAGCTGAACCACTCGCTATATTTGGCAAAACGTGCATATATGTGGCAACGCTGTTAAGGCGATAGTTACTTATCGATGATGGGTAAATCTGGCTTTGAGAAAACCAAATCGTTTAACTCTAGCATTAAATTAAATTTGCGTTTAGCTAATCGAAAATTTAACCGGACATTGAGAAATTGGGCCTTAGTGTCGACGTGATACGATGTTGATGTGATTTGAAAACGACTCTGAATCGACGTCGACGTCGACGACGACAACGGGAATACGGGCGATTGTTTTCCAACACTGAAATATCATTGGGAGTCGCAGTGGAAACAGCTGTTCTTTTTTTGTTTTGATTGTATAGCGGCGTGAAATTCTTACGGCAGACGGTTACGTGCTTCGGATGAGATGACTATGAGAAGGTTTCTAATTAAACTATGGCAACAGTGCGATGTGCGGCAAAAGCTGCCTAGTACTGTCATTGCCAGTGGTCGGATTACCAACTACAACTGGAGCAGTCGTCGTTCGTTTGCCAGCAGTATTAAACCAAATCCAAGTGAACGTGAAAGACCACATTGCAATGTAGGCACAATTGGACATGTTGATCATGGCAAGACAACGCTTACGGCGGCAATTACCAAAATACAATCCAAAAAAGGTCTAGCCGACTTTATGTCTTATGAACAAATCGATCGAGCGCCTGAAGAGAAAGCACGCGGCATCACCATAAATGCCTGTCACATTGGTTATGCCACAGCGGATCGTACCTATGCTCACACAGACTGCCCCGGGCATGCGGACTACATTAAGGTGAGTCCTTTTGTTAGTTTTCAAGAAATCAATTTATTTATAATATCTTCCAGAACATGATTTCTGGTGCCTCACAAATGGATGGCGCTATCCTAGTGGTCGCCGCCACAGACGGGCAAATGCCACAAACACGTGAGCATCTGCTGCTGGCCAAACAAGTTGGCATACAGCGCATTGTGGTGTTCATCAACAAAGCGGATCTAGTTGATCAGGAGGTGCTTGAACTAGTAGAGATTGAAATGCGCGAAATGTTAACGGACTTTGGTTTCGATGGTGTCAACAGTCCAGTGATTTGTGGCTCTGCACTGCTGGCTCTACGCGACGACCCGTCCCCGTTTGGTGTGCCTGCCATTGAGGAGTTGCTGCAGCATTGCGACACATACATACCAACACCTCAACGGGATGTTAAAGCGCCCTTCATACTGCCAATAGACAATGCGTTTACGGTGCCTGGACGCGGCACTGTTGTCGTTGGCACCATCAAGCGCGGCACTATATTGCGCAATGCCGATGCAGATCTCTTGGGCTTCAATCAGAACCTTAAAACCAGTGTCAGTGATATACAGATCTTTCGCAAGAGCGTGCCGCAAGCGCTTGCCGGTGATAATGTGGGGGCCTTATTACGTGGCATTAAAATTGCATCTGTTGAGCGCGGCATGCTGTTATGTGCAACTGGCTCAGAGGATATATCCAATCACTTTGAGGGCTCCATGTATTTGTTGTCACGGGCAGAGGGTGGTCGCTCCAAGCCCATGCTCTCCAAGTATATACAGCAGCTATTCAGCATGACATGGAATCAGCCAGCTCGCATTGATATAGGTAAGTTGTTGATTTCATTATTGCATGCTCTTATGGTGTCTGTTTTTTTAGTGCCAAGTGAATCGATGTTAATGCCTGGCGATCATGGGCAGGTGCGCGTCACATTGATGCGTAAAATGGTCATGACACCCGGCCAAGCGTTTACTATACGCGAAAATGGAGCCACGGTGGCAACGGGCATGATTACCACACGGTTGCCATCACTCGATCTGCCCAAAAATAAACTATCAAAAGCGCCCGTTAACTGCTAACAGCTTTTATTAGACGCATATATTTCGTCTATGTACAAATTCTTTTGTTTAAATTGATTGTACATGTGTTATGTATTTAATATATATATATATATAAATATTTAGCATATTTTAAACAAATGCTAAGTTTTAAACTTTTCAATTATTGTTTTGTTGGGGATCCATATTTTGGAATCGCTCTAATACATACTACGTATAAGTTACAAAAAATATGAGAATACATAAATTGAATACATCGAATTGGTACAACTATAGCGCTCTATATATATGTATGTATGTATGTATAGTTATTATCTTAACACTTACAAGTCTCTGTATTGCAAACGGCTTTTTTTAAGGCAACAAATCGGCCTTATGTATACATATTATTATGTTTTGTTAAGTACATTTTGTATAATATATATGTGTATAATTTAAGGTACAAGGTTAATCTTTTATTGCAACTTAGGAATGCTTCTTTTATGTTTTGTTGGGAGTTTCACTCCCGGCACATGTAAATATTTATATTGCATTGGTTCGAAACCTTCTTTCAACATTTAAAGCTACAAATCAACTAAAACGGCGGGCAAGGCGTTTTTAAACAGGGTCAGCAAGGGGGTGGATTATTTTAAACTAAACAGGAACTACATTTTGAAAATACATCAACATCATTTAGCTAGGACTTAGGTATAATACAAAACAAAAAAAATTAAGTACGAAAACACAATTGCGATCACGTCAAAATGGCAAACGTTCAATCAACGCATAGCATACAATATTTAGATTTTTGTGAGGAATTCATCGAGATTTAAATGCGGCGGTAGCTCAATTTCCTCCAGCTTAATATCACTGTACTTGAATACCACCTTGAAGGGATGTATGAAATTTTGATCCATTGTAAACTCATCGCTCATCTTCGGCTGTAATAGAATTCAAAATGTATTAAGAAGTGAAACATATAAGAAATTATGCTTAGTTTTACCATTTGCCGCTCATTTAGTTTCTGTGTTAGTTTGTCCAGAAATACGTTGGTTATCTCACTTTCGTAGTCATCCAGCTTGTATGATTTCATAACCTTAAGTACCTGGGCCGTATTAAGCGACGTACACAGATCGCAAATTGTTTGCACATCCTCCTCACTCTTGCGGGACTGCAACAGCTGCGATACTTGATTCAGTGGCGCCAGAGGTAACAACACCTCATTAGACTGTAAATTCAAAACGTGATGAATTCATGACTTAAGTTCTAAGAGAATTCTTTCTTACCATTCTCTTATCGCGCACCCAATCCTCAATGCAGCCCAGATTATAACGTATTATCATGCCCGTCTCCCACATGCAGATATCGCCGCGCAGCATCAAATAATTGAGCGCAACTGCACATACAAAGTACAGCAGTTGGCTGAATATTTGCTCACCATAGACACTGTCCAGTCCAAAGTGTTGGAATTGTTTATAAAAGTGTTCCAGCTGACCGATCAGCTGCTTCCATGCTGGCACATTGCCTTGATCTGGTGATGCGGCAGCATCAGCATTCCTATTGCGCATGCCATGGGCATGACGAGTGCGCTGAATCTCATCATTGTTTAATATGGCCGGCACAATCTTGGCATCGAGTAATCCCTGTATTTGCATGACGAGCGCTTGATATAGATTCACAATAAGATCGAGTATTACGCGACGGTATTCGTAGAGATTGAAATTCTTTAATTGCTGTTGGTTTTGTTTCTCCGTATTGAATTTAACATATTCCTCAACATCGCCGTATTGCTTTAATAAATTCAGTAGCCTGCAATACGAATAATTATAGCAAACTTTTTGGTAAGATCTTGAAAATCTTAGACTTACGTGATTGAGTTGACCAACCAAATGACGCGATTTTCAATTGGATGCGGTGTTCTATGCATTTTCTTGATTTGCATTACAAATTTACTAAGCAGCTCGCGCACATCCTCATCCGCATTGGTTAGATCAGTATAACTAAAAGATAGATGGATTAATAAAGTGAAAGATTTTTGTTTGATTTACGCCTACCGTATACACATAAAGATGAGATATGCTGGAAAGCCGGGCAGTAGACCGACCACAGTGCGCGGTGTTAGACTGCTAAGCAGACGTTGCAAGATTTTGTCCAGATCACTGTTGTGGAACTTCATCAGACCCAGCGGATTTTGAGACTTTTGTTTGGTTACATTGGCGCCCACATCGTTGCTGCTATTGCTGTTGGCCTTGTTGCGTATCATTTCCTCCTCCAGCTTGTGCTCCAGCTTGCCGCCATCCTGCCTGTACGCCTTTAGCTTGGCATTGGCCAGCTTCAGCTCATCCTGCACTTGCAGATATTGGGTTATGGCCTTTTTAAGCTCCAGTCGCAAATAGCGATCGTTCTGTTTAAGTGTGTCCACATTGGCCTGATCAAACTCATCGATGCTCTTGAAGAGCACCTCTTGCATTTCATCCTTTTCCGCATTGAGCCTTTCGATGGACTGTGTCATTTCCACCAACTTGCTGTTGTGCTCGTCCGTGATTGCCTTTAGCTCCGACTCCAGTTGCCTGTTGACCAGCTTCTGTGATTGGAATGCCTCCATTACCTCATGCACATTGCTGGCATGTAGACTCTCTGGCTCAATGGAGCGCAGCGATTGGCTTTGTTGCAATAGTACCGCTTTCAATTGAATGCATTCCTCGCGACGTCTACGCACCTCCTCCTGCAGTGCGGCGTGTTGCGCTAAGGGGGCATAGGGGAAGGAAAAAGGAATGGAAACAATTAATATAACAATTGTGTAAGAACTGGAGGCAATTACGAATTTTACCATTGAGCTCGTTGATCTCAACACCGTGCTTAATGCTCGTGCGCAGCTGATCGTAGTCGCTGCGTAGCTTCTCGTTCTCTACCTCAAGCTCGGAGACGCTATTTGGCAAAGTGTGTGTGTGTGGGTGTAATATACATAATTGTAATTAGACTACCGCTAACTGTTTGTGTTTTTGTTGTCTTTCAAATGATATTTGGCTAAGTGTGTTTGATGCTTACCGGAATGAGTCCTCAGTGGGCTTATTGCGACTTGCCAACTTGACGTACTGTTCCTGCAGGCTTCTGTGCTTTAGCTTCTCCTCCTCCAGTATGGAACGCAGCTTGACCACAATGCTGGTGTTATCAAAGAATGAATCTAACATAAAAGAAAAACCAATTACATTGTGCTTTAGATCGAAGGTAGTGTTGGGTAAACATTGCTCACTTTGGTGAACATGTTCACTTGTTCTTTTCTTCAAAGTGAGTTAACTCCCTCACTTTGCTCGGTTGCTCACTACTCACTGTTCACTTGTTCAGTACATTGCTCCTTATTGCTCCTTGCTGAGCACTGAACATGTCAAATGAACTGTGAACAACTGAACAGTGGTCAAGTAAGCAACTGAACATGTTCACCCGCTCAGTTTAATGAACAACTCTTTTTCGTTCACTCACTCATGAGCAACCCAACACTAATCGAAGTTAATGCCATCAGTTTACCATTCTTGTTCATCAAATCCGGCGACCTATTAATGTCCAAGGTGTTTCTAGCAGATCCATAGCCAATGTCATCCTCGTTCTGACTGGACGCATTGCTGGCAGAGCGTGTATGCCGCATGCCATAGCTGCCAATGCCATTATGGTGTTGTTGCTGAAACCGACTCAGCTCCTCCTTGAGTAAGTAGTTCTCGTTCTCAATCACCTCCTTGTCTTTGATGGCACGCTGATACGCTTCGTTCAGCTCCTTGTTGTCGTATTCAGCTAGCATACGCTCCTCCCGATCACGCTGGCTGCCCTCAGCACTCTTGGCCATTTCAATCATGGAGTCGACCTGCTTGCGCAACTCCTCATTCTCCATGCCCCACTGCTGTTTCTGTTGGGCCCAAACCTCTTGCGTGTGTCCATTCTCTTCGAGCAGTTGCATTTTCTCATCGCGCTCTGATTCCAATTGCTTGTTAAGGGCTTGAATCAATTTATCCTTATCCACACAGGCGGCCTTCACGGCCTTATACTCTTGCTCCACGTTCTTCTTCATTTCCAGCTTCATTCTACGTAAGACAAAAAATGTTTATTAAACATTAAAAATTTAACTTAATATAAATACATACTTCAACACGCTTATCTCGCTGGTCTTGTGCTTGAGATTGCTGTTGTCCCGATTCAGCTCATCAATGCGCTGCTGCATCGATATGATCTTGTTCTCCAAGCCCATATACTTGTTCGTCATATGCGTTATGGTCTTGGCCTCGGCCTTCATACGCTTGAACTTGCGACGTGCCAAAAACCTTCGCACCGCTGCCTGGCAAATGATGATGCTCCTGCGACGCTTCTGGTACGCGCGACGTGCCAGGACACCGCGCACAAAACGCTGTATCTGCACGGCCCGATAGTGATCTCGCATGGCAAAGAATCGATTGCGAGCCAGCATGCCACGCGCATATTGCTGTATGCCGGCGACCGAGTGGCACAAACGCAAATAGCGACGCCGACACAGCCACCCACGTGCATATTTGGACAGGATTAGAGCAGCGCGTGCCTCCCTTAGTTTCTGGGCACGCATGCGAGCCAAGTAGCCGCGTGCATATCGCTGTATGCCATAGACGATGGCTTGGAGTTTGAGATAGCGGCGTCGTTTGATGAAACGTCGCACCACCGACTGCACAATGGTGATGTACTTCTTGCGTAGATTGGCGCGCACCTGCTCCAGATATGCCACTTGTCCGGCTCTAAAAAGATCTGTGTATTGCCAAAACGATACTTGTCCTCGTCCGGTATCCATTTGGCAACAATATTGCGGCAGGATTGCTTCATGTCGTTCTTATCGATTTGATTGCGATGCGCCAACAATTGATATCGCATATAGAAATCGGGATATAGCCAACGCGATGGAAATCCAGCTGCAGAGATGCGCACAGTTTCCAGTACGCCACAGGCGCGCAATTGCTGTATGATCTTGGCTGTTTCCCACTTGAAGGCAATCTTGTCATCATTGGGCTGAAAAAAAAAAGTATGCATGAATTATAATCTTTGCTCTTAATTATATGTGTACTTACTTTTATACAGCGCACATAATGCGGCGTAGTTGCATGCAACGTTGAGATCAAAGAAGCCAAACTCTCCTGAAACTGCGAACCGACGGTTTTCTTATGCTGCTTCGATGGCACTACCTAATAGGAAACAATAGGAAAGCAAGATTAAGTATGAAATGCAAAACACAAAACAAGGAACATGCAGAAGAAAACTAACTCTTCGACGCGTCTCATTGAGTTGCTGTTGCATCCAGATTTGGCGATGTGAAACATTGGACATTGGACAGTGAACAGTGGAATATGGTGGACGACAAGCGTATGAAAATACAAATTAGCAATACAAATATAATACACAAGGAGCAAGGAGAGATTTCAACTAAGTAGCAGTTGCAAACCTGTTTACGATTCGCGCTAATCACGACGCGACCACCCAATGTTGTTGTATTCTTATTGGCATCCGTGCTGAGTGTGTCAACTTCTTCGAGGATCATTACTTGTTTGCATAGCAACATGTTGGACTGGGCCATCACATTGGTTAACTCCTTGGAGACTGTATCACGATTCTTATCCAAAAATCCATTCACATCATACTCAACCGTGTCCGAAAAGTGCTTAATGAAGAAGCCTAAATATAAAGGTAAGTTAAAGCTTTAATAAAATTATTATTGTAAAGAGCTTACTTGTGGTGCCAAAACGTGGTTTCTCAAAATGCGGATATTTGGAACACTTTTCCACCAGCTTGCCGGCCCAGTTCTCATCGGAGCCCTTGGGCATCTGCAAAAAAGAAACAAAACTTTAGGAATAACAAACACAAATGTTATTAGGTACAAACCCTGCACTCTTCGTCGAGCAGATCGAGCACACCAAGGCGGGACTCAATTAGATCAATGCAGGGCTGATTGTCATAGAAATCGATCATGGTCCAAGTGATTCCTTCCTTGAGATACTCCTCCTGTTCAAGCTTGAAAACGTGCTGATTGAATTGCTGTTGGAGCTTTTCGTTCGCATAGTTTATGCAAAACTGTTCAAACGAGTTCACCTCGAACGTTTCGAAGCCGTAGATATCGAGCACGCCAATGAAGCTGCACTGTTTGCTACCATTATACAGACTCTTGTTCAGCACGCCAACAATATACTGAAAGAGCTTTGCATAGATATGCTTGGCCAAAGCATCGCGAGCGGCCATCGCCATCTCGATGTTGTTCGGTATCAGTACATATTCATTGACCGACTCTATCTTACGCATCAATAGCCAGCGACGCAAATCATCAGCATTGATCTTCAACAGATCTCCCGTTACTTGCAGATGCAAATCATTTTGCTGTAAGCAAATACAAATACTTCGATTACTAAATCAAGTCGATTTGGGTATCGTATTTCATTTACAAATATATCACAAGATTCGGTGTCTTCGTCATCACTGCCATCCTTGTACTTTTTGGACACATCAATGTTGCCCAAATGCAGAATGCCAGCAAGTATTTTAACAATATCAGCAATTTGCTGTATGGAGAAACCCAAAACAGTCATTGCCTGCACGGTTTCATTGAACTGATCCGAGTCAGAGACACGTTCAATGTCGGATGCGCCACCCATATTCAAAAACTGATAGCTATCCTGATGATCTAAAAGTAAAAATGTATTTTAGTATAGATATTTTTTTTCTTATAAGTATATATTTTTACCCAGTACAAGCTCGGGATATTTGGCACGCGCCGCGCACAACTGATAGAAGATGTGATAGTTGCGCTCTCCTTGCGCCTGATAGACGACACGAGACTTCTCCAACAAATACGTGTGCATTGTGGCACCTTGCAGATACATTACGCCCATCTTGTTCGTGAAGAGTAGTTTGGTGAACTTGCCGAAACGTGAGCTATTGTCATTGCGTGTGGTCTTGGCATTGCCAAAGGCCTCCATGATCGGTGAAGATGCCAGCACCTTGCGCTCGACCTGTGTCTCCGACTCGGAACCGCCAACAGCAGCAAAATAACGCATCGCATACTTGGCCGAAACGGTTTTGCCAGCGCCCGATTCACCGCTTACAATGATGCTTAGATTGCAATTCTCACGCTCCAGTTTTGTGTAGGCCTCCTCCGACAGCGCAAAGATATGCGGCTCCAGATCACCCATGGCATGGCCACGATACGCGCGTATAATATTGGGCCCATATAGCGGCAGATCCGCATACGGATTGATGGCCACCAGTATAATGCCACAATAGGTGTAAATGATTTGACGCTCACAGAAACGCACACGAAGATTATATAGTACACCCGGTTCGTGTAGATACGACAAGGTGGTCAAATCGTTTTGACCAACCAGAATGGCGGGATTACGCAGCGGCGGCAAATCACTGCCATCCTGCTTCAGTTTAATCTCTTTTAAGGCACCCGATTCGGTTTGAATTTTTAAAAAGCCGTCACCCTTGCGATAGCTATCCTCCAATGTGGCACTCTCCCACACCTCTTCCGCATGAGGTATCCAAATCTTGGAACCCTATGAATCAAACACACACAAGAATTAAATAAGTTGTTAATGAAATGTATAAACATGACCTGCGACAAGCTGGTAAGGTAGAGCTTGAGCCGCATAAAGCTCTGTGCTTGTCGTAAGCCGCAAAGCACACAAACACACACACAAATATACATACATACATAGGCAAATGATGACATGAACATGACATATTAATTGAAACGAAAAAGCAACACGCTTATCAGTGTGAAAGTTCTGATAAGACAGTGATTCATTTTTCTAATATGTATATGTCTTGTGTCCCCGCTAAAAATGCACCATGACTCTCTGCCATGACATCAATATAAGCAAGCGCCTCTGGACTGCTGCTTGTAAGAAATCAGACATGCAAAAATGAAATTGGCGCACAAACACACACACACACATATAAGCACACAGAGTGCACGTTGTTATTGTTATTATGTATGCGTTTTTATAAGCCCCCCATTCTTAACACTATTGGTCGACGACGACGACAGCACAGAGCAATTGCCAACAATGCACTTGTAGGGCATCAATATATAATATGTGTAATGTACCTTTGCGTATAACATCTCCTCGCTTGACATGATTACAGCGTGATGTTTTTCCTATCCAAGTAATCCAAGTACAGCTCTAATATCACTTAATGCGCCTCCCCACCGCTACTCCAAACATAAGCAGTGATGAGTTTGATGTGCGCATAAAACTTGTTAGTTTTGCCTTTTCAATTTCAATTGAATTTGGGTTAAACAAATTGCCGTTTTTTTCTTCTAGCTGTTGTTTGACTTGTATTGTTTCCGTTCGCCTTTGGGTTTTTTCTTTTATTATTATTTTTATATTCTGTTTGTTTTTAGAGTGTCATTTTCGAAAAATTGAATTTTTACTTCTTTTTTTTATTGAATTTAAACTAATTAAACATAAATTTTTGCTACATTGGTAATTTTGAAGACACCTAACAAACAAAAACAGTTCGCCTCGTCGCCGTCTCTAAACTGATTTGACTGACGTAGAATGTTGTGTGTTGCCAAAAGAGCAGGGTTGTCACAGCACACCAAAGATCTGGCCAAAATGTGCGGTGCGGCAAATGCGTATGTATTTATTATAGAATGACTCTTTACAAGTAATATAATTTTATTTTAATTAAATATTGGTTATCTCATAGCATTTTATTATATATAATTTCGAATTTAAGTTTTTCGCGGCAGTTAACGCTATACGATTTACAGCACTGTCTGAGTTTTGTTAGCCGTTTGCCAGCACTGCAAGTATGCGTCGCAGCTGCAAATGTCAATATTTCCCGCGCAAACCAGAACAGCGCGTTGTCCACAAGCTCGTCAACAACTTTACTCGCAGCTGCTCTAATTTGTTGTAAAAAATAATAAAACGGAGTTATTTAAACATAAAATATGTCAAGTCCCGCACGTTCACCTAATGTTGGTTCTGTTACGCCAAAGCAAGGAGCGCGCACGCCCACAAGGGGTAAGTTGTTGCATTGGTATTAAGCCCACAAAATAATAACATGTAAATTCTAGGCATTGCTGTGCAGGATGTAGATACGCCAATGCGTATGGGACCAGGCCGGCTGCCGATGAGGCCCTCCGATAATGTTAGTCTGCCGCCCACGTCGCCAGCAAATATCAGTCTGCCTGCCACAAGCCCAGCGCGCGGTCTTGGTGGCATGAGTGAGATTGATTTAAGTTCGCCGCTTAACTATGGCACGCCCAGCTCGATGGGCTCTATACGCACACCGCGTTCGGGCATACGTGGTACCCCATTGCGAGCGCGCCCAGATATTCGCACGGATAAGCGCATCCGTCAAGTGGCCATTGGAGGCACCTCGGGTGTATGTATCTAACCTACTTGAAATGCTTAACTACTTACTAACGTATTCCTTACAGCTGGAACCTATTGCTGAAAAAGGTTCAGAGACGGATCCTGTGTCCGAGGCCTCACAAGCACCACAACTAGTTGTTTGGGGCACCAATGTGGTTGTCAGCCAGTGCAAGTCCAAGTTCAAGTCATTCATCATGCGCTTTATCGATCCAAGTGCCGAACAGGATGAGATATCGGAGAACATTGATGTTAATCAGCCATTGTACTTACAAAAGCTGGAAGAGATTCACACATTGGAGGAGCCCTACCTAAATCTGAACTGTGCGCATTTGAAGACCTTCGATCAGGACTTGTATCGCCAGTTGATATGCTATCCACAGGAAGTAATACCCGGCTTTGATATGGCCATTAACGAGATGTTCTTTGAACGCTATCCGGCCGCTCTGCTCGAGCATCAGATTCAAGTGCGTCCCTTCAATGCGGACAAGACACGTAACATGCGCTCTTTGAATCCTGAAGATATGGATCAGCTTATTAGTATAAGTGGCATGGTTATACGCTCTTCGAACGTCATACCGGAAATGCGTGAGGCATTCTTTATGTGCAACATCTGCTCCTTCTGCACCACCGTCGAAGTGGATCGCGGCCGCATATCACAGCCAACGCTTTGCACCAATTGTAACACCAATCATTGCTTCCGCATCATACACAATCGTAGTGAGTTTTCGGACAAACAGCTCATCAAGCTGCAGGAGTCACCGGATGACATGGCCGCTGGCCAGACACCACACAATGTATTGTTGTATGCCCACAATGATCTGGTGGATAAAGTGCAACCGGGCGATCGCATTACTGTCACTGGCATCTATCGTGCCACGCCTCTTCGTGGTAAGGGACTGGGTGTTAAGAGTGTATACAAGACGCATATAGATGTGGTCCACTTTCGTAAGGTGGATAACAAGCGACTGTACGAGGAGGAAGAGGGGTAAGCAGTAACTTTCTCTCTTCTTTAAATAGCTTGTTATTAAACTTTATTTGCATTTGCAGCAAGGATCACATTTTTCCACCGGAACGCATTGAGCTGCTGCAGTTGCTTTCAAAGAAGCCCGACATCTATGATCGCCTGGCACGTGCCATTGCTCCATCGATTTATGAGAATGATGACATTAAGAAGGGTATTCTGCTGCAACTCTTTGGTGGCACCAAGAAGAAACATGCTGCTCTAGGTCGCCAGAACTTTAGATCCGAGATTCATCTGTTGCTTTGCGGTGATCCCGGCACATCCAAATCACAAATGCTGCAGTACGTCTACAATTTGGTGCCACGTTCGCAGTACACCTCAGGCCGTGGCTCATCCGCTGTGGGCTTGACCGCCTATGTAACCAAGGATCCAGAGACACGTCAACTGGTTCTACAAACGTAAGTGATTCAATTGCTCACAAGGGCTTTATTTAAAATGTTATTCAATAATTTTCTAGCGGCGCTCTTGTGCTGGCCGACAATGGCGTCTGCTGCATTGACGAGTTTGACAAAATGAACGATTCCACACGCAGTGTTCTCCACGAGGTAATGGAACAGCAGACCCTCAGTATTGCCAAGGCAGGCATCATTTGTCAACTGAATGCACGCACTTCCATATTGGCAGCTGCCAATCCTGCCGAGTCGCAATGGAATAAGCGCAAAAATATCATCGATAATGTCCAGTTGCCACATACGCTTTTGTCTCGTTTTGACTTGATTTTCCTGGTTTTGGATCCCCAAGATGAACTCTTCGATAAGCGTTTGGCCAGCCATTTGGTATCTCTATACTATGTGACACGCCATGAAGAGGAGGATACTATGTTTGTAAGATACAGTTGATTGCAAACTTAATGAAGATGAATTCTTATACTAATTAGTCTTTATGCCTTGTAGGATATGAGCGTGCTGCGTGACTATATCGCCTATGCTCGGGAGCATATGTCTCCTACGCTGTCGGATGAGGCACAACAGCGTCTGATTCAGGCGTACGTTGATATGCGTAAGGTAGGCGCTGGTCGTGGTCAAATTTCGGCCTACCCCCGTCAGCTGGAAAGCCTGATACGTTTGTCAGAGGCACATGCCAAGGTGCGACTTAGCAATGAGGTTGAATTGCAGGATGTAGAGGAAGCTTGGCGTCTACATCGAGAGGCTCTAAAGCAGTCGGCTACAGATCCCCTGTCGGGTAAAATCGATGTTGGCATCCTTACCACTGGTTTGTCCACAGCTGCTCGCAAAAAGCGCTCTGATCTGGTGGCTGCCATCAAAGAAAATCTCAAAAAGAAGGGCAAGGTTCCGACGGTGCCATACCAGAAACTATTTAAGGAGATCAAGGAGGGCTCTCAAATTGTAAGTTTTTCTATAATAGCAATGTTCTTAATGCTTAACTTATTTGTCCATTATTATAGCTCATCACTCGTGAACAGTTTGAAGATGCTCTGAAAGAGGTTCAAGATGAAGGTGCCATAGTTGTTATGGGCAAAAACACCATTCGAATTTGTTAAATTTCATTACAGCATAACCATCTTAATCAATCATCCATTCCTAGTATTACGCGAAAAAGTTTTTCAATAAAGAATTTGTTTTAAATATAAATATATATATACAATTCTGATGTATAATTTAAACATGCCGCCATAAAAATATTTTCCGATAATTTGCAACCGATAAATCAAGGTTGCCCGCCAATAGTTTCAATGCTATAAGTGTTACCGTGTTAAAAAAATACTGAATGCCTGCATGTATGTTGACAACTCTATTGCAGATTACCGCACTCGCTCTATTGAGCGAGACAACAAGCGAACCATTAATAAGCAGGCACAAGCACGGCATAACAATAAATGCTTTGTTTTCCAAGCCCTGCTACGAGCGTAGTAAAGTTTGGATTGTACGAGCGAGCAGCAGGACGTTGCGTCACCACACAGCCACCACCTACCATCCCCCTCACACCCAGCTCAAACGGCAGTCAAGGAGATCAGCTGACGACGACGGCGGCGGCACCATCACCAGCACCAGCACCACCAAACACAGTAGCAGTAGAAGCAGCCGGAGCAGCAGCAGCGGCTTCACTGTTTTATCATGTCTACAACCTCATCCGGCACATTGGAGGGAACACTGAGCAAATGGACAAACGTAATGAAAGGCTGGCAGTATCGCTTCTTTGTCCTGGACGAGAATGCGGGCCTGCTATCCTACTATACGGTAAGTGATCAACACTGCTCACTCGGTGTTTGCGTGTGTGTGTGTCACTTGACAAGTGATGGAAAACGGTTATTTTTATCTACTTAAACTGGTGCAGCTTTAATTGTTATCTTATCTGCCAGGCAAAAGCAAACAACGTCGCTTCAACCATGGGCCGACAATTAATCAAATTGTAACATATATACACATGTACATATATGCTTATTATACATAAATGAATGTACATATGTAAGTGAATTTATGCTCTGCAATTTCTTCTTTTTGTTTTGTCCGAATTTGCATTATGTACAGATTGAAATCCAAAGCGTTCTGCGTGTTTGTTTAAATACTATTTTTTTTAAATTTATTATTATTATGATTGAATTTACATTAACTTGAATTGGTTTTACTGCGCTTAGGGGTATTGTAGGACTTTGTATAGAAATCATAAAATCCATAAAACATTAACAATATTACAAATATAAAGTAAAGGAATACCCGAGCATCCACACCACAACTTATCGACACAATTGTTGCATGGAGTAGTATCATTGTAAACTGCATCATTTGCATAACAGTAATCGACTTCTTCACAGGCATAAGAGCACGCACAATTCTCTTATCAGCGACAGCAGCAATTAGATAATATGAATACATAATTATATGTATGACGGAGTTAATAAATACAGGGAATAGCGCATCACAGCCTGTAATCAGAAAAAAAGGAGAGAATTATTACCAATGTTAACAATAATGAATAATAAGTACATACCACTTTTGTCATTATAATTAATTAGCACATAGATGAGCGTTAATGTGGTTAAGTGATGAAACACGTGCAATTTGGTGACTTGATTTTGCTTCTTGCGTAGCACAAATATAACAGTTTCTATAAGCTCCGAGAGCTTAAGCCAGAAGAGGAAATATGCCAAATTAAAATGTCGCTTCATGCGTTGGGGTGTCTCCTCCAAAACGCTGCATCTCCAAAAATATATAATATTTTTCTCAGTGATGTGCAGAATCTGTGTAGTTAAAACAGGATTTTCAATATATACAAATAATAATTTAATTCTTATTCTTACCTCATAGACAACATAGATGCATGAAATGACCTGCACAATATTATGGACTATGATCAGCTTTTTCAGTTCAAATGGTTTGCGAAATTGCATAAAGCTTGAAAATAGAAAGAAAAAAAATATGAAAATTCAATTAAAGCACGTAGCAACACCAAAATAAATCATTTGAATTGTTAATTTTGTTTTTTTGCTGTGCAAAGTGCAAAGTAAAATTCTTTAGCTATTCTAGCTAATCCATACTTACGTTGGACCCACTTGCGTAACTAAATACAAATATATTCCCAGAACAGTAAACATAAACCAAGGAGTCGACATAATCTCAGGATGATTGATCCTATAGTCTAAATATAATCCAACAAAAAACAATTATTAAAAAAGTATAGAGAAAAAGGTATTAAATGATCATGTTATCTCTCACCTGCTTCACTTGTATCCATGTCCATATTTGATCGATTCCTGGATAGTCCTGCTGACTATAAGTCTTTATACAATATATATATGAGTACGGATTTGATTTTTGGACAGGCAAAAGCTTTGCGTTCCAACGCGACCGACTTATCGTTGAGGTGTGAGCCATTGTCAAATGTTCGCATTGATTTTAATCAGCCTGCATTAATTTATGCAAAAAAGAACTCATTTGGAATTGTGTCGTCGTCTGGCAGGGGAACTGCTTACAACGTCATAGAAACAAAAAAAAACCCTACGCATGCCGCATTGTTTTGTCCATTTCTGCTTGCGTAGTTCGCTTATATATATCTTTTCTTTTTCTTTCTTTCATTTTCAGTCCAAGGAAAAGATGATGAAGGGCGTGCGCCGTGGCTGTGTACGCTTAAAGGATGCCCTTATTGGCATTGATGATCAGGAGGAGAATACATTTACCATAACTGTGGATCACAAGACCTTTCACTTTCAGGCAAGTACTCAGGAGTTTATGTAAGATCGTTTCATATCTGTATTTCTTTATCTTTCTCAAAAGTGTCTAATACACCCATTGTTAAAAATGATACCTAACGGGGTATTTGGAATTTACCATTTCGATTGAAATACTTTGTATTAATGCATTTTTATGTACACGGCATAACTTTTGAACCCTTAAGTAACACTTTCATGCTTCAATTTCAAATACGCACTGATCGTAATTTATGCAGCACATGTATTTAGCATACACTTTCAGTATAGGGCATTCTTAAATTAACACAAAACGTGTTACAATGCACCCTTGAACAGAATATGCAAATAACATTCCAAAGAATATATTGTTAATAATCCGAGAGTATTAGGTCTTCGGCTTTGCTATATTGTATTGATTGTTAATTTTACTGATTTTGTGTATTTCTGTTTTTTGCTTTGGCTGTTCAACTTTATAACGATAAAACTTATTGGCAAACGGAACGAACCACCCAACCACTACTCAACCACACACATGTATGTATATGCAGGCGCGGCACGGCGATGAGCGTGAGCAATGGGTGCGACGTCTGGAGGACACAATACGACGGCACGCGAATCGTTCGCGTCTATGGGATAGTCAGAGCGCCTTTTACCTTGCCGGTGGCTATACGAAGGAGTCAAGTGGCAACGGCAAACGGGCCAATCACTTGGAGCTTGTCGCACGACGTGTCTCCGAAGCGGATGCCTATTTGCAGCTTATGATAGAGCAAAGCAATGTGAGTGTGTGTTGGTGTGTGTGTGTTGAAGTTAGAACCTAACTATTATATAAATCCTAATTTCAGTCGTTGGACAAACGTATCGCTGAGCTGAGTGACGCCACGGAGCAGGCCAAGTGCAAGGCGTTGCAGGATAACGCAAGTGTGAGTACGACAGTCAACTTTATTAACAAAAAGGACAATTAATCTACGCAGTCTTTGTCTTTGACGCTTGGCTGGGTAAAGCTCACCTCCAGGCACAGCTCATCGCGAAAGTCATTCGATATCTTTTGCATCTCCTCGAACGATAGACGCCAATGGTTGGCATCCACATGCATAAAACGTCCCGAATCCTGACACGAACGCACCTGACGCACAGCAACAATGGTGCTGGCCTGGATGGCTGCATCACGGCCGCACAGGCACATTGTGGCATTTAGTGGCAGTTGATCGTTTGGTGTCACCAGCCAAATGACAAACACATGTTCCTTGGGATTGGTTAGACGATGAGCCGGCTTCTTGCGTTTACGCAAAAGTACTGTTGTCTTGCAAATGAGCACCACGACAGGCACATCGCCCTTCAGATGTGCAAACGGCTCGGGCAGCAAACTATTGTAGACGCTGCGAGTAGGCGACGGCGGCTTGAGCACCTGCTCTTGCTGCTGCAACAAAGTACCTGCATAGGCGAGCAATCCGATAATTTGATTCTGTTTAAACTGACAGCTACGTGGCTCAAAGAACAGCTTGGCGCGTTCGCCCTCGCGCACCTGATGGCATCGATTGGTGGCTGCAATTTCCTTATTATGATCATATAGATAGTGCAGCAAGAGCAACTGGCTATCCAAACGGCGATGACAGTTCTCAAACAGGCAGTCACTGGAGCCACAGGCTATAACTAGCGGCTCCTCTTCATCCGTTTCTGTTTGTTTCTTTGCCTGCGGCACATCTGCTCCATCTCCTTCTCCATTGCCGCCTAGAACCTTGATATCTGGTTGCAATAGCTCAATGTCATCTTCATCAATCGTTATCTGACGCAGACTTTTCTCCAAATCCGTCATATGGCTTCGGCAAATGTCTGAGACACGCTTTTTACTGCGCTCAAGCTGCTTGTTACAGTGCTTCTTATAACGTTCAAACTGTTTGCATACATCGTCCAAGCTATAGTCCTTGGTTTTAGCACGTTTATCAGCCATTTTGGGTTGTGGTTAACTCTAAAATTAATTTTTGAACAGGTAAATCGCGTTGTAAATAGTTTATAACGTTTAGAATTTTGTCATTTGAGTCAATGTTTGCCTTGAACAACATTAAATCAGATGAATTATTGATTTTTGAATGCAAGTTCAGGGTTAGCCTGAGGCATATTATTAGATATGCAAGAGGCAAAACAAGGCATGAGAACTTTTGCCAGCTAGCGCCAGCTGTAGCAATACACCAGCTGCTCATTTCTTTGGCAAACTTCGAGCCAAACTGTATTTCGGCACACAAAACAAATATCCACGTGTTCTAAGGCAGACGGGCGGGCGGGGCACATTGGGGCAGTCCATCCGACATGGTTATTTAATCGAGGTCTTGACACCTTTTTGTGTGTTTAGCTTTTGGTATTTATTTATTTTATTCGTTTGGTTTTTTTGCAGGCCATGTTGGATCATATTAAACACTCGATTGTAAGTCTACAAATTGCCAAAAATATGGCGCACCCCATCAATGGCATTTACAATGGCCCCACCACAGCAGCAACAACAACTGGCATGATGGCAGCAACAAAAGCAGCGGGCATCGCTGCATCTGCGGGGGGCGGCGGCAAGGCAAACGAGGCACACAAGAGCGACGATGACGATGATTCAGCAACGGAAAATGGTAAATGTCATACATTTAAATGCAAATTCTATTTAGCCGGTCACATTTTTGGGACATGTTCATTTGATTTGTCCCATGAGTGTGTGAGGAAGTATTCACTTTGCCATAGGGCTGACAGAGTTCTGATGACTCCCTGGAAAATATCAACTCTGGGAGATAAACTATTATCTAAATGTGTTAACTTAGTTAAAAAATTTTACATTTATGTATCCGAATGGCAAAATAATATAGGGTATAGCTGTATCGGTGTTCGTTGTCCGTTTGCTCATTTGGCCTGATTACTATGCAAATATGCAATAAATTTATTCTCTTATTCTGGTGTAGAGTATACAAGTTGTTAGTGTACAATTGCAACTGAAACAATTCTTATGTATAAAAATATATGCATAATGTGTATTCATAGCAAGTATTCAGGGTCACACACATACATATACACAGAGGCCAAGTTGGCAATTGAAATAACGGTGAAATGCGATTGATTTTCTTATTTTCCGTTTAATTACAGCAACCACAGCACCATTGGGACTTATTGTACCTGAAACCTCTTATTCGAGCAGTGAAGGTGAAGAGGACTTCTATGATGCATACGATGATCCGTTTACAAGTGTGGGCAGCTCCCCAATTGGTTGGTAAGTGAAAAAAAATCAAACAAAAAACAAAACAGTATGCTGACACCAGTGCAATAGATAAACAACAAATAGTTATCTCCTTGGGGCTGCTAGGGTTGCCATGTGAACGAATGCCGGTTCACTTAACGCCTACAACTGCACAAACATACAGACATACGGTCATAGGTGTATAATTTTATAGTCTGTCCTCTCTCTGTTTAATTTTTAATGCGCATGCGCTTGGTCCCATGCCTATGCATATTGCATTTAAGGAATCGCACACACAAACATGCGAGAAGCGTACGTAGTATTTAAGTTGGTCAGTCGCCTGTGAATAATATATGCAATTCTCGCCAAGTAGTGCCCTAAGCCGATTTGGCAACGCCAATACGTCACAGCTGACGAACTGTTTTTTCGTCCACAGCTCAGGACATCGGGGACATCGCACGATTTACGAGCTCTGTCCTGTCAGTTTGTAATTGCGCTCGTCGCCTGACTGTTGACTGTGCGCCTTCCTTTGTTTGTTTTCTTTTGGTTTTTTTCTCATTCGCCTAATACACATTTGTGTACATAGAAAACGACTTCAATATTGGCGATATTGGCAAAGGTCTTTTGTTTGCTTTTCGGTGCTGTGTATGTAACTGCGTTTCCTTGGTTTTGCTGGTGCAGTTGGGTGTATGTGTAATCAATTTCGTTTGTTGCGCACATCTGGCGCCTCAAAGTATGCAAAACAAAAGATTGCCGTCACCGTTTTAAAGACTCGCGTGCAGCTTAAATTGCATTTGTAAGTGCATCTCTGACAGCATCGCTCGCCAGTATTGCCATGTTTAAGAAGTGGGTACGTCGCGTTAGTCTTAGGTAAGCACCACTTTATGCAAGGGTGTGTGCGTGTGTATTGCATGTTTTGGCCGTCTACACTTGTATGTTGTATTTATAAATTGTAAATGAACCAAGGGATATATGGAGGGGGGCCGCCAAAAAAAGAAAGAGAGAGAGTGAGAGACAACGCGTGGCAAGGCTTACATCATGCCAAAAGAGCTTAAGTTTTGTCAATTTCTCATATTCATAAATAATGAACATACTCTAGTTGAATATTAATCAACAAGTTCGGAATTTTCGTTTGCAGTGCCACCCGTGGCTTTGCCGAGACATCGCTCACACATGAAAGCTATGACGATGCGTCGGGCGGAGCATCAAACCCAGCAACAGCCACAACAACCATATCGGCAGCGGGAACAACAACAACAACAGGAGCTGTAACGTTGCCCGAAATCGATGAGACCGGGTCAAGCAAAGTGCCGAGCTCACGCTCAAGCTATGACAATGGCATCGATTATGATGCCCTGTATGAGGAGGAGGAAGAAATGGACCTCAGCATGGAAGCGCATGGCTCAATGATAACGCATCTGTTGTCACAGGTGAAGATCGGCATGGATCTAACTAAGGTGGTGTTGCCCACATTTATATTGGAGCGACGTTCCCTGCTTGAAATGTATGCCGATTACTTTGCCCATCCCGATTTGTTTCTCAAGTAAGTTTTAGTTTCATTTTGAAATTAGAATTCAACTAACATTTTTGGATACTTTAAAGAATATCGGACCTGGATGACCCACGTGATCGTATTGTGCAAGTTTGCCGCTGGTATTTAAGCGCTTATCACGCCGGACGTAAAAGTGCGGTGGCCAAAAAGCCGTACAATCCCATACTGGGCGAGGTATTTCAATGCCATTGGGATCTTCCAGGTAAAAGTATATTCTCAATCTCAAATAAAGCTTTATTTTTATATCTTGACTTATTACCAGATGAATCCGAAGACGGGCAAGAGGTGCACGATGGTCCCGTGCCTTGGTGTCGCCGAGATCAGCTAACATTCTTAGCTGAGCAAGTGTCGCATCATCCGCCAAGTGGGTTTTAATAACCTTAACAAAGCCTTATTTATAAATCTTTTATTTTTTGTGCACAGTTTCAGCCTTTTATGCCGAGCATTATAATAAGAAAATTACATTTACCGCTCACGTTTGGACTAAGTCGAAATTTTTGGGACTTTCGATTGGTGTGCACAACATTGGTGAGGGCGTTGTGACGCTTGTGGATCGCAGTGAGGAATATATTGTTACGTTTCCCAATGGTTATGGCAGGTAAGAAGGGGGGGCCTAATTGAGTGCATAGTAATTAAACTAATCGTCATTACAGGTCTATATTAACGGTGCCTTGGATTGAGCTGGGCGGCTCAGTTGAAATAAAATGCCCACAGACTGGCTACTATGCCAACGTGGAGTTTCTCACAAAGCCTTTTTATGGCGGTAAGCGCAATAAAGTCAGTGCTGAGGTAAGTTTTTTGGCAAAACATAAGTTTCTTTGGTTTTTTTACATTTAAAACTCTTGACATAGATTTATTCACCCAATGATAAGAAGCCATTTGTTTCGATTGCTGGCGAGTGGAGTGGTTTAATGGAGGCCAAGTGGCATGAAAAGAACGTAAGTTTGCACGTGGCATGCAGCATTCAAGTTAAGTTGTATTTCTTGTGTATTGTAGCATTGTGTATTTATTAACTATTGCAAACGTACATATTTGTTTAAAGTTTAAACCTGTTCTTTTGGCTATCCTTTCTGTACATGTGCGCCTAAAACGCTGCAACAAAACAACACAACGAGTTGGCAGCGCTATATCTATCTATCTTAACTGTCTACCTTATCCACAATCTATCTTTAACCTGCTCCAATTATAGTTTATTGCGATAATTGTACTTTTCTCTTAAATAGTTTGGGATCACATTTCTCTGTGTGTGTTTACTTTGTTTATCTAGAAAATTTAACCTCAAACCAATAACCAATACTAAATTGCCTGCCTGCTCTTGTTTCAAAAATTTCCCCCTATACATATTTGTTGTGTAGATGTTGTATGTATGTGTGTGTGTGTTTATGTTTGTTCAAATGATGACTACGACGTCTTGAAATCTTGAATTTTCTAGAAAACCGAAGTATTCGTCGACGTAAATCGCATACCCATATTTAAGAAACAAGTTCGACCAATCGTTGAGCAGGATGAATATGAATCACGACGTGTTTGGAAGGAAGTGACGGCGGGACTCAAGTAAACTGATCATTTCATTAACCATAGCTTTAACTGCATTTGATTCTAATGCTTAAGCAGCTAATCTTCAATTTGCTTTTGTTTTTGTTTAATAATGTACAGATTTAATGATATTGAACGTGCCACCAATGCCAAATTTGTTGTGGAACAACAGCAGCGCGAACAGGCCAAGGTGCGCAAGGAATATGATTTGGCTTGGGAGCATAAGGTAACAAAGCACAGATTATTAGTTTAATCACGTCTTATTAATATCAAATTTTCTCAAATAATTTGCAGCACTTTAAGCCCGTTGGCGATAACTGGATATATACAAAGCCTCTGAGCCAGCGCATGTATTTGCAGGAAAAGGAGGCCAAAAGATAATGCATGAATATTGGATATAACAACAAATGCCAACATATAACAATATATGTCGTATCATATGTGATATGTGTGATTCATATCAAGAATGAGCCTCAACTATAATGTATAATATCCATAGGTGCGCAAAAAACCCCCCTGAACGAACACTGATGACGATACAACGTAACAAATGCAGGAAACTAAATGTTTTATGAGTAATATGAATTATGAGATAAGCGATTGAGAATCCAACAATGTGTGTCCGTTTAATAATTGTAAATAGTTTATACAAGTAAAGTAAAAAGAAAAAGAAATGTAAAAGCCAAGATTAAGTAGACAGTTGAATGTAATAATAGTGGAAAGACACAACGTAAGCACATAAATACAATGGTTGATAAACGATGAATCTAATAAACTGCAATACTTACAATTTAACATTTAAATATACATATATATATTAATACAGAGCAAAACACTTTAATAGTCTCTAATGCAACATACGCGTTTAAAGCAAAAATTTATTATAAAGTAACAACAACAATATTATTACTAGCGTGTTTCAAAGGCAATCGCAGTAAACTGCAAAACAAAGAACACCTTTAACAAATACCTATACACTTACACATAATGATACAGAGAACCACACACACACTTACACATTATGCGATATGTATATCAGAAAAAAAGATGTAGATTACAAAATGATAGAGATTTAAGCATAGAATTCTATTTTTTAAAAAAAGACTCTTAATAGACGAAATACAATACAAAAGATATCTACTAGATACATACTATTAATAATTAATTCATGTTTTCAAAACTTTAAGCTGCACAATTGATTTTGTCAAATAAAACAAAAAGAAAAACTCTTAAAATTACTTTAGTATTATACGAATATATTTTCAATTCCATTGTCACAATAATAATATAGAAGAAAGCTTTACTTACAAAAACAAAACAAAAAACCAGCAGCCAAAACTCCAACGAATTGTCTGAATGATAAACATTAAATAACAAATACCATTTGATAGTGTACTAAACAATAGTTAGCATATAATTTAGTTGACAACTGTTCAACATTTCTACAAGCACACGACAAAGCAAAGCAATTTTTTTCTTTGTAAACTACCGAATACTCTCACGCAAAGTTAACGCAAAATGAAACGAATAAAGAATATTACGCTTTTAAAACTGTTCAAAATAGTTAAATATACACAAGTAACGGGTTTTCAATAAAAAAATCAACCACTTAAATTTAACAACTTATATTTTTACGTACTTATTCGAATTTAAAACCGCCATTATACTAATATGTATTAAATAAAATTTGTTCTTAGTGCAATAAAACAAATGAAATGAGCGATTTTGTTTTTCAAACGAGCAATTTACGCGCCTAGGAGCCTGTTCATTTGAACTTATTTCGAGGTTGGTGGCAACGCTGCCAGTTTGACATTTGATAGTGCTGCCATCTATTTCGGTAAATTGACGTGGCTCTAAATTTTAGTGTTTAGGTGTATGAAGAGGCTGAAATTGCAATGCGAAAACTTTTGCACGCAATCGGTCCAATAAATTAAACGGTGAATCGGTGCTGGCACGGTGTTAAATTATTTTTTTGTATTAACACACCAGACACCACAGGTGAAAACGCGAAAATCGCCCTGTGCAAATCAGAGAGCGATAGTGATTGTGTGTGTGTAAGTGTGATACGAGGCCGAGGCTCGCAAGGCAGCGCCGTTGTTCATTGCCAGCTGAAAAAAGAAAATTTCTTTGGTTGTGTGTAATTTGCTAAAGGAATTGTTAAATTAGGGATTGCATCAACTGTAATATCAAAAGGAACATATTGAAAACGCTGTGAAAACTGTGTGCATGCTACAGCAGTCAATTAACGAGAGTAGAAGAAGCAGAAGCAACTACAAAGTGCAAGTGCTGGTCAAGTACACCGAGTGACACATACACACATACGCACGAGCTCACACACGTTCCAACGCCCTTTTTCCAGCGATCCCATTAGTTTGGCAACGTTGACAACAAAAACAAGAAAGGTAAGCTGAAAATAATACCAATAGGGCTGCCCGTATACGACGTCATCAACGAACGACACAGAACAATTTTTTAGTCTCATGCAAATGGCAAACAGTTTGGCGTTATCACATAGCCAATTACAGTTGATAAAGCATTATCAAGCGCTGCACCTATTTCAGAAAGCTTTTATTGAGAGATCAAAAAGCAGCAGCAGCAGCAGCTTCAGCAACACGCTAAGCTTAATCTCTTCCACTTTCAATTCGTCGCATTCTCAGTTCAATAAACGCTTTATCAAGTCCGCCGACATTGTTCAAGCAAATTTGTCATCCTTTTGTTCGCGTTCGCGTGTAGTGTGTAAAATGAAAAGAAATATAAAAAATTGAATGAATTCGCTGTGCAAAGTGCAATAAAAACAGGCAATACTTGATAGGCAGCTCTTATTGGTAATTGGAAATGCATAACGTTTACAGCTGATTGGATAAGTTTGGTTGTTATTTGAGTTGTGGGCTAAAAGGATGACACGCTTTTTCTAGACCACCTTATTTGTTTATTTATATTATTGATTTTGAGCATACAAACTATGTTAATCAAGTAAATGCCCCAGAAAGAAACTATGCAAAGCAAAGCCAGCACTAACGCAACTGAATAAATAGAGAATAAACTTTAACCAATCCAGATGTTCAATATTAAAACAGGCTTTAACCACGAATTCTGATATTCTTACAAGTATGATAAAATAGTTTCTGGGCAAAGAAAAATGTGACATTGAGAATTGAAAAGCGTCTGTGGTTTGTTATCTTAGCACGTTTAGCTTGAATAATGCTGAATCAACTAGTTCTCCTATTGTATAAAGGTATTGGCATTGAGCTGATAAGATAACAATTACGCACCCTACGCCCGGCCTTCACGTACTCAACTCAACATGACACCTAAAAATAGATGGGTTCGTGCGGCAATCAAAAAAAGATTTAGCATTTATTAACGCACTTTGTTACATATGTTTTTTCCAGCTGCATCCCATGAATTAGAAGTGCATCGTGAAGAATGTCTGCATACAATACAAGTTATGTGCCAGCTCCACCAAATGGCAATCAAGGCAACATGGTCAATGGTCAACTGCAGCCGGCACAACAACAACAACAGCAGCAGCAGCAACCACAAATGTTTATGCAACAGCAGTTGAAACCAGTGGCGTCTGTGCAGAATCCAATGCAATTCCAGGGATCGCAACAACAATCACCGCTGTATCCTAGTAATGCCACGCCGATGCAGGGATTGGCACAGCCACCGATTCAGTTCAATAGCAATGTGATGAACAAGTTTTTGCCGCCACCATTGAGTAATGGTCCAACGATGGCAACGACAGCCCCTCTAAGTAATCTGCCGCCTCATCTGCGAACGGCGGCGCATAATGGTCCTGCCACCACCACCACCACACCTGCCCCCTCAGTGCCTGTATCCAATGGCAGCAATGGTGCATTCAGCGCCAACTCCTCGCGAACAGCGTCGCCTGGTCTTATCAACAACAATGTTGCCGTTAGTCTGCCATCAGCGGAATTGGGTGCACCACCACCACCAACAACAACAACAACAACGCCAGCTAGGCAACAATTTTTGCCCGGTCCTTTGGGTATGACTGCAAGACCCTTGCAACAGCAACCAGCTCCAACACCGTTGCAACATCATCCGCAGCAGTCGATGCCGGGTCAGCAATTCCAACAACAACAACAGGCATCAAGACCGCAACAGCAACAGGCGCTGCTGCAGCAACAGCAACAACAGCAGCCTCAACAACAACAGCAACAACAAACGATGCCACCCGTCAGCCAGATGAATAACTTAGCAAGCAGCATGCAAGGCTTGAATATGTCGCCATCAAATGGGTCGGCTCAAACGTATGCACGCAAGGATACACGCGGCGTTGCTGTGGGTTTGGCTGGACAGCGTCCCCTAGATACGAGCGGAGCAAATACAATGCTAGCAGGAAGTGGCCCAGCGGCTACCTTACAAAATCCTATGGCTGTGCCATTCAATGCTGCTGTGCCCAGCAGCAAGAGTCCGGCGAGTGTTTTTGGTGCCGTTTCGGCAGCGCCCGCAATGGCAAGTAGGCCGCCGGCAATGGGACAGAAGATGGCGTACGGAGTTGAGCCAAATAATAATGCGCAGCGTGCGCCAGCAGCTGGTGCTCCATTGCCGCCGCCAGTGGCACCAAGACCGCAGTGGCAGCAACCGGTTGCAGGTGGCATGCAGCAGCAAACGCAGGCATTTATGCCGCCACCGATGTTGCCACCAGGTCAATCGATGCCATCTCAGGTACAGCAGCAACCGCCACCCTTTGGGCCGCCACCAACAACGCAGCAACAGCAACAGCAGCAGCCAACTCAGCAATATCCCTATAAGCAAGCCTTTCCCCAGGCAATGCCGCCCCAGCAGCAGCAGCAACCGCAACAACAACAGCAGTTACCACCTCCTGGCATGTTTGGGGCACAGCAACAGCCAAGCAATGCACCGCTGCAGTATCAGGCTCAGGGTCAGGGTACGGCACAGCAACCGTTGAGTATTACCCAGCAAGGCTTTAGCCGGCTGTGGGGACAGGATACCATCGACTTGACACAGCACAGGCATATCCTATCGCCGGCAACGATTGTGCCACCAAAAGTCGTGCTACACAATCAATTTCACGAGTCCATCAACTGCAATCCAAGCATAATGCGCTGCACATTGGCCAAAATACCGGAGAGCAATTCGCTGCTGCAGAAATCGCGACTGCCGCTCGGCATAGTCATTCATCCGTTTCGCGATGTCAACGTAAGTGATTAATATGAAGATACTTTGGTTCCCATTTTAACCATTTCCATTACAGAGTCTGCCCGTGATACAGTGCATCAATATTGTACGCTGCCGTTTGTGCCGCACCTACATAAATCCCTTTGTCTACTTTGTCGACAGCAAAATGTGGAAATGTAATCTCTGCTATCGTGTTAATGAGCGTAAGTTTATACAAATCTTAGAAAAGAACAATAATTAATTAATTTTTTACCCTTTTGCAGTGCCTGAAGACTTCCAGTTCGATCCGGCTACAAAGACCTATGGCGATGTGACACGACGGCCCGAGGTGCGCTCGAGTACGATTGAGTTTATAGCGCCATCGGAGTATATGCTGCGTCCACCACAGCCGGCCATGTATCTGTTCCTGTTCGATGTGTCGATCATAGCACAGCAGAGCGGTTATCTGGAGGCCGCATGTTCGACGCTTAATCGCCATTTGGATGAGATGCCGGGTGATGCACGCACACAAGTGGGTTTCATATGCTATGATAGCTTGGTGCACTTCTACAGCATGGCTGAGGGTCTGAATCAGCCGCATGAAATGACGCTGTTGGACATTGATGATCCGTTCTTGCCGCGTCCGGATAGTTTGCTTGTCAATCTTAAAGAGTGCAAGGAATTGGTGAGGGATTTGCTAAAGCAGTTGCCTAAACGCTTTGCTCACACCCATGATCCGGGCTCGGCACTGGGTGCTGCTCTCCAGGTGGCCTTCAAGCTAATGGTGAGTGAAAAGAAAGCATTTTTATATATTTTTCTATTACTAATCGGAACAATTACAGCAAGCGTCGGGCGGTCGCATAACCGTCTTTCAAACGTGCCTTCCCAACAAAGGACCCGGGGCGCTGGAGCCACGTGAAGATCCCAATAATCGCTCGTCCAAGGATGTTGCGCATTTGAATCCATCAACAGATTTCTACAAGCGTTACGCTCTCGAATGCTCCGGCTATCAGATTGCATGTGATCTGTTTCTAATGAATCAACAGTATAGCGATATGGCCACCATATGTAAACTTCATATATATCTTTATTATAAAGTTTATATATTAATCTTTATGTATTTTAGCTGGCATAAGCAAACACAGCGGTGGCTGTGTGCACCACTTTCCGCTTTATCAGAAGACCAAGCCGCACATGGTAGACTCGTTTAAGGAGTGCTTTAAACGCTACCTGACACGCAAGATTGGCTTTGAGGCAGTGATGCGCATTCGCTGTACACGCGGCTTGCAGGTGCACACATTCCATGGCAACTTCTTTGTTCGCAGCACGGATCTATTGTCACTGCCCAATGTTAATCCGGATGCGGGCTATGGCATGCAGATATCGTACGAGGAGAGCCTAACGGATGTCAAGACCATTTGCTTCCAAGCAGCGCTACTCTATACGAACAGTGAAGGCGAGCGACGCATTCGTGTCCATACTGTGTGCCTGCCGGTGACAGGCTCTCTGCCTGAGGTGATGCATGCCGCTGATACGGAAGCCATAGTGTCTTTACTCTCGAAAATGGCAGTGGATCGTTCGATAGCATCAAATCTATCCGATGCGCGAGACGCGTTCATTAATGCAACGATCGATGTGTACAATGCATTTAAGATTGCACAAAATCTTCCCTCCGGCCAGTCTGGCCAGTTAATAGCACCACGCAGTTTGGCGTTGCTACCGCTGTACATTCTGGCGCTGCTCAAGCACGTAAGTATTGGCAATTGGTAATTGGTAATTGATTTCTTGGCTAACAGCTATAAAATTATTGTCTTTAGCCCGCTTTTCGCGTGGGCACAAGCACGCGTCTGGATGATCGTGTCTATGCCATGGATTGTATGAAAACGTTGCCACTGGATCAGCTCATGAAATTTGTTTATCCCGAGCTGTACAAATTGGATGCGCTTATCGGTCATGTGCGTAACTCCAATGTGAGCACAACGCAAGATGATGATGACGATGACGATGAGCTGCTGCCGGTTATTCCACGCTTGCAACTATCAGCAGAACAGTGAGTTTAACACCTAAAAGCCGGGCATTATAACTTTTTGTTAATAAAATATTTTTCACTTTACAGTCTGGATTCGCGTTCCATTTTCCTGATGGACTGCGGTACCCTCATTATGCTTTATGTGGGCATCAATGTGCCCACTGATGTGCTGCAAGATGTACTCGGTAAGAAGTTAATAAAGTGAAATCTCATATTTATCCGATACTAATGCATACACATTTTAGGCATTAGCTCAACAGCGGAACTGGGCGATTATGTTTATGGTTTACCACATGTTGCCACACCCGAGAATGATGGGCTTAGGCGTTTTATATTACGTCTGAACTACGATAAACCCTATGCGCCTGTAGTTCAAATAATCAGGTAAGCCATTCAATAAACTTACATTATCTTTGTACTAATTAAATATAATTCTTTGTTGCAGGGATACGAGCACGGCAAAGGCGCAGTTTATTGAGAGATTAACGGACGATCGCAGTGAATCTAGTTTGTCATATTATGAATTTTTGCAACACATTCGGGCTCAGGTTAAATAGTATTTAAGTCGAAAATCCTACTACTACTACTCTTGTATACAACATAAATACGAGTTACTTCGAACTTTTAAAACAAAAACTCTGGTGGCTAATAAGTATAAAGACAGACATCAGGCCAGGCCATTCGGAAGCAACTGCAACCAGCTAACAAATACATATTAAACAAGATCATTGAATGTTTATAGAAACCTCAAACGAAAATATGTGTGTAGTACAAGAAGAATGTTGGGTGAATTACAATTAAGTAAAGGAAGAAGATCGTGGCCCGAAGTGCATGTATTTATTTATTTGTTGATTTGATGCACTAAAAAGAAATAACAAAACTTATTAAAAGTCAATAATAACAAAAAGCTGTCACAATATTTTTAGTCCTCATAGCCTGCAAATACTAGTTAGAAGAGCAAACTTATTTATTGTAGCAAACACACCAAAATTGTACATTTTTTGTTCTTTAAGCCACATTGTGCTTTGCTGTTCCACAAGAACACAGCTTTAAATTATACAAAACTTTAGTTTTTTTCACAACTGATTTAATATCCTTTTAAGATTTAGTTGCTTGCTTGTTATTGCTTTTAATTTCGTAGTATTTATTTTCCAAACAATAATTTAAACATATGTATATCTATAAGGTAATTGGGTTGACTAAACGATGGTGTGGAGCTCATTGCAAGTTAGCTCATTGTAATGTAGTTAGCCAACTTATTTCAATGTTTATATTGGGAACAGTAGATATACAGTATACTATACCAGGTATTGTGTGAAAAATGCATTGGACTGCTAAGGAATGTTTGTCTTAAGTTATTACAATACTATATTAAAACATAAGACAGAAGTGGAAGCAAGAAATCACTTAGATAATTCAAGATACATGCAATGAAAATAGTTGAAACAACTCTTTTGTACAATTCAAGAAATAGCTAAAAAAAATATTCAGTTTGTTTTACTCGAAATGTATTAGCTAACGAGCAAAATAAATGAACTTATGATGTACAATAAAATATATAAAAATCATATACCATACACATAGAAGGCAAAAATAAACATTTTAAATAAAGCAACAACACGTCTATGTTAATTAATTATCGCAAAAGGTGCTGAATATGAATAAAAGTTTGTTGGCATTTTTAATTTAATTAAATAATTAATTTTTGAATAAATTTTGTTTTTTCTCAATTAAATATCACTTGGCAGCGACAGCGCGTTTTGACCGCGTTTTTTCTTTTTTTTGCTTTTCGCGTAAATCGGCATTTTTGGTAAATTTCCAGGTCCAAGTACCAGGCGAACAGAAATCAGCAGCAGGTAGCTGACTTTTAAAAAAAAATAACTACTGCAATACTGCAGAAATAATTATTGACGCGTTGCCAATTGCTGGGAATCTTGCTTGCAGAAAAAAGACAAATCCGCGTGTCCACTTGCGGAGGCCTGTGAAATTGAATTGGATTGAATTGGAATTGAATGGGAATTTGAATATGAATTCAGTTGGAATTGAATTGGAGTTGAGTTAGAAATTTAAAAAAGTTGCTGCATACCCAAAAAACAAATTTCATTGCATACTTTTACTCGGACAAAAGTATGCAGCAGTTTTTTTTTTTTTTTTTTGGGTATGCAATGAAACTTGTTCTTTGGGTATGCAGCACTTTTTTTTCTGCAAAAATCAGCTACCTGCTGCTTGATTTCTGTTCGCCTGGTACTTGGACCTGGAAATTTACCAAAAATGCCGATTTACGCGAAAAGCAAAAAAAAAAAAAACGCGGACAAAACGCGCTGTCGCTGATATTGTCAAAAAAATCGCATCGCGTTGAACGGAAAAAAAATTTAATGTTTGGTAGATAAAAGACTTTTTTTTTATTATTATTTTACATGTAGGATCAAAATACAATTATTAAAAAGACTTTAATAACAATCAATGCCAAATACTTTATTTACATAAAAAAAAATATGTATGGTGTTAGGAGATTAAAGAAATTAGCTTCTTTCTTATCAGCTAGTCCTTTGTTATCTGCAACAAAATAAAAACTAGATCGCACTGTTGATTTCTTCTTTGTCCAAGCAAATAATATATTCACAGGTATTAGGCATACTTATTTCTTATCCTTACAAAAAACCTTGGCTTGCTGTGAAACATTAATGCCAGCAGACAGTCATAATCTTTTTATTTGCTTTGTTTATTTTCTATACCCTTTCTTATCTATTTTTGGACATTAGTGTAGGGTTTCTTTACAATCTTAAATAATCTTTGCTATTGCCGCGGCTACCTGCAGCTCAGTTTGATGTGTGGTGTAATATTATAACCCAGACTCAAGTGGGACTCTGGGGTTGAGTTTTCATTTGTGAAAAATTTTGGTTTCTTGTCATTTTTAGGAGATATTTATGTAATGTTATGTGGTTTTTTGGGAAAAGTTTTTTTTTCGATTTGACTTTATTTCTTTCGCTGGTGGATAACAAAGGTTTAGAGGTTTTCTTTTCTCCATTTACTTCGGCAAGATCTCTCTTATTACTGAGGTCCTAGTAGAAAAAATCGTGTTTAAACAGTTGGTCTTTTTACCTGCGTGGGAAGGTAATGAGATATCTCTGTCAAACACAACCATTGTACCTTTTGCATGGGCATAGGGTTAAAAATAACTGTGAGGTTAGAATAAAGGTCCAGCAATTGCTGATTGTCCTTACAAATTTCCATTTTTTAACACATAAAACTATAAAAATATTTCACACGAGCTGCTTAAAACTCATAAAAACAAGGACCGCACAGGCCGTTATGGATAAAAGATTTATGGATTTGTGTGCAAGAACGAAAATGTGATCAGTTTAAGAGGGCCTTAAAAAATGAAAATAACATAAATCGTCTGAAATTCAAAGCCCCAAACAAGACTTCTAAGTATAAAAAAAATTAAATACGTGGCTATTATTGTTGAAAAGACACTTTACTTTCATTCATAAACAATAAACACTTAAAGAGTAACAGGATTCGAACGTTCGTACGACGCAGTAGGAACAAAAATTGTGTACACTTTTCAATGTAATCTGATCGAGAGCCGTTTGTTTGCCTTTTTATTACTTTTTTAAGCGAAGCGAAACTCGTCGAACGATTGAATTTCATCTGCTCGAAAAGGAAAACGCTGAGTTGAGCATATTTCGGTTCATGTTTGTTTTGACAGTTGGCTGTCTTAAGCGAATGAAATTGTGAAACCAAAGCATAAAAAGCAATATCAGCAATATGTTGCTAACTTAGCTTTTTTGCGGGTTTACTTATATAAACATATAAGATTGTATATATAATACATATAAGAAAGGGAGCCAGACAGAATTGTGATTTCGTTTCAATTATCTGTCCTTTTCTGTTTTTTTTTTTTTTCGCTTAACATCATTAGGTTCTTATCTCTCACTGTATGGTATATTGGCATACGTTGGCAATACTAATGAAACAGCTTAGCTGTTTATAAACGAAATGCTTTCTCGCTTGCGATAAGCATCGTTGTATACTAAATATGTTTAAATACATTAAAAACTAATTGAATCGAATTCATTTCCATTAGACGTAATCCGCGTCGGGGTTCAACAGGTTCCTAGAAAGTGCAAAAAGAAAATCGTATTAAATGTAAAAACAAATGATGAATTGTTTAGGGACATACGGATTGAAGTACGGTGAACGCAGAGGATATTTACGCAGCTGGCTGCCACCGACTGTGGGTGGCAAGTATTTGGCCGCAGACTCTTTGGCTGGATTATAATTGGCCGCTGCTAGAGCATTCAATTGTTTTGTGGTATAGATTTTACGTATCTGTGGCTTGACATCCTCACAAGACGTTGGCGGTGTTGGTGGTGTCAATGCGCGTGGTGGTGTTACAGGTGGCATTGGTGGTGTTACAGGTTGCATTGGTGGTGCTGCAGGTCGCATTGGTGGCGCTGCAGGTGTGAACATTGATGCCGCCCAGCTATGCTTAAGACGCACATGCCGCTGACGAGCGCAGTCTCGCATATATCTTCTTTGACATAAATGGCATTTGAATGGCTTGATTTGGCTAGCATCTTTAGCTCTGTTATTATTCACTTTACTATTATTATTATTCTTTTTAATGTTTTGCATTGATCGACAATGCGAATGATGTGCATGGAGCTCTGCCCTTTGTGTAAACATTTCGTTGCATTTAAAGCACGAGAGCCATTCCTGTTCACTATTATTATTTGTGGAACTAGTTCCAGGTGGAGGCAGAGTAACTGGAGTTGCACCAACTGGTTCCATAAAAACTGGAGCTGTTGTTGTTGTTTTTGGCCACAAGTTTCCGCCGACTGCCGCTGGCGGTACCATAACATTAGCAGCAACTGTGCCCATTAGTTCCTGGGCATGGATATTCAAGTGTTGGCGCAGTTGCTCAACATCGGTAAAGGGCCGCTTGCATAGATAGCAGGGTATGATCATCAAATAGCTAGATGGTTGATTATAATTCGATGATAGAAATGATGTGACGGTTGGCATATTTGCGCCTGGAACGCCCTGTATTTCGGGCGGTGACAGTGGCGGCGTTGCCAACAGCAATGGCAACTGGGCACCCAAATTGATTTGAGGACCTACACCTGATGGCGTTATTGTGCCCATAAACTGAACGTCATCATCATCGTTGTTGTTGCTATCGTTTTCATATAGTGTGGGCGCCGGACTTTTGGGCAACTCGTATTGTGTCCTTAGCTATAAATGCATTAAAATGTTTTGTTAATTTATTTATTTTGTACTATATCAAACACTATTCAATTAAACTTACAAAATTGTAATCCATTATGCTTGGGTTCTTCGCGCCAAAAAAAAGTAACTTAAATTGCACTTTCAATATCCCGTTCTTTTTGCGCTCAGCTCGAGTTGTGCGCGTTTCGAAATTTCACAACAAACTGAGAGGTTTACTACAGTGAGCGTTTCTTTTTGTACTGCACACACACATGCGCATAACACCGCACGAATTCAAGCACATACATAAGACATATGTATGTACATACATGCGCACACTCACAAATCCCAACTTTTCTGATCACTGTTCGCGAGCAGGCCGGCGCTTTCCTTTTGTTATGCTCAAATGATATGCTCTCTAATTGTTGAGTTCGTCCTTTTTTTAAAAAAAAAAAAAAACAAACAAACCTTTTTTATTTCTGCGTTGCAAATATTCTCAGAGACACATTCATGCATATGTATGTACAAAGCAAACAGTAAGAAGTATAGTGCCGTTATATGTGTAACCAACTATGCTTCTTCTTTCCTTTTCCTAACTCTACACTGTAGAGTTAGTGTTACCATCTGTTTAGCATATGTAATGTATTTTTTTTTTGCAACACATTGTGTGAATGTTTATTAGACATTTTTATTTTTAATTATTAGAATTAAAATTTGATGATAACATTAAATTCATACGCACTTCCAAACCCATTCACAGTGTTTTGGTTTCGTCGTTGTGTTTATTAAGGTCTCCACTAACTAATAAAAAGCTGCGTGTTATGGTGATTGTTTACAAGCGCGGCGAAGAAGACAACAAAAAGGATATGCGATAAAAATAGATCGAACATACGAGTTTGTATGTACATACATACATATGTACATTCAAGAACCGTTGGTCAGAGTATTTACGTATGCATATGCGTGTGTGTATGTACAAATGAACACAGAGTTGTAATCCTATTCATTTTGGTACAGTAGTTGGCTGTTTTTTGACGCGTGTTTTTCTATTTGACAAAGGTTTTAGTTTAAATTTTACCCGGCATAAAGAAAAACAGCTTTTTAATTGAAAAAGTGAGTTCTTGGGCTCAGGTGTGTAGATTTTTATAAGTTTTCAGTGTCCGTCCATTGAACGCATAGCAAATAAAATGCACTAGCTACATACATATCTATACATATACACACATATGTACATATGAATATTTGTTGAAAGGAACGTAAGAAAATGTGAATGGGATTTAAAAAAATCATTTGATCTGGTTCATTAACAAGTTCTGTTTATAAAACGTTTTAACTTTAGTTTAACCCCAAACGGTTTAATACATTGTATTTTATTTAACGCTGATAAGAATTTTAAATAAATAATAGCAGTTTCAATTGCTCGAATAATTATTAAAATTGAGGATTGTTATCAGCTGCGTGTTAAATTCGCTTTACTAATTTGTTGTGTATTTTGCCACTTTATAATATTAAAGACGCACACATATGTTATTGTTTTCCTTATCAAATTTTATATTTTCATTAATATCATATTTTATTGGTTTGTTTATACATATTTATATATTTCATAATATTTGCTTCGTTTGTATTGTTTCAAAACCAATTTGTTAAACGCACTAACTACGATTAGATTTAATATTAACTATGTATATAGAGACTAAGCGCTTAACATCTATGGCCGGGTGCTAAAATATTTACAGTTTCTTTTGTTGTTGTTTTTGCCCTTATTAAAACATTTCATACGTTCACGCCTGAGATAAACGAGAGATAGATAGAGAGAGAGAGAGAGTTGAACAAAATTTCACATGCTGAACCTAATATTTACAAGGGCGGAGGGAGGAGTGGTGAAGCTTATGCTAAAACGAATACGTATGAAATGTTAACCCTTACGTTTTTCTAATTGCTTTTTAGAGTCTTAGAATACATTAGAGCTAGTTTTGTTTTTATCATAGGTTTAAAATACAATAATGATGATTAATTTTTGTTGTATAATATGAATATGACTTTGCGATCCAACATCGTAGCTAGCATATACATATATATATAAAGCACAAACATATATATAGTATGCTAGCTAAGCGTATGCTTGATAGGAACATGAGCCCTTATACAAAGAAATTGCTTATGTGCCTTAATAAAAAAAAAAAAATAATAAAAAAACAAAACAATCCGATATATGTATGTGTAAAAATATACATATGTATATGTATGTATGTGCATGAAGTGTGTTTGTTTGTTCTTTTTGTTGTTTTATATAAATTAACATTAAAGATGATTCTCAGTCAGTAGCACTTCATCCAGAATGCCATCATCGCGATGCGTGCGTATAAAAACTTCTTGGATCGGTTGATATTAGGCATTAATACGTTGCTCCCCCTGCTCATTTGATTCTAAAAGAGAATAAAACATAACATATCATTAGTTAAAGGCCAAAATTATTAAAATGGAAACGATAAACAAAATGTTAAGGACAATATTCAAAAGCGGCGATTTCTCAACAATTATAGCTTCTTTTTTTTGGACAGCATACTTCTTTAAGAGCGTGTGACATGTGTGTGCGTGTGTGGGTGTGTAGTTGTGTGCGTGTAGGGATTATGGAAGCTTCTCTAAGCTCCACTTAACATAAATGTTAGTTTAAGAACTTGCAACAAGAACGATAATAACAAGACAATTTTGAAAGCTCATTCACCTACCGAGTGAATATATTTGGCCGAAATATTTTTTAGATTTAGGAAAAAGCTTGTCACGCTCGCTCACGCAGAGCAATATCTGTGCACATGACCAAACAATCCGAATCGAAAAGATCTTTGACGTTTCTCAAATCATTTGCTATTGAGAGAAAGTCGCCGCAACCGGAAGATTGATAAAAAAAAGAGTTTAGGAAGAGAATTTGGAGGAGTTTTTGTTTATAAAAAAGAAAGTTTCTTACCTAAAGTGGCGCGTGCTGCATTGCCTTTATCACGGATTATATAGCAGGCGGTGAATAGGAAGAATATGCCACCAAGAACCTCCACAAAGGTGGTGGAGAAGAGCGAATACTGCAGCGATTCGAAGGACAGAACATCATCAGAGGTCTGAAAAGCAAACGACAAAATGTTTAAAAGATGTTCGAATATATAGAGTATTATGATGCTTACCTGTGCTATGGGTAGTGGAACATGCATTGTCTTAATACTTTCCGTTATCGTTTCTGTTGCATTTTCCAACACTTGTGACATGCTCTGCAAGCTTTGTTGGCTAATGAGATTTGTGGGCGACACAGTCAAACGATTTTTAATGGCAACCGATATCTGTAAACAAATAATATTTCAATTTAAATCTTTTGCTATAAGAAAATGTTATCTAGTATGTTACTTACAGCTCCCACCAGATACGGACTGCCGGCATCTCCCAGCGCATGTGAAATGAGTATTTGAAAGGCTTCGGCCGTTGAGCGACGTGTTGGCACTACCACATACTATAAATGGGTTAAAAAGAGATCAATTAATAACATACATAAAGCTTTTAACAAAGAAAACAAGCAGTGTTACCAACAACAACAACAACTATTAACATAAAAGCATGACAGATGATAAGCAATTTAAAGTGTGTGATAGTATTTGTGCGTGCAAAAAAAGTCACAGTTGAACCAGTTCTCGGACATGCAAAAAGCTCACAAGAGATGACGCCACTTTAGAATGCGTTGATGTCCCACAGACAGTGGTGGTTTGTGTCACCGATGAAACTTTGCATTCAAGTGGGAACAGCTGGCGCGTGCTTGGGAACAGTTCTATACGCGCTCCACCGAACCGACCCGACCGGACCGACGAACTGGCTGAGAACACGACCCGATCAAATCTGTGACTGGTGGCAGTATGTTGTCTACATTTTACAGTTTTTTACAACAAAAAAATACAAATACTACATTAACTGTTTACTGTTATAATCATATGAATATGTGTCTGTGTGTGTGAAATGTGCTTGTATGTGTGAAAAATCAAAAATATTAAAAATAATAAGCAAATAATCGTGAGCAAAGCTGATTACAGATATCAAAATTGTAGACGCATACAAATATAATAACTAAATACAAACAAATGATAGCTACTGCGACTTTTTTTCTCTCTTTTGTTGGTTAGATAATCAAGTGCGAAAATCGGTTTTTTTTTTCGTTTGTTTTTTGTCTATTTTTGTGGATGGGACAGGAAACAAACATTTCTCTTATGCCAAATAAAAAACACAAACGGAAAGTTTGTGATCTCAAAATAGCATATAAAAAATAAAACGAATCTTTTGGCACAGTTTATAAATTGAATGTTACGCATTTTTCAAACAGCTGATCATCATCATCAGCTGTAAAAATGGAAAAATAGCATAAATAACATGAAAGCAAAAGAATTTCAAGTTTAATCAAACTATGGAATGAGATTTTCCTTTCTTTGAGGGTTGCAAGAAGCTGCATAATGTAATGTAATTTATTTTGTTGTACTGTCATTTTCTGGGTGAATGTGTTGGGGGGGGTTTTGACTGCACCCTTGAGGTTTTTTCTTTGTGGGGATGGTCTGTGCTTAAGCTACAAGAAGGGTGTGACAAAAACCTTATTACTTTGGGAAATTACAATGCACGACATGTAGGCAATAATAAGATGAGATCTACTTAATTTCATGTAGAGTTTTGCAAAAGGACTTCAAGGAAAAGAAGATTACTGGGACTGTTCTTAAAGAGCATGAAAAAAGTAATACAGACGAACAAATTACAAAATTACAAATTTTTATACAACGAAGTTTTCTTTATACGAATTTTTAACCCAAAAATACGATTCTATAAACCAAATTTTTTCCCCTTAAGTTTTGTTCTATAAAACTTCGACTGAACCAAAAGTTTTTTTTTTTTTAAAAACAGAAAAACCAACACCATACTAATAATATTTATATAATTGATATTTAAGACAATGAGAAAACATACAAAAATATGAACAGGACGTTAAGATCCTAAGTTTCTTTAATATGCAATTCAATGAATACCAAAACCAACTAAATAAAATGACATTTAGGTGTTTTTTTTGTGATAGGTATGCGTGCTAGTGTGTGTGTGTGGTTGTATGTGTGCATATTATAACAGTAAAAAGTTAACAGATGGCAAAATAATACGTTACTAAGTGTTTTAAGCAATAATAAACAAGTGCAAAATATTACAAAAGCCAAAATAGTTTCAATAGAGTTTTGAAAATTTGTGTGTGTGCGTGTTTAGATACAAAATTTTGTGCAGTGTTAATTTTGAAAAAAGTTATTTTGCCAATCAGATATGCGATCTGATATAATTTGTTTGGTTTGTTTTTTGTTTGATGTCTTACCAGCAAAATGTCCGCAACAATAGACCAGTTCATGTTTAAAGCTAACTGACCGAAAAATATTAATAGATATGTGGCAATAGTGCTTGTGGATACGATTAGACAGGCGCCAGTCAAGAGCGGAGCGCTAAGCAGTAGACCGACGGCGCATATAACGGGATCGGCGGTCGGGAAGCGTTTCTTGAGTGCTTGCGATAGAAATGAGCCCAGCGGCACGCCCAGAAGCCCAGCGATCATTGTTATAAGGCCAAATTTGAATGAAACGCTATTCAATTTTTTTGAGGATAGGCAGCAAAAAAGTTTAAGGTTAGAAATGAGCGTATAAATAGTATGAGGAAAATAGAAGAAGGGCGAGAAGAGAGCAGGCTGTTGTTGTTGTTGTTGTTGCAAACACACACGTTGTTATCCAGAGAGTCAGGCTTACCAGCAAGATATCGGCCACAATGGACCAGCATAGATTGAGCGCCACCTGTGCCACAAACACAAACAGAAAGCACAAGAATTCACTTGTTTGTGGCATGATCAAGCCAATGAATACCATTGGCGCTGAGATGAACAATCCAATGGCACAGATATACGGATCACAGTTCTCAATACGGGCGCGAAAGCGTTGGGCCAACATCGATCCCAGTGGCACACCAATAAGGCCAGCGGCCATTGCAACAAGTCCAAATTTATACGAAACACTTTTTTTTTTTTTGGGTGGACAACAACAACGTTAAAAACCTATAGAAAGGGTTTGGGGGGTCATTTGGGGGCTTGGGAATACTTACTCATCCAATTGGAGATTCTCGTTGCCGGGCTGCATCTTAAGGCCCAAGTGGATATATGTCGGTCCCCACCAGGCCAAGGCACCAGTGACAAAGGCCACACATGTGAAGCCACATGTGGAGAACATGAAGGAACGATTCTTGCACAGCTCCTTGATGTCTGTCCAGAAGCTGGTGCGCACCATGTTCGAAGTGCCTTCGCTTTCGCCACGTTTGGGATCCTTGATCAGACAGATGAGGACAACAGCAATGACGCCCAATATGGGTGTAACACGCAATGCCCAACGCCAATTGTTGGCTATATGCGCCGTCTTTGAGCCAACAATATAGCTGGAAAAGGGGAGAAAGATTTGATTAGTTGCAGCGTTGTGGCAGCATGTGGCATGAGTAGATGTATGTTGCATTGACTGTCAATTCTGGCAATTGACCCCAGTTAAAGCAAAAGAAATCTGCATCGTAATTGAATTTAAATTTACATACGATTTGTTGCCTTTGCGGCTTTCTATAAATAACTCAAAAAAAAAAAATAATAAATATTGCAAAAATTTATTCACAAATTAAACTTTCAACTGCACCCGACTCAAAAAGGTGAACAAACAAATTCGCAATCGAACAAATAATAATTCCCATCCAATAATAATATTTCTCACGATTCCTGATACTTTGCACCCCATCGTAAGTTTTGATGATGAACGACACACGTGACGTTGAGACGGATCCGAGACGGAACAAAGACGCTGATAACGGGACCCTAATTAACCTTGTCTGCTTTTACTATCTATATAGAACGCTAGACGGCTGCTGAGGGCGATGTTTGCCCAAAAATAATATGACAACAAATGATTTGTAATCACAATTCTATTAGAATACTTTCAAAAGTGGTTTTTCTCAATCTATTTTGAGTATAACAAAAAAAGTTTAATGTAGATTTCCGAACAATCTGCTGATAAAATAACCCAAATCACGGGAATTTCACACGATCTGTCGTGGGAAAGATATTTTTATGTAAGTTCTTTATAAAAATATATTCGATTTAAGTTTTAAGATCAATATAATGAGTTCTTAAGAACAAGAAAACATCATAACAAAATGATCTTTTATAAGAAAATGTTCTTTGATTTTCTAAAACTCGTTTAAGTTGAAGCATTTTCAAGTTCTGACCCCCATATTTCTTTCATTTTTCTAATCTTTCTTATCAAACGTCACCCAAATGTCTGCAACGCAGTTTAGTCACAGACAGACCAAAGTGATAACAACAAACTTATTTTTTTTGGGTTGATAACTTACCCCAAACCGGAGCCGACGGGTATGGCAAAGTAGAACATTGCCAACATTTTGGAACGCATACTATGTATAAACAGATCGGAGATGATCGTTGGCGCAATGGTGCTGTATGAAGCCTCACCAATGCCAACTAAAGCGCGGAACGTGATGAACCAACCGAAACTGCCCATGAATGAGCCAACGAGTGTTGTTGTTGACCAGAGGGCCACGCCCACAGCCATAAGCCAACGCCTTGAATAACGATCGCCCAGATATCCAAAGAGTGGCGCAAATATCATATAGGAGATGACAAATGCTGTTTGCAATAAGCCCGCACTATCATTGCCTATTTGGAAATCTTTTTGCACTTCCGTTAGCACACCTGCAAAAAGAGAAAAATATTTAGAATTTTGTTAAGTATTGGGCGCACGCCGCTCGTGATCGGGTGTGATGCAAACGCCCACCACACCATCTGGGGGAGCGGGGATATAAACAAGCGAGGTGAGTCTCTCTTAGAGTATCTAGTGTGTAGTCAGTTAGATATAGCTAATAGAGGCTGCAAGCCTACATTCATAAATGCCATCAGGGAGGAGGTACTTGATCTCACCCTGGTGAGCACTCCTTTTGCGAACTCAATTGTTAACTGGAGAGTTACCGATGAGGCCACACTATCAGACCATCAGCACATCCGGTTTGATTTACCTGGCCAAGCGGAATTACGCAATAATGTGTATTGCCCCAGAAAAACGAATTGGGAGGTCTTTCAGGCATTGGTATCCACCAAAACGGACCAAATCTGCAGCCATCCCAACTCTGTGAGTGAAATTGAGATGGCAGCAGACCAGTTGCAGGATGTGCTTCTGTCCTCCTATCGAGACAGCTCCGTCCCAAAGTCCTACCAGTTGAATCGCAAGGTTCCCTGGTGGAACAGGGGCTTGGCTGTCCAAAGGCGGAAGGTCAGAAGGCTCTTCAACAGGGCCAAGGCGAATCGAGTCGGATGGGAAGTATATAAGAATGCTCTCACTGACTATAACAAAAGCATTAGACGCGCGAAACGCGATACTTGGCGCACTTACTGCGGCAGTGTGGAGTCACTTCCAGAAGCAGCAAGACTGCAAAAAGTAATGACCAAAGGGTCCACTAATGGCATAGGGCTTTTGAAAAGAGCGGATGGCTCGTACACACGTGACCGAAAGGACACCTTGGAACTTCTGCTCCAGGTGCACTTTCCGGACTCGTTAGCTGACCCTGAAGCTGCTGACCAGATTGGTGACTCAGTGCCACCGAGCAGACGGTCATACAGCCTCTCCGGGTCTATTTTTGATGCTGATAAGGTTAGGTGGGCGATAAGATCATTCGCACCCTTTAAAGCCCCAGGTGGCGACCAGATTTTTCCTGCCTTAATCCAGTACAGTATTGAAGATATCATCACCCCTCTAATAGGTCTACTTAGGGCGAGCTTCGTCTGGGGACACATACCACTCTCTTGGAGGAGAGTAAATGTGGTATTTATCCCTAAGCAGGGGAATCGTCCTCTGGATCAACCTAAGTCATACAGACCGATTAGCCTCACATCCTTTTTGCTTAAGACAGCAGAAAGGCTGATAGATCTGCACATTCGGTGCAAGCTGCAGACTACCAAACCCCTGCACCAACGACAATTTGCCTACTCAAAAGGCAAATCAACGGAGGTCGCGTTACATCACCTAGTCAGCAGAATCGAAAAATCCTTCGAAGTCAAAGAAATTGCTTTGTGCTCCTTCCTAGACATAGAAGGAGCTTTCGATAATACTGGCTACCAATCAATAGTCGGAGCGCTGAGGCGCAGAGACATTGACGACGTAACAATCACATGGATAGAGGCCATGCTGAAGGAAAGGGACATCTCTTCTTCGTTGGACTCCACCACTGCTCGTATCAGAGCAATTAAGGGTTGTCCTCAGGGCGGGGTGCTCTCTCCACTTCTTTGGTCTCTAGTGGTAGACGAGCTCCTGGAAATACTGTCAAACCAGGCCATCGATGCTATTGGGTATGCGGATGACTTGGCTATAATAGTGACCGGGAAGTTCGACACGACCGTCTCAGAGCTGATGCAGGTCGCTCTAAATACGGTATCACAATGGTGCTCGGATGTTGGTCTGAGCATCAACCCTCAGAAGGCGATTATAGTTCCCTTCACAAAACGATATCGCACCGATGTTAAGCAATTTTACATCGGCAGCGAACCTGTGGGTATCTCAAATGAAGTCAAATATCTCGGTGTAGTCCTGGACAAGAGACTGAACTGGAATTCCCACCTCGGCAAAACGCTCACCAAAGCGACTCAAGCCATGTGGGCATGCAGAAGATTCTTTGGCAGAACGTGGGGTCTGAACTCAAAAATCATCAGGTGGCTATATCAGATGATGGTCAGACCCATCGTGGCATATGCCGCGCTGGTCTGGTGGCCAAAGTTGCAGCAGGCAACAGCCATCAGCAAGTGTAGTAAGCTGCAAAGGTTGGCGTGTCTAGCCCTGTCCGGGGCTATTCACACTTGTCCCACAGCAGCTATGGAATCGGTACTTAACCTGATTCCTCTGCACTTATACATCCAAGAGACGGCTATTATGAGCCTATCGAGGATAAAGCTTCTTGGGGGCTACTGGCAGCAGATTTTGGTCATGCCAGTTTAATAAACCGGGTTCCTGACTTGGCGATCTGCTGGAGAACAGATTTCAAGATCAAGGAACTCATCTTCAACAACAAATTTAGGACTCGTATTCCAACCAGAGGGGAATGGAATAATGGCAATCCTTGTTCGGACCCAGGCAGTGTACATTGGTATACTGATGGGTCCAAAACCGAACAAGGGGTGGGTGCAGGAGTTGTAGGACCCAACACCCGAATCTCGATTGCAATGGGTATGTGGCCCACCGTCTTCCAATCAGAGATTCACGCCATCGAGTCTTGCTGCCTACTCATCCTGGAGAAGAGGATGAGGGGAGCAAACATATACATTTTCTCAGACAGTCAAGCGGCCATTAAAGCACTTTCCTCCAGGGAAATATGTTCGCAAATGGTCACTGATTGTTGGAAATCGCTACAGCGTCTCTCCTCGAGAAACAGGGTAACCCTCTGCTGGGTCCCTGGTCACGCCGGCATAACCGGTAATGAAGAGGCAGATGAACTTGCAAGGACAGGATCATCAACGCCCTTTATCGGCCCGGAACCCTTCTGTGGCGTTAGCTGGTCTTCGATAAAATTCTTGGTGAAGAAATGGGTCGCCAAAGAAACAAGTTATTTCTGGACAAACTATCCAGGAATGCGACAAGCAAAACTGCTTATCGACCCACTCAGGGAACGGAAAACATCTTCGTTACCTAGAGGGGATCTTAGACTGCTTGTGGCCTATCTCAGTGGCCATCACACAGTTAAATATCACCTCCAAAAAATGCGTCTCTCTTCTGACGCAGAGTGTAGGCTCTGCCTCGAGGAGGACGAAACCACTACGCACATTCTGTGTGACTGCCCAGCCATTTTATGGATTAGAAGGAGGCATCTACGGAGGGACTTCGTGTCTCCTGAACAAATCCAACGATCCTCCACAAAAGCTCTTCTTGATTTCATCAAGGAAGTCGAGGTGCTTTTGTCCATTTAGGGAGAAGTTAAGTCGTCCAACACAAAAGACCGCCAATTGGTCGCAGTGTCTGGTTTCTCTGTCGGGAGACTCCCCTTTATTTATTTATTTATTTTTAAGTATTGGGCGCATTAGCATATGATTGTTAAAAAAATTGATTTTAGTGGCAAGTGTTTGTTTATCCCGTTAATTAGTTAAGTACATATGGCAAGGGCATACTTAAAGCTTTACGTAACTAAGTAAACTCTGAGAAAATGCAAGCAACACCTTTCAATTATTATTTACTTACATAAAACACTTTAATTATTCAAATTTTAATGAGTTTTAAGGCTTAAAATGTTAATCACTGCTGTTAACATTAACATTAACATTAACAGCGTTAGTTTAACATGTACATGTGATATGTTTACGTATTGTTTTCGTATGGGAAAAATCTGTTATACAAAAACATCCGATATTATGACAATTGACGTAGTCACATCATCCGTGACGCATAGTTGTTTATTTTAGGAACATGTCTCGTCAATAGTTCAAGTGAATCACATTGCCAAAATGTAAACAAACTTAAGAGCTTGGGCAAATGAAATTAACCTTACGCTATATGAAATTCCTTTGCCTATTATCAGTTTAGTCAATGTCAATTGATAAGAAACAAGACTTAAGATTGTATTTGTTTGGTATTTAAGAACAGCTGATTTTTAGCAAAGTGATAACACTAAATCCGGATTCCCCTGACATTCTTACTATTCGTAAATATATATAATTTCAGCTGATTATCTCATACTTCCTACATGCATAAATAGAATTTAAATTAAGAAAAAAAACGACGGATATGCAAGTCATTAATAACCATACATAATAATATATTATATACACACGACCTAGCCAATAACTGTTCAATGTGTTTCCGACTATCTACAAATATTTAACGGTTGCCCCCCGCAAAAGCTACGTGCATTGGCGTTCAACAACCGCCAGTTAATACTTAACGGCAATATGTGCTATGGATTCGCGTAGACCCAAAAGCAACCCAAATATTTGTAAAAATCCATAGATGATCAACAGTGTGTGTGTGTGTGTGGAGGAGGAGAGGGTGGTAAGGCCGCAAGCGCCGGCATTCAGACAAAAAAAAAAGCGACACATGGCCGAAAAGCTCAACAAGTTGTGAACGAATGAACAACCAAAACGAATAAATGCCGAACGCTGCGCCTCGACGTGGCACACGAAGTCGAAGACGAAGTGAATCAGCAGCGACAAAACGGTCGTCTGACGCTTTGCGTTGTTGTTGTTTTACTTGTCTCGTTTTCTGGGTCTTTTGCACATTTCGCTTTTCGAGAAATTTATCGTACGATGTTTTTCGACCAATCAGCGCGTTTGTTTGGCCAGTGACGTAACGGTGCACGGCCGCCAACTCTGAGCGCCACGCGATACCAAGCAATGTGGGGTGTGTAACCGCATACAAATGTTTGTAAACATATATGTGCATGTATGTGTGTTGGTGAGCAAGAGAGAGAGCAAGTAGTTGCAGTCGCAGAGAGTAAGGAAAAATGACAGGGCTCACTTTTGTTTATGGCTGTGCTGCAGCAGAACACAAATGTGTATGCGTGTTGTTGTTGTTGATATGGAAGTATGTGCTAAAAAAAAAGGCAGACAACAAAAATGCGATCAGCATATTTTTGCCGGTTATAGAAACTTGCGCGTAATTTTAGAACCTGTTTACGCTCTTTGTGACGTCTTGCTCACTGACTGAACGACTCTTTGCTCGGCTCTCTATCTGTTACGCTCTCCGTAGTAATAATAATCCCAGTGGCGAAAAAACACCCCACGTAATGCATCACCTCTTCATGAAAAAGTTTCCGTACTACCTACAGAATGTACCCGGATTCCCATTACTTTTGCATAGGCATGGCCGCGTATGTGTAGTGTATTGCCCACAATGTAATCGAGAAAGTGGGCGATTAAATGCCGAGCTCTTTTCGGGTTCCCATTACAGCCAATAATACAAATCTTGAATTGTAATGCTGGCAGTGGGCAGACCGACCACTATACGATACACGAAGTGTGCGAACATGTGGATGAACTCCATACTTCCACGATTACTTGGTGTTCTATCATGTAATGCGAATGCTGCACTTCATAATATACGAAGTATATATACTTGTAATGCGAATGTTGCACGTCATAATATACGAAGTATATATACTTGTAATGCGAATGTTGCACGTCATAATATACATATTTTAATCATACATTACGGGCAAATATACTACTTATATTAATATATATATATATAATGTTAAAAGTGGTATATTTGCTCGTAAATTATGCTTAAAATATGTATATACATCCATATAAATATATAAAAACACAAAACATATGTATGAATAAGTAAATTATATTTAAATAAAATATATAAAAAAAACAAAACAAATTTAATTCAATATCTTAACACTAAAAAGCAAAACAAATTTAATTCAATATCTTAACACTAAAAAGCAAAACAAATTTAATTCAATATATTAACACAATATATATTAATTAATTCAATATATTTTCACAAAAAGAACAAACTATGCTTCAAGTCCAGCGACGAAAATCAAAGTGACTTCGTCTGAAAATGTATAAACAGAAGCCGAAAAAAACGCGTAAATGACGCTCATACATGTGCATTTTTACACTTGTATGCGTAATGTAAAAGCAGAAGCCGAAAAAAACGCGAAAATGACGCTCATACATGTGCATTTTTACACTTGTATGCGTAAGCGTCACAAAAAAGAATAGAAAAAAATGTACGAGCAAAAGAAACAAGCAAGAGCCGAAATAGTTCGCGAGCGATGCAACAACAATTCTGTACGAATATTCCCATTACATCCTTGATTACAAAAAAGCTATACGTGGCTCATTACGTGGGGTCTATACAAAATGCATCTTGTGGCCATATCGCATACCATGTTCGCTGCTGGGATGTCTCGTGGCTAGACGGAACGGAAGAACTTCCAGTTAATAGCAGTCACTTGTCTCTTGGCAGCAGCCGTTGCTTTGCTAAGTATTGATACTGCATACGCTAGGCTGATGGCCTGATGCTGATGCCTCATTAATATGAATGAATAAAAAAAGTTGCTGCCAAGTTAAAAGCGATTGTCATTTGGCCTTGAATATATCGCACGAGTTTCGCAACATCAAGCTGAAATTTCTGTCTTTTCTGAGATATTTTTTTTAAAGAAGCTTTAGATGACATTGTTCAAGTGTCTTTTCCTACAGCTAACAGTTGGGAAAGTTTAATTTTCATACATGTAACTTTCTTTTGTAAGCTCTAAGCATGTAGAAATAGAAATCGTTTGCTGCGCGCATCGATAATCATGAGAAAAGTTAAGTTTCAAGCACAGACTCCTCCACTCATCAATGTTCGCACCTCTTCCTCTACCTACTGTTACATATGCCTAATGCCGTTGCTGTGGTTGTTGTTGTTCTTAATTGTGTTTGTGCTCTCTGCTGTTCGCTCTTTTTTTTTGTGTTTGTGTTTGTCACTGCCGCCGTTTACCTTTACCGGTCATTGACATAGAAAATACAAAAATGACGCTGAATATAATAATGCAAATATGCAGCAAACAACAAAATTTAGCGACAACATTTGACGAGTTGTGCAAGCCAAGACAGACGACGAACACAATGAATATGCAATAGACAGAGAAAAAGAGAGAGATGCGTATGTCATGTTATGCAGAAGAAAAAGTGTGTGTGCCTAGATAATTATGTATGTATGTATGTTTGTATAGGTGCAAGCTAAGCTATCCAAGCGTTGCCATACAAGAATTTTAAAGATCTTATATTTAGGTTAATGCTTTATTTTGCATATGGGTGTCACAAGAAGAGAAAAATCATCTGTTGAAGTATAAGTGGAGTGTTACCAGCTTTGAAAATGAGAAAAATCTTTCGCTCACAACTATTTCCCTATTTAAAAGCACTTGCAGTGAAACTTTAACCAAAAATAATCCAAAACCTCACAAAAAATGAAAGTTTTGTCTGTTAATTCATGCGGCAATTCAACAAAAATGCAAAACTTATACCCAAATATAAAATAAAAAAACAGATACAAAGAAAACGCTTTTAAAATTTCAATATCAAAAATATATCACGTAATATTTTGGCATCTGGGCAACATGCGACTATTTGTTTCATTTCTTTTTTTACGTACAAATATATTATTTTCAAGATTTTTAAATGCAAGCATAGCACAAAACTGCTGACAATTATCGTATTTTGATGCTTTTATTTGTTTTTTTGGAAAATGGCCAAAAGAATACGTAGATAAAGCAGCATCAGCAGCCAGAGGATGGCCTGTTTTAGTGAATTTATGTATTTATATTTAAATATATGTTTATACATATATAAACATTAAGCTTTCAAAGCATATATAGACCAAAGTTCAATGCATGTGTTTATATATTTTTATTTTTAAATAAAATAATGTCAACAACTTGAATCAGCAGATTTTTTTCTCTCTTTTTTGCCGAATGAATGAAACAAAAAAAAACCGAAAATTTGGAATGTGAATTACTCAAATGATTACCAACAACAACAACCACTACAACAAACACAAAACATCAGGCGATAAATTGCGATATTCGTATGAGTATAATAACAATGTATAAGCGAAAAAAATAAAGTAAAAAGTAAATTGTAAGCGCATCGAGTCATGCGATGATTATTTTAAAAGTCTGACATTCGTGGGGTCAAAAGCAGAGGCCACCTTATGGCTTGCATATATCATTAGACATGACCAGACATCGGCTGATATAGTACATATACATAACGCAAACTTATGCTCTGCTCTGTACTACAATATATGGTTTAAATATTTCTCAACACAATGCTGACGCGCTTTATAATGTTAATGAGATATGTATGTTTGTGTGTTGAAATGTATGTATGTATACACGAATAGTTTTTTGCACAATTTGAAGGCTGACTATCGTTTTAGCCGAAAAACATTGTATGCCAAATGTATGTCACATGGCTTAAAAGCGTTCTGATCACGTTTCAACTAAAACGCGTGTTGTGCATTATCAACAACGTGGCCCCCACCTGCTGCACTATACTAAACGCATAACACTCCCCTTTAAGCGCACTTAATAATAGTAAATGTGATAACTGTTTAGCTGATAATGGTTATCAGGCTTATCAAGTTGCAGTGCGTGTTATGAAACGGCAGCTCTCGATAGATAAGTTAACAAAATCAATGATATTTCATTAACAGCCATATGCCCCGCTGCGCTGTTAAAACACTTACATTTTCATGTAAAGTGTCTGTTAAGTTGTTTTAATTATCTACTAGAGACAAGGTCACTAGGTTAAGATATTCAATTGTGAGTTGTGTGTTCCCTAAGGAAAACTACTGGACATCACATACTATTTTTGAATCGGTTGATATCTAACAACAAACAACATTCGATCGTCGAGTATATTTCATGTAACACTACCCTAAGTACACAGTATTAAATGAGCAAAAATAATAAACAAATAAAACGCATATGGGCAGATTCGTGTATTGAATGCTCCGCGCCCACACGTAAAGAGAGATATGTATATGGTTTGGAATATGATGAATAATCGCATAAATATATATGCGTATATCGTGTATGTAAAAACTTATCGCTAAATTTGTACGTTTGTATAATGCCATTTCCCGTCTGCTTGGTCATAAGTTTCCTACACATGATTACAAAAAAACAAATCATACGATTTTGGGCATTTATAACCCATTACAGGCTTAATGAAAGTACCTCAAGTCTTAAGTTTTGCAATTTTCGTTGCTAATGACTTTCGCTGCATTGTTATAGAGTTGACTAATTGTGGGAAAATGTGTATGTTAGCAATAATGATGAAAACTTTTAAGGGTTGGCAAAAAAAAAACTTGCTAAACATAAGATAACAAAACTGCAGTGTTGGCTAACGACCTTGGTTGGATGCTCGCACGCTCATCAATGACACGTGTTCTGTCACGCTCTACTACTGCGAAAACAAAAAAACAGCTGATCTGGTCAAAGTCAAAGTGCACGATAAACAAGTTATTAGGGTTGCAATGCATATTCATTAACTATTTTTATAACTTTAAGATGTTAAGTATATGCATATGTAGGTTACAGTCAGATGAGTGTGAATAGTTCAATGCTGCAACTAATCATAGTAGCACACACACAGCGAGCAAGCGCAACTGGTTTAAGTGTTAATTTCCTATTTTTACACCCAGTTTCCAGTACCGGGACTGGGGTGTATCGTAATCACACGCGTTAACAAGTTTTACAATAGTTTGCCTTACATGTAACATGTGATTGTAAAACATTAAATGATTCACGCAATAATCACGCCATATATACACACTGCTCTCCTCTTTAGTTATAAGCTTGTGATAAGACCAACTGATTACTATGCGTCTCTTCAGATTTCTGGGCAAGTGTGTGTGTGTAAACAAAAGGGGCAAAACAACGATATGTTAATTATAAACATAGGAAAATTCCTTTTATAAATCAACCGACGGGATGTGGAGTCCAATACCGCACAAATAAATAAATATCTATAAAGCATTATTGAAGCAAGTTTTTGGATTCCATTTGGGTGGTGTGAAATTTCTGAATTTCTAAATTTTTCCAAATACCAAAATTTGCCATCACGCCATGTCAGGCGCCATTTGGCACAAAAGTGTTAAGATTATGCGAAATTTGGCTCCATATATAATTTGTTGATTGATTGCTTTGCACCTAATTGATATTGTGCCTGGGTGCAAAGAGTCCAGCAATAATAGATAAAAAGAAATACATTAACGCAAGTCGTATGATTCAAATGTGTAAATGTGATTTGTCACATTTATCTATGGACTTTTTTTGGTGCGCAACGTCAGAGTTAAAACAAATGTTTACATGCTAGAACGCCGCTCTGTGACGTAACAAAGTTAATCGCATTGGCTTTGCATTATCAGTTAACAACAACAACAATACAACTGAGAGATAGATACAGAGAGCGTAAAGAAGAAGAATGGAATACGCCCGCCCGCATCAGCAGAAATGTTTATCTTCAATTAGAGAAAGTGACGTAGCACTTAGCGCAGCATGCGGGTCACAATTTTAATTCAATAAAAATATAACAATTATTTTCTAATTGTGAACTTACCCGCAATTGTGAATCGATCCATATAGTTGATGAGATTGACAAAGCAGAGAACAATAACGGTAAACCACTGTTTGCGTCCAACAGAACAGAGACGCGATGGCGGCTCATCGACAACATTATTTCCACGTAAACGTAGTCGCTCCATTGATTCGGAATCAGATGACACTAACTGCTGTGACGAGTATGTCGCAGGTAGTCCGTGTGGCACCAGTCCGGCAACATCAATGTTGCTCCCACTGCTATTGCTGCTGCTGCTGTTACTCATCGCCGGGTTGTCCATGGCGCCAGCGGCAGTTGGTAGCGGTTGATAGGCCGAATGGTGTTTCTGCGACATTCACGTGCCTTGCACTTGCACTTGCCCCAAACCAAACCAAACAACAACGAAAACAGTCGAAAGTTTCCTTTTGGTTTTTTGTGCAAAAACAAATCGAATGTTGCGGCAAAAGTATTTTTTTTTTGGTTTTTGCAGTCACTGCTCCCTCTCGCGGCGTTCGCTCGCTCTCTTTCTTATTTTTTAACACTCACTCTCACACATACACAGTGTTAAACGATGCCGCGCAAACACACGCGATGCACGAAATTGAATAGGAAGGGAGAATGTGAAAATATGTGTTGGTGGCAGATTTCTATTTGTTCACTTTAAAAATACTTTGGCAGCGTTTCAATTCCCCGACAATATAACTTGTTGTTCTTCTCAATTGGCAATTGATTAACGATTTGCAGTACGTGTGTAAATTTATTATTTGCAGTGTTGACTAATCGAATGCGGCGTTTGCTTTTCACATGCATTTGCGGTGCTTCATATATATATTCTCTATTTTATTTTTCCGCGCAACGTCCGCACTGACTCAACAACTTGAAACAACTATCGAATCGATGGCATTTGCAATGTTAATAGCCGGCTAAAATGTTATTTAAAATGTTATTTAACAGTTGTGCCAAATTGAGTTTAACAGCTGTCAGCTGTAATCGATTATTTATTAAAGCTGGCTGTCAACTCTTTTTGATATCGATATAAAAAAAGCGTCGACGATTAAACGTCGTTATTATTTTAAATAATGTATATTTGAATGGTATAAATTGGTGCCATTATGTTTATCGTTAAGTGATGTATATATTTTAAAATTTGATGAGATTATGCTTCTTCAATGTCCATTTCATCCAAACGTCCACGTACTCGATTTTTGTTCTTCTTATACTTTTTAGTGGGCGGCGGCAAAAAACTTTCAAGGAAATCAATGGTTGTCAAAATGGTCTCAGAGCTCACATTGCCAATGTAGTTTTTGTCGAAATACACAACTGGAGAGTCCGTTGCAACTAACTTGTCGCAGTTACAACGTTGACCCAGTCGCTGCAAAGTTTCCACGTCAGAATCATTGGATTTGTCTGCAATGACAAAAATTGTTAAAAAAAATTCATAATATAAACTTCCTTGCTTACCAAAAATTGGCCTAAAACATTCCTTGACCTGAATCCATTTGGTACAAAACTGTTTGATATAGCTATCGTTTTGAGAAAAGAAATTCTTTGATGCGCTATCCACACGATGTTTCATAAAACCTGGCACATAGGGCCATTTGCCTTTGGCAGCGTAAAAACAAATAATATCTGAAAAGGGAATAGGGAATATTATGATAGTTTAGGTTAGGTTAGGTAGGTTCTATGATACTTACATGGCACATGAAATAAATGAAGAAAAGTGCGCTGATGATCCAAACTAGATATCAAATGAATGCCACTAGGCCGTATATTTATTTTGGACTTATCGTTAAGGCTATCCGAACTTGGTTTCATCCTCTTAAATGGTATCTCCTCCACTCGCACACTCTGCAAATACGCCTCACTCATGCTAAGCACAAAGCCCAACACAAATAGCGGTAATATCCACACAACCAATTTGCGTCCCAATTCCATGATGATCCTTATACCTTGAGCTCACAAATGCAACTGACCAACACGTCGTATGTGTGCTGTCCTGCAGGATAGAAAGTACTCGGCGCCATATTGATTATAATTACGTTTGCATGTTGACATTACTTTCTCGCCTAACTTGTGTGTGTTTTTTAACCCCATTTTGTCTGACCAAATGCATTGCCAGCGCGGAGTGCACTGAACTCTGAGCCAAATCACGAACAATAAATGGCATGGAAACTACTCGAAAGATGTCTGTCGAATAAATTAAAATTAGTTGTTGACGCCTTCAATCAATGCTTAAAGCAATAAATAGTGCAATTGAGCCATAGATCAAACAGCAGGGCAATAAATCAACACAATTATTTATTAACACACAAATAAATATCAACTGCATTTTTAATACACTACACATTGAATGGTATTTGAGTTATTTCATTGATTTCAGCAGAAAACTTAAACGTTGGCAAATTTTTAAATATTATTTCAATGAGTTTGCAATATGTATTTTATTGTTATGATATTTTCAAGTTTGCATCTTTATATCAGCAAGAGTATTTGATATTTGGCTTGCTTCTACTAGTTTTTTTTACCCACAAATTCCTTTGATATTAAACAAGCGGCAGGTGTTTAATGACGTATACGTTTACGTATACGCAATCTGAGAATTGCCATTTGCTAAATGTGCTTTTATTATGGCATTTAGCACTAAGTAAATGCGCCTCCCTGCCGTCAAGCTATGCATCAATCCATCCATCCATCCATTCATCCATCCAAAGAAATAATCAATGTCAAAATTAGCCTACGGTTTGTTATTTGTGATAAGATCGATATTTATATACGTGAACGCATATGCTAATTAATGTTAATCAAGCACAAGTCAATAATTGTACTATGACGTTTGTGAAAACTGAATTAATTACAAAGTATGCATACACATATACATATTATAATTCAATGATAACGTTTCAAATGCAATTTCTAAACAAAACGTGGGCACGTGTCAACAGCCACAACAACAACGAAACAACAACAACAATATAACAGTTCTTATCAATGTGACACACTTTTAAAAGGCATCGATGATAAATTGAGATTCCTAACGTATTACACGTGGGAGGAAGTTAGTTCCCAGAAGGTTGTTTGTGTTTATAATATTTGCTAAATCGTGTTATTAGAATGGAACAATGAACTATATAAGATGGAAAAGGCGTTAAATTCATAAATAATTTATTGTAAATGGTAAAAGGCATAGAAAAATAATACAATGATTGTTTTAAAACTAACATTTTTAAATGCGATTTAAATATAATGAAAAATCTAAACGTTTTCACTTGTAGAAAGCTTTTTAAAATTCTTTTCACTACTCTAAAAGCTCTTAAAAATCATTTAATATCATTTAAGATAAAAACGCTCTTGGTTCTTGAAGTAAACTTGTCCAGAACTTTGCATTCGTTGCACGAAACTTTTGGGCAACATTCACTTGAAATCCATTTGAATCTTTCATTGCATTCTCAAAAATGTGATAATCACAAATGCCTTCGGGTCGTGACTTTAACACTTGTTCCGTACATGGCGCCAGCGACTCGACATTCCTGGGTTTACTATTAAAAACATTGTTAGCTCTGGGTTTTTCTCTTATCTATAATTGGAAAAACTTACCCAAACTTGGCAAAGTGCACAAAATAACCCACAAATGATTTAATGACTCTGGCCTCTGTGGAGTTGCGTTCAAAGTCTGGAAATAGCATGGGACTACGAAATAGATAGATCAAATCATCACAGTGTACAACTCCATATTTGTTTGTGACATTCGCACTGGTATAAGCCGAGGCATAGCTATAACGGCCCGAATAGTTAAAGTTATACAAATACATTTGTTGCTCGCGGGCCTTAAGATTGCTTATATAATCCCAGATGGCATTATAGAGCGGTTGCTTGAAACCTCTGTCCGTTATGAGCTGGAAACGAAGAGAAGAAGTTTGTTTAGAGATTGATATATATTTTTCTTGAATACTTACATCTAGGAAACCCTGCACAGTCGTCTCATTAAGCTCATGGATTTGATCAAAATACTGCTCACTTATCAGCTCCATTGCCTGCTCCAGTTGATCCCGAGTAAAGGCCGTGGGAAACTCTAAGAGTTCCTGAAGCAGCTCATCGAAACGTGCATTGAAATCGTGACGCAGTGTGATATTCTCCATGATATTCACCACACGGACAGCACCCTCCTCGGGCACAGTGCCCAGCAGCCAGGGCACTTTGTTATAGTCACCTCTGGCCATCAGTTCCTTGGGCTGCACAGTGAGAAAGGCATCATGAGAGGGCTGCTCCACCACTGGACGATAGTTGGTCATATGATCAACATCCCAAAACTTCAAACCATCACCAGCATTGATCAGTGTTTGAACATCAACGCCACGCAAGGCACGCGCCAGCTTAACTGTGCTCAAATTCCGGGCATTCGCCACCTGGCAGAGCTCAGCCGTTTGGCGTGCCTGCTCCAAGGCATTGTCCACAATGGCAAAGGGCACATTGGCTGTGCCGCTCATGCTGATGACGTGCTGGAACAGACCTGCGGAACGTGGACTCAGCATATGCATGTGTGTGGCAACACCGCCAGCACTTTGGCCAAAGATCGTAACACGTCTTGGATCACCGCCAAAGGATTTAATATTACGTTGCACCCAGCGCAGTGCCAATTGCTGATCCTTCAAGCCAAAGTTGCCAGCCATTGATGAATCCTGTGTAGAAAGAAAGCCTGTTCAGGGAGAAGTGAGGAAATGCTTAGAGTGTTGAGGTAAAAATCTTGTTACTCACCCAAAGCACCTAGTCGATAGGCCATTGTGACCAACAATACCTCGCCCGTATCCATAAAATACTCGGGTCCTGTTAGCTGTGGTCCCGCTGAACCACTAAAGAAACCACCACCATGTATATAGACCATTACGGGAAGCAGTTGTCCAGAGCGACGCTAAAATAATAAGTTTTGAATGATTTTGAAATGTTTTTTTAATATGTTTTATAGATGAAAAGTAGGAAAAGTAATTAAAAACTATTATTAGACATGTCAATACAAAAGATATTAAATCATATGTGCATATTAAAAAGTTTTTTCCTTGATTTTGATTTGTTAAATAGAAGAAAATCATTGCAAAAACGTGCATTAAACTTGTCAAGGCAATACCGGAACTGGAAAGTTATATATAAAGAAATCATTTCGTTGCGTTGTAATAAAAAAAAAGTATCTACGACATATTGCTAACAAAAACGTTTCAAACAAGGCGTAACGATTTTAAAATTCATAGAATTGTTTGAATATATATTTTTTTGCACTTACCTCTGGTCTGTAGACATTTAGATACAGACAATCCTCCTCGCCATAGATGATCGGTGTGGGCAGCAAATAGTTCTTCTGAATGCAATCGGCTTTGGCCAGGCTGGCATTATAAATGCCAGGCAGCTTGGGCATAACTTTTGGGTTATTAAAACGCAGTTCGCCAATTGGTGGCAGGGCATAGGGTATGCCCAAGAATCCTTCGAACCTCTTGATCTGATATCCGGGCATAAAAATGCCCTGCAGGCAACCCAAATTGCTGCCACACACAATTAGATCTTTGTGGCTGAGAGTCGCCTCTGCGGTTGACAGCAGCACAAGTATAGCAAATCCGGCGTGAATCATGTTCGATTTGATGGATCGATTGCTCTTTTTATAGTCTATGAAAGAAATCGAGCCGCATTAATGATATGCATAAATCAATTTGTCATTTGTTGATGGCCTTTTACGAGCTTCTTTTGCACGATGATGTCAACGTTAAATTCACTTGGCCAAAAGCACAAAACACATAAAAAGCCATAAACAAATAATTCCCACGACAAGTAAGGAAGGATTTTTCTTCTATCCTTACACAAAATACTTACAAAACGCGAAGAAATTAATATTATTAAAATCTTTTCAAACGAGCTTTTAACGCGACCGCGCACAAAATTTATCTGACGGCTTTGTAAACCAAAGCATTGGGTTTTATTCAAAAAAATAAAGAAAAACTTTGCTATACGGTTTGCCTTTGTTGTGTGTGTTTCACGCTTTCAGCAACGGTGGATTGTTGATAGTTTTGATCTGTATTTAATTGAATATTGTAATATTATTCAATGTACAGAATACAACAGGGCGTATGATTAATCAGCATAAATCTGCCAACCTGGCCCCGCCACACCGTCTAGAACTATAGCTAGAGAAGCACCAAGCAATACTACCGATCGTCTCACAAATCACTTTCACTTTTATCCTGTCTCTCGCAACGTTCAGCGATACGAATACATTAACATTTTTATAATTTTCTCAGGGTGTGTTTGTGTATTTGTTTGTTTGACTGTCTGTTTTGTGATTTGTGTTGTTGCACCGATAAGCAGAGCTGGGTAATAAAGGGGGGACGTTGAGTTGTTCAGAGGGTTGAGTTCTCGTTATGGATCATCTTCTTTCACTTACATCATTACATATATGTAAACAGTACAATAATGTGCATTCGTTTAGATACAAACTATTTATACTTGACTTGGCAACAGATCATAATAATTATCACATTTTATTTGAGTTAATTAATCAATCTGTCTATGTGTGTCATAGTTTAAACAAGTTTAAGCATTTAGAGATTAATTTATGATCATTTGTAAAATTCCACTTTTTTGAGTTTATCATAACATAAAAGTGCGAGAATTGCCTATTGTCTTTCTATTCTTAGCTTTATAGATCAATAAAGTCAACGCCCAAAAAATGATTGCAGATAATATTTATAATGATTGCAGCTTTAAACTCAAACTTTTATATAGAAAGGGGAGTGTGAAAGAAATTATATATTTTTATTGGTGACCCTATTTAACTCGCCTGCATTGTAAAATACTTATACTTATAATTTCCATTGTATTGTCACTCCTATATAGTTGGACAATATGTAAATTCAATTGACCTTCGTCTGGATGGGGAGAATGAGTCCGAATACAAAATAGGTCATCTGCTGCAGTTTCCGATACATATGCAAAAAACCTCAATCAATCTGGAGTCGCATTATCAACAGCCGCATTATTATATTCCTTTATGTAAATGCATGTAACTGAATTAAGTCACGGTCAACGAAAGATATAATGTAAAAACTGAGAAAGTTTTTCTAAAAGAACTCGATTCTCAAAGGGTTCTCTACCCGATCTAACTTATATCTTTATTTTATTATCACAAGTTCCAAACATCTTCTAAATCTAGCCATAGAAAAAACACATTTAAAGATACATATATCATGTTTATATACTATACACCTTCTTATATAAAGCGAATCCACGCAAATCCACATTTTTCTCAATAGTTTCATGATAAGCACCATTCAATTTCCCAAAGTGAAAATAATTACAGATTGCATTGGTTGTAAAGTCAGCTGCTTTGCAGGGTAACAATTTGGTTGAATCGTAGAAAACACTAGAGGATTATAAGATGGGAAAGTTAGAAAAGAGATGTTAAGAATAGGTCTTAGAATCTTACCCAGTTTTGGCAAATTCCACCAATAAAGCCGTTATACGTTTGACAATCTTGTGATCCTCGGAGCCTTGAGGAAAGTCGGGTAGGAATGCAGGCATATGTATTGTGTGTATGGCGTCATCCATGTGAGATGCACCAAGGTGTTCATAGACAGGTCCACCCGTAAATAAAGCCGAATACGAAATGTTGCTAAAGTATTCGAAATTGTATATAGAAACGGGTTGCTTGGAATATTCAGCATAGCTGCTCGCTGATACGTAGATTGGAAAGGCGAAGATGAAGTCGCCAAGGATAGCCGACAGTGGAAGTAATGTATCCTTATTCAATTCATAATTCTTGACATCATAAACTTTAAGTATATCCTTAACAGTTTGCTCAATATCTCTTCCCTCAGGCAGATACAACAATAAACCGAACTGATACAGAAAATTCTGATTGAATTCCTTGAGGAGCTGCAGCATTTTCGTAGGTGTGCAATAGAAACATGGATCCTTCACCAGCACGCGAGGTTGAGCTTAGCAGCCAGGGCACTTGGTTAATGCGTCCCGCCAGTTGAGCCTTCAAGGGAAGCTCAACGATAAAAGCATCTGGAGTCGCATCCTTTTCGACAACCATGCCATAGTTTAAAAGTGGCGAAATATCCCAATACTTAAAGACATTGCCGGCATTCAGTATTTCTGCTGCATCCATTTGACGCAGTGCCTCCACTAGCTGCTGATTGTCCAGGGATTCTGCTAGACCCAGACGCTTTGCGAGCTTTCGAGCCTGGGCCAAAGGATCATGCACTATAGTCGCTGCAAGAAGAGCTGTGCCGCTCAAGGACATGGATCGATGAAAGAGTCCTAAGAGGAAATGAAGTTAAATAAAGGTTTAAATCTTTACAGCTTCAATTACCATTCGAATTTGGGCTCAGCATGTGAAGATGTGTGGATACACCACCGGCGCTGTGTCCAAAAATGGTCACCAACTTGGGATCACCACCAAAGGACTTAATATGCTTTTGCACCCACTGAAAAGCCAAACGTTGATCCTTTAAACCCATGTTGCCAGGCATGCTGGCATCGCCAGTGCTCAAGAAACCTTATAAAAGAAGGTTTTAAAAAGTTGTTCCCAAAAAAAACATAAGATTTACCAAATGGACCAAGGCGATAGCTGATTGAAACGACAATAACCTCTTGTGTGTCCATGAGATACTTCTGACCGCTGGCAAAGGGACATGCAGAGCCACAAATGAAACCACCCGAATGTATATAAATCATAACTGGCAAGGGAGTAGATTTAGGTTGCTGCAAAAGTTTTACAAACACTCAATAAATGTTGTATTATTTTTATTGGCATTCCACTTACGGCAGGTCTGTACACATTCAAGTAGAGACAATCCTCTGATCCGGAAATGGGCCAAGTTTCAACAAGGTAACATTTTTGTAGGCAATGGCTGCGCGGTGCAGTAGCATCCAAGACACCCGTCCAGCCACTGGCAGCTACAGGACTCTGCAGAGATCAATGCATTCAGCTTCTCTAGCAATTGTTGGAATTGTTTACCTTGAAACGCAAATCGCCAACAGGTGGCGCTGCAAATGGTATGCCCATAAAGGCTTCAAAGGCTTCCTGCTGATATCCTGGCATCATAGTGCCACGCAGGCAACCCAAATCCTGCAGGCACACATCCAAATCAGCAGCAACAAAGGCTAAATATAAGCAGACAACAGAATACACTAAAACACTCCACATTTTGAATCGTTTAACGTTAACAACTCTATTAACTGCTCGCTTTTATATCAACAGTTGCATGTTCGTATAAAAAACGGGGGGCGTGTGCCAAAGCGTCATAACAATTTAGCTTCAAATGGTAGTCGTCAGCCTATTATTAATTTATATTAAGAGATTTTATTGTGAGTTTTAGTTTTTAGATCTAATTCTTTTTTAATAATAGTTATCTAGTTGAATTTTGCATGCATACAAAATTTTCCATAAAAAATTGAAAGATCATGGTTCAAATTTGATGTCTGAAAAGGTTCGGAAAATTTCTCAAGATCATTGTGTTAGTTAATGCCTAAAAATTGAACTTTAACTTATTTATGGCAATGGTATGGTTAAGCAGGCGGCTTATATTATAAAAACCAGTTGTTGTTTGTTTCGAATCAAAAAGTTTACTGTCTTTACACCGAAAATATGAATTGGATACAGCAAGAAAAAAAAGTTTGCTGTCAACCAAACAGCCATTAATTATAGACTTAAGACAAAGATTGTGACTTAAACTAAACACGCATTCATACAAAAGAATACTTAAAAGTTAAGAGTTACATTATAATAACATTAATGATTGCTCCATGTTAACAATATATATAAAACACAAGAACTTTAGGATGCTTGGATAGAAATGTTGTGTTAGATGGGTGTCAGATTGTTTCGCTGCGCTGCACTCAAATCCGGATGCCAAATATCGATGATGAGCACCAAACGTAACTGGGTGCCATTGTGCCAGACCTCATGCTCAAAGCTATCATCAAAGATAAACAAATCGCCTTCGCGCCAGGTGCTGCAAGAATAAAACAAATGAATGAATGAACCCAAAAGCTTTGATCTCTTCTTACCGCTGCTCATCGGCCACTCGCAAGCTGGTCAGGAGTGGTTCCGGCGCCACCAGCGTGAGATGAGCACGCAGTCTGCAATTGGTGGGTCCACAATGTGGCCAGACATGCGTCTGTGCCTGCATAGCACTAAACTTGATTTGTCCACGACTACAGGCTGGAAATTTCTCAACCAAGCCACAAGTAATCGGCGCTCGTTGACAGTTCCTCTGAAGACGTCTTCCTTGTGCATACAGCTCATACTGTTGCCAGTTGCCCTTATCACGCAACTGTTCCGCTTCCTGTTGAAAGTTGCCTTGGCTACTGAGCAGGGACAAAGCCTCTTTGCGTATGTGACGCCAATTGCGCTGCAGTTGCTCCAACTCCCTAGTGTAACCCGTTTCGGCAGGCTGCCAAAAGGGTTTTGCTCTCAGCTTGGGCTCATTGTACAGCGAGCGTTGATAGACGCTGGCAAAGAAACGCTTCTCGGCGCCACGCTGATAAATCTTTAAAGCCTCAGCTTGTTGGCCCAAACGCTGTAGACTCTCGCCCAGCGCCAGATAAAAGTAAGGTTCTTGCGTACCCTTTGCCTGCGAATCAATGGCATGTTGCAAATGTGGCACTGCTCGAGCATAGTCTCCCCGAAGCTGCTTGAGTGCCAAACCGTAGTGAAGATTAGCAACTGGATTGCGTGGCCAAAGTTTAAGTGTTTCACCAGCCACCAATTGCAATTGCATCAAACTGTAAAACATGAAAATGTTGTTAGTTAGGGAATTGAATTTCTCGAATAACAATAAAAACACACACACTTATTGGACATCAGATGTGTTAGGGAAAGCTGATTGCGTAGTTCAGCTTCAGTTGGAAAACGTTCAATGAGCTGCTCATGAATAGCAACAGCTTGTTGCATGTGACCTGAAAAAGAACATATAGTAAGTTATAGATCTTTATGAATTTCCATACAAAAACTCACCCAAAAATCTTAGTTTTTCAATGCAACGTTCGGCGGCAGCACGATATTCACTGTGATTGGCAATCAGTTCATCAAAGGCCAAATAACGTTTAAAGGATTCGATGGCATCGAAAAGCAATCGATTGCTATGTTGCCTCTCTGCCATTAGCTCCACGGCTTGAGCCCGTTCCAAATGTGCCGCCGGCTTGTGTGCGTATGTGTGTGTGAGCGTGTTAAAGGCGCGCAAAGCATTCGCATAATTCTTGGTTAGCAAAAGTAATAAAAAACATGCAATGATTAGCAAAAAGGGTAAAAGATTAGTTAACAAGGTTTAGCAATAAAACTTAGTTTAAAGACTGGCATACATTAATCTCAACTTTAAACACAAAAACCTAGTTAATATTGGGCTGCCTGTCTGCTGTTGCCAGGCATTAGGTGGGTGAGTCCAAATCCTGCAGCAGCAACAAGCATACGCCCCATAGGAAAAAGGTTTTAATGTTCGAATAAATCTTATCTTAAAAGCTAAGCACATGAACTTAAAAAGCAAAAACATTAATTAAAGCTATGAAAAAGGGACTTGTTAAGTAGTTTTTAGTTTAGTTTTTTTTTTGTGGTGTTTCTTTTAAAGATTGTTGAGCTAAGTTCAAAAAAAGTATTAAAAAAGATCTTGAATGCGATTCTATACCCAAAACTTACCTCATTGATCATTTCGGCATTGGCTTTGCGCAATTCCTGCTCAAATAGATCATCATCATCTTCGTGCTCAACAGCCTGGGCACCAGTTGGTTCCCTTGGTTTGATTTCTAACAATACAGAATAAATATTTTAATGCTCCAAATAAAAGTTGTAAATGAAATAAAGTTAAAGACGCCACTGAACGGTTAATGTTTAAGGCTCCACCTTATGCATAAGATTAGCAAAATGATTATAAAGTTTTTGTCTAGAACTACGACTTACTATGAATATATTATATGAATTAATTATATAATACGATTTTCTTTTTATGTCAGATTTAGGTCAGATGCAGTGATGGGCTTTGTAGATTTGCTTGTGGTTTTTGGTTTGTGTAAATTGTACATTTAGTAATTACGTGTCCAGGACGGATCATCGGAATCGGGATCGGTATCATACTCCTTGGCAGGGAGACGACCATATTTGGCTTCCAACCTGCTCATTAGTTCCGCATCATCCACATCGGATATTTCATCTTCCTCCTCATCGCTAATAAGCTCCTCATCGTCGTCACTTTCATCATGTTCGTAATCCTCGATATCACCATCTTCGTATTCAACATAAATGTCGGTACCCGTCGTTGCTGCTGGTTCCGGTTCTGGTTCCGACTCGTGATCCACTTTCGTTTCCGTTTCAGGTTTAGCTTGTGGCTCAGTTTTGGACTTTGTTTCGGTTGCTTTTGGCTCCATTGTGGATCTGTACATGGCACTCAATTGTTCGAAAGTTTCCGGCACATAGCCAGCATTGATGGCCAGTTGATCGTCATCGCTTTGTTCATTGTCGCTAATCTCAATTTCGATTTCCTCCTCGATTTCGATCTCCTCTTCGGAATATTCCTCTTTGTTTGGAAATAAGGCTAGCATTATTATATATATGAAAACAAAACCTTAACAAAAATTATATTTCAAATAGTTTCAAGTTTAAAAACCCTTGAAACTACTTGAAAGCAACTTCGAACAATCCGAAGTTAGTGTTAGAATAGTTTTTTCAACCGTCATCAAGCGGCGGTAGCTCCTCCAATCCATCTTCTGGTATGGCCTCCTCAGCCGTGGCTATTGTCAATCTTCGTCTCATATTGATTTCCGCTGTGGGCTGATCCTCATCGTCTAGGTTTTTTGGTTTTTTATATTGTGTCAGAGATTAGAATATACATTTTTCTTTTGGTACATTTATACAACAACAACAAAGCCATACAATATTTAATTTACATACATACATTGGCGCATAAGTTTAAACAAAGCTGTGACTACAAAAATAAATGAAAATACCAAAAAAAATAATCAAATTAAGCTTAAAATTAAATACAAAACATCAAAATTCAATTAAGAAAGTGCAAAATTTTGTTCAGATTTTCAATAAGTTAAAAGAAAGTTAGTTTTCGAAACGGTTTCTCATGTTTAAGATTGAAAAAATAAGAAGTTAAGATTGTTATTATGAGAAAATAAAAGAAATATTTGTTTAATCGTTACGTTTTCATTCCACATTGAGTAGCTTTGGTTAAGAACGTAAAGCAGCCGTTAAAGAATGTGTTTTAGATAGGATTTGATATAGCAAACATGATATATAAGTGGTTTATGTTTCGTTAAGATCGTTATGTGGTTAACAAACAAATTTGGCATTCAGCATTCAGCATTGAGAAAACTCACTTGTATTTGGATTTTTCCGTATCAATACAAGGCGTGAAACTAGGGCAAGTGCAATGCCAACGCCAAATTTAACGGCAACTGGAAAATGATTTACGTTTTGTTTAGTAAACAATTAAAAATTGTAACGCAACATTTTGCACTTTCTTGTACAATAATTTGATAAAGTGGAGCCTTTTTTGTAATTATTCCTTAACAACTTTATACCCTTCATTGGCGTCGCTCGCAAGCATTTTCAAGATACTTACGTGAACCCAACCAGGAGGTTGTTGTTGGTACTTCCTCTTCATTCTGCTCCTGCTGCTGCTGCTGCTGTTGTTTAGCTTGTTCAGCGGCAGATGCTTGACGCTGTCGCTCTTGCAGCAACAGATCCTCCTCGGCATCATTATCGACATCCTGATCGAGAGATTCAAAATCATCATCATCGTCGTCATCTTTGTCCATCTATAAATATGTGGTTAATGCTGTGATTCTTTAAATGACGATTTGTGTTTTTTCCCACCTGATCAAAGTCATCATCATCCTCATCATCTTTGTCATCATTATCAGCAGCATTTGGAGCACTTTCTGCAATTGGCTCAACAGATTCCTCAATGTCCTCATCATCATTATCATCAGCATCCTGAAAAAAAACAAATATCGTGAGTAGGGAAGTTTTTAAGATCCGCAGTATTGCATTTTCTACCTCATCAATATCATCTTCGTTCTGATCCTCAGCTGTTTCAGGCTGGGATTGAGATACAGCTGGCTCTTCAATATCTTCATCCTCATAAGCTTCCTCCTCCTCCTCTTCTTCATCATCTTCCTCGGCAGTTTCGGGAGCACTCCGAGTTTTTGATTGGGACACCGGGGGCTCAATGGATTCTTCGATCTCATCGGCATCTTCATCCTCCTCTTCGTCATCATTATCGTCATCCTCCTCATCATATGCTGCCGATTGTGGTGGCTCAAGAGATGCTTCAGCCTCATCATCATCCTCATCATCTTCAGCTGTGATATTTTCAGCAGCAGTGTTTTCTCCTTCATCTTCTTCCTCCTCATCATCATGTTCCTCTTCCACCTCTTCTTCTTCATCTTCTTCATCTTCGCCAGTTTGCTGTTCATATTCCTCATCATGCTCATCGTCATGTTCATCATCATGTTCAGCATCATGGTCATCTAAGGCAGCTTCATGTGAAGGATGTGCATCATGTTCATCTTCATGTCGATGCTCCTCAACCCAACCATCAAAGTAGTTGGAATACCGAGACTCCGACAAAGGTGTGTCCACTATTAGTGAATAAAGATTTGAATAAAGACTCTTCAATGAATTTTGTATTTACTTACAGTCCTCCAATCCACGATTTTCCATGATGATGAGACCCACTAGGCCCAAAAGTACAGCCATTAGGGCAAAGAATATGATCTTGGCACACCAATGTCCGCCAGTTCCATGCTGATGCTGCACGTGCAAATGGATATCTTCGTTTCCCATCTTTGTGATGTGAACGCCATGGGAAGACGCGTCGTCGACATCATCTGTGATAAACACATGTGATTAGAACTTAGTTAATTAACAAATTACTTAGTTGTAGCTAAGCTGCAACGAGGAAGGTTAGTTGAAAAGTCGCAACTAGTTATAGCAACTAAATTCGTACAGGGGGGGGATCGGGGTATGGAAATGGATATATATATACAATAGACAATGTTGATGAGTTTTTGCTACCTTGAAAGCTTGGCTGGCGCGGTAAACTGACATCGCCTTCCGATTTGCGATCATCTAGACAAAAAGTTAGTTACACTGGTTAAAAAACAAATAAAAACAATAAAACACACTCTCTTACAAGATAATGTTGATAGATATGTTTAGTTCGTGTTGTTGTTGTTTTTGTTTTTGATGCAAAACAAAGAACGCGCAAGTCATGCGCTTGGGCATATGGCCAAAAACAAAAACAAAAATAAAAGAAAAACTGTTAATCGTATAAATGTGTGTATGTGTGTGTTTGTGTGCGTCTGCTGTATGAGAAAAATGTCCAAAAAACTTTGGTGGGTGTAATGTCGTTGCTCACGGAAGTATCTTGACTTTGAACACATACATACATTTAATAAATTAATTATTTTTAATTACATTTTTCATTGCTCTTGAAATTACAAACGCCTTTAATGCACATTAATCACAATATGATAAAAGGCGCAAGCAGCTGTTAAAGAGAGCGTACAACGGAACTCTGTACAAGAGAGAGGGAGAGCGAAAGCAAGAAAATCTACCGGCATTTGTTTATGTTGACCTGAACAGAAAGATAAAAAGAAACACTTTTATCTAACATCTGCGCACTGCGCTCGCTCAGGCTTTAAATAAACGCGAGCGGAATTTTAAAGATATGGGTTCTTGTTATTGACAATTCAATTTTTTTAAAAGGTTGTTGCTTCATATTGTCACATTGTCGCACAAGTTTTTCAAAAACCCATTATATATTTGATTGTAGCGTGTGTCTCAGCAGCTTGGCAACGCATCGAGATCATAAAGAGACATAAATACATATATTTTATGCATGTAGATAAGTATAGTTTTTTTTTTCTAACGGCAGAGCGGCATACGCATAGCGACAAACAGAGCAAAGAAGAGCAATGTATAATTTTATATAATAGGGCAAAGTTATTTTTAAAGGCGCTCGACAATATTATTATTCTAATAAAAGAAATGGACAGCTACGTTTTTGGCTACCGAGAGTGTTTCAGCATCAAAAAAAATGATTTTAAAACCACATTCTGAATACGATTTTCCACTTACCACGTTTTTTGCGTTTATCCTTACGCTTTCGCGGCTGTACATCGCCCGACATATTCAACTACTATCGGACTTTTTTACTAAAAGCCAATTTTCCGCCCTGTCTACACCTATTAGAACCACTGTATGTTTTTCTCTTCGTTTTGTTCTGGGGTAGTCGAACCCGACCGCGAACAGTTCAATCGCGATCACCGTACGTAACTAAACCGAACGACAGCCAGGCGGAGGTGTTGCGACTGCGGCTGCGGCTGCCGGTGGGTGAGCTTTTACGTCGCTTTTTCGAAAATAGCGGCAAGTGGGCTTTCTGCTTAAAATCACTGCAGTAAAATGACATATTCACTAAAAGCTCGATCGGCTGGCACATGATTTTATCAGTATCTAATATTATTTGTTGTTGTTTACAAAATGAGTATTTGTTTGATTAACAATAAACGTGAATTTTTATAGCAACCGGCTGTTGCTGGGGCAAACTAATTCGATTAATAACGTAAAGATGTATCGATTGTTATATTTATAGCGATAACACGCATCCTTGTCGTCCTGCGCGAATTAATTCAAGTGTCCTCTACACGTTTGCCAGCAATTGCTGGTATTTTTTTGGTATTTGGCATAAGGTCACACTGATTTACTACCATAAAAATTACAACAACAGAAATATAAGAACAGAACGAGGGAAAACAACCCAGCGCAATTATGTATAGATACGATTGAGATTGAAGTCAACAATAGTAGTTGTTGGATCCGGGCCAAGTGCAAAGTTGTGGTAAGTTGAAAAATAAATTGCAATTAAAGCATGAAATTCATTTGCGAACGACTTTCAGGCCAGGAGCTACAAACTACGCACTGTTTTGGAGGCGAGACGAAGACGACGACGACGAGACGGCGGCGAAACGACAAACAAATTAGCCACGCCTTGGAACAACAATATTAAATAAATTGAATGGCCGGCGATATGTCGATTGGCTGTGCCGCGCTTAAAAGATCAACAAAATTAAAGAGTTGCACCAGTGGCTCCGATACGGACTCAATGAAAATACCCGATGAACGCAAAGAGAATGGCAATAAAATGGGCTTATTAATCAAACCACCAAGTGCACCGCAGAATATGCGTGGCGGCCTTCGCGTCTATAAAATCGTCATACTTGGAGATGGCGGTGTTGGCAAGTCCGGTAAGAAGAAAAAACCAACATTTTTAATACTGCGCACCTTCGATTGAGGGCGCTGCGAAAAATCAATAAATTATCTCAATTTCTTTTACGCTTTGTTTTATGGCACACGACCACCCAACCACCCACAATCAACCCCGAAAATAAAAAAAAAATACCGTCCGGCATCGGCTTCGTGCGTTCGGCCAACTTTGCGTGTACACAAACGCACACACACACACGAACATACACGCAAACAGCTGTTACCCTGCAGTTCGTCAGTCACAGTTTCTTGGACTACCATGACCCCACAATTGGTAAGTGTGCCCTTGCGGAATTTTAGTGCAAATATGACCATAATTCAATTTAAATCGATTACATGCCTGCAAAATCAACTAAATTTCGGCACTAATTTTTTTCATTGTGCTTTGATTTTTTTTTTTGTGGTGCGCAGAGGACTCGTATCAGCAACAGGCGGTAATCGACAATGAGGCTGCACTGCTGGACATACTCGACACTGCTGGTCAGGTTGAGTTTACCGCAATGCGTGATCAATATATGCGCTGCGGCGAAGGTTTTATCATATGCTATTCCGTCACCGATCGTCACAGCTTTCAGGAGGCCTCCGAGTATCGCAAACTCATTACACGTGTACGTTTAGCCGAGGATATACCGCTAGTGTTGATAGCCAACAAGGTGGATTTGGAATCTCAGCGACGTGTCACCACCGAGGAGGGCAAGAATTTGGCCAATCAATTTGGCTGTCCATTCTTTGAAACATCTGCCGCACTGCGTCATTATATTGATGAGGCGTTCTATACGCTCGTCCGCGAAATCCGTCGCAAAGAGATGCAAAAAGGCACCGACAACAGCTCGGAAAAAATACATACGCGACATCGCAGTCGCTGGTGGCGCATACGTTCCATCTTCGCTCTGGTCTTTAGGCGTCGACGCAATTTAAACTAAAACAAGACAACAACTTCCTCGGTTCGCAGTGCAAAAACTATGTGCAATATTAATCAATGCGTTACATAATATACATACTATATAAACATATAGTATAGACGTCTAAATCATTGAATTTATATATATATTATTATATTGTTATTTGGCCAAACGATGGCAACAAACTAAACGACATTTTGTTCCATGTTCCCAGTGAAACTTTCAAAGTTATGTTAATTTGTTTAATTTTGTTATTCCATAATGTATTTGTTGACTTTGTATTGTTAAGGTGCGCTTGAACGCACAGGAAAGGAGCATAGATATATATGTAAATCAATATGTTTAAGCACAAAATCCAAAAAATAATGCAAATCATAGCAATGCACATACGTATATATGTACAAGTAGAAAGCAAAAATCTAAAACAAAGAATGTTAATTCCTAGCAAAAAACAACAACAAGCAGAGCGCAAAGCAAACAAACAAAAAATGAAATGCATTTAATTTTAACGACAAAAAAAAACAGAAGAAAATTAATACCAAAATAATATTATTATTAACGTTAAAAATCAAACAAAATCAAAGCAAAACTGAGTCCTAGCTAAAGCCAATAAAGCGCCCAAGGCTATATATACGATATATATATATGTATACCAGAGCTTTAGAAAAAAAATCTTTTCCAAAAATGGCAAAAAACGTGGCGCATTGAATTTATATATATATATATATGTATAACGTATTATATGTGCATGTATTATTATTATTATATTGTTATAACTATAAATTATTAGGACAGACGCACAGGCACACATTAACTAATCGAATAAATGTTGAATTGAACGTTTACATATATCAAAAAAAGAAAGAATTAAGATCGTGATGATTTTTGTTGTTTAAGTTTAATGTTTGACATTTGTTACGCGATTAAGTTTATTTATTATTATTGCATTAAGTTTCAACTGTTTCTGTGTTGATTATTATTGTTTTCGTTAATTACTTCGTTGTAAGCATCACAAATATGTTCCTTACCATCAATGTTAAAGCACAAGCAATTCTTTTTATGTTCAATAATAACTAAAACTGAATAACGAGCTATATATGTAATTGGTAAGCGAAACTTTGAAATTGTTCGGTTATAAAAGAAAGAAAAGCTTTCTAAAAAAAAAAAAATAAAGAAATGTTAAATATATATCACATATGTTTATGTATTACTCCCCCATGACAACAATAACAAAACAAAATAATAGATGTTAGTAGCTCTATGTGCGAGTATTATCATAGTAAAAAAAACCAAGGTATGGTAAAAACCCAACTTGCATTGTTTTTGTTTTTGATTTTTGATCAATTTCGAGCGCTTCGAGCGTTCAATTGAGACTATTTTTATTCATACATTTTAAATGTAAAATTTAAAAATAATAAAAACGACAACCAAAAAAAAACCCTCAATAAAGATTTTTGAAAACCCCGTTAAAGCAAGAGTTTAAAATAAATATCTTCTGGGGAAAAAAATATATATAACTGTGGGTCCACTGTACTTGCCTTCCAAGCTTTTCTTATCTAAAATCAAAACACGTTTAGTTAGATTTTTTATCGTTTTTTTTTTTGTATTTTTTTTATTTATTTATTTAGTAAAATATTCTTTTTTGTTGTTTTAATTTTGAAAAGAAATGATTTTTTTTTGCTGTTTTTTGGTTTATATATGCATATGTATACATATACACATATAATACATAGTTCTAATTTTGGTAATCTGTTAAATGTGTGATTTTTTGTTTTTGTTTTATTGTATAGGAAGCAAAACTTTTAATGCACAAAATTTACAATTACTTTTCGACGCATTCTTGTTGTTCAATTTTTAAATTGTGTAATAGTAACTGTAGAAAATAGTATATATAGTATATATATACACATACATATATAAATACATATGTGTATATATATAGCATTTGTAGAAAACGGCGCATTTTTATATATTTTTATTTATTTTTTTTTGTGTTAATTTTTTTTTTGTGTGAGAATTACACGATTTGACGGTACAAAATACAAAAAAGAGACATACACATATATATGTATTGTATATATATATACTGGTATTTTATAAAATCATAAAATACGCTTCATTTATCTTGTGTGTGTTGTTTTTGTTTGTTTTTTTTTTCTTTTTTAATGCAAAATACAAATACTAAAAACTCGAACGTGTTTCCTTTTTTTGCACGTGACAAAATATTGAATGCATCTTCACTTGTGGCTTATATGTTTAAACATTTTCATTTGTGTTTACTGTGTTTGCAAAGTAGTATTATTATTTTTTTTAGTTTATTGGCGGTCTCTGTTTAAATATATATATATGTATATATATGAGTCAAAAAAGTTATGTTATTGGTATGTTTATATGAATGCTTGCATTTTAAACCTCTCATTTCAGTAAGTTTTGTTGTTGTTTATGTAGTCCGTTTATCATAGTTTGCATTAAGACTTTGAAAAAAAATCATATATATGAATAACTGCATCATCACTCATCAGCTACAAACACACGCACACATGCACACAAACAACCGCAAACACACACACACACACACGCACTCTCTTTCGCTCTCTTCTTTTCTATCTGAAAGTAATGTTTTGGACATTTCTTTTCTGGCATTTTGTTTAATCTCAAAATCAACGGACAATTGTTATGCATACATAGTAAGTGTGTTGTATATAATATATATATATATATATATTTATACGAGTAAGTATGTATTGGTTGTTTTGAGTGTTGACTGATTTTGGATGCCGTCAAGAGTTACAAAATAATAATGATAATAATAATAATAATGCGATATTTATTATTGTTGTTTTACTTCGGTTAATAACTACTCTAGACTGTATATAAAATCAAATCCGCATTTGATAAGTGTTTTTTTTGTTTTGTTTTTTTGCCCGTTTCATCTTCATCTTCTTGCTGTTGTGTGTTGTTGTAGAGCTTTAGCGTTAGCTGCTTAATGCTTGTTGTTGTTGTTCTTGTAGTTGCCGGTTTCGCATGCTATCCTTTTTTTTAGCAGTAGTTGTTGTTTTTGTTATTTTTGTAAAAGATGTGTGTGTGTATTTGTGTGTATACGTAGGTGTGTGTGTGTTTGTGTATGTAAAGAAATTGTTTTTTTTTTTTTTTTGTTATTTGCTCTTTTAGAGCAAAAGGCATTTGGGCTTCTTCCGTTTTTTAACTTGCAGTGCAGCCCTGGTTGCTGTCTCGAATACCTCTCGCACACCCTCCTTGGACTTGGCCGAACATTCCAAATAAGCAAAGGCATTAATTTTTTCAGCCATAGCGCGTCCCTCCTGCGGCTTAACCGGCTCCTGCTTCATTTTTGCGAGATCCTAAACAAGAAAAATACCAAAATTGTTAACATATTTGAGGAATAATGATATATGTGTTAGAGATAACTTACCCGAATTGTGTTGGGATCATTTCGCAAATCTTTCTTATTGCCTACCAAAATGATTGGAACATTGGGACAAAAATGTTTGACCTAAGAGAAAATAAGAATGTTAATAAAGCATTTAGTGTGGATCGAATGAAATGCTTACCTCTGGCGTCCATTTTTCGGGAATATTTTCTAGCGAATCGGGTGAATCCACTGAGAAACACATCAGTATAACATCAGTGTCGGGATAACTCAGTGGTCGCAGTCTGTCGTAATCCTCCTGACCAGCTGTATCCCATAAGGCCAACTCCACCTAGAACATAAATAAAATCACGTCATTGTTGTATGATTGTATATATGTAAGTATATTGTATTTAAGTGTATTAATGTAAAATGTGATAACGACCGTTAAGTTTGCAACTTATGTAGCACAAAAGCCCGTTTTCCATCACACAAAGACGAAGTCACGAAGACGAGAGTCAACTTAAAGTTGTGAGATAGCAAAGGAACAGGCGGAAATGCCAAACGTATTAATCAGACACAATACGTAGAGAATGACGTGAACTGAACGACAGACACAGGCACAGACACAGATACAGATACAGATACATACATATGTACATCATATGTAAACGCTATCCAAACAATAACGCCGCCATATTGCGCTGCGCAAAAATTGTTTATACCAATAATCGTATGAAAATATTAGAATCGAAACATTTTGTAAATGATCAACAAGCACAAAACCAAAAACAAAGCACATACAAAACACAAAACATGACTTAATGCATATCAAAAATGGCATACAGCAGAATATTTTTTTTTTCTGTCTTTCTTTTAGTGTTATTTTATTACAATTGAGAGCGAGAGCGCGTGCTGCCTGGCTCCAAACGTGAGCACAGGTAACTGTTGGATGCGAGGGGAATAAGTGAGAGAGAGAGAGAGATAGAGATAAACGGAGAGAGTGAGAGCAGGGGGGCAAACGCGCAAAACTGAATGTGCGCAACGGGCTTGTATAAGACGAATACAAAAAAAAAAAAGAGCAAGAGCACAGCAAGAAACGGAAGGAAGGGAGCTTGCTATACAAGTAGTATACGTTTTAGTATTAGTACATACACTGCCGCTATAGTACGTGTGTATTTGTGCGTGCGCATTGTCTGTGTGGTTCGTTATGCGGCAAGGAGAGGGCAGCTAGGAGAAAGAGAGCGGGAGTCAAGTATGCCTTTTCCGACAATTGATATTGACTCACAACTTTTTTTTTTTAACAATATGAGCACTGAGTGCACTGCTGGAAAGCGAACGTTGGGAGTTGGTACGGGCGAGGGGCGAGGGAGGTGTGCTAGTTGAGAATATCAAATCAAATAAAAGTACACAAAGCAAAAACGGTGATCAGATGATTTTGCATGCTGTAAGAGAAGTTGCGGGTGGAAATGGGAGTTCATGCTAGTGTTGGGTGTCGTGATTTATTGTTTTTTGTCGTGACACGAGTCTAAGAAGACTGAGCTTTGTTTAGCCACGGGAAATATGACACTTATTAAACAGGAGATTTATACTTTTTCGATATAATAAATATACTTTGGAGCTATTAAATAATATTTTTTGGACTAATTAAAATTCGGCACGCCCTTTTTTAACCATAGGATATTTTGTTGTTTTAGTTTTTGTAAAGATGAATGTTATGAGCTTACCTGTTTGCCATCGACTTCGATATCGGCGACATAGTTTTCGAAGACAGTGGGTACGTAGACCTCGGGGAATTGGTCTTTGCTGAATACGATCAAAAGGCAAGTTTTACCGCAGGCACCATCGCCGACAATTACCAATTTCTTGCGAATCGTCGTCATTGGAGGTTCTGGAAGTGACAGAAAGCAGAGATGCAACAACACCGAACACGACGACGGTAGCGACGATGCGTTGTGTTTAATTTATTTGCAAAAACTGCGCGAGCTGGTTGAAAAAATATTAAAGTGAAAAAAAAAGCCACACAAAACACACATACGCATACGCGAGCCAGTACTGCCACAATCTCTCACTCACACTCTCACACAAACACACACTTGAGTCATACACTTTAAATGTCTCTCGCATTTGTTGTTGCTGCTGCTGACGATCTATAGAAAAGAAGAAGCATCAGCGAACAGCCGCATGAGGCTTTTTTTTTTGACAATCACCCGTTGTTGGTGGCGGGGGTTCTTTTTGGCCAGTTATGTATGTATGTTATTGTGTAAAGTCAACTACACTGCATCTCCAATTGTGCAGCAATTTACACATTCACACACACACGCACAGTCGCACATATTTTTATTTATGAAAAGCCCGTGCTTTTAATGTGTGTTGGTATTCGTATTGGGCAGAATTGCCACAGCTCCCATTTAATACACATTTATTTACTTTTCTCGAAATATATGAGAATGTGTCTCGAGATAGTCCAATGGTCGCGTCATAGGTCTCTTTCCTCGCCCGCCACCAACTCTTCGTACGTTTATTCCAAAAACATCATCCACTCGCATTTATGTACATACATACACATACATATGTTGTCTGTGAGTTCGATTGCTTTGGCTGTGTGTGAGCGCATAGCAGTGTGTGCGTGTGTGTGTGGAATTTTTTCACTGCTCTTTCAACTTTTCTCACTTACAATTTAATATTTATATTTTTGCAACACTCAGTACGAACTCGACACTAAATATGCTTACAAAATGGCACAAATATGTTGATTCTTATACGTCTACCGTTATTCGTTTCGTATAAAATGTACTACTATTAAAAATTCGACGTTTTTTTTCTCATGCAAAATGACGATGAATTTTCTTGGTAGATGAACAACCAACGCCTTCGTGCGCTGCAGAGTTGCACTCTATTGACAGTGTTGGATAACTTCAGCAAAAATAATTACCTCCACCGCAAAAGCAAAATAGGCAATTCCGCTTCTGTTCAGACATCTATGCCAACTGATTAATAATTCGCTTTAATTAATCACTTGCATTATCTCATTTAATCATCATGTTTGATCTGATATTGATAAGCCATTCAGAGTTGCATTGCTCAGATTAGGGAAACTGTGACAAAGTTCACTCAGTGACTGTTACTTTTAAAAATCACCTTCACAGATCTTCTTCTTTCTTTTCTTGACACTCATGTCGCATGGCCCGGCAAATATTATTCAGTTATCTGAAATAAACAAAAATAATATTTTAATGCTGGTTAAAGTAAACTTATAAATATGAAGACTGAAACAGGTAACAAAAAGAGATGGGCTGCTAAACATACTGTGAAACAGATACCAGCCTTAAATATGAACAAATTTGGGAAAATTGCAATAAATAATAGAAAGACAAAAATTAAAACAGAATCTGCAAAGAGATCAGCTGGTAACAGATGCGTTCGCAAACGGAGAGTAAACATCCAAAGCAACGGGTTTGGCAAGCGGGCTAAAGTTGGACAGTAAAACTGAAGAAAACTACCAAAACGGTTATGGTAAGCAGATTAATAGTTCTTTATCACACTTTTTATGAACAATTTTTGTTTTTAGATCATGAGGAAAGCAACGATGAACCGAATGACTGCTCCAGTGTTGAAGAATTTTCTGAACCAGAAGTTATTTCCATTCCGCTTGATAATGATTTACATCCAATATTGCCAACTGAACCTTCAAAGGAAGAAGAGTTTGAGGAAGAAATAGAGGAACACATGGATCAGACGATACCAACTAAGGAATGTGAGAAAAGCGAACTTGTAGAAGAAGAAGAGCTGGTGGAAGAAATCGAAGTAAATAAGGAGGAAAGTGTGAATGAAACGAATAACGAGGAGGAAGCGCTAACAGTATTTGATGACACTTGCGACCCACCGGAACTAAGCATTTTTGAGAATAGCTTAAAAAGCAACATTGTGCTGGCCGTGCTCAAGCAAGATGTTGAATTCTATGGCACCGTTGTTGTTACCCTACTCTGCGGTCGCATGACAATAAATGGTTACAAAGCACAAACCAAAGAACCATTAAACATATATTCGCCCAAAGGCTTCAACTGGGTGGTCATCTCTCCATCCGTCAATAAAAAACCAGCCAAGGACAATGTGAACTGGGAAGAGCTTAATGAGAACTTCTCGCTTGCTCAGCTGGACAACATAAAGGGAAACTATGATCCGAAATGCGATGCAATTGTAATGCTGCAACGGAACACTGGAGCTCAGAATATGCTTGCAACATTTGCCCTGCATATGGCCGAGAATGTTTTTCCTCTCGTGAATGCCAAAAATCGACCCCATTATGCCACGGAATATCTGCTCAATTGTCTGGTTCAGAGTGCCGATAAGCAACGGGCGCTGCAGGTGCCCACAGTCTGGACAAAGTTGGCCCTGCAGCCAAGCAGTCGCCTTATGGTCACCGGTGGCAAGGGCGTGGGCAAATCCACACTACTACGCTACCTTGTAAACCGTCACCTGAAACGCTTTCCGCAACTGCTGGTGATTGATCTGGACATTGGACAGCCGGAGTTGTTTGTGCCACAAACCGTTTCTTGTAGCCTCATCGATAAGCCACTGTTGGGTCCCGGTTTCTTCTACAACAAACAACCGGACATGGCCTATGTGGTGGGTCATGCCAATGTGGTGATGTGTGCTGAGGAATATGCCCGAGCAGTGCGACAGATAATTAAATATTGTCGTGGCATTAAGAGCTATGCCAAAATGCCATGGCTTATCAATACCATGGGCTATAACAAGGGTTTTGGTCTGGAACTGATGGCTCTAATCGTGGACTGTGTGCAGCCAACGGATGTGGTACAAATAGACAGCCTACGGCCCATTAGCAATTTCGATGAGCCTTTGGACAGCAAGTCCTTGGCACGCGTTAAGCCCATAATTTATAAATCAGATGAATTTCATTTAAATGAGACTTTTCCAAAGTATGCCTGGCATCAGCTGCGCAGCGCAGTGCCGCCGCGGGATCGTAGAAGCCAGGAGCGTCCTTGGACAATGAGTGCCAAGGATTTACGTTACTCCAACTGCTTGGCTCGACTCAGTGATGCTTTGCGCGGCAATGCCAAACACTTGACAGACTGTCAGCCCGTTTCCATTGATCTTGAGAAGCTGCAAATTGTGTTTCCAACAGCTGAGGACATTACGCGCGATGAGCTCATTGCTGGGTGTGAGGCCAACTTGGTTTATCTGTGCAAATCAGCACCAAGACATCAGCCAATGGAGTGTTATGGCATTGGTTAGTAGAACTTTATAACTAGCATTTATCCTGTATTAACTTTTATCTTTTTAGGTGTCGTTCGCGCCGTTGATTACGAAACCCAGAAACTTTATCTGTTGCCGGCGATGCCTTTGAATTTTCTCTCTAAAGTCAACTGTCTGTCGCTTGGAGGGGATTTCAGTCTACCACAGGGCTTTTTCAAGCATCAGGGTGCTAACGTGACCACCGTTGTGCCATATGTTTTCATTATAGACGACTCCAAGGCGTCCAAAAGCATACAGCACTTTTACTATCGAACACCCGGATTCCTTGGTCAACCGGCTGCTAAATAACACTCACTTACCAAAGCTACCTCAATAACCAATTGTGTTCATAAACATGTACATAAAAGTGAATATGCATGTAACATTTACACATGCTTCCAATTTGGTAGACACTTTTTGGATATTACGTATATAACAAAATGCTAATTTTATTGATGTAGCCTAGTGGGATAGATTGTGTCTGCCTTTAAGTATGCGTCGCATGAGCACACGGCGGCCTTCTAACGTCGACATGCGCGCTTCCCATCCGTGCACATTGATACGCTTCACTTCTCGGGGCTTTGGGAAATGGCAGCGCACTTTGGGTTTAAGAATAGCACGATCGAAGGCATGCTTCTGGCGCACAAACAATGTTTGCGCAGTGTTGACCGCGAACAGGCACGTTCTGCAAACACATATTTTATTATTGTTTTACATACAAAATAGGGGTTTTTCGTGTTTATTTACCTTTGTAGCAATCCTTGCAGCATGTTAAGTAATTTTTTGGGACTGCTGTATGACCGTATTGTGAGCGGCCTAAAATACCATCTATGACAAAGTAGTGCTGTGAAAGGGTAATAGTTGCGAATGCCATGCTATCGATATTTTTCGATAGCAATATTGTCTTGTGGCAGTAGCAGTAGCATTTTGGCTTTAGTTGCTTTCGGTCACATCGCCATTCAAGTGCCGTCGTTTGCTCCAACAATAAAACGCGTTGGGGCCGTATGTTTTGTATGTTGTTATACTAGAAAAAGTGAAAAGCTCACTTGCAAGCCATGTAAAGACTTGAACGTGAATTAAGTATTTAACGTGCTGCAGTTGTGTTAAACACTCGAGGTCTTAAAAGGGACTGCATGAGTTCAAAGTTGAATGTGAAAAACCTACATTACCATTCATCATACCTACATTGTATATGTGTGTATGCAAGTGCAGCTGCCGTGTGTGAATAAATTAGTGTGCGTGTGTGTGTGTTGCGCGTTTATATGTGTCGCACTGTTCGAGCATACAATTTTGGCAGCAGAGTCCCCCAGCAGCAGCAGCAGCCGAAGACAAAATTGAAGTGCATTTCATACGCAAAACTTAAATAGAAGCAGCCAGAGGTGAGCTCTTATACATTTGTATAACTGTATATGTGTTTTGGTCTGTCTGCATTGCATTTTATTTTTACTTACACTGCAATTGTGTGAGTGCTTGCATATGCGCTTTTGCATGTGTGTGTGTGTGTCTGCACGCTAATTAGCCTAATAAGCGAGAAAAAAAGTAGACACAGCATTTGCCTAGCCAAAAATACAACAAAAAAAAATCGATTTTCCTGAACTTGCAATTTTCCACGGCTCACTGACTCCATGAAGCAGGCAGCGACAGCTTGGGGGAGCCGGCGATGCCAACGTCTCTGTCTCAGTCGACGTCGACGCCAACATATGCGGCATGGTACGCGTCTAGCAACGCGCCCCAAATGCGGGGCAACATCATAAAGTATACATAAATTGAATTTCGAAACACGGAAGCGACGAACGGGCAAAACAATCTGAGTTGAGAGATGAGAGACTCCACACAAAAACGCCCCAACAAGTCAACTTGTTGTTGTTGTTGTTGCTGTCTGCTTGTGTTGATGATGATGCAAAGCATGTGTGTGTGTATGTGTCTATCAGTGTCTGTGCCTATCTGACAGAGTTCTTGTCCATCAGGGTAGAAACTTAATGCCAAAAATAATAATAATATTAATAAGTATTTTGAGTGCTTTAGTTGAGAGGTTGCTCTATATGGAAATGGCCGCTATTACAGTAAACATTCGATAATATGGAACACAAATTAAGTCTGGGTGCATTATGGATCTTACCCGCAAAAAAGCAACTCCAAATGCAAAATTTTTTTCCAGTTTACCAACAAATTTGCAAACTTAATTAAGTTACGCTGTTTACCGCCATTTTGCTGTTTTGCTTACAGAGCATACAAATCCTAACCAATTTTCACTTAACAAATTTTTTTGCAATCCGTAATGCTTTTGACAGTCGACGTCGCTGTCTTCTTCTTCTCACTCTCTTGGGCAGCTGTCACAGCAGCCCTTTTTTTGTGGGCCATCCCTCCCACTCCTTTTCACTCACTCACTCACTCACTCACTCACTGACACGCCGTTACTTCATCTATGTGTGTGTGTGTTTGTCCAAGGCGGAAAACACACCGTCCGAATAAATCGCGCCATCCCGATGTCCCGACAAATTTGGGTCTACCCGGCCCGAACCCGAAATTTTATTTTCAAATATGGGTTATATATATATAGTATTATATATATTTTTAAATATAATTTAATTTAAATTTAAATTTTTATTTAAAAACAATATTTTCAAAATTTTCTCATAATAACCCGTTCGTCTTTCTCCAAAATTCACAGAGGTAGAAAAAACTCTTCGCTGGTTGGATGTTGGTATATAAGCACGCCTCGACAGCATTTACAACAATGGCAAATCATTTCATTCTTCCAAAATTTCAAAATATCGCAATCTTTCTTAAATCTAATTTGCTTAATATAACTATTTATTTTTTGGCAGTTAATTGCAAAATTTCGACACGCCATAGCTGCAGCAATTATTGGAAAAGAGTGACCGAATTTCGTAATAAAGAAAATACATGTAAATGCTCCCATTTATTGCATTGCGATATTTCGTGTCGCTACAAAATGCAATCGGTGGGTAATTTCGATAAAAACATAACTTTCATCGAGTACATTTTACTAATTTTTGGGTCCCGACAGGTTTACCGGGACCCGTGGAATTTCGGGATCGACCACCTATCCCGACTTTCCCGGATTTTTAGAATCGTTCCCATCCCGCCCGATCCCGATAGTTTTCGGGACCCGCACCCAAAATCCCGATCCCGACGCCCATCTCTAGTTTGTCCTGCTTGTGTTGTGTGTTTTGATGACGGCACTCAGCTGAACAGCGACGCCAGCAGTGACGTTGACAGCGACAGTGACTGCGACAGCGACAGCGACGCACCCGCACTGATTTTAAACGTGTGCGTGTGTGTGTGTGTATGTATGTGCGTGAATGTTTTCACCAATACACGCAAATAGCATTAGCCATTCTTGTTGTTTCTTTTATTTGTACTTTTTTTTTTTTGCGGATGCTGTGTGCATGGCCAAACTGCTGGGGGAACTTTGCTTGTCCCTTGTCCCCTGTTTCCCTGTTGTTTTCCTGTCCTGCAATGTCTGGTCTGTGTCCCTTATTTGTATTTCCTTCCGCCAAGCACCCCTCAATACAGGGTGTGCGTGTATGTGTGTGTGTGTGTGTCTACTCAAATTCACTTTTACGACCATTTAGCATAGGTTGTGTTTTCCTACTCTCATTCGCCCTTCCTTTCTTTTATTCTTATTGCCACACACTCTTTCACTCATCGTTTCGTTTTATTTGATGCGTTTTTAATCAGACTGCGTCAATTTGGGCAAACCCCCCACCCACCCCCCTCCACTACTCTTTCTCTTAATGTTGTGGGCGGGCGCCGGAGTACCGTTATATTTTTGTGTTCTTGTTTTATCTACGAACAGTTTGTCATTTGCAGACATTTTAATTTCACATTTCGATTCCCCGACACCAGCTGTGTTTTATATATTTATATAATTATAAAGCTCTTATGCTTCTTTTTAATACTTTCTTTTTATTCTTCATCTTCTTTCTCCTTGTTTTTTTCCACTTGCATGCCTCGAACGAAAAAACATTCTTGTGTGTTTCTGTTGACTGACTTCCTCTCTGGCATTCTGACCATACAATACATACATACATAAATATTTCTTATAAACAAGCCACTGCAGCAGGCCTGTGGCCAGAATACTCTCATGTCAAGTGGGTTAAGTTGTTATGAGTTGGGGTACCTTAAGGGTTCACTAAAGTTTGGCTAAATTTGAGAAGGGAAAAAGATTTTTATGATTGCCAAAAGTATACAAATATTGTTTGTATCAGTCTATTAATTTTTTATCTATTTTCTTTCTAACTCCTCTAGAATGTGTAAAATTCTCTTGTTAAAAATCATGAAATATTTGTCATCAACTTCTTAAAAGTCTTACATTTCTTGAGAACCAGGATGTAAGCCCTTAGAAAATTGCAAACTTTACATTCTGCTAAAATTTAAAAATTGCATTATGACCCAAAATATACAAATATTGTTCGTATCAGTCTATAAATTTCTAATCCTTGAATTTGTAATAATCTCTTCATAAAAATCATGAAAAATTTGGCCTCAACTTTGTAAATACATTACTTAATAACAGAGGGCAATCCTACGGAAAGCCAACTTAACATTCTGTTAACAGAAAAATGTCCAAAAAGTGAACTGAACTTCTTCGTTTCTATAACTTCTTTTCTACTTTCCTTTATACTTTGTTGAAATCTAAACTCTATTTTTATCAAAAATGTTTAATCAATGATTTTTATCCTTTCGCTTTACTTTCACCATCAAAATTGCATCGTTTTGCATGTCCAACAGTTTGTTTTTGACGTTTAATAACCCATCATCCAATATTAATATGCAATAAAGTTAAAGTATTTATACGTCGTTGTGTGAACTGTTAACAAATTTTGTTGGTGGCTTTTTGGTTTTTTTTGCTTGTTTTCAGCGCCATGGACTGCGTTGCGAGTACAAAAATATACAAAATCTATTCGTATCGTGGCAGCAGCTGTTGTTGTTCGAACCGGCAACGCATTGCTGGAGCTGCAGCAACAACAACAACAACAACAACAACAACGACAGCGGCTGTCGACTTCATCAACGCCTCCGAATGGTTTTTTTCTTTCTTTCTTTTTGCGTGTGTTTGTTTTTAGCATTTGTTTGGGTTTTGACTGCGTTTCACACACAATTTTGTTGTTGTTGTTGTTGGAGTTGTTGTTGTTGGCGTTCAGTTGTCATCCATTATGCATGCAAGCGAACTGTGCTCGAGCAACATTGGGGATCGCTGAGTTTTTGCGATTGTGGCGACGTGTTGTCAACGTTGCAAACACACACAGACACACACACTTGCAATGGCCAAAATGGCGAAGCACAATGTTGTTGGCCCCACGCATAACATATTTTTGTTGTGACTTGGCAAAAGTATCGCTTCAAATCGCGCATACAGAGCAATAACCCTGCTCTTTCACTCTCTCGCTGTGAGTTTTGATATTTGGTGTCTCGAGTTGCACGTTCGCGCGCTCAGTGGAATTTGACAACATGAAGCCACGTGATTATTAATCAAGTTAGCACATTAATCAAAAAAAACCGAGACTCATTTTGAGTGAAGGTCCACAACAACAGCATGAAAATGTTGTCATCAGAGATTGAGACAGAGGCGCTGTTAACTATGTAATTACAGGGTATAGCTTAAGTCACAATCACTTTGGCTTGTTACTTGTCTCTTATTATTGTAATCTCCCAAGTTGTTGTTCGTTTTAGCTTTGTTTGTCTTAATTTGAAATCAAATTGAAAGCAATTTGGAACGCCCAAACTCAAAATGAAAATGAAAAAGAGGCGTGTTGCATGAACAACAGATGCGTTGCAAGTCATGCCAAAAAAAAGCTAAACGTTGTCACCGTCATCGTCATAGTCCAATTACACTCAATTAAACTTTATCGAACATCAAATAAGCTGTTGATGCATCTTCCCAAAAAGAAAGAAAGACAAACAGCTGTCGAGCTGTTGGCTCGTTGCTGCCTCATTGATGACTTTGGGCGTGCCACTTCGTTAACTACGTGCCGTTTGCATTTATAACACCTTTTTTGGCTTAGCTTCAACCAGATGCAAATGCAATCATCATAGCTCTCAGCCAGTGCTGCCAGTTTAGTTATTTAGTTGCTAAATCTGGCCACTTTTCAAAAAATTTGAGAAAGAGAGAGGGAGAGAGAGACAGAAAGAGAGATATTCTGAGTGGGAGAGAGAGAGAGAGAGATATTCTGAGTGGGAGAGAGAGAGAGAGAGATATTCTGAGTGGGAGAGAGAGAGAGAGAGATATTCTGAGTGGGAGAGAGAGATTCTGAGTGGGAGAGAGAGAGAGAGAGACACTGCTTGAGATAAACACTAACACTGAGGCGAGTCACAGATGGCTGGCACTGGAGCAGGCAGGCTTAAGGTACCTTTCTTCAAGCTAGAACCAGTTGGGAATTATAATAAAATTAATTTGTTTTACACAAATTTATATACAAATTTATTAACAAAAAAAAAAAAAAAAAATTTTGTCACAGACGGCTGGCACAGGCCTAAGGTACCCTTCTTCAAGCTAGAACCAGTTGGGAATTATAAGAGGCTTGTGGCAAAAAAAAAATATTTTATATTTAATTTTTTTTTATTTAAAAATTGCCATTTTAAGACCCTTTTATTAACATATTTTTAGCTTTTGCATATCTAAAGCAAAATTTAAAGCTTTCAAATGATTGCAGCATTTTTACGCACATACACACACACAGCTAAGTGACTTGGACTTGGTTTATAAATTTTTTTTGCCAATTTTTAGCAACTTTTTTTTTTACCAAATCTAGCAATTTTTGCCTCGGAGATTCTGGCAGCACTGCTCTCAACATTCCGCCTCATTGCTTAACATAACTTTTCGACTTTTCTGCGCTCTTCAAGCATTGAGCAATCAACGCAAATTGGGTTACATACAATTTATATATATCTAGAGCGGCTACCTTATTTTCGTTCTTATCTAGTTCAGTGTGCGTTATCATATCTTTTGAATATGCATATCATAATCAAGTAGATAATAGGGGAGTAGCTTTCAAGTCATATTTAATGCCCATCATGTGCCGGCATTTTGTTTGTAGTATTTTTTTTTTGGGGGGTCTAGAACGATGTTGAAAACTTGGTCAAGCATATATTTAGGTCTTATATATGATATGTTTTATGAACCTTATAATATACATTTTACATTCCTTTTTCCTAAGAAAAACTTTACAATTATTGATTGATTTGCAGGCATACTTAGTTATGTTCCCCGAATATAAATCTTTTTAACAACTTTACCATAATTTTTCCTAAGTAAAACCTTTACTAGTCTATACTGTTTAAATGGTATTCTTTAGTTTTTATATTGATTACTTAATGTTGTCTTTATTGGGGTCACAATTAAGCATATTGTGCTTGACCTATCAATGTAAATTGAGCATTGATTATTACGTCTCTACTTAAAAGAAGACTGTTTAAGTGGAGGTCATTACAGTAATTACGTTGCTCTAACAACGTGAATCGACAAAGTCATTATGGTTATTTCAAGTACATTTCAGTACTTTTAAAGGGCTCAGGGGGCGTATTATTATTATTTTATGACTGCTTTGTCGTTAAATCAAACTAAAATTTTAATTTTTGATTGTGCTTTACTAGATTTTTCAACAAATTTTTTTAAATGAACATTTTTTCCCTTATTTAATGCTCAAACGTTTTTATAGTTGAAATTGCGCATTCCATATCAAATCGCTTTGCAACATAATCAACTCTTTTCCATTCCATTATTCCCTTTGGAACGCGAATTCACTTGATACACTGGAATTTATGGCTCTGGTCTCTCCGGTGACCTGCTGACTCTCGGTTTTCTATTTGTGTCAAGCTGTTAACGACTGCTCCTCCTTCAATTTCAACAAGTTTTTAATGCTTAAAACATGTAAAATGCGAAAAATTGCAATGCTTTGCATTATTTTTGTTAAAGTTTTTTTGGAAAATGCGACACGCCTTTTCAACGCTGTTTGTTGTCTACAGCGAAACTTGGCTAAACAGAACTGAACGGAGCGGGGGTTCTATTTTTGGTAATTGTGGCCTGCTTTCATTATGCTGCACAAAGAGACTAATGCAACCCCCGGTTCCAGTTCATTGACGATATAATACATGGGTGGAGTCATGAGGAGGCTGTTTTTTTAAACAACAATATTGTGGGTCAAACATGCGTTGTCATAGGAAAAGAATACATATGTGAGTGTGTGTGTATGCTATGCTGTATATGGTATATATAACAATTTTTCAATCAGGCAGCAGCGTAAACAAAATACCAAGCAACAAACAATCCATTAAAAGTTCATTGGAGACGCGCCCATTGCGGGGCATCGAATTAATTAAAGCTGCTACAAACACACAGCAAGAAAGTGAGAGAGAAATAAACATGTGGTGCATGAATAAGCCACTGGAAGAGCAAGAGAGATAGTAGAAGTGGGTAGGGGGGGCGCAGTGAAGGGTGAAAGCTTGTACAAGCAAGATTGAAAGAAATTATTTCTTGGAAAAAACATACACACATATGTATGAAATATTTTTAACAAGCATAAATTTAATCGTCTGGTAGACCGTGAAAATACCCCAGAAAAAAGATCCTAAATTTGTTGTTTAGTTAGAGTTTTCATAAACAGTTTAAAATGATTTAAAATTTTACATTTTTAATGATTTTTAAAGAAAGCTCAGGACAAAAATAGTATATTAGAGTGTTAAAAAAAGACTTTTAAAAATATCCATTATGAAATTTTGATAAAATGTTTAACAAAAACAAATTTTTTATCAAAATAAATTAATAAATATATTTAATAACTTTTCTAACTAAATTACTATAAAACCTTAAACTCGAAAATACTTATATTTGATTATCATAAAGCAGTATTAAAAGTTTCAGAACATACTTTTGAATTAATCTATTATGAAAATTTTTTAAAATTTACCAAAAAAAAGAGAAGGAATTTGAGGGAAAAAATTGAATATAAAATATTGAATACGTTTTGTTAACCAATTGTTCATTGGTACTAAACACTAAATTCCTTAATTTCGTTTATTATTAACTTATTTGTCATCTTTTTCAACTCGTCAGATACACTCCCTGTGCAGCCACTTAATTGTAGGGTATTATAAAGTAACCATAAGTCAAATTGCCGCGTAAGCCGCAGCAAGACTTCTTAAAAGTTTTCGTTTTTTTTTTTTTTTTAGTATTTTTTTGTGCGCTCTGCCAATAAGTAGGCGCAGTTTGCCCACCAACAGCTGTATCTGTGTATCTGTGTGTGTGTGCGTATGTGTGTTTGTGTCTGTGTGCGTGCGGTCATAATGAAAATAAATTTGTTTATGCCAGCGCTGCTGACTTTTGTGTTTGGCCTGTTCAAGAAAGAAGTTCTTTGTTGCTGTCTGCAGCAGCATTTGCCTTTAAAGAATCAACACTTTTGTGTCACGTAGCAGCAACAACAACAGCAATAACAATAACACACAGACACATACATACACATACTCTACACTAGTTTTTCTAGTTCTCTTTTTCTCTACACCTTTTTGTGGGGCCCACCACACACTTGAAGTCGCTTAAATGTAAGGCTAATTGGCTGCACTTTGGCCCATTTTTAGTGGGATGCGATAATGAAATGCCCGCAGCAGCAGCCGCCGCCGCCGCAACTGCCTCATGCTGCTGCATGCAACACTTAAATGCATGGCTAATCACATTATATGAATGTAGTTGATAGCGATATGTCTTTGTGTGTACGAGCGCTTGCGGCACTTGAATAGCGCTTGGCTTGCGGCTTCACAAAGCGTGGGCTGTAACATCATTATCATCATCGTCGTCATCATCGTTATGGGATTTGTATGGATTGGCGCCTTTTGTTCTTGGTGCTATATGGATGTCATTATACCTTTATTAGTTTGCTTTTGTTTGTTCAATTTACTGAACCTCAACTCGACTCGACTCGACGCGACTCCAATGAACTCGAACTCTGTTAAGTGTCTGTGTGTGTGTGTTGTTGTTGTTGCAGTTGCAGCTTCACACATACAATACATACATACAATGAAATAACTTGTTTTTCTGTTTTATGTTTCTCTCTCTCTTTCTGTATCTGGCGACTGTTTTGCATTTGGCGCAATGCTAATTCATTTGCATACCCAACAACAACAACGACAGCAACAACACCTACAACTGTCTGTGTGTGTGTGTGTGTGTGCCTCATTCTCATTCATGCCAAAACTGCTGCCAACTTGACTGATGGCCCCGGCATGCTTGGCTGCATTTTAAGTTCATCTATTTGTGGCATATTGCCGGCCTGGCAATGTCTATGTGTCTATGTCTATGTCTGTGTGTGTGCCGCACAGTACTTTAACTCTTCGTTCTTTCATACTTCTCCTACTCCTTACTGACATCCCCTTTATTCTTTGGAAATGGTCGGGGTTCTCCTCATTGCTATGCCAGGCAGGAGGCGGAACGAGCTGTTCAATTAATATTGTTGCCCACTTTTGAAAACAAACAAATTGGCTACAAGTGTAAATACAAGTTGAAAACAAGTACAAAATGCTTGAGACGAGAGTCTGTGCTTGACTTAAAGATACCCTAAGGGTTTTGAGGAATATGTTTTTATGCCCTTAACCGAGTCAATAAAGCCATGTTTGTCTGTCCTTTCGTCCGTCGGTCTGTATAAAGGCCTGCATCTCAAAGATTATAAAAGCTAGAGACTCCAGATTTGGAACTTAAGCTCACCCAAGTGCTAGGCAGTACAAGTTTGCTTCAAATTATCGATAACACTTTTGGTTTACGATATAAACATGTGATCGATAACATATAAACCTTAATTTCAATTCAATTTTAAAAAATAATGAACATTTGGAAAAAATTTGATCAAATTGCGTTAAAAATCACTGAAAATATCGCAGTTTAAAGTTAAGGCTTAAAGTAAAAGCGTTAAGAGGGCATAAGGATATGTCCTAGTGGGGATTTTTTTGACAGAAGCTTTGTTGCTTGATCTTTTTAACGTTTCCTGATATAAATATATCGTTTACTTTGTAATATTTTCTTTATGCATTTGAAAATTCCTTGTCTTTTATTATATGCAATTTTATTGCACTCTTAAAGACTTTAACGATGCCATAAAAGTTTGAAAATTTCCTAAATGCCACATTACAAAATGTTTGCTATAAATATACGCTCGTCCCGGGCACATTTTCCAGCTGTGTGCTGGAATTTTTCATCTGTTTATTGTTATTATTATTTTGCTGAACTCGTTGCATTTATCATTAATTGACTGCCTTGGCCTGGCCTGTTCTGGCCTAACACCCTAAACACCAACAACAACTGCTATTTTTCTCTCTCTCTCTCTCTCTCTCTCTCTCTCTTTTCTCTCTTTCTCGTTGACATATTTAATGCCTCAATTAAGTCGTTTCCAATTTCTTTTTATTAGTTTTCCACGCATCCTCAATACATTTTTCACCCTTGCACTCGGATTCTTATTCAACTGCAAACTCTTTGAATTTTTTTTTTTTAAGGCACAATATGCACAATTCATTCATTCTGGTTTAAGTTTTTCTCTTTAAGAATAACCGCAGCTATTGATAAGCTTTGTATTTATTAACTGGAACGCCAAATGTCATTAGACTGATTAAACAAATTGGCTTTGTGTCGTTTTCAGTTAATCAATGGAATTTCTTTAGCTATTTTCTTTTGCGCGAGACACAATCTTATCAAAATATGACGAGCTGTTACTTACTTTTGCCATAAATAGCTAAGCGAAACATTTACAAGAAATTCACTGAATAACAATGTAAGTGAAAGCTTTGCTTTTTTAGATTAAAGATAAGGCTTGTAGTGAAAAAGTTGATTAAAATAAACTTTAAAAAATAACTATTATAAATGTTTTTTAAAATAAAGTTGTTCTGCCTAGGACTTTGGTAGGCTTAAGTTCCAAATCTGGAGTCTCTAGCTCTTATAGTCTCGGAGATCGGCGCGTTCATACAGACTAATTGTAGATCTGAAAAAAACAGCCAAGTGCAACGCGTTTTGTGCGCGTTTAAAAACGCTCCAACTAGCCTGCTCTGAAAAATGAATGCTGGCTGGTATATATACTGGTGGGAAGCCATGGGGCTGGTTCAAGGAATGACGCGTTTTAAACGCGTTTTAAATCGCGCGCGTGTTAAAATTTTAGAGTTTTGTTTTCCCAAAGATCTGCTTCAAAGAATGTGACTAGAAATTAAAAAAGAAACCACGTCTGTTATCGATAATTTGAAACAAACTTGTTCTTCTCATGGTATTCACATTTTGTTTGGAACAGTTTTAAATATTCCTTGTATATATAATTCAATTAGAACTAGAGCACTTAATCATTGAAAACTATCATTCATTTTTTGTTGAAGTCTATCTAGAGTTATTTTTATAAGGTTTTATAAAAGAAAAACCATGTTGAAATCACCTTTCTTTATCTATGACCTACTATTTGTGGTCAATACCTCAATGTCTTTCCGTCAGTTCCAGGCAATCAATCAGTTTTAAAATTATCAAATAACGAACAGATGTTGCTCATTATAATAAATTCCATAAAGCATAATCAGTTCATTTATTAGAAATTATTTAAAATGAAAAGAATATTTTTCTTTCAAAGAAAATTTGTCTGAACAAAAAACAACACCTACTCATATATATATTTCAAAGAAATACACGTCTTACCACTTTCCATTTTCTTTTAACTATTTCATGTTATTTATTCAATGATCATATTGATCAGTCGCTAATTTCCACTCCGAATACGTGTATGAGACAGGCAAAGAGAAGAGTAGAAAACAGTTGTTTATGATAATTACAGTTGCGCTTAGGCATTTATCACACAAATGCCTTATGAATGGTGTTTTGGGTGTTGAGTGGAGTTCGGTTCGGTGACCCAATTGGGCGCATATACATATCTATTCATCGTAATGATAATTAAGCATGCCTTAATTAACATGAACATAACTTGTGCTTAATCAACGAGGCGAGACCTTTATGCGCTTATACAACAACAATTCACATTCATATTCATAATTCTCATTACTTCTCTTTCTGCAGATGACGTAAACGATAACCAGACGCAGAAGAGAGAGATAACAAACAACGACGAAAAAGCCGCTTCACTTTCCATTTTTATATCGCGAAAACGAAACGTCAAACACTCAAAACTCTGAAACTTTATTCTATAAAGAAGGAACGTGACGTTAGCTTATAAGTATGAGGTCGTCTTGCTTATCAGTGAAGTGCAATCAAAGCGCAACGTTGCCATTTTTATTGCTCTTTGCTGCTGCATTGCTGTTGGCGGCGGCAAATGCCGAGCGGGATTTCAATGTACAAGACTCTCAGGTAAGGGGGGCAGGGAAGGGGTACATAAAAAGCCTTGCCGCAGAATGCGTTTGCAACTGTGTTGCAGCTGCTGCTGTTGCGCCTGTCATTTGTCTGTTAATTTTGATTGATGATGCGACTGACACATTTCACTTGAAAATGCGCCGACGAATGATGGAGCCAGCGATTAGATTGCTTGGGACGCCACTGTTTAAACTCTTGAACTCTTGTTTTTCGCTTTGTAGGTGCCCGTCATTGAACCAAAAGATGCGCCCGCATACAAACAGGATCCATATGTGACGGAGCTAATGCGTTGCCAGCAGTCACAATCGGAGATTGTGCTCTCGCTTCTGCTGCGCAAGCATGATTGGACTGAGCTTAGTTTGGCCAAGCGTTTGCATGTTCAAGCCAAATTGGCAAAGTTCTTTGCCATACCCAAGGTAAGTTATAATAATATTATACCTTGGAAACCCTGAATAACATATATTTTCTATTCAGGAATTCATTACGCTGGATTCGGTGTCAAAGCGTGAACTGGGCAACATGCATAAGCTGGCAATGCGCAAGGGCGGCAAGGGCCAAAAGCATGTCGAAACTGCAAATCGTCGTTTGGGTCGTGCCAGTTTTATGGTAATTACTCTAATACCATTTATGGCTTCAAAAGCTTTTATTTTCTCTTCTTTTTACAGATCGGTTGTGGCTCCAGCTACTTTGGCATGGGTGAACCAATAGCCAAGCAGATTGCACATCAGGTTAAGGACGGCACCATTGGCGCTTTGACGGAGGAGAACTTTGGTTTATGGTTTATATGGCGCAAGGACTTGAAGACAAGGTAGCTTTTAAATAGCGAAGTAGGGGGAGTTCTTGGAAAGATGACTTAAACAAATGTGTTAAACAAAGTTCTTAGTAAGCATAGTTTAAGTGTTAGTAGGAAAGTCTGTTTTTGATTTATGTGCATAAGTTAGTTCTAAATACAAACTTATGTTGCCTTAGGCTTGTGGCAAACGTAAGATTGCAACGTTCTAAGAAAAAGAAAAACTAAATTGTTATGTTTTCGAAGTAGAAAACACTTGGATTTTCCCTTAAGCATTACTTGGAATTTAAAACTGAGATATAAAGGCAAACAACAGATCCAAATAATTTAACAACTCCATGATTTAATATTTTTGTAAAGACAACACAATTATAATTTTGTTTAATATTGAATAGGCGATAGGGTTGTTTAATATATAAAAGTACAATCATTTTTAAGATCTGTTTAAGAAAAATTAACGTTAATGCTTAGAAAATAAGTCACAAAACTCGAACACACTGTTCTTATCTACCAAAAAATGAGTTTGAAAATTTGTTAGGGCTTCAAAAATGTATGAACAATCGAACATTCATATTAATAACTTCCATTTAAAGAAGTTTCCTTTATAAAAATGCTGTTTTTAAACGCTGTAATTTTGTTCCATCCAAAAACTATTCAATGTAACGAGTTTTCGCTATAACAAAGAATTTGTTGTCGCCTTTAGATTTCTTAGTTCGAAAGTTCGATTGAATTATATTTAAAAATAAGTTAAACGATTATCTTTATAGTCATGACAGTAAAAGAAAGGATTTACATTCATATAAACCAAATAATATAGCAATTCTCTAGCCATTATTCATTACCTTGTTAACTCTTGATAGCTTTTTGCTTTAAGCCTTTAATGATTCTACATACACTTGAAAAAAATTGTTAAATGAATTATATATCTATAATTAACTCGCCTTGCAGATCACATCGCAAGCGACGACAATCGGAGGGTAGCGGTGCTGAAGGAGGATGACTACGATTATGAAGACGATGACGAAGATCAGGCGCCGTAAGTACTACTACGAAGCAGACGCAATACTATGACAAATCAGTTAACAATTTATTTTGGCTATTGCAGTGAACCAGTTACGGTTGTACCAACAATATCGCATGCTCATCGTCATCATCATGGAGCGGTGAGTGTTCCATTTAATTTCGGGAATTGTCATGTTCCAAGCCAGTTGGTTTTTTTTTTATTTCTTTCTTATTGTTTTTAATTTTCTGTGGTGTTTTTTGATTACCTCAGGACTGTTGTCTATATATGACCGAAACAGTATCTCTATATGTATTTTATGAATATGACTAAAACTATATATTATATATGACTAGTCGGAACAATAAGTTTAAGATAATATTATGATTTACAGAAGAATTATGTTTGTTACTGCACTTTGTTGATAACTGCAAAAAAAAGACACACTACAAAACCACAGAAACCACCAACACCAACAACACAATTCACATACTTACATACTCACATATATATAAATATTATGTATACGTACTTGATCGATCATTGAGTTATATATTGATGAAACGGTTCTTTAAACATTGTGTATATGTAATTCATCATATGGTGTTCTCGTCTTTTCTTTCTCTCTTTTTTGCCATTTACACACTCTCTCTCTTTCTCTCTTTCTCGCTGTGCTCATTTACTTAATGTGTTAATACCATTGCAATATATGAATGTTAATTATTCATTAACTAACAACAACAACAACAAAAATCACAACACAACTAATAAAAAAAAAAAAAAAAAAAAAAAAAAACCAAACCCCATTCAGTCGGAGCATACGGAGATTGCATCCTCGTCGGCTGCATCGATTGCTGCCGCCGCCACTGCCTCACCCGCTGTCAAATTGGATGAAGAGATCGAGGAGAGCGTCTCCAAATTGGAGTCCGTCATCAGCAAGACCATTGAGAACACAAAGAACATTAAGGAGCTGCCCGTGCTCAATGTGGATGACGATGTCGTTGACGTTGAGGATGTGGAGCTGCAGACGCTGGGCGTGCCCGCGGCTCCTGTTATAATGGAAAGTGAAAATGAACTTGGCAATGGAGATGATGAGCTGGAACTCAAAAGGGATCATGAGAAGGAGCAACTGCTCATGGAGCTGGAGCTTCAAACAACAACAACAACAACAGCTGCACCTGGCAGTGGCAGTGGCATTAGCTCCATGGCAACGGTAAACGCAGATGATAAGGTTGACTCTGCGGCCATCGCTGTTGATGCTGATGTAGCTGAGCACGCTGAAACGCTGAGCACCTCACAAGCCACGACCACTAACCACAACAACAACAATAATAATAATATAACACCTGCAACACCCGGCACACCCATGCTGCTGCCACCCGCCCATCATTCTGTGTCTTTTTCACCATACGATACCAACTCCACAGTGTCCCATCCATATTCGTCTCTCCCATCAGCATCATCATCGTACGCAACGACTCCCGCATCAACCAGTGTTGAAATGACTCCTGTTGCCTCCAGCACCACAACCGCATCCACATCCTTAACCACACCCATTTCAGTCGTTGGTTTCTCAAGTACACCAAATGGTGCTATAGACTCTGATATGGCTTATACTCTCACAACAACAACAACAGCAACATTATCCGCTTCATCATCATCATCATTACCAACATCATTAATGTCAACTACAACAACAAATGCAACTATGCCAACAACTACAACAGCAACAACAACAACAACTACAACAACAACACCACAATCACAAACGCCAAAGGTAATGTCGCTTTTGTGTGTGTATCGGAGTGTGTGTGTGTATCTTTATATGTCTCGACAATTGTAACTGTTGTTTTTAGCCTTTTTATGTGTTTGTGTGTGTGTGTGTGTGTCTGTGTTTGTCTCCTGTTGTCGCCGCCACCCAACGCCCAACGCTCACCACACCAAACTCCCTCCAACTAAAGTTCAGACAATACTCTATTATATAAAGCTCTATTATTGTATTTGTGTTGTATATATATGTATACGTCCTCGTACATATTACATTGTTGTATAATCATTATAATCGTTTGTTGTACAACTTTTGCCGCAGACCTAACCTCAAATATATAAGTACTATAACGAAGCTCTTAGCTTAAAGCAAATTGCAAACTTATGCTCTAAGCAATGTGAAACAACTATTAACTATCTAGTATTATATCTTATATAGTTAAGTATTAGTCAAGTGTATTCAAAATAAGTTTTTGATTAGATATTTCTTAGAAATTTGACACTTTCTGTATTGTATATATATATTTTTAGTTTTCTTTTATTTATTAAGTATTTTAATTGTATATATGGAAAGGTTTTTTTTTTGTGTTCTTAAGGGTGTTGGTTAAGCTTTTGCTTATTGATATTTCCAAGTCGCTATTGCTCCTAACTATACTAAATTTTCTTGCACAAGACTGAAAGCCTTTATATGTTGATCCCAAACTTAACTAAGAAGGAAACACAAAGACCATTGTATTTTAATTTTTTATTAGGTTGAATCAGTGACTTTGAATCTCAGGCAAATATTTTTGAAAGAAGAAAGAGCCCCTCATATTTTTCCTAATTATAATCCTTTTTAGATAAATTTATACAGGCTTAAATAATTATTTGTTCAAAATTAGGGAATTTTATAGTTATTTTTATCTAGAAAACTTACAATTTCCATGAGAAACTCCTGTTTATTTTTTTAAGATCCATTGTCCCTAGGCGTCCGCCCTTGTCCATTCTTATCCCATAATATCTAAGACCTTTATGCCATATTTAACTCACAAGCAATGTTTTTGTTTTGCCAAATATATATACTTATATACACGTAAACCCCACCAAAATCAAATCAAATGCAGACATATGAAAATGAGATCCTCGAACCCGCAAGCACTTGGCTGCCCACAACAACAACGGATGTGGCAGATATGAACGATTTGGTGGCAGCCACAACGCGTCCAACCGAGATCGAGATCTTGGTTGAGTCTACGCCAGCTTCGATGACCACAACAACAACAACAACAGTAACAACAACGCACGCGTCACACAGCACGCTCTCAGTTAGCTTTAAGGTGAACTTATTTAATTGCGTCCCAAAACACAGAAACCAAAAACACACACAAAGTATAAGATAAATTGTATTTAGTATTTAGTATTTTTTTTATAAGCACCACTATAATTCCCTTCAACGCCCGCTCCGCCCAGCCCCGCCCTCTCAATGCCAATTCAGTTAGTTAAGCCAATTAAGGGATTTCAACGTTAACGGCTAATGCACTTATCCTCTTGTTTGAAACGGGATGCCAATCAGCGCTGATTAGCGGCGCATTTCTCCTTTTTTTCTCTCCTCGCATGTCTTTTCGTGTTGCATGCAATATTATCTATTATATATATATATGTGTTTCTCTCTCTGTGTGTGGCACCGCCCCCCAACCGCTCCCCATCCTTCTAGTTGATACACTAACAACTCTCTCTGTTTGCCTGCTCTCAAAAAACACTATTCAAGCATGACACTTAATACAAGAAAATCGGCGTCAATCCAATTAGCCAAGTTCATATGTCATTTAATGAGTTCTCTGTAATTCCCAGGCAGGGGATGCTGTCGATGCCCTTGAAGCGGCCAGCAATACCAGTGTACCCAATCTCACCAGCAATGAGGTATGTCAAGCGTATTATTCCAGTTCCAACCAATTGCTAACCTTGTTTTCTTTTGTTGTTGTAGTTGGGCACAACGACCCGTCAGCCGCAATTGGAGGCTAGCAGCACAACAACAACGACGTCGACGACGACGGATGCTTCTACGGATTATGTGGAGCCGCGTCAGGAGAATAGTGTGCCCATCATTAAGATGCGTTTGCAAAAGCTAGCGGTGCCATCGGGCAAAGCGTTTAGCTTTGTGGTGCCAGTGGAAACGTTTTATGATGCCGAGGATCAAACGAATTTGCGATTGGAGCTAACCGATAAGGATGGTCATGAACTCAAAGCTACTTCCTGGCTGCAATTCAATGCGGATAAGCGTGAGCTCTACGGCTTGTAAGTGCATAGTTTTGTGAATCCTATACAAAAGCTTATAAAAACGTTTTTTAGACCCTTGGATGATGCTGTCTCCCGTTGGCAATATCGCTTGTCCGCAACCGATTCCGGCAATGCCAGCGTCACAGAAACCGTCGAGATTGCCGTACAACAGCATCGAGCATTGCGTACAGTCAATCATGAAGTTAGCATTGCGGTGCGCATAAACGAGAAGCTGGGACACAACATTGACTGGCAGCTTAAGCTCATCAAGGCGGTGGCGCATACGCTCGAGGATAGCAACAGCTCGGCGCTGGTAGTCCGTGAAATACGCCAAACGTTGCAGGAGCCACAAAGTGCCAGTTTCGTGTACTTCAATGAGACGCTGCCCACGAGCGATTGCCCGGAGACAGAGCTCAATGAGCTGGTGCAACGCTTGGATAGACAACGTTTGAGTGATTTGGTGCAGCCGCTTATAAGTGTCAAGTCCATATCTGGTCAGTTGATTGGCGCTTGCCAGAAGACAGAGTTGACCAACAAGATCAAGCCCACAACGCACATGGCCAAGAACTTGCCGCCCATGCCGCGCAATCAGGTGGATCGTGTGAACGCCTCGGTGGGTCAACTACTAGTATACAAGGTGCCCAGCGATACCTTCTACGATCCCAATGATAATGAGCTTACGCTCACGCTCAAGACCAAGGAGCACAAGGAGATTAGCACACGTCACTGGCTGCAGTTCGATTCTAAGAATCAGGAATTCTTTGGCGTGCCCAAGAGCGGCGACATTGGAACCGAGGAGTATCTACTTATTGCCGAGGATAGTGGCGGTCTTAGTGCTAATGATGCACTCGTTGTCGTTGTCACGCATACGCCCAAAAAGGATTATGCCATACTGTACAAGGCATATTTGGCCATACGTCACGAGAACTTCAATGCCGAACTGCAGCGCAAGTTTATGGAACGCATTGCCAAACTGCATGGCGATGCGAATACAAATCATATTGTTGTCCGCTCGATAACGACGCATCACGATTCGGATGGCACAATTGTTAACTTCTACAATGCTTCACTGTACAAGGTGCACAATCGTTGTCCCGACAAGGAAATGGCTGCCACACGTAATGTCTACCTAAGCAGCGACATGATGCCCAGCCCCAGTGTGAAGAAAGCTCTAGGTCCGGAACTAAATCTAACAAACTTTACTGTTGTGCCCTCAGGCACTTGTCATCGTAAGTGCTAGCAGACACTGTATTTAGGCATACTTTGTTAACGTTTTTTTTTTATTCACTTTTAGATGCGGAAAATAGTGATATTAGTCAGCATGAGTATATACCCGCACGGCCCAAGGAGCCAAGCTTGAAGCCCACGTTCCCGGATGAATATTTGGCCACCTTCATATTGCCGGCTGTCATTATTGTGGTCATGGTATTGCTGGCCTCCATTATAGCCTGTTGTTTGCATCGACGCCGTCACAAGAGCGGCAAAATGGAATTGGGTAAATTAATTAGCAATTAGTTAGACTTTTAGCACAGCTCATACTTACTAATTCTTGCAGGTGATGAGGAGGAACGTAAATCGTTCCGCACCAAAGGCATACCCGTCATCTTTCAGGATGAGTTCGAGGAAAAGCCCGAAATAGGCAATAAAAGTCCCGTCATACTCAAGGATGAGAAGCCGCCACTGTTGCCGCCCTCGTACAACACCTCCAACATGAATGGCGGTGGCGGTGACGGTAACGATGTGGATGAGTATGTGCCACCACCGGCCGTGGTGCTTGGTGGACGCGAGGTGCGAGGGAAATCACCGGCAACGCCCTCATATCGCAAGCCGCCGCCATATGTATCGCCATAAATGTGTGTCAACAGCAACAACAACTACAATAACAAGCAGCAACAACAACAATAATCACTACTAATCAATTCTTAACGCAAAAAACAAAAACGTAAAAAAAAAGAAGAATGGATAACAATTTACAAAACTTAATCTAACAAATCTTTCGCACCTCTCAAACTCTATTGTTAAGTTCTAGAGTTTCTCTATGAAATTTGAATTTTTCGCATTGAGGTGCATGTCGACAGCCCCGCCCATATTATGATATAATAATATATATATAAAGGTATTAAGAACGGACACTGTATAACAATCAATTAACGATTTCAATATGCGACTTGGCTAACAACTTAAGCTAAAAACACACACACAACAAACAAACTATGCTGCATATTATTTATCTAGTATGTACCTTAACTTATAAATCAACAACACACAAAATTTCAAAAAAAAAGCAAGCACAAAAGCTTGAAAAACACACACACACATACACCCATTTATAGATTGTAGCATTTAAAAAAAAAAGAGAATAATCTATGCTCCTTGCCAAGTCTCGATTTGCTTTGTAACTGAACTCGATTATGGAACAACTTGTGTTCCCTTAAGGCAACTAACAGAGGTTCATCCTCATCTAGTATTATAATCATATCATTGCAATCCACTTGAGCAGGGAGCATAACGCTTTAATTGAGTTTTGCATTTAGATTATGTTTTTTTAAAGGAAGCAAACTGCTTTTGTGTTTTAACTACGCTATACTCAATACAGCTGCCAATTGAATAGTGGTTAGAAAAAAACCTCACAATTACAAAACTACAAATCAAAATAATAGTAAATATTCCGAATATATTCCTATAAAAACGTTGCCCCACAAGTGCTTCCTCCATACCACCAAATCATATCCAACCACAACAAACAAAACACAAACAAACACACACACATTAAGTATATTAAATCATTACTTAAAGTAGCTCCCCTCCCCCTTAGTTATTAATTGATTTTTACAAAATGAAAAACCCTATATGATTAGAATATATACACATATTTATAAATATATACTTAAATTTAATCTTACTTGAAAGAACGAACCATTTGAATTGTACTAAAAAAAAAAACTGCATATTTTAATTGTGTAGTGCGTATGTCCATTGATTTTTTATATATATACGAAGACGCATGAATCATTTATGTAAGTTAGGAGCAATATTTTCTCGCTGAAAACAAAATGAAAAAAACTGAATTGAACAAAACTGAAATATGGAAAAGTTATTAAAAATGCGACCGCGATGCGTCGTAATGCCTATTAAATTAAGCATATGTACGATTATGTGTACTAATTTGAGTAAATTGTATAAGCTCATTAAGCGTAAAATATTTACACTGAATTTTTATAAAAAAAAACGATGATGAAGAAACACACACATACACACAAACAAGAATAACGGTATCAATTTATTTTGAATAAAAAATGCCAAAGATACATACTCTTTTCTCCCACTATACTTTATTTTAACCAAATAGCTTACACATTTTGTGTGCAATCATCTAAGAAACAAATGCTGCCAAAAATAACAACAAAACAAATCAAGCGTTATGCCTTTAGTATAAGTGTGTTGCCAGATTGCAAAATGTTATCATTGACAATCCACTCTTATATTGAAAACTCTTATAAAATTGGTCAATCGCAGTCTAATTTAGACACACACCAAAAGTAAGTACACAAACTATTAAATAAATGAATTTAACCAAAAACAAATACGAAATAATAGCGAACTGAACAAAATAATAAAAAATAATTGTGCATAGATATTGTAATGTTCTGTAATCACCAACTATTATGCTATATTGATGAAAGCAAACAAGTTATGAAACAACAACACTCCTTCTGACCCCAAACTAAATAAATAATTATGTATAATTATTGAAGAAGGCAACAAAGTCAATAACGAGCATAAAACAAATATAATAAATTGAATAAAATATTTGCAAAATTGTGTGCAAATTAAATGGCAATACACACTCACACACACACTAACACAACATACATACATATACGAAAATTACTAATAAACATTTATATATATTTTGATATAAAATTGATTCCCAAATTTTTAATTGATGTTTTTGGATGAACAAACGCAAATTCTTGCACTAATTTAACTAATGAATGGGGATATATTCAATTTATTAAAAAAAAAATGCCAGGCAGCTCAGGTAAATTATGGAATCAAATCAAAGCATCGCACATAATGAAGTAATATAACATTTTCTCTCTCTTTCTTTCTCTTTCGCACACCTGCTAATAAAGTCGTGGGGTGTTCCACTTTCCCCCGTCGGACAAAAATAAAAGTAGAATGTCCTGAAGTCCTGGAGTGTGTATTCTATTGATTTGGTTACTTTGACAACCAATATGCGTTGGCCGGATTCGGGATGCTGTATGCTTACGTATATACCCCAAAACACACCAACACACACACACCACCAACACATACACACTTGGTTGGCTTCGCTGACGCCAAGCGTAATAGTAGCAACAACAAACAACAACAGTTGCCTTGTCTGTCACTCAATTCAGGCTGGGTTGGGTGGGGAAGGGAGGGGTGGCATATCGGCAGCTGCTTGCCACTTCAATCTGTTGTTATTGTTGTTGATGATGTTGTTGTTGTTGTTGCTATTATTATTATTATTATTATGTAATGCAGTCATTTAATTGGTAACAAATTGTATTGTTTGGCTTGGCATTTCTTTGCCAGTTGGCTTTTTGTACGCTTTTATGACTTTTTCCTGGAAACCAAACCTAAGCAAGCATTCAACAAAACACAACAGCAGCAACAATAACAACAACAGCAACAACACCCTATAAACTGACGCATGTATCCAACCATGTGGCATCCACACAAAAGCACACACATATGTAGATGTCACGTATACGCTTTTAAGCATGTTGTTACCTTTAATGCAGGCCCCCAAGCTCTGGACAAAACCCCGGCCTGTGTCCTGTAAAAGTTTTGCTCTATGGCCAATTGTTTGCATCGGATGTTGAAGTTGTGCTAACTGCAAAAGGGCTGCTGCCGTTTGACTGCAATACGCTTTGCTCATGAGGCTGCAATTAAAAAGTCACTAACTATTTAGAGACAAACTCGTGTGCAAACAAGGCAACAGGACACCAAATTTGTCTGGCCATGGCTATATGCAAGCAATTTGCTTGGGTCCAAATGGAGTTCCACTAACAACAACAAGAACTGATTGGCCAAACGATTCGACTAGCCGCGAGAAGAGTCAAAAGCGAAAAGCAAAGCTTTAAGCGAGACTGCATAGAAGTTATGACAGCGATGAGATTAAAGGTATTAGAAGTGTTGAAAGATTGAAGAAGGTGACAAGAAATCAATTATGGGAAGTAACAAGCTAAGCGATAAGCGCATTAGACCAGCAAAAAAAAAAAATAAAAAGAAACCAGAAAAAAGCAATAACCGAAACACAAAGTGTTTGCAAAACTGATAGTAAAAGGTGCCAGAAGAAATTGAGGGATAAAATAAAGTTATGCATATGAAGAGAAAAGCAGAAAACAAGATTTGGCAAGAATTAATTAAGGCAAGTAATAAATATAAAATAAAGTAAGAATCGAGATTAATTTTAGAAAAGTCGGGCTTATTATTTTCATTTATTAATTTATTTTTTTCCTGTAGGATCACATACACAATTTTTTTTATAACAACATAAAACAACATTAAAAAAATCACAAAATCTGGTTTGTTTCAGGCATTATCGTCTACGGACTGGTTTGAGTCGTCAATTGGATGGACGGCTACTGTAGCAAATCCTTGAACGTCCTGCGCTTCAATCGTTTAACTACGCTTCGTCCCGAAATCTAAAGATATATGAATCCTAATAAAAACCCAATTAAATATATGGATCACAAACATAAGGTCACACAACATTGTAAAGAGACTATACTAATACATACTTAAAAAGAGATCAGTAAAAATTATAACGTTAAGATATTCTGTTAATGTATAAGGACTAGGACTTGTAAGAATAAAAGTGAATTTTGTAATATAAATTAAAAATATATTGAATTTACTCGGTATTTTTGAAAGGAAAAAATAGGAAAATTTAATCGGCACAAACACTTCTTTCTGTTCAACGCAATTCGATTTGAAGTAGACTCCGATTCAATATCAGCGACAATGCGTTTTGTCCGCGTTTAGTCCGCGTTTTTTCTTTTTTTGCTTTTGCAATTTTTGGTTGATTTTCGGGGACGAAGTACCAGGTGAACATGGATCAGCAGCAAGTTAACTTAGGCACCGCCGACGCGTGCTGCTATTGGTTAAAACAATAAAAGATCAACGCCATTGAAAAAAAGTGAGCAGTGTGTGACAATGGGGCCAATTTTATATTTTGCTATTATTTTTTAATAGTATATAGTTTGTAAAGTATCTAATTGATTTCATAGAAATTTTTATTTAAACCAAATATAGCAACAAATAACTTAATAAAATCAGCAAAAGTTATTGACTGCTCGTAACATTTCAACAAAAGATCTTGTTCCCAATATTTTTGTTTGTTGTTTTGCCTGCAGCTGACTACTGTGCAGCTCACTTGATCTAACTGTTTTTTTTTGACAGGGTTGTCGAAACTCACGAATATCACATGTTTTGAATGTCAATTGTATGGAATTAAAAAATCGGTCTATTGTGGCAACTCTTCGAAGAGCACCATTGACGGATTTTAACGGTAAAACATGCGCATGCGCAGTCTAAGTTCTCTTGCATTATTGACTTGCTACTGATTTATGTTCGCCTGGTACTTGCTGCTTGAAAATGAACCAAAAATTGCAAAAGCAAAAAAAGAAAAAACGCGGACTAAACGCGGTCAAAACGCACTGTCGCTGATATTGAATCGGAGCCTACTTCAAATCGAATTGCGTTGAACAGAAAGAAGTGTTTGTGCCGATTCCATTTTCCTTTTTATACCCTTAACCCATAAAATGGGTAAATAAGGGAAATGGTTTTGGAAAAGAACAACAAAAGGAAGCATCCGACCCTAAAAGATATAATGAAGCATCAACAGCCTAGTCGATCAGCCAGCGTCTGTCCGCTGTCCGTCCGTCTGTAGAACGCGCCGATCTCAGAGACCATAAGAGCTAAGACTTCAAACTGAAACTTAAACTCTCCTATACCATAAGCAGACAAGTTTGTTTCGGATTATCGATAACACTTGGTTTCCGATAACACATGTGATCGATAACAAAAATTCTGAATTTCAAAATTGTAAAAACAAGGTTCAAACTATTGATAAAAAAGAACATTAAAAAAATTTTCTAAAAACGGTTAAGAAACACCGGAGATATCGCAGTTTGAAATTGGTCATTTTGGTCATATTAGTCACTCGAAAAATAGATACAAATGACTGTACGCGTTACGTATGGGGTTAAGGGTATGTCCTAGTCGGGATTTCTCGACTATAGCCTTCTTACTTGTTTCCCTTTCAAATAATACAGAATAAATTCACCTTATTTTTATTTTATATTACAAATTCAATTTTATTCTAGTCCCTATATATTAACAGAATATCTTAACGTTACAATTTTAAATCAATTAAGGTTTTTTTTACTGATCTCTTTTTGATTATTAGTATAGATCTCTTTACAATGTTGAGTGATCTTATGTTTGTGATCCATATATTTAACTCGGTTTTTAATAGGATTCAAATATCTTTAGATTGCGGGAAGAAGCGTAGTTAAAAGATTGAAGCGCAGGACGTTCAAGGATCTGCTACAGTAGCCGTCCATCCAATCGACGACACCTGGAACAAAAAAGATTATTTGATTAATTTAATGTTATGAATTATGTGTTGTTATAAAAATAATTGTGTTTTTTATCCTACATATTAAAATAAAAGAATAAATAAAAAAAGTTTGGAAAACAAGAACAAAAAACTGTTCGTTTAAACATCTTGTAACAATTGGGCAAAAGTTAAGAAATGTTCTATCAAGTTGAGACATTTATAATTAGGTTCACAAAATAAAATACATATTTACGTCGTTAAGAATTAACAGATTCATAAATTCCCTAGAATTTTCGAGTTATTTTTTGACATTCAGAATATAATTATTTTCGTTCTTTTCATTAGAAATGTCATCTAGGCCAAACCCGTAGGTTGCGTTTTTTGTGATTAAATATTTTGTATATAGAAATAAATAGTGTGTGGTTCGTTGTTAGTAGATGAATGAAGAAGAGCTTTGACAGTCGACTTGTTGTTGGCTTTTATCATTGCGCAACAGCTGCTGTCAGTGTCCTTTTACTTATGCTTATCCGTTTTGCCGTTGCCATAACACTCATTATCGCCATCCCGGGACGACCCCCATTATGCAATGAATGCCATTTACGGAATATTTTCTCTCTCTGAGTTTTGCGTTTCAAGTTACCAAACAACAAGCGTGGTGAGCGTATAATTAACTTACAGTCTTACTAACCATCCTGTGGCATGCCCGTACTCCTCCACAGCCGCACTGCCATCCCAACTCCTAGCACTTGCTGCTTTTTTGTCTGAAGCTAAACTTTCGATAGAGATAAATACTTTGGAGTCAAATTTCTATAAAAACACACACACACACTCGATACACGTGTATGTGTGTCCGTCCATCCATACCATACACATATATATAAGTGCTAAAATTGTATCATAATTTAGTTGGAGCGCGTGCTGAGGCAGCAAATGAAAATCTCTTTTATACAATTGAGTCCTGTCCATTCGCATCTTCTGTGTCCAGTGTATAACGTCCTTTCCGTAGTCTGCCGTCTGATGTCTGCTGTCTGCCTTCTGCTGTCTGCTCCATCCATGGCAAAGCTTACCTCGCACCTTCGGCGCAAATGTGATTTCAGCTTTTGTGCGCTTTCTGCAAAAATATTTATAGCAAAAAACGGGGCAATTTTCGTTCGTTGGCTGAACATTGTTTTTGCGCCAAGTGAGCATCAGACAGGTAGTCCGAAACGTAACCCAAACTGTTCCTCGTCTTTGGAACACCCACCGTTTGCCACGCCTATTTCAATTGTTTGGACTGTCACAACAGCAGCACAACAGATACAGAGAGACAGAAAACGACACAGAGAGAGAAAAGAGAGAATACCTCAAACTATTTGCCCAAATGGAATATAAACGCAAGTGAAATGCTCTACAGGTCAGTTTTAACCGCTGGGAGCCTAGATTTTCCAAGAAAATTAATGTATTTCTCTATTTTTTGGTGTGAGTAAAGTTTTTTTGCTTTTTGCATGCTGCTTTATTTGGATTTTAAGCTGCAACGCCCATGGTCAAGCGGCGGCCACGCCCATTGAACCTGCTGCATAGCATCAAGGACAATTTGGTTTATGTGTGGGTGGGCTAAACGAATATAAAATACACTAATAATATACGAATGAAGGAATGTTAATTGGTAAGGTAAAGGTTGACAAAGTTTTCAAGGACAGTTATTAAGAAACACAATTAAAATTATTAAGAAAAATGTCTTAAGCCTCAGCTTTGTTGAATAATCTTTTGGTCTTGGCTTTCCTAACACAACAATCTACAATAATGATAATCGATCGAAAAAAATTAACATAAAAACCTTTCAATGAAGTTTTCATTTAGAAAAACAAAAAACTAAGAAGATATCTCGATATACTTGGCTTAAAAGAAAAACATTTCGATCCAATAAATTTCTACAAATAAAATATGAACCATAAACTTATTAAATCATTTCACCTTGACCAAATCCTGCCTGATTATACAAAAATAATATTAATAATGCAAATACTCCTTGCTTAAGCTTCGTACTATCTGCATGTCGAAGATATCAATAAAAGGATTCGGGGGATTATCATGGTATTTTCATTAGAGTGTATCCAAATGGCAGCCAGCATCAAATAAATATGCAGATGACACTAGTCTGCCGAACCACACTCAAACTGTTGTGCAAGCTACAGTTTGTGGCACGTTCGCAGCGCTCTTTGCACTGAGCTCTGGCTGTGAAAAGGTAAACAGTGTATCACATTGGGTGGCAGCCGGATTCAAACAGCAATGCCAGAAGCAATTCAGGAATCAGGATTTCAAGCGTCAGGGCGCGTCCAGAGGTGTGACTACTATATGGGGGCAAATTGAGATTAATAACAAAAACCCAAACGAAAACCTGTAACGTGACAAATGCCCCCCAGCATAGATGGGTTGGGAGCATTTGTTGGCTGGTTGGATGGGGGATGAGGAAAGGCCAGAAGGACATATAAAACATCAGTGGCAGAAAGTAGCAAAAGAAATAAATGCTAAAGCATAGAGAAAGAGCTTTCGGTTTGGGGTTATTAGATTGAAATAAAATATTTGAATTGCTTGGCAAGGACTAAATGCAAAAGCCAATGATTTGTAAGCATGGACACGGACACGAGCATGGACAAAGGACACAGACAGAGAAGGACCTGTACAATGTATATTGTACATATGTACATTTAAGTTTCCATTCAATTGAGCAGGAGGCAAAATCGTTCAAAATCGTTCGCCAACCAAAAAAAAAATATCTGAAGTAGTTGAAGAAGAAGATAGCGAAGGCGAAGGCGGAGAAGAAGACGGTCGCATATCAATTATATGCGTTTGGAAGGGAAGCTGGGGGATAAACAGAAGAGCATAAGAGGAGACACAAAAAAAGGGAATAAGGACACAATAGACAACATTGGCAACCTGCTGCGCGTTGAGCTAATGCCGCAGCTCAGACAAACAAAATTGCCCTACGCACAATTCGCTTTGTACTCAATTGAGAGAAGCGCACAAAAAAAAAGAAGAATGAAACTTTTTTTTCTGTGCGGTGGATTGAGATTGACACACACTCTAATATTGGGATGGGGTTTGGAGGTTGGCTTTGGGGTAAATTGCTTTTATTGCATACGTTTCGTGTCGCCATTTGAATTGCACTTAATTTCAATCAGGCGCCCGCTGCTAAGTCACTTCAGCTAATTGTTTGGCTTTTAAAGGAGGGGATCGCCGCCAAGACCAAGCGAAAGTCAAGCCATGGATTCAGTTGCAGAGTCTAATTTGTAAATGCTTTGGCGTGCTCAGGTCACAGCAATAGCTGCTAGGTAACATAGCTGACGCAACATCTTCACTGGAAGCGTCTTAGCTTGGCTTTAAAATCAACTCAAGTGTGCCACAGTCAGCTGCCGTCGTCGCTGCCGTCGTTGCTGACGGGAGGGGCGTGAGCTTTGTTTGGCCCCGCCCACAGAAATTAATTGTAGTGGCGTTATGCGTGTTATTCGAAACGAAATGCCTGGCACTTTATAATTTCCGTGGAAGTGTATCATTAGCCGTGGCTAAGCCGTAGCACCAAAAAAAAAGCAAAAGCTGTAAGTCCAAAGCCAAAAGCAGCTTCCAAGGATGCTTCAGTGAGCGCCAAGCTAATGGAACTTGCTTGTTGTTGCCACAATCCAGCAGCAGTAGTAGTTGTTACATTGCTTCCTCATCTACCCTACCCACAACATTTAATTCCCTACAAAAAGCAAAAGTTTTCAATTTTTGTTGTATGCGTTCTTTAAGCCACTGAGTTTTTGAGGTGGCTAATAAAACGTAGGCAGTTGGTTAGCTGTGGCTAAGATGCGTGTGTCCTGGCAACGCATCAATAATGCGTTCTGAAGATTTCAAACAAAATATTAATAAATTAAAACTGCAAGGCAAACAAATTAAATCATTAAAGAATATCATTCTTGAATTTCTTCACTTTCAAATAATATTTTCCAGTATCTAGCTAACATGATATCATGTGTCTTGGAATCAACACTCAAAAACTCTTCGGTATCTTCTACATTTATGTAAAAGCATTCTTTAACAAGCAACTTTTCAAAAGGCATCAAATGTTTTAAAGAAACCGAATACTTAACAGAGACTTAGTATGAGAACCGAGAACTTTTAGCTACGAAGAAGTTATTTTGTTTAATATGATATAATAAAAGGCTATATTTTTAGCACATTAATCAAATTTTTTGACTCCAGTTGGTTTAGTTCGAGTTTCACTTGCCAAAAAGACAAAATTTCTAGAAAACAAGCTTCTTTTCGATAATATTTTGATTGCGTTTCTTGGTTCTATGAGTCTTAAACACGTTTCTTCTCTGTTCTTTTTCAAAATGTTTTTAATTGTTAAGTTCTTAAGTGCTTTGCGATCATATATTCATCTTCTTAATAATCAAAAAGTCTGTATATAAGACAAAACACTGAAAAAAACGACCATAATTTTTACCTAGATTCCAGATAATTTTACAGAAACACTCCATATGATAGAATTAAGTATTCTACTATCGCTCTGTTTCTAATACTATTGATTTTCCAACTAACCAAGCTAGCTGACAAACATGTCTCAGCTATTTCAGTTTCACAGACCTGCACGAGTTTATCTCCACATTCCAAAAGACTGACGAAATACTAAATGCAAAATACACACTTCAACCTTTTGCATTATCAGAGCATTAAAAGTGCCTACTTTGTGTCCCAGCGGCGTCGTCGTCGTCGTAGTCGTTGTCGTCATCGTCATACTCACTGGACTTGGCTAAGCATGTTCAAAGGCAAAACGGGTCATATTCCCATATGGCAAACGTGCCGCGTCTCATGACCTCATTTCTCAAAATCGAAAAATCAGCGGGCGCAAAGCCCAAAGGAACACTCAATGTAACTTGGATTTAATACAACTCAAAAGAGACAGCGACAGAGAGAGAGAGAGAGATAGAGGTAGCTAAAGATTGAGGTTGAAAGAGTCAAGTTTAAGTAGAGGCAATATAAGGATAGAAACTGCTTTTGCTGCTGCTGTCGCCGCTTCCAATTGAAGTGGCAACAATAACTAAATTAAAACTAAAGCCGCATGCCACTAGCAGGGGTGAGTAAGGGTTCGGACTCCTGACGTTCAACACGCGCTTTGAATACGTTTAAGCAAATGCGTCGCAAAAGCTTCCCCGTTCAGCCCCTTAACATCCCCTGCACACTACACTGAGTGTGCGGCTAAATTAAAATGAAGCATTGCGGAATGATTTTGACGCCCGTCACCATCCATCCATCCACCCATCCATGATGGGCTCTTTGGATTTTGTTGGGTAACACGCATCCACACGCACAGCTGGCTGCTAAGCAGACTGGCGCCAAAATTGTGGCTGACTTCACAGATTTTTCATGACGATGACAAGTTGACGGCTTAGCTGCATGGCTATAAGCAGCAACAAGCAACAGCAACAGCTACAGCAACGGCTTTAGCTTTGGCTCTGTCTCTGTCGATGCCCAGCAGCAACTACTGCTTGACTCCATGACTCCTTGACTCCTTGACGTCGGCCATGGACTGTCGCACGGACTGGCTCGTTAATGCCGCCCAACGCCACAGGGCAACTCAGACTCCAACTCAGACACAGAGGAAAGCGACTTCGACGCTTGCTTTATTTCTTTCTCTTTTCCTCAGTGCGTCTACATGTGACTGTGTGTAGGTGACATGTCCTGACACGACAACAACGAGAACAACAACAGCCCGCCCGCAACGAGGCGCCAGCTCATCAACTACTCGGGCACGGAGCCTGAATTCTAGTTCCACATACAATATAATCCAAACACCCTAGACGGCTCCTTTCCGCTCTAGTGTTGTGTGCGTGTCGTGAAGGAAAGATAGTGTTGGTTAACACAATTTGATATTGGAATTATTGACAGTTAAAGATATTAGGATATAGATTGATTTTCAGAGCCCATTTTGAGTTTAAGTTAGTTTAGAATTTTAAAAACTTATTCCTTAACAAAGTAAGGAGTAAAATCAGAACACAGTAAAAAAAAAATTTAAACGCTTCACAAATTAAATAAATCTGTTCTAAAACTCGAAAAAAAAAACCTGACCTAAACTGCCTTATTCTCATTTAAGCAATAAAGAATCTAATATTTAATTGCAAATTATCGAGCAGTGCTCAAAAATTGTAATTCGTGCCCCACATCCTGTCCATCTCTATGTGTTCCGCCCTGCTAGTTCACCCGTATGCCATGGAAACGCGTTTGCCAGTGTTCCCGTTGCCTCTGATCCTTGGGGAGATAGCCAAAGCAGAAGTAGAAAGTAGAAGCACAGCGCAGCCCAGCGCACTAAGAGAAAATATCTTGGCAAGTGTCATTTGGGGGTTGACTTCCCTATGTGTTGTTGTTGTTTCTGTTGCTGTTTTAACTTGTCGCCGTATTAAAAAAATAGAAATAGCAGCAGCAACAACTCGCTCCATATGGCTGCTTGGCGCTCTACCCCAGAACTCCCCCAAAAACACACAATTTCACATCCTGACTAAGAAGCGACCCTTCTCACTGCCAGCGTAGCGGGGGTGAGCTTGAGGGGGGTGAGAGGTTGATTTTGACAAACGTTTCGCTGTTGGCCGCCCGCAGTTGCTCGTTTTCATAATCGGGCGGTAATTGTACACCAATTTGACTTATGAATATAAATTAACTGTGAAACGTGCGACACAAAATAAAAAAAAAATACATATATGTATGTGCACATACAGTTATGTATGTACTACTTATATGGATGGCTGGGTGCGTGACTCAGACACAGCAGGAAATGGCACTAAAACTTATGTGCTATCAAGATCTTTGTACAATATTGTTGACAATATTGTTGATTATGCTGTTAACAATTGTGAATACACTTTGTATACTTGTTGAATCGTCGACTTTTTTATGTAATTAGGGAAGCAGGGATAAGCACTAGTTAGATCCTATTGAAACTTTCGATACTTGTTTGATGTACGAAACTTTTTGTATTGAGCTTAAACCTTACAAAATGTAAATTGAAGTTACCAAAACTGCATTTATGCTATGATATGATATAAATTTATGACTTATTTCTCCTGTTCTCCTACAAAATTAAACTTGAGTTTAGTATTTTACATGCAATTTAAACTAACTTCGATATAACCTCTCTTTTCTCTCTCATTTTTCTGCATTGCGGTTTTTAGTTATTATTTTTTATGAAACATTTTTTTTAATGGAAAACAAAAACAGGAAAAAAATTGTGGTGTGTCCGTACTGCAATGGGAACTCAATCATTGACAGGATTTAATATAAAGCTTGTTTTGTAATTAGATTTTGTCGATTGGACGAAGCGCAAGTGTCACAACTGGACAATGGCGATAGTCGAGACTTCGATGCATACATACTCGTACATATGTACAATGTATAATTGCTTTAAACTGTCCGAATGGCCATTAAGAACCGAACCGAATGGGCAATCATCGAGCAACATCCGGTGCCAAGTGTATGGTTTAACCAAAAACACGAACCAAATGCGAAAGACAAAAGCAGTAAAAATACTAGACGAGGATGCAAGCATGAAGAGAGATTAGAGAAGAAACTAGTTGTAGACTGGGAGGGAGAATTGACCAAACCAAGTGATTTGCATGTGTAATTCGATTTGTGGTCTCAGGAGTTGACGAGCTTAACACTAACAACCAGCAGCATCAGCTGCAAAAGCATGTGTGTGTGTATGTGTGTGTGTGTGGTTGGATAACTGACAGCTCTGACAAATGCTGGCGGCGACGCGACTGCGAGTTGTGCCACACACACACTCACACACATGCATGCTTGCACACACATCAAATAAATCAAGCAAGCCAATTTATATTTTTGGTATATGGCCCATTAAATGAAATCTTATGAAGTTCGGATGACAATTACATAAATAATTATACGAAAAGGGTGTCGCGTCTAGCATATCAAAGTACACACACACACACACATGTTTGAGTGGGTGTGTGTGTGCAACCTAAGTATTAGATGCGCAAGGGCAGAAGTGAGACTCATGTGCTTGTATTATTTATGTGTGTCGCACACACACACTCATACACGCACATACCACAAAAGCCCCCCCGTGCAGGATATACAATTGCACTTAAAGCACACTCTCCATATGTTGCCACAAAGCGCCTTTGCTGACTGCCGCATCCGCATTCGCATCCGGTCGTGAATGTAACTGTAACTCAATCCATGTGATCCTAGCTGCTGGAAGGCGGGGGAGGGACCGGGTGCAGGACCTTCCAGGCTGTCAGCGCAAGGAGCTAGCTACGGTTACGCCCCTGTATGTGTGTGTGTGTGTTGCCGACGCAGCAGCAGCATTTCAAGTGCGTTTCATTTACAATTTTCCTTCGGTTTTATGCGCCCGTTGCGCCACACACAGGGACACAAGAACAGAGAGAAAGAGAGAAAAGAGAGAGAGGAGAGAAGAATGGTTTGGAAGTTGCATGTTCTTGGCTTTTATGTCATTGTTATATGCTTATTGTGTCTTTCCGTTGCCGTTAAAACTGTTTGTTGCAATCGAATCACAGCGGCCGTAAAAGATGCAAATGGCAGCCACGAAGCCATTCAATAGTAGATCCCCCAAATGCAATGTTGAATGTTACGCCAATCGCCCATTGTCTGCCACTCTATCCCACCCACACGGCGTATACGTAATGCATATATATGTTTGTATATGAAAAGCAGACGCTGAAAATTTGTGCAGCAGCTGTTGCCAGCTGGACGTGTAAATGTGTAAATGTGTTTAATGGCAACCAAAACCAACCAAACAGAGTCAGCGCCAGCTAAAAGTAGGCCAAACACACAGCAGCAACAACAACACTCACACACACACACACACATAGACAGACACACAGACAGACGACGAACCCCGCCTCAACAATTGTTTGTCCAACCAACTCTTGTCTGCCCGTCTCTACGTCCAATTGACTCTCTGACTTTCTCTCTCTCACTCTTTTGTCTGTCTATCTTTTGGGTGTTTCGTCTGGCCCCGTGCCAGATAGGGATCAGGGGGCAAGGGCACAACGCGCGCGCCTTCATCCAGCCTGGCGAAAAGTGCACAACAGATGAGAGACAATTCAATTTTTCATGTGAGAAGTCACTTCGCGGCACTTCGCTTCTGCCACTTGGCAGCCATTTGAGCATGAGACACACACACACACACACACACACACACACAAGTTCAATCTTGGGCTCTCTTTATCTGTGTGTTTGGAGCTAATAAAATAAATGTATTGCATGTGGTTTACAGTAAATTTAAAAACTTATTGCTACAGCCACAACAACAAATGCTTCAACTGTACAAAAGAAATAAAAAGTACACACACAGAGAGAGAGCACAGCGAAAGTGGATAACAAATATTTGAAAAATGTGTTCTTAAGAACTGTGAATTGAATAAAATAGAAATGGAATGAACTGTTCTATACCTGTAAGTCTATAAATCATAATGAAATTGTTAGCAATTTTTGTTAGGACAAGTTATGCTTTACCTGTGGAAATGGTATTTTAAGGTGTCACAAAGCTAACAAGATTATCCAAGCATGAAAAATATATAACACTGTGAATAAAGTATTGTCAGAGCACTAAAACTATGCCTTACTGTATTATACTGCTTGCGTATACTTAATTATTGTAATAATAAGTTTAAATATAAACTTTATTTAATTAAAAAAATGAACTGTATTCAATTATAAAAAAGTTACTTAAAACCAGTCAAAAAAAAAAATCTTTTGTTAAATCAAAATAAATAATTCTATTAAATTTTTCAAAGTTTCAAAATAATATTTTTTAAATAGAAAATATCTGTATAAAAAGTAAAAAATTCAATGGAAGTATAAGAATATCAAAATACCAAGAAATATGTGATTATTAGAAGAGATAACTTTTTGTAATTCAGGGTCAAGGTTTTTGTTCTTGCTTCAATTTCAGATAAAAACAGTCATACCTTTAAGGGCTGTTTCAAAACTGATGAAGCTTAAAGTTATAAGAGCTCAGAAGCTACCTTATTTTAAGCAGGCAAACTATTGAAACAATGTATATCATAAATCAATGACTTTAAACTTTATACAAATCAAATAATAGCCCCTTTTGGTAAGTAAGAACACAATTGAAAGCAATCGAAATTCAATTAACTTCCTAAGACTCCTATAAACTCTGAAAGTCTGCTAAGTTTACTGCACACATTCCTTAAATGGTAATCAGATAGGAGAAGTACAACATGTTTTACTAATAGCATTATAACTTTGTTAAAATCTGACATTTACTTAACAAATGTCAACAAAAACATTTGCCAAGTCAACAAGCGGCAAAGATTTTTAGCATATGCCCTGGAAAGTATGCTACGCCAAAGTGTAAAATTCCCTAATGGCTTGCCAGCTGTTCGAATTAGTTAGTTCATGTCGCTTGAGCTGGGTGGCGTTTATATGTCAGCTATTTGCCAATTTAGCTGCACAATTGCCGTTGCCAAAACTTAAAGTCTGTTGAGCGAATGTGTGTGTGAGTGTGCAAAGTTTGACTGCAACTTTCTAGAGCTGAAAAGCGGGCAGCAACAAGTTTCGCCAAGACACACACCGCAATCACGTACTCATATATCAGTCACACCAACACACACACATACAGCAGAGTCAAAAACACACCCAACACTCAAACGCACACACACATATATATATACTCTTGCATATATGTTGCGAAAGTTACGTAGACCCTCTCGTGCCAGGCGCAAACAATTGACTTTTGAGCGTACCGTCTGCCCCAACTGCTCTTGTCAATGTAGCCGGCGCCAGCGTTTATTGTTGTTGTTGTGTTGTTGTTGTCGTTGGCAGCCTTAGCCGCAGCTAAGTAAAAGCAAAAACATATGAGACATACTTGTTACTTTTTTTTTTGCCCTGCTTGTTTGCTTCCTATACCAATAAATGCCATCACATATGGACGCAGCACAGCTCAACTCCAGCTACAGCTACAACTACAGCTTCCTGCCACCCTACTTTGTTGCCTCTCTTCGGAAAGCCAAGTGCTGCTTACTTTAAATGCCTGCAGTCGATGTTGTTGCTGTTGCTGTTGCCGTGTGTGTGTTTTCTTTAATGGCAACTCGGTAAAAATTAAGCATAATAATAAGTAGACGACCAAAAACTCCCAACAGCAAACAGCATGGGGCAAAAACACAACCAGAATATAAAGAAAAAAATAAAATAAAACGAAACGAAACGCCGCCAGCTGTCCATATGGTTGTTGTTGTTGTTGCTAATATGTGTGTGTGGCCGCTACACACACTCGTGCGCACTCTTTCGCACCTGCTGAGAGTGGCGTAGTTGCGCTCTCGCTAGCGCTCTCTCTTTCCTGCTCAACAGAGCCCCGGGGCCAGACGCCTGCTGCTTGCTGCTTACTGTTGCTTGTTGCTGCTGCTTGTTGCTTCACTTGTTGGCAGCTGGCGCCGGCGCAGTTGCCACAATAACAACACCAAATGCCATCCACATACAACAAGTATACGCAACGACTACAGGTGGGTGGTGGTATTGGCGGCACGTCTATTCTATGCAGTGTGCAGTGCAACTAAAAGCAGCAACAGCAACAACAACAACTGCATATCCTGGCACACGCCTGCCTCCCTGCCACGCATATGTGGCGGCTGCTGGCAATGTAGTTGTCAACTGGTTGCCGTTGCCGTTGCTTGTGGAACCCATTTGGCAAAATGAGCGAAAAGGAGCTGCTGCTGCTTCAACAGGCGACGGACAACAACAACAGCAACAGCAACAACAACAATGACAGCAACATTTTTCATCCCTTTTGCGAACTGTTGCGCGTTCACCGCGCCCAAGTTGCCATAGATACGGTATAGGCCACCCACTACTGCCCCACTACCCCCACGCTAGGCGAAGAGGGTTGGCGACGGTGACGGCGACAGCGACTTCAGCAGCAGGCAGCAGCCAGCCGGCAGCGACGCAGGCGGCCGTGTGCCAGCGCAGCATGCGCTGCTAGACTTGCTGCCCGATAAATTATCAGGCTTCATAACAGTCACAGTCTGACTGGCAACGGTTGTGGTACTCTGCTCCTCTGGTCCTGATCCTGCCGCATCATAAACTTGCCTCATTTGTGTGAACAACCAACAACAACAACAAAATTTATTTGTTGTTAACAAAAACAAAAAACAAAAAAACTCAAGTGAAAGTAAACAACAACAATATTCAACAATTTATGCACTAAAAAGTTCGTAACAAAATGAAAAAACCAAATATACAACATTAAAAGTAAAAACATAAAAAAAAACGTTTCCCCCCACAATAAATAAGGAAAGATAAGAAACAACAATATCAACAAAAACTGTAGCATACATAAGCGGGCCCAAAAAAAAGTTTTTTTTAGGTTGGTTATTTGGTGTCTAACTGCTGCGAACATATGGCTATGGGTAAGTAAGATAATGCACACCATTATTAACTTTTGCTTTTACCATATTAAACATTAAATATTAAATGTGTGTGTGTGTGTGTGGTGTGTGTGTGCTTGTTCATTGCCGCATAAAATTGCGTTGCATTGAGTTATGACTGTGCAAATGTGTATGTGTGTGTGTGAGATGACAGCGTCATACGGTAAACATATGGTAGCAAAAAAATTTATGATACAGACGTGCAAGTTCAAAATGCTTGAACGTGCCAGCAACACGACGACGGCACTCAACCAAAAAAAGCCAAACAAATCAAACTAGCAAATTGAATTGACCACAAAGTGAAAGACACAGAGAGAGAGGAGAGAAAGAGAGTGGGGGAGAGAGCAAATTTGCCTGTGCAACTCCGTCAGCGTCTTCTGTCTGTGTGTGTGTGTCTGTGTGTGCGTGTGTCTCGTTCTTGGCCTGTGGCCTTTTTCTTGGGGTCCGGTGCGTGATTGATCATTGTGATATATTGCATGCTAGCACAGACAGCATAGCATAGTGCTAACACCTAAACGTCAACTTTAATTAATGTCCCTTTTGTTGCCCAAGGCTCTTCTTGGTCTCTGTCGCTATCTCTATACTTTCTGACATCGGCCGGACGAATTTAATTTCGTTTAAATTACAAACAACATCCACAGGCGCTGGCAGGAACAGGAACGTTTACCTTTCGCTCGTTTAGTCTTGACTCTCTGACTAATAAGCAATAAACTGAAAATTGAAATTTAACACCTGTTGATAACACACACACACATACACGACGATGAGAACGTCGAAACGAGAACGATGAAAACGACGACAGCCTCATTAATTGTGCTCTGAACAAACGAAGGCAACACCCCAAAAAACACTACACTGGGAGGGAGAGGGTTTGGGGTTGGGTCTGGCTTTTGAACGGGTGCAGCAGTTACAGCAACAACGGTAACGGCAACGGCAACAGCAACAGCAGCTGCCAACTGCCAACATTGCGAGTGCGAAATTTATGGCCCAAGCTCATGTGCAGCCCTGGAGCCGCAACAAGGCCAGGTCTCTGTCTGTGTGTTTGTGGTTGTCTGCTGCTCTATCTATGCGTAGGTGTGTCTCTCACTGTATGTGTGTGCAGCCAGACAGTTGCTGCATATCGGGATTTTATGCGTTTGGCTATGCAAGGCAATAAAAGAAATTTGTTGGCCTGTAACGCCGTTAAACTATATTGACTTAGAATCTAAAGCCAATAGAGACAGAAAAAACGTAAAACGTATAACAGGGACAGATAGTCTAAAAAAAAGGGAAATTGTTAAAGTAAGCGGGTAACTTTTATGGCCAGCAAACGTTACTAATAGACATAAATTCCAGTTACCAAAGCATATTTTGATAAGGAAAAATGTTTGTAAGCGTCATATGGTAATATGCTAAACTTTACGACCCCAAAGATTGAATGTTATGGTTCAATAGAATGTCTTTCAAGCATTTCATTAGAAATGTCTCTGGCAGAAACAACAAAATACTATTTTCATTTAAAACATTTCTCAGAAACTAGCAACAGCATTAACTAATGAGCTTAGTTTCGCATTTTTTCTCACTTTTTTGTGTTGAATTTTAATTCACACTCTAGTCAGTTTGCATAAACTCAAACGAAGTGTTAATTGGTAAAAAAAAAAATTGCGACGATGGACTAAAAGAAGAGGAGGAAATGCAGGAAAAAACTTTACAATCAAACCAAAAGACTAAAGAGCAACAGCACAGACTGGGAGACTGGTAGACAGACAGAGAGACAGAGAAAGACATAGAGACAATGAATTCAAGCGACAAAACCCAACTTTGATTGTGAGTTTAGCTTCCCTTTTGAAATTTGCTTCTCTTGTTTCACATCCGCTTGTAGAGTTTTTAGTTGCGGCGAGGGGTAGCAAGGATTAAGAGTGCCACAACTTCAATTTAACACAAAATCAGCTTAGTTACATGATTATAACACCCACACATACATAGTTTTAGAACTCATACTCATTAGTTTGTTTATGTGCTTTCAGCTGTGGTAATTAAAAACTAATGGCAACTATTCATATGCATTATGGTCTAAGCTGTAATCCAAGTAAGTAAACCAACGGACATACAACAAGTAAGTAAGTAAATATGTACGATATGTAATGTATATGCTCATAAATATCAGTTTTCAAAGCATATACATACATACATGTATGTATCGTTAAAATTGCAACGCTGTGAATGAAATGGAAAAACATCAAAATTGTTTCAATTTTTCGAAAATGCTAGAAGATGAAGTGTAAACCATATCGATGAACAACGCACCATGTGACCATTAAATGCCTTTAAGTGCCAATTAATGTTTGACTTACACACACGCACACACAAACATGTACGCACACACAACGTGGGCAAGAGGACAATATGAGGAGGGTTGATTGTAGCTGGACACACAGGAGTCTGTACTGAACGAAAGTTCTTGGGGAAAGGTTACAGCTGCCAGACGCACAAAAAAATCTTATGACAAAAGCATAAAGCATTTTCAATAGATACATATACATATACAAGTATAAATATATATATGAACATTTATACATAAATACTTTATTGTAAAATGCGTGAAAGAAAATACTTATCGTAACTTTTTTTGTGCGACTTTTTAAACATCAATTATATTCAGTTATTGGAGCGTATTAATGCGACTACGTTAAATAGTAAAAGTTCGAATAACAACCACAAACACCTACACACACACACATACACACACATTTTGAGTGTAATAGAATATATATGATACACCTGATCCGCATTAGCCATTAGCACATCACAGCGTTCAGAGTTAGAGGCAGAAAGCTCAAATTGCGTGTGGCATTTATGTGACACGTGGCATGTAGCATGTGGCATGCGGCATGTGGCATATGCAAGGGCTGTTTATGAATGACCATACAATACTAATCAGCATTGTATTGTGCTGCATTAGCTTTTATTTAATTAGAATTTGTCATCATCTTGCGGTGTCGTATACGTAATTTGCATGTTTTGTTTGCAATTGCTGCAAACTGTTGTGCATAATTAATAAAACGACCAACAACAACAGCATTCTCTCTCTGATTGAGCGCTATTATATGACCCAGTCCTGATATGACCCCAAAAACAACAACAACAAAAATAACTGCAGACAGAGTAAATAAAAAAACACACTCCAAAAAGAAAGACAAAAACTGACAAATGCCAAAGAGAGAGAGAGAGGGAAGGTGGTGAGAAGGGGGTAAAGTGTCTGCAATTTCGCATAGCTGGCACTTTGAATGAATGCGTTTTAATTAACTTGATATGCAGCTCACAATACACAACACAAAAAAGGGTTGAATAGCTGGCGCAATTGCAAAGAGGTTGATAACCAACTGCATGCTTCAGCATTTAACTCTATTTAAAGTTAACCCAGGGGCGTCCAAAAAAGCGACACTGCTGGACAGGTGAAACACACACACAACTTGACGTTTGAATAGAGCTTTTGTGTATTTTTAATTACGTTTTTAAACGTCTATACAAATTCGCGTTAACTTGTTTTTTAATTTCGCGCTAAGAGCTTAGCCCTGTCAAATTTACGTTTAGTTTTTGGAGTTAAAGTCTTAAAACTTGTATTATCCATGATTATCAAGAATTTTCTATCCTTTTGGTTGTGAGTATTTAACGCTTTCTGCATGTTATTTTCCAGTTATTACAATTTTAGCCTTTTCGTTGTAAGAATTTAATGCTTTTCATGTTATTTTCCAGTCTTTACATTAAATTCGAAAAATTATGTTTTTTTGTAATAAATTTTTTTTTAACAGTTTTACCAACACTATTAAAAGTTTAAAAATATTTTGGATAAAACCTTTGAAAAAAATATTTTTTAGTCAAGTGGCTTTATTTTGAATATTTATTTAAAAGATATAAGTCAAAAATATAGTTAGAAACTGGAGGTACATTATTTTTTAAAGCAGAAATCTAACAAAACTGTTAAAGTTTGATTGCAAATATTTTTTCCCAAGTGAAACTTAGATAAACCAAAGTAAAACAATAAACGTCAAAAAATCTACAATGAAAAAAAAGAAAGATAAACTTCAAACATGAGAAAACCGTTACTGGCTGTTATGCAAAAATCTTCTCGAGAACCGAGTACGTTTATTAGTTATGCAAATTTGTTGCTTTGTGTCTGTTACTCCTGCACTATGTGCGACCGGGTAAATATTTTCAAAACTGATCAGACAAAGAGAAAAAAATGTGAATCGAATAAAAAAAAGTGACAAAAGAGGAAAAGCAATAGAAAGGATAGCAAAATGGTGCTGGGTACAGAAAAATCGAACCCAACGAACCAGAACTTCAAATGCGTGAACCCAAAAAATCAAAGTTGTATGTATTTGAACATTTTTTGCATACTTTGTTTACTTTAGTTGTTGCTTTATTATTATTGTAAGGTCCTTGTTGCTCTCTGTTGATGTTGTTTTTTTCTTTTGCATAAATCAAGTAGAAAATGAATTCATGTGTCACATTAGCGAGTGAATCTATGCGCTGCCAGCCGCGCTACCATTTGAATATCATTATAAAGCAATATGCGAGAGAACAGTTTCAACATTCCAATACAAAAAAAAACAAAAAAAACCCAATATTTGTATATGCATACAATGCGGGCCTTGTTTATTTGTTATTTGGAGTGGCATGAGGATGGGGATGGGGGAGTGGGGTTGGTTCGGGGTCTCATTCATGTCATTTTGATTGCGTTGCGTGTGTGCATAATGAATTCAATATATTTTTGTGATAATGCTAAAATTGCATTTGTTGTTCAGTTTTTGTCGCTTCATTAAACGCTGACCAAATGATTTTTCAATTAGCGGCCACAGAGACAGCAAAACGTAATGAAAATATTTATACAACATTGACAGCAGAGCTATATCTATCTCTATCGCTCTCTTGCCCCCAGAGCAAGTGTGTCTTTGTCTCTGTCTCATTGCTTATATACAGATAGAGAGACTATCTGCTGGACAGGCACTACAAATAACACCACGACGTATGTATGTATGTGTATGTACGTGGGCCAAAGAAAATAACTGGCAACAGCAATGTTGTTGCTGCAGTTTGAAGTTAGCAACGGAAACGGATGCGGATGCGGCCATGGATGAGTATGACCCTCCACCTACAACAACAACAATAATGTCTGCGTCTGTCAATGTTGGCACAAATTGTTTGTCACGCAGTGCAAATACTTCGTGATGTTGCTCTGCTATGCGGCATTATGCGCGATTTATTTTCACAACCAACAGCCTCGGGTACACAGCGAGCAGCAGCAGATACCAAAACCAGCAGGCAGGCAGGCAGGAACAACCAAGAAACCTGGCAACAACATGGCAAAGCTAAGAAAAGGACACCCAACAACAACGCCGCAAGCAACCAGAAAATAAAAAAAATAAGGAAACAAACATGAAATACATACGACATCAAAAATATATAATAAAAAGCAAAGCAAAAAAACAATTTGATATTGACAAAACAGACAGAGACAGAAATTTTGTAATTAATGCTCAGGACGCAACTGTATCCTCTTTGAAACATACATATGGGAGTTGTTTGGCTTTGCTGAAAAATACCTGCTAATTACCTTGAACAGACACAAACTTTCACATCAAACAAAATCCATAAGTTTTAATGCAGTTTTTCTACACTTCTGCGCTTCCTTAACCAATTCTCATCCTACCTCTCTCTCTCTCTATGTTATTCTCTATTTTCTCTCTACACCTTTGCCTGTCTACGCAGTAATTGAGTTTATATACATTTTGCATTTTGCTTGCTAGTCCTGGTGTGCTTGCTGGCAAAAGTTGTTTGATTGGCTTTTGCCTAGCCACCAAATTGCAATATAATTGCGTGCACGTGGGGGAGGAAGGGTGGCTTGATAGTGGGGGTAAGGCTAAGGTGCAGTAGCTGATTGCGAAACAAGTTAATTTTATTTGAAAGTGACATTGTTGAGGGGCGGTTGTCAACTAGCCTTGCCCCATTAAAATGTTGCTCGAAATTGTTGCTGTTGTGCGCTTCATTACACACATTTTGCAGCAAACTGCAACCAACACCAACACCAACAACAATGATGACAGCAAGTTTGTGTAATGTAATTAATTAATTATAGTGAAACAACGCAACGGCCACATACCAACACACACACACATACACAACAACACAATAGATACTAGAAGCCAAGAGACGACCCCTTGGACAGCAACTTCATGTTCTAGGTTTCATTTTATGAGCTCGAAATTTGCTTCACGAATACTCCATGCCCCGTGCCACATGCCGCATTGTTCGTGTTTTGTGCTCGGTAACTTAATTACAAATTATAGTGCAATTAATTTTGCGGCTGGGGCATTATTAGGCATATCAGCCGTAACACAAAACCGCCAAGGCAAAGGCAAAACAGCTAAAAAAATAAAAAGGAACTAAAACCCAGCAGTTAACCAAGCTAACCAGACGAAACTAGGCGAAGGAGAGAGAAGGAGAGAGATAACTGCGACTACGGGTAAGTAGATGAAAATTAAATAAAAAACACGTAAAACAAAGTGGCCGCAAAGTGACCGAACCACATGGAATGTGGGAATACCTTGAGAAGAGATTAAGTTCCCGATGTGATTTTATTTATGCTGCCACAGAGTAGATTGGAAAACTAAGAATCTGAAATGGCCACGTGTATGCTCGTAGCTATAACCTGTATAAGCAAATGTTATTGCTTGAGAATACACGTAGTTAACAAGATTCTCACAACGACGCCAATAACTCAGGCAGCGATAAAGAACCAAAAACAAAAAAAAAAGCGAAACGAAAGCGAAACTAAATCGAAACATCAATTATTTACTTTTTGATTGCCCAGGCAACTAACTCTCATCAATTAAGATTAAACTTAACTTTAAGCCAACAATTTGTTTGAGGACTTGTTAAAATATATGTATGTTTGTATGTTGGTGCGTTAAGATTGATTATGGTAAAAGTTCTTGCCAAAGAAGAATCGAATATTTAAGCATTACTTTGCCAGTGAACAAAACTTTTTTTTTATTCCAAAGCGGTAAGTATTGCAAGTTTATGAGTAATTTTAATGGCTATTTGAAAATAGCATTAACAAACTTTCTTCTCTTCTCTTTTTTTTAATCCCTTAAACATTTCAGAACTCCCCACTTGCAGCTAATTACTAACTAATAATTCATAAAACTAATTGGACTTAAAGGTATTTTGATTTGCTTACAAACATTTTGTTACAAAAGCTGTCTATGTAAAAGGAGTTGAAATTTGTTGTTTTTAAAAGGATTTCGTTGAGTTAAGATGTATTTGTGATGGGAATCATTAAGCTTTAAAGACAAAAGAAACATTAAATATGCCCAAGCTAATCATACAACAAACGTATGGAGAAGAACTCAAACAAGCTTTCCGACTTATCGTTTTAGTTTTTTCCCGTGGCTCCACAAATGGGCAAATTATCTTTCAGTTTTTGTTTAACGAAATATTCTTAGAATAAATTTGACTAATTTTATACAAACAGATGCAAAAACATAAAGAATTCAAAATTACCTACCACACTTTCTAGGAATCGAATTGAAAGTTCTTGTGGTCGTATACTTAACGCAACAGATAGAAAAAAAGGCAACCGTTAGTCTGCATGGAGTTTTTGCGTTGTACTAATAAAGTTGTCTACACACAGAAAAAGAGAGAGAGAGAGATTTCAGACATTCTGGCTATTAACTACTTCATTAACTTGTTAATCCATCTGGCATACAACATAAAGCTGATTTCCCTGCCAGACAGGATATTTATTTCTTTACAAAAAAGTTTGGCAAGCATTTGGCTCACACCTTTTACTCCGATTCGCCTGGCACTTTGTTGTTGTTATGGCAAATTGGCTTTAATAGAATGTGTGTGTGCGTGTATCACTTTAGTTTCTGTCAAAGACATCTATAAGAGGAGTTATATGAGATGTATACATTTTTGTAACTATGTGTGTGTGCCTGAGGCTTTGTGTGAAACAAAAGACCTAATTAAGATTCATTTGAACATATGCCTATGGCAAACGCCCTCACACAGGCACATAAAATACATATAATTAGCTGGATCAGCCTTAAAGTATGCAGCATTTTGTTTGCCATGTGATTAACAGCCGCATTTAAACGCCGGAAGTCGGCCGACTGCGGCGGAAACGCCATCTTTCTTCGTATTTTTTTCCCCCATTTTCGGTAACTGTTGTATGACAAGCCTTTTAATGACAACATCACAAGCAAACACATGTAAGGAGTGGGAGGGTATTGGGTGCGTATGATTTACATTAATGTTATGCAAATGAGTTGTTTATCTTTTTATGTTTGCGACAACATTCGCATTCATTTATTGAAAAGTTTCTCATGCCGAAACAAATGAGCAAATAAGTAGCTAAAGCGTACACATACATACATATTGATAAGAAATGAAGAAACATCTTACATTCATTTCATTTCATTGACTATGTTGAATATGCTGTGAAGTATGTTACACATTGAAGCTGAGTTAAAGTTTAACAAATCCAAATCTTTGTGTATAAATCTAGACGAATTTAAAATATTATTGATGACAGCTAAGCTACCTGCTTTAAGTGTATATTATATTCGGCATTATTCGAGTATTTTTTCGTCAGATGTTAATCAAAGACGCACGTTGCTCATATCCTGGTCGTGTTGAGTACTTTGTCTCGCCTCTTCATTTAATAAATATGTATGACTGCCAATATTTTTCAATGTTTCTTCTACTTTTATTTTCGGGAATACCCCCAGCCCACATTTCATTCCAGCTGCCATCTAAAACCCACATGACTGTCAGAGCTGTCTCGGAATCGCCCCCTTGAAAACCAAAACAAGCACAAAGACCAAGGACCAAGGAACCAAGGAACGGCACACACGCACAACTGACGTCTGAAGTCGCACACGACGCGGTTGTTTATTATTGTTGGATGTTTGGCTTGGCTCACATCAACGAACTGGAAGGAATGCGCATTGACAGCGACAGTTGCTTCAGTGTGGCTGCCACGCCTGGGCGCAGGGACACATGGCCGCAAGGATACGCAATCTTCAGCACAAGCTCAGCGCTAACGTGCCGTGCCAGACATTTGCATTGTTTTATTTACATACTTTGGCATTAAGTTTGGCCGCGAATCCCAGTGTATCGATGATGATGATGCCGTTGCTGATGCTGCTGCTCCTGTTGCTGATAAGGATTGGAATGGGTGGCAGCATTGGCATGCATAATATCTATCAGCAGGCTAAGGCTAAGCACCAACTTGAGCATTTAAGACTGACATGAGTAAAAGTCTTTCTTTCTGTCTCTCTCTCTCTCTCTGTCTTGCACGCTGTGTTTCACACTCTGTTTGCCATCAACATGGCTGTCTGGTGTTATCATAATCATTATTATTATTATTATTACAATGTATTCCTTTAACTTAATTTGAAAACCGAAATATGCAAAACAAGTTCAGCTCTTGATGGCGCATAATTTGTTTATCTTTAATTTAAATTAAGCTCGCGTCGGCATTGGCATCTACTTTTTTCTCTGCTGAATACTGAAAACTTTTGTACTATATGTAATACTTATCGAACTTTTGAGTGTGTTAAATTTTAAGCAAAATCCAAAAATGTATATCATAAAAATCTCAATAAAGATTTGTCTTAATATTGTTATAAGACTTATTAATAACCAAAATAAATAAAACATCGCTTACCTTACTTTTTTGACTTCTTCCAATAATGAACTTTCTCGGTTAACGCTTTACGAAAGGATTACAGCTCCCAAGGATGCTATGTAGATATATAATAATATTCTAAATAAAGATTTGTCTAGATTTTTCTACGAGACTTATTAATAACCAAAATAAATAAAACATCGCTTACCTCACTTTTTTGATTTCTTCCAAAGATTAACTTTCTCGGTTCACCGCAGGATTACAGCTCCCAAGGAAGCTATATAGATATATAAATAATAATCGTAATAAAAATGTGGCTTATTAAAAACCTAGTAAATCGCTTACCACACATTCTTGACTTCTTTCAATAGTGAACTTTCTCGACTAACAGTCCATGGAAAGGATTACAGCTTCCAAGCAGGCTGCAAATTATTGTCAGCTGACATGTTAACCAAGTTTTGAAATTTCTAAAACATTTTTAGCCCATTTCCTTATCGATTTTTGCTTTGTTCAATTACACTATTTTCGCGAGTTTCAACTCCATTAGGTGTTTGCCAAAGTTTAAAACCTCAAAACTTTGTTCAGGCTTTAACTAACTTTCTAGCGGAATGTCTTTTTGCTCGATTGATGCTATATTGAAAGTTGATTATTATTGATTTTCTTGAGAGTGTTTTAAATGCAAACTTTATCATTAGGGCACGCGCCTAACACTCACATAAAAAAAAAACATTTTCACATCTTTTTTGAATATTGTATATTTTCTTTCTTTTTTTTACACATTTAGAAATATCGTTTTGAGCATAGTTCAAGATAACTATTCTCAATATGCATAAGAATTATGGTAAATAGTAAAATGTAAGAAATGTTCTTTTCGCTTCATATTCTGTAAAGTTTTAGAGAAGTACATTTAGTCAAATCTAAATTGCTTAATATTCAGTTAATATTCCCAGAACTTGTCACGATTTATTCTTTTTTTACTTTACGCATACATCAATATACTCGCACACACATACGCATAACAAATAAAAATATGAAGATTTTAAATAGATTTTACGTTATTATGAAGTGTTTCTAACAAGCGAAACATATTGTTTACATCTTGATTAATGTATTTAAATGTATATTGATCATATTGAAACAATATTTTTCGATGAATATTCACAGTGTGCATATTTTGATTTCGTTAATAATTCATTTTTATGTCATATGTCTATTTATATATATTCTTTTTTTGTTTTTGGCCAAGTGTAGGAGGGAATAAAATGCACGAAAAAAACATTAACTTTTTTTGCTGTTTAAACAGAATCACAATCGAAATTAAAATTCCATTTCAATTGTAAATAATGTAAATACATTGTTTTTTATATAACAAGCAATAAACGATGCATAATCAAAAATTAAATAAAAACTGTATTTATCAACGTCTTTTAGCCTTGCCGCTGGGCAAACAGATTGTCCTGAAGCAAACTAAATAAATATAGAAATTTAAAAAAAATGAAGCTCGCCAATGCCTTTTATATATATTTATGTATATATATTATTTTTTTATGCTTGTTTTATTATTTTTTATAAGCGACTAGCTGTATAATGTGTATTACGTTGCGTATGTAGTTTTTTTTTTTATGTGGCTAACAGTTTTTGGGCAACTAATTAAAAGTGAGCATCAGCGCCGCGAGCTCATGTTGCCATGGCTAAAGCACACACGCACACACACAAACACACATTAATTTGTAGTTAAAAATCACTAAGTAACACAGTTTTCGCATGCGTAACCAAAAAATGAATAATTTGTCTAGCTTCACACACACACACACACACACACTTATCACTCACAAACACACACTCACTCACTCACACACACTCTAGACATAAGTACACCAGGCAAATTATCTAAAATTTACTAGCTGTTTTATATGATTCATATATTTGCTTGCACACAACATCTTGCTGTATTAATGTTGTTGTTGCGAGGGGTGCACACATACTCAACCCACACGCACCCCTCCTCTGCACCCCCCATGCAACACCCTGGCATTCGACCATTGGGGATTTTGTCTTCTTATTCAGTTGTTGGCTGTTGCGGCTTCTGCTGCTGTTGTCACTTGGTTTGATGTATGCGGTAGAGTTTTCATTAGCTTGGGCAGCAACAGTTTCTCCAACTGTTCCGTCTCCTTACACTCCACCACTTCAGCATGGTGCGTCGTCTGGTGTTGCCGTGCCATGTGGTTTGTTGCGGCGTTGGCATCGCTGTAATTTGCTGTTGACGTGAAGCTGTCGCCTTCTATAAAATCAACTGTTTGCCTGCCATCCATCATTGTGCTTGAATTGGCTACAGTTGCTGCGCCTGGCTCAGCCTGGCTAACGTCTGCTGTGGATTGTTTTGACGTCGAGGCGACTGCAGATGTTGTTGCTGTTGCTGTTGTTGTTGCCTCATTTTTCCATTGCTGGTCAGCAGTTGGAGCGATTTGCTTTTCACCTGATGCTGACGAAGAAGAAGGCGTCTGTTGCTCATTTTCTTGCTGCTGCTGTTGCTGTTGTTGCGTCCTTTGAGCTGGCAAATTATTTGCTAATTGCTTTGCCATTGCTTGTAGTGGGGGCTCTGTTGTTGTTGTTGTTGTTGTAGTAGTTTTACCCGTATCCGGCATATTTATAATATCCGCCGCAGTGGAATTTAGATTTTTCAACATCTTAGGCACGCCTGCCTGCCCTAGATCCATGCCCATCTCCCGCTCCATCTCCAGCTCTTGCTCCTTCTCATTCCATTGCTTGTCTGGAGATGTTTCCGCTGATGCTTCAACCCCTGCTTCAGTTGCCTCCTGCTCTCTAGTTGCTCCTGCATCATTGATGCTGTTTATCGTTGTTGTTGCTGGCACTTGGCAGCGTCCTTGTCCATGATTTGATTCGACATCTAAAATATGCAAAGAATGGCAAAGTTAGCAATGAAATAAAGTGAAAATAAAACAGGAAATGACAGGCGCGTTACAATTTACAAAACATTCGTTCTCAGTATTCGAATATTCCACTTCATTTTTTTCTTCTTTCCTTTTTTTTCAGCCATCGAATTGAGAAATAATTTCATATTATTGTTAGCAAGAGGTGGGCGGAAATGGCATGGGTGACTCTGGAGTTATGGTAATGCACATACGTAATGCATTTACATATATATATATTGTAGATTTTATATATCGTTAATATTAACTGTTTGAATGCGCCGCCTCTGTGACATTTATGGCCGCTGCTTTATAATACCCTGCAGCCATTAATAAATTGCCAAAAAAAAGTATATACTATAGAATAGTTTCTATCTGCTTTATAAAAAAAGCGTTCAGTTAACTAATGGATTTTGATAACATTCCTTGCTTTTTATCAAACATTCAAAGATCAATTGCCTAATTGACTGAAACAAGTATTTGGGTTTTGGTTTTAACTGTATAATAAAAAGGTTCTTAGTTAACAAGTACTAAACGTATCCTCATAAAGGCAGAATGTATTGATTAAAAACAGCTTACAACAGTGTCTACTGCTGCAGTAAGGGTATTCAAATATCATACTCACAAAGTAAACAGTGGCGTTTTTTTTTTTTTGCACATGTTTACACACATGCGAGACTATCACAGATTTGTGTACATACGATTTTTTTTTGCTTTTTGCTTTTCCTTGTTTTCCATTTGGTTTCTTTTGTCGACTGCGTTTTCGAGTGCAGCTTAAACGTATATTCAAATTTATCTTCCGGCTGATTGCACACCATATCGGAGTAGAGAGATGGGGACACAAACACACACACACACAGAGAGAGTCATGACAACATCAATGATTTTTTTTTTTGTGTGTTTTGTGGCATTAGGGCTTATATTTTGTCGGTCTCAAAATAAAGGAAACTGTTGCATGTTGTATGGCTTAAGGGGTGAAAGCGGTCAATTGAGCGCAATGAAGTGTGCGGCAAAAGTTTATTCAAATATTGGACAATAATTTACTTACCTTCAGTTGTTGTTGTTGATGTCGTTGTTGTTGCTGCAGCGGCGGCGGCGGCTGCCGCTTGTGCTGTTGCTGCTGCAGCTGCTGCTGCTTGGGTCTGCAGGCCAGGCAAATCGGCCATATTGATGCGCTGCAGCCGTACATGCATCATCTGGCCATGTCCATGTCCCTGACCCAGGAACACACGCCGCACGGTGGCAAATTGTTCGCGACGTTGCAACCATTGCCCAAACAGCGGTATTCGCCTCAAATTGCCCAAAGCAATGTCGACGACAGCTATGGCATTGTTGCCCGGTGGCACTTGAGCTGCAGCTCTATCGTCGCCTCCGGCATCTACACCTCCTCCTCCAACTCCTCCTGCTGCTGTTCCTGCTCCAGCTGCTGCTGCCTGTCCTCGCTCCTGATGCTCTGTGGCCAATTGCCGAAATAGTCGAGTTACCAGAAGACGAGCACGTTGCACGGCCGCCTGCTGACCCATGGGTCCTCCTGCAGCAGCAGCCGGTCCAGCACCTCCAGCCGCAGCAGGAGCTCCAGCTCCAGCACCAGGACGTGCACCTGCTGCTGCTGCAGCCGCCGCCGCTGCTGCTGCTGCTGCCGCTGCATTGGGCTGATTACGCGTTATGATGAAGACATGGCGCTGTGCCATTATGGCGGGCAATTCATAACGATGAAAGAAAAATACCATCGAGTGCTGGGGAAAAGAAAGAGAGAGAAAGTATGTGTGAGATTGGTGGAGGGCAGGTGCTTATGCGTTTATGCGTTCGCATCTTTATGAAAATCCACAATTTAATTTATCCCAGGAAATTATAGAATATGGAATATATGGGAAACTATAAAGTTGAAAAGCCGTAAAAAAAATATTCTGAATGTAATTTGAAACCTATATATTAGACATTGATTAACAGAAGCTTTGATTTCTTGTTTAATGTAAGAAAAAATAAGTATTTGTTCTATAAAGGCATAGTTTCTATGCCAAAGTTGACGTATTTTTCATAAGACGCATACGTTAAATCAAGATGACCTTAAAATAAATCAAATTGTTTTGGTAAACACAAAAAAAACGATCAAAGGTTTGTACAAATCAAGATGCAACTGGACTTGTTTACTGTTAATAAAACATCATTACATCTTAGCCAAAGTAATTATAGCTCGAAAAAGGGCATCTTGTTTACTGCACATAACTATTATTAATAAATTCTTTATACTTATGCCGCTGACGCGGTTTCTTCTCCTTATATTTTAATATTGTAAAAATAGCATTTGTAAAGAGGGTGCAAAAGTATTTTTGAAATCAAATTGCTGCAAATTGTGGCAAGCATAAACGCAGCAGCATGGCGTTATGCAATGAATGCCAGGCCAGTTGTGTCAGGCACGTGAGCTGCCTGCACTGTCTACACGTGAGCTGACAAACACACAGAGAGAGAATATAAAAAGGGAGAGGCAGTCAAATAGAGAGACAGGCGGACAGATATTCAGACAATAATGCGCTGGGTAATTTGTCATGCAGTTGACAACCAGAAACTGACTCCAGTTGCGCAACAACAACGAGGAGGATGACAACAATTGTTGGACTTTCATAATGCATCCATAGTTACCTGAATAAATAGATAGGATGAGAGCAGCGCCAGAGTACGATATTGTCCACTGAAGCGATAGTGATACGCATAGAACGCAAAATGATAAAGGTAGAAGAATCTGTAAGCAGAAACAAAGTTCAATTCGGTTCGATTAATATGCAAAAACATTTATCAATATATATAGAAAGAAAAAAAGGGGTAATTTTGTTGTACTGTAATAATTCCCAATGCTCAGTGCTCAAACCCTCATCAAAATAGATTCACTTTGGGGATTTTATCTAGGCGTTGTGTATTTGTTTTTTAATATTTTTGTTTTGTTTTTTATGTTCCTTTGGGCATGATTACCATTCAATATGATATTGTATTTAACATTGCTCAAATAAAAAGCAACAAATTATTTGTTCTTTCTATTTTTATGGCTGTTTACTTTGTGTCTACCTCTCAATACCCCGTACCCGTCTCCACCCTGCTGTACAAATGCCAACTAAGCTGTGAAGAAATGGGTCAGACAGCCAGACAGACAGCTGGATAGCAGCTGAATAGCGGCACATGGTATGGCAAATGGTATGACATAAGTAACGCCTTGAACTGACAACAACAATAACACTTACCAACAATTGATATAAATGGCAACTTGTTATGCCAGCTGTAAGACCCATGAATACCCTTTTGTGTTCACGTAATGAGATTTGGTAGAGTACAAAAAATGAACTAACTAAAAGAAAAGTAGTCTACATTAATAGAAAGCAGACATAAGGTTCAAAAAGCAAGTATCTCTCCTTTAAGGAACGATCCTCCGTTTGTCACCTTATCTTCTTTTTTTCTTGTTCATCATCTGTCCCAATTATCTACCAAGAATTTGATATTAGGACTTTTGCTTTAAGCTATTTCAATGCCTTGGAAATCAAGTCAAGATTCTTATAAACCTATATCAGGTGACTTCAATATTGTTCCTTAACCACTTCCTGATTTCTTAAAGTATCTTAGTTAATCAACAATTTCTACTAAGAAATATAAACAGATATGGATTTTTGAGTCTATCGGTATGTTAATAATCAACAAATAGTTCTTAAGATTACTTAAAGTTCTCTATTGAACTCTTTTAAGTAAAAGCAAATCGATTTCTAAGGCCAGGACATTCCAGCACTATTCCTAAGGACTACGTAAGGCCCACTTTTTTCCTGCTCTTTTCACAAACTTCTATCTGCATTTAAGCAAATCTTCAGCAAATACAAATACCTTTTTAATGTCGTATACTTAATATATAAGTAAATAAAAATCCTTTCCAGCCATTTGATGTACCATAAAAACCATATTTTTGGTATTATTTACAAATTCATAGCAACTCGATACGACAACAGTCAGTCTTAATCCCATTATACTGAAATAATTCAATAGACCTCCCCCTTGTTAAATAACATAATTGTCCCGAAAAGACAACACTCTCCCGTAGCTCTAATCGGATAGTGTATAGAGTATATAACAACAACAATGGCGAGGACACTCAAGAGGATTTAATAATATAAATAATTGCTGGCGCTGTGTGTGCTGTGTGTTAGTTAGAATTGTTGTTGTTGTGCGAGCCAAAAACAACAAATAATAAACACAATGAACGACACGCGGCGACGGCGATGGCGACGCCGGACACATTGATAAGCAGCAGGAACAGGAATATGGAGCAGCAGCGGCAACAGCAGGAGCAGCAGCTTAACAAAGCCATAACCATAAAAAGGGAGACGAGTGAGAGTGAGAGGGAAAGAAAGTTGTCAGTCGAGTGTCCAAAGGAATTCAAGTTTAATTTATTTTTACAATGCCGCTGGACATTAGGTGTGGGTCGTGCTGGTGTCGGCCATGATTGAGTTATGTTATTGAATTTAATTTGAGTTGATTGTGCACACACACATACACACACACGCGCACACGCACAACAGATAGATGGAGGAGAAGAAGAAAAGAAACATCACAATCGACAGCGACAAATGAAGACACACGACACTTATTTGGTACGTAAGCCTTTCGAGCAGGCGGCGGCATGCGGCATGTGGCAGCATTATGGACACATCGTGCCAAACGCTTGGCAGCAATTTCCGCAACAGTTCCCCACCATGAGAAGGAGAAGAAAAAGCGAACGACACGTAGACAACACTTATCGCTTGTTCGTTTCCGTTTCATTCGTTTTCCTAATGTAGCGTAGCGTTGACAAGCGCCAAGCGGGCGGAACAACAACCCAACTTACCCGTCTACTGCTGCCCCAGCTCCTTCTGTTGCTGGCTGGTTTTTAGTACTTGTAGCTAGCGGCGTGTCGCAACGGATGTGCGCCAAGGAAGTGCTATTGGCATTCATATCCTTCGACCGAACGGAAATGAGGGCAAATGATGTTGCAAGCAGTGCCTGGGAAGGCAACAGGGGGCTGGGGGGAGTGCAGACACTGTCAACACAACTGTTGCATGTGGGTGTGAGTGTGTGTGTGTGTGTGGCATATCAACGGCAATGCGTTGCATGCTTAAATAAGCAGCAACCAAACCCTTAAACCCCAAACCAAACAACACGCAAACACGACAGCAACACAGGTGCGTCTAGAAAAATGAGAAAACCAAAGGGGGGGCAAGGGGGGCAGGTAATGCTGATCCGATCAGCGTTGTCAGAAGTGTTTATTTGTTGCAAGCAAACACAGACACAGTCAGTCAGACAACAAACGAAGATGGAGATATAGTTGCAGCTGTGTGTGTGTGTGTGTGTGTGTTGCAAGCTATGCATAATGGGTAAACTGTTCAATGAGCTTGCAAGACACTTGTGCCACACGCCACACCCACACGTATGCATTTGCATATTGGTTAAACCGTTTGAGTGGCTTGCATATGAATATTACGATGCTAGCCGGGGCCAAAATGTGTTTGCTGCATTAATCCAGACCATGTGGCTTAAGTGCAGCGATAAATACGTTTACCTTTAATGCATAAACATATGCTGCTAAGTGGCTTAGGAGATATCCAATTTATGGAGATTATACCAATTATGTTGTTTTTTCTTCTCTACAGATTACACAATTTTCAAGTGCTTGTTACTAATAATCTGTCAACTTTCTTTATGTTTTCTCTTTGGCTGAGTTAAAGCTCTTTTAACGAACTCTTGAGTTTAATTGATCGAGCACTGCGCAATTGCCTTGAGAGCAGTTCTATATAAAAAATACTTAGGAAAATATATTTAGTTTGTTGTTTTTTAATTTAAAAAAAAAGGAATACTTTTCTATATTATTCTCTCTTTAAAATAAGTTTAAATTTGGATTAAAATATCAAACTTTTATGTAATGTTTTCTCTTTCCAATATTTATTCCTCTGTTCACCGCTAAACGGTTACTTTATTACTGTTAAAACGCTGTTAAGAATCGTTTCTGTTAATTAACAGCCTCTAAAATTATGTTGCCTACTTTTCAGCTGATCGAAAGCTTTACGTAGGGATTTATAGAGTTTTGGCTATAGTTACAGAGCTTATATTGAACATATTTTATGCTACTGATAAAATATTTAAAAAAGGAATATCTTAACTTTTTTTAATGTTTTTGATTATTACCTTTATGTTACATTTGCATATTAAATGTTATTGATATTATAAATCTTCTACGAAATAAATGTTTAGGCAAACTGGCTTTAACTACCGAAATAATTATACTTAAGTCATGAGACGTTATAAACAATAATTACCCAAGTCAATAACATGGGTAAACAGAAATGCTAAATTTCTTGAGTAAATTGAAATAGCTCAAGACGGAAATATATATTGGCAATTAATAACGCTTAATAAAAGAAAATTTCCCCTGTCGCATAGAATCATTGATTGGGAAGAGACATCAAATGTTTTTTGCCAGCGCAATATTGCAAATTGATTGAAATGATATGGAATTTCAATTAATACACATGTTTGTATGGCAATTGCTGTAAAACGTGACAAATGTGAACGATTTTTATTTTTGAGAATCTGATACGTTTAATTGAAATATATAACAAAGTTGAAGCACAAATACGTACGAGTATTTGTGAGTGTGTTTGTGTGTGCATTCATTGATAAATGCGTGAAAGCGATACAATTTGATGCATATATGTACATATATATTTAAGCCGAAGTTGCGTTGCATAGAAAAAGGGCACGTTGCGCATACGCCAACGTTGACAAACAAATAAATAAACAAACAAACAAACAGCTACACAACGAAACAACAGAAGGAAAAAAAGGGACAGAGAAGTAAGGCAAACAAGCACAAGAAGAAAGAAAGAAAAGCAAACAAACTGAAACTATAACGCGTATAACAATGAAGCGATTTTGCCTCGTTACGCGCACTCATCAACTGCACCTTTGAACAACAGGAGAGCCAAAGTGTGTGTGTGTGAAAGGCCAAAAGGATATGCCATCCGAAGAGGCCAGGCCAGGTTAGGCCACTTCAAGCGCAAGAGGCAAGAGGACATTGGGTTCGCGAGGCGTTGGCTCGCGCACAAAAGTTATGGCAGCAAAACAAACTTGACGCAATTATACTTTGCGTAACATGATCTCAATCAACACGAAAAACAAGCTAAAGGTACAACAGGCCAAGCGGTAAGGGGTAACGCGGGGGTGCTAGGGGTATAAGCAATGCGCTGCCAATGGTTGCCAATGCCTTTCAACATTGACGACGTTGACGTAAGGGCTAAGAGCTAAACGCCCGCCACCTTTTGAGTGGCAACCTAACCTAAACGAGGCAACACAATAACAAGCATACAAATCTATACATAAACATGTATATTTATGCCATAAGAAAACATAATACATGATGTATATATATAATACATACACTAGAAACATTTTGGTTTTCAGTTAATAAGTTTGGTAGAGAAACGTTATGTGATGGCATTTTTTGAAATTACTGATAACTGAGGGTTGGATTTTAACCATAGGATAATAACTAGTAAAGTACATTATTTGCAGAATCTAAAGAATGGTTTGAGCTGTACATATAAAAGATTTTTATTGTATTAAGAACTTCGAAACTTATTAAAAGATCAACTTATTAAATATTTATACAGTCTGCAAACGGTTTTGCAGTTAGCATCAGTGTTAACGGTTAGGTTTAATTAATACATTTACGAATTGTGATTATTGAACCTTAGTTTTTGTTAACCCAAAGCCTATTGTTAAACCTTCAACTAGTTCAGCTTGAGGTTTGGCTAAGCTTGGCATTCTTGCCAGTTGGTCCTTTCTTCTCTAGTTACCAATAGATTTACCAAACATAAATCACAATTTGGCACAGTGTACTGTACTTATGGTGACATAAACATACAAATATACCCACATATATATATATAATTTATGTATATGTATCTATATCTTGCATACTTATTTGTAAGTAGGTACAAGCATAACAAGCGTGTAAACAACAGGCAACAGCAAAAGGCGCGCCAAGCTGTCAAGACGCCGCGCGCGGACAAAGGGGGGAAGGAAGGGGGGGTGTGGTCGGTTGGCAGGCAGCTACTTGAAACTCGCGACTGTTACAATTTGGCCCGAACTTTGGCAACTCGAACCCGAACCCGAACTTGAACCCACAGCAACAGCCAAAAACTCAAACCCCTTTTACTTTTTTTTTTTTTGGCCTGATAAAATTGTCGTCGTCTTTGAAGCCGCCAATGCCAATGCCAAGCAATTCCCTTTTGTCCGTTCGGTCTGTCTGTTTGTCAGTGAGAGTTCAATCTGCGCAAGACGTCGTCTTTTTTGTACACTTTTGCAGCTCATTTAATACGTGTCGTCTGTGTCCCGTGTGCACCGTGGCAACCAGATTTAAGCACAAAAGAAGCATTACGCGCCCTGGCACTGGCACAGGCACAAGCGGAAGCCACAGGGCCAAAAAGCCACGCAATTGGACAGAAGCTGAAGGGGGGCAGGGAGGTGGAGTCTGTTTTAAAAGGGGTGCCAAATTATGATGATGCTCGCTCGGTATATACATTTTTGGCGCCTGCTCGTTAAACGGCGATTAACAGAATTATTTTTAAACGTGCCACAAACGAGTTGCTTTGATGCCACTTTAAAGTCGCTGACGGTAGTCAATTAGCGTTGTAAAATAGCGCACCTCTTCACCCCCCTAACACATAAAGCCTTAAGCAGCTGTTTGTTACAGCCGTTGCAGCTTTAAGCTCTAGCTAATTACGAGATAGAGCAAGAGTGAACGCAATAAGGTTGATTCATAGAAGGCTTTTGGCTTTAAACCGAAGAAAACTTCAATCGCAGCTAACCGCAAACAGGCAACCAAAATGGCAGCAGCAGCAGCAGCAGCAGACAGGAAGTTCAATGGGGGCCCAAAGAGCGTTCTGTTTGGCCAGGCAACAGGAAGCTAACCCGATTCCTGTATGAACCCATAACCGCAGCAGCGGCAGCAGCAGCAGCAAGAAAAAGGGAATACCAAGGGATTGCTGCCAAACAAGAAGAAAAAACCAAACCCACCCGTTCGATTTGCTTGGGGCGGTCAATAACAGCAAAATTAAACCGTACCAAAGTACACACATCCTACACACACACACCAACACACACACTTACACTCGTCTTGTTTGCAATGTTGTATGCATGATGAGCTCAGCCAATATGTTTTGACTTTTTACAAAATTAATTTTTACTTATGGCCAAGGCAAGCGTTTGGGGTAAAGGGGCAAAAAAAAAGGGGTTGCGTCTTTGGGGTCGCGACAGTATAGCATTGCATGTGCGTCTCTAGCTTCTTTTCTACTCGATTTATGGTTTATGAATGCATTTTTCTTTCCTTTTCTTTGTGAGGTTGAATCTATTCTATTCATGCTAGGAAATTGGCTTTACAATTGTGCAATTTTTTTTTACCCAAAATCGTTTTCTAAAGGCGAGACGAAGATTATTGTATATGATTTCTAGACTAAGAACCTTTAAAAATACAAAAATAATCGAAACAGTTACAACGTTAGCAAAAGCCGTATGATAATATTACACTACTTCGGAGAAGAGCAAAACGAGCACACTTATTCCAATACCAAGAACGAATTATATATCCCACGTAGGCAAATTTTGATAGAAATCTCTATAAAAAATAAACTTGCACTCGAATGGCTAATTATTTCCCCGTTTTTATTATCCACATATAATGAGATTGGACAGCAAAATGTGACAAGTGCGTGTAAATCGCATTATTTGAAAACAAATACAAACACAATTCACAGAAATAATGTAAAAAAATGAGATAAAAATTAACTTGAATTCTCCGCCTCAATGCAACATTAATGTTAATGCACATATTAACGAAATTTGATGCGACAAGCGTGTGCAAGGATGTCTAGGAATTAAAGTCTTTTGTAATTATAGAGAAAATAAATTATAAATAATTTTTAAGCAGAAACTGTTTTAGTAAAACGAGCTAACTACAAGTACAAATTTGCTTATAGGGCAAATGTTTATTAAAGCCCTGAAACTGAAAACTGATAAGCAAATGCAAATAAAGTGAAAGCTGAGCCAAATTTTTGTAAGTAAAGGATCGGGAATTTATTAGCGATAGAGAATTTAACTTTGCTTTCAATCATATGTCGCTATTCAAAAGCAGTGAAAGCTGTTTTTAATTTAATCCACATGTATGTATTTAACTATCACAATTTTGCTTGAAATTAAGAATTTCGAAAAGAAGATAAAAAGACTTTCTATCTCCTGCTTTAATTATGTAAAAATCTGAAAATGTAAAACTTTATTTCCAAAAAAAGGTTTTATTATGTTATTAAGAAATATTAAAGTTATGGATTAAAATTGTATTCGAATTACGTTTCTCATGAAGTAATATACATATACTTTCTTGACAAGCACGAGCTAAGTCGATAAAGCCATGTCCCTTTGTTTCCATACTTAAGCTTTGGTTAAAAGAACAGTAAAATTAAATTATCAGAATCTACTATATCATATAGCTGCAATACAAACGCAAGAACTTTTAACAAGATTTTACTTTCGAGTGTATATGAAACTAGTCAAGCCCAAGATAACATCCTTACTTCTAACCTGTTTATCATTTGATTCAATTTGAACTCAATATCTCAACCTCACATCGAAAACCCATAAAAACTATCCTCAAGTTTTTTAACTATAGGATCTTACAGTTAACTAACAGTCATAATTAATAATATATACCCATGGTATGTGGTTGTGGCTATAGGTTAACTTTCATCCCACAATACAAAATCTCTCTGATAACATAATTAAAATCACAGGCAAAATTTTAACATTTATTGTCTGCATTCCACTGTAAAATTGATGCCACTTGTAGGAGGCGCAACCTTTAAAGGACGACAACGGCAACAACAACAATGTAAAAACCCACAATAAACAGGCTATAATAGTCTGTGTTAAGTTGAGCATGGGGGAAGGCATTTAAAATGATTTGCGGCTATGAATGTTTAATGAATATAAATTCGTCAAGTGGTCTCTGGCCGTCCGTCCGTCAGCTGTTTTTGGAGCATGCCACCATTGATAGCCTTTTAATTCAGGCGCAAATTACGCAAAATCAACACCAGCCCAACCGAGATGATAAGTAGCTGGAGGAGGAGGAGGCGGTGAATAGTGATTGGCAAATGTCGGCGCACATGAATATCTAATGGAGGAGAAAGGGCACGATACTATACATATATACTTGTTTAGAGCCTGGCTGGCTGGCTGGCACTTGGGTACGAATAAAAGGGAATAGTCGAGTGTCTTTTTGAATTATTGATGGGCCGTAATGTTTGAAAAATCTTTTGAGTTTAGCACAGACAGAAAGACAGACAGACAGTTTCCAAAATAATTTCTACTAGCTATGCGCGTTCTCAATTATGCAAAGTGCGCGCAATAAACCGCAAAGTAGCCACATATCCCCACCCCACCACCCATCACATTAAGCATGTTGTTTTTTTGTTGATGAAGAAGGGTTATAAAATGGGGAGCCTGATTGAGAGTTTTCGTATGACGTGCGTGGTCATTAATGTTTATAGAGAGGGTTTTATTTAGCAGCTGCCCAGTTCTAATTTTTTTTTTTTTTTTGTGTTGTATAGAATGTTTTTTCTTGTTGTATGTTTTCACTTATTCCATTTTGTGTTCGTAGCTATTACAAACAAGTTTATTTAAATGTTTGCTAATGGCGCGGCTCAGTTGAAAGCGGAGAGGGGAGGGGGTTGGTTTCCTAGGAGGGGGGACAAGCGCTTGGGTTACGCTTGTTGACTTAAGTGATGAAATTCTCGTGTTTTCTATTTCACTCGCCCCTCACAGTGTATCCATGCGGAGGGACTTTGGGTGTTGTGTTGGTCGATTTGCTTTGGCCCCGGGGGAGGCTTCCGCAAGCCAAGTTAATTTTCAAATAACAACCAAACGAAACACAACACAACACAAACCAAACGAAACGAAACGACTGAAGAGTGTGAAACATACATACAAAAAAATAAAGAGAAAGAAACTGAACAAAAAATATGCGAAACTAAATGAAATGAACTGTTAAGTGCTGTGGGGCAGCTCAGCCGGGGACAAAGGATTGTGTCTTAATGTAATTGAATTTGTCATTTCTTCCGGCCACAGACGATTGCAGAACTAAATCCCATTTCCATTCCATCCAGCAGCAACAGCTGCTGCTAAACATAGATATATTTAAATGTGTTACGCACCTGAGCCAGTGACGTTTTGTAATGCTTGTGTGACAGCAAATGGCATCAAATTGATCCGCAATCCACACAATCAATATCATATAGAATGCTGTAGTTGTATCATTAAAGAACTCCGACATAATCGCTTCCATGCCTGATACAAAAAAACAAAAGAAATTTGACTAATCTAAATGGCTTTAAGTTGTTGGCAACAACTAACCTACTAACGCCAATATGACTGTCAAGAGGGGTGCAATGGGAAACCGCGCCGTCACATTATACTCCAGCATTTGCAGCAGATCAACTGCAATACAACAAGAATATAAGTTTAAATTTTAACATATTGGTCGCCTTTATAAATTACCTATGAACACAAAGATTTGATGATGCGAATAGCGCAACAGCATTGAAACCGAAAATGTCTGCAATATAGTTAAAATATGAATATTAACAAACACATCAAATGGATTCGATTTTACTTACAAATAGCACCATAACACAGAAGGCGGCTGGGTAGCTGCTCCAGGCAGCCCACCACATGGAAACAAAACGATAATGCTCGCCCGTTATCACATTGCGCAGATAACCTTTATTCTCTTCCTTCTCGGCCATTGTGCGCACCGTTGCGGTCAACAAATCATCATAGCTGCAATATATTTGACTTCCTAAAAACCAATTTTCACTTTATATGAACTTTCTCCTACTTACCCCAATAAGCGTTTGAGCAGATAGCGTGTTAACTTGTCGCCAAAACAGTCATTTGTATTAGGATCCAGCTGTACGGTTAGCACCGGGATATTCAGTCGTTTGCGTGTGGCAGCTGATAAACGTAAATAACCATATTCCAAAGAGTACTCCACTATATACTGTTCATCTGTAATCAATTTACAAATTGTAACTAAAGTTTTCAAAACTTTTTAAACAAACTTACCATCGTCGTCGTCGGCTTTTAAGGGTATGGCACTTGGATGATCCACATTATCCAGTATATTAATGGCGTCAAAGTAATAATACAATGTCTCATTGCCATAAGCGAAATTGGGACGCACAGGCATGCCCAGCTTGCGTAGTATTGTCTCATAACGCTTCAGCCTATAATGATTGTCCATGGTTTGCGGCCCAATGCCATAGTGGCTGTAAGTAAAACAAGAGTTTAATACATGACTTTGGGGAATCAAATATTTAGGGGCTTACTAAGTATGCTTCAGTGCCAATACAATCTGTTGATCGGCTTTGATGCGTTGCCAAATGGCACGTTTCTCTGCCAAGTGTGGTATGATTTCCACTCGAACGATACCGTCACGTGGCCAATTCTGCACATCCTGCAGACATGTGCAGGGATTCTTAATGAATGCCGTGTGCACATAGACCAATGTAAAGAAGAAGACCAATGCCTTGAGCAGCAACAGATACTCAATGGCCAGCTGCACTTTCCTGCAAATATAACATATTAATGAGTTTTAGGGATTTAATAATTCCAGTATTTACCGCGGCACCAGTTCTGCATAAGTGGCGGCAACCCGAAAGTAAATGGCATGAAACAGTCGATCCCTCATATTCATCATGTTGTTCTACAAAAACAAAAACGATAAGCATTTAATTACATTTGTAAGTATGTGTGTGTGTGTGTGTGTGTTCTTACTTGAGCAGCATTGCCCCCCGCACCACCTGCTAGCACACGATTACGCCCGTTGATGTTATTGATTGCATTGGCAACAGCGATTTCGGCCGCGTTTTCGGGTATACCGCCAGCATCGGCCATGGCTCAGCTCAAGATCTCAATCAACGGCTCTCAAGGTAGTTGTTGTTGTATTTAATCAAGTTTGAAACACTTCCGTGTCTTTTTCGAACGACCGTCTTCCGCAACGTCGCGCAACTTCAGCCTCCCCTTCCCCTTCAAAAAGTAAAGTGTCTGGCAGAATAATTGTTGTGCAGCTGTTGTTGGTTTTTTCACTCGGTGTCCGTTCTGGCTAGTGACACCTTCGCTGCAATTCAGTGCACAGTTTCTGCTATCTAGTGCTTTGCCAAATAAGCAAAGATGAATAAAATATTATCAAAATTGCAAACAGAAAAACGACAGAGGGGCCACTTACCATTATTGTGAGTTGTTTGTTGTTGCTGTTGCTGTTACCAAGCTGCCAACTCGTTGCAAATGCGAAGCAAGTAACCAATATTTGTAACGAGTCGCAGTTCATTATAAAGTAACAGCCCAACAGAACGACACCAAATAACATTATTGCTTTAAACGGGCAGAGAAGAAACAAATATTCGAATTGCTTTTATATTTATAGCCAACGTCATGGTTTTCTAAACAAAAGCACTTCCAATTACAAACACAGAATTTGGGACGTCCCAAAACGGGCTGCCAATCTGTTCAATAAAAGTTGCAATTTTACAGCACTGAAAACCAAATGCGCGTCAATCATTTAAAATTTGAATGTTGCCAAACAGAAACGAAGTGTTTTTTTTTTAAGAATCATTTTTATTTGTATTTTCTGCAAACCAATGTACGAAATTAAATATTCTCAATGCTTCGTCGTTCTTATATGTTTATAAATAAGCTACATTGAATGTCGTTTAATTTAGTTTTACACTGATTGGTGGTTGTGATTTCTTTATTCATTTTTACGCTTTTTTTTACTATAGTTTCTCGTATATATATATATATATACATATATATATGTATATATAGATTTACGCATATGTATTTTATGTTTTTATATATATGTATATATATAGCTACGTTCATAGATGTTATCATTAAGCTACAAAATCATACTCATAAGATGAATACAAACATTGTGTATTTGCTTTTTATTATATTATTTTGTTTTCTTTCAACAGGCTAAATTTGTTTTTACGACTTTTGTTTTGTTGTTAGCTTTTGTTTAAAAAATTTCGCTATGGGATTGTTTAATTGCTTAAGATTTTCTTGTTGTTGTTGTTGTTGTTGGTATTTACTATATTTTTTAGCTAGTTGTTGTTGTTGTTTGTGTGTTTTTATCATAGTATATAAATGGTTAAAAATCGCTCACATATTTCAATTCTGGTTCAGCGCGTGTAGTTTTTTTTGTGTTTGTGTTTAGCTTACGTATGTTTTTTTTTGTTTTTTTTTGGTTTCTCATTCTTTGGTGTCTTTAAGTTTATATAAAAGTTTACATAGGCAGGCATGTGTTGTGTATATGTGTAAGTGTGTTTATATGTATGTATGTAAGTGTGTGTGTGTGTGCCAACTTACAATCTAATACACGCTACACATTTATTAACTTATCATTTAATATAAGTATTCTTTTCTCATCTTCATAATCGCTTTAAGTATTTTTGTTGTTGCTTTGTTTTTGTGTGAATATAGTGTATATAGAACTTCCAAGAAGTGTTAATACAGTACAGAGAATGTACAGTTATAGTTTGTTTGTTTCTTTCATTTTATGTTTTTTTTTTTTTTGTTTTTGTAAGGTACAGCAATGCGAAAAACGAAAGTGTTGCCAATATGCATGTTGTGTATACGTGTGGTAGAGTTGTTTAAAGTTGTGTATGTGTGTGTGTGTGTGCTTACAAAAAGGTGGCAGCTCTGCACATAAAGCGTAACGTTCACTTAAAATCAAAGCGCTTCATAAAAATGGACATAAAACATGTGCACACTTTTTCATTTGACTTTCTCTACGTACAATAATGTATTTTTTTTTTTTTGAGTTTTTTATCGTTTTTTTATACGCATAGTTTCTTCGTTCAGTTTTTGTTTTTTAAATCTTTGCTAAAGTTACATATATAAACTATTCCATTCTGAAGTATTGACAGTCACAGGCTATAAGAAGCATGCCTTTTAATATTCTTTCGCTTTTGTTCTTTAAATATATATATATCAATATGGGTTTTTGGGTTTTTGTATTTGCACTATATCATATATATGTAGTATGGTTTACTATATTTACTTTAGTTTCTTGTTTATCTCTCTTGGCGTTAAAAAAATGTTACTCCAACTGTCTTTCTTCCAGTTTAGATTTTAAAAGCGTCTTTGTACAAACACAAACGAAAAAGGACACAAAAACTTGTAAACACGTTTGCATAATGAAACAAATAATAACATTTAAACTATTTGATATATATCCAAAAAAGTCTTGAGGCTTATATAAGTGCAGCGTTTCATAGTAGACCCGTTTCCACATTGTGCGCGGTGCCCAATGTGTTTGGGTCAAAGTTTAATTTGTCGCCAGCCAAAACAATTTCCGATATGCAGCCAATAATGCCGCTAAAATAGCGCTGATGCGTAAAATATGCCACATCCGGCATGCCACCTATAAAAAAAACGATTAGAATTCTGGTTAATAACAGTATATATTTAAGGATTTAAATTCAAACCTTACCAACATAGAGTCCTGTATCGGTATTTAATTGCCTCAATTTACCAGGCGCTCGCAGCGTCAGAGTTTTACGTCCATCCACCTCTAGATAGCCCTCCTGTGAGTTTCTGTATAAAAAAAATAAAGGATTTAGTTGACGAGTCTTTGCTTTTTTCTTTAGTTTCGCACTCACCTTATAGCTCGAACACGATGCCAGAGTCCATCACTGACCTTTGTGCCATTAAAGCGTATATCAAGTTCGCCAGCGCCCAAATCGTAGCGGAAATGCAAATATCTGTGGAATATGGTGAGATTATATTTTAATTTTTTTATTTTAATATTTTAATATTTTAATTTTTGTATTTTAATATTTTTATTTTATTTAAAGTTTAAGTTTTTTCATTTCATTTCAGTTTGCTTACTGATTTAAATTTTAATTTTGTTCATTAATTTTAAACATTTTTGTAGCTTAAGCTGTATTTTTTAATTTGATTTAATTATACCTAACCCAAAAATGGGAAATAAGGGATAATGGTTTGGCAAATGTAGAACAGGCAGAAGGAAGCATCTCCGACCCAAAAGTATATATATCTTGATCAGCATCAACAGCCGAGTCGATCTAGCCATGTCCGTCTGTCCGTCTGTCGTATGAACGCGCCGATCTCAGAGACTATAAGAGCTAGAGACTTCAAACTTGAAACTTAAGCCCCTTAACCATAGGCAGATCAAGTTTCCTTCAAATTTCGATAACACTTCGGTTTCCGATATACACATGTGATCGATAACGAAAAGTTCTTGAATTTTAAAATTGTGAAAACAGGGTTTTAAACTATTGGTAAAATAATGAACATTTGAAAAATTTGAATAAAATCGGTTTAGAAACACCGGAGATATCGCAGTTTGAAATTTGGTCATTTTGATCATATTGGTCACTGGGTAAATACACAAAATGACTGTACGCGTTACGTACGGTTAAGGGTATGTCCTAGTCGGGATTTCTCGACTAGAGCCTTCTTACTTGTTTTAATTTTATGTCGACTGATATTAGTTGACAATAAGCAAATAAATAAATAAACAAATAAATAAATTAAAGACATATATCTTAAGGCTTTAAAACTTTATCTTACCCATTTTCGATGCCCAATGACAAATAATCATCATGCAGCTCCGTTGTGCCCTGCCTGCCTGTCCATAGTATAACACCGTTCTCCGAGTGTGTCTTGATGCGCAAATTGAGATCAATATTGTAGCTGATGACCTGGCTCATGGTCTCAGCATCGTTGTAGTGAAAATAGCTGTCGGTTCCCGCAAAACAAGCACCAAAATTCTTGCGTACACTCTGCACCTGCGACTGATGCTCCGCAGACAAATCGAATTTCTTGAGCAGACTCCAGTCCGTGTGGGTTTGTGGTGTACTCGAAGCAACCACCAATGTATCGGACTTGAGCACTGGTGTTAACAGCTCATCATCGTTGTAATCTTCGCTGTATAGTGATTCGGTAGCTGCTGGTTGCTGCTGCTGCTGTTCCTGTTCTTCCTGTTCCTGTTCCTGTTCCTGTGTGTGTGCGTATGTGTGTTGGACATGATGCGTTTCATATCCTGGGCGAGCTGTTTGCGTTGGTAATCCTCAGTGCCATCGGAGGCATCAAACAGCGACTCATCAAAAACAAAACCACTTGAATCCACATTTGTATCCACATTTGTATCCACATTTGCATCGCCTTCACCCGAGCTGTAGCTGCCACTTGGCATTTGGTTAACCACTTGACTGGTTGCCATGGCATCTGCATATTCCTGCTGCTGCAGACTCGCTACCCAATCGTTGTTATCATCAAATGTGAGTATGTCGCTATCGGGATTCGTCTGGAAACTTTCATAGTGTGTGGGCAGACGACTTAGTTTGTGTGCAAAGGCATTTGGCTTCTGATGATGCTCATGCTTGCTCACATGCTGCTTCCCAGTCAATGCCACCAGCTGTACCTTCTCTTGCTGCTTGAGTCGCACCATGTCTATGTCTGTCGTGGGTTGACGCTGTGCGGCAGAATTCTCTTGTACAAAACGGAATATGATATCATCTTCGATTTCTTCATTGCTTGGCAGCGGCATTGGCGTCGTCGTTGTGCTTGTTGTAGTTGCAACTGTTGTTGTTGTTGCCTTCTTGTGCTTATGCAAATTTTTACGCTTTGTGGCATGCTTCTTCTTGCCGCCAACTCCTTTGTATTGTTTGTGGGCTTGAAGTGGCTGTGGCTGCTGCTGCTTGGCAGCATTGTGTTGTAGCATCGTTAACTTCGGCAGCTGTTCGGGTGGCACTTCAGCTGCCTTGTTGCAACGTTCATTGTAGATGCTGCAACGGCACTCATAGCTCTCCATTTGTGGCACACACTCGGCCAGCGGACCACATGGCCGGGCGACACACGCATGCGGGCAGTTGCCAATGTTGCTGCCACCCAATGCCTCAGCCACAATGCCCAGCGAATGGCCATTGATGTCAATCTAAAAAAGTTGGTTTGAGTTCATGGTTAGTCAACATCTTGAGACGCCGTGAAAGAAAAGAAAAAACTTACACGCTGTATGCAGCCAACAAAGAAGGACTTGTACTTGAGGTCCAGCGGCAGACGGTCGACATGATTGACGCCGCCAACAAAGAGATTCTGTGCCAGCGACAAATGCCAAAAGCCATTCGACGATATGGTCATGACCTCCTGGTGCTGATCAATCTGTTGCCATAGACACAAAACAAAAGGTGAGCCAAAACCAAAATCAAGTTCATAGTTTATAAAATCTTACCTTAAGCACGGCCAAGCGTGCTGTTCTTGAGATCTTGATGGTGTGCCATTGTCCCAAACTGAGCGAATGTTCACTGCTGCTTGGTTGCCAAGAAAATATAAACAAAATGAGAATTGAGATTTTAGTCTAGTTGAGGATTATTTCTTACCGCACAACTGCTGGACCGCTGCCCAAATCAAAAGCAAACTCCACAAAGCCATCACTCAAATACAGTGCTATAAAATCGCCACGTTTCTCTGGACCGGAATATAGAATAAGGCCATCTAACTGCTCCGGCTTCAGTATGACTTTCAGCTCCAGCCAAATGAGCGCACTATCGCCCAGCGGTGCATACCTCAAAAATGAGGAGCCATTAAATGAGGGCACCTGCAAAAGCATCAATTAGTGAATGTTAACAAAAGTCTTTGAACAAATTGCTTACCTGCAAATCCATGCGTATCTCGCAGAGATCACCCACAAAGCCAATGGGGCACAGGCAAACGGCGCCCTGATCCGAGGGCAAACACTTGCCACCATGTTGGCAAGGATAACGCACGCACTTGTCCGTGGAGCAGTCCTCTGCAAGAAAACTATGCTGTTTAAAATTTCTCTTCAAAGTTTAACTAATCCCAACTTACGTATGTCAAAACCATTGATGACATCACCCAATGGATGCTCCGTGAATTTGTAATCATGCTCATTGGCCACAAAACGGCGAATGCAGCCGGCAAATCCTTCCGCCAAAGGCAAACGTTTGGCCAGTCCCGTTATATTGCCAATGCCACCCAGGAAAACCGGTTCGCGGAACGTAATGCGGCTAAACAAACCCTGCAACAGAAACATTTTAGTACACATTTTGCTATAGATAAACAAAAAACGGAACTCACATTAGATCTGCCTTGGACTTTGGTGCCGTGATTGAGCACCAGCCAGGCATCCCAACGATGCCGATAGATAATCACGGAGTTCCATTCGTTTAGCATGATGGTCTCCCTGGAGCGAACGCTGCCCACACCGGAGCCGCAATCGAACCAAAATTCCACAAAGCCCTTATTCAGAAGCAGGGCCATAAAATCGCCGGTGAGGTCATCTCGCTCTCCGCTCAACAATATGATGCCATCGAAGGATTCTGGACGGAATTCCAAACGCAGCTGCACATGCTTATAGGCGCCATGCAACGCCGCAAATGCCAGCCACGAGCGTTTCGCAAAACGTGGCACGTGCGCCCTAATATCTGTGTTGCAAAAAGATAACTCCACATTAGACCACAACTATAAATACGCATGGTACGCATATGGAACATACCTTCGAGGCAACCATCGCCTGTTTTGCCAAAGGGGCACAGGCAGCGTGCACTGGACGCCGTTGCCTCCAACGCACATATGCCCTCCGAGCCGCAATCCAGTTGGCAAAGTGCACTGCAAAAGAGAGGGAGAGAAGAGGTAATGGTTATGGGTTGCATTGGAGTCAAGTATTTGGTAGATTTGTGTACGCATCAAGGTATGCGAAGCTAATTAAGCGCCTGGGCAAACTAATAACAGAATTCCAATGACTATCCATAAACTAAGTATGTGTGTGTGTGGTTGAATGCAGCAATGGCTAATATCGATAATAAATAAAATGCTTTAACACAACTGAACTTTAAATTATAGTATAGATAGCAAACTATAAAACAAAACTATTGAATAACATGCATCAAAGGCATTTCGTATGGGAAAACTATAAAGCATAGCTTTTAAATTACATTTTGCCCAAGGCATTTTGGACCATTTAAATTTTGGAAACATGAAGTAGCTTTATTCCAAATTAACTTTGAAACACAACCAGCTGCAAAATATGCAATTTTGTTCTATTAAAAATACCACAAACGATGTGCAGAAAGCAATAAAAAAGGCTGAACATTCGTTAAAGTTTTTAAAGTTTAAATAATTGTAGAATGCAAGCCATATTTTATGCATATCAAGTCGATTCCTATGGGAATTTAAAACCAAAACTTAGTTTGAATCATAATAAAATCGATTTTCCTACTAATTGGCTAAGACTCTTATATATTTGCTTTATTGTTAACAACTCTTTCTGCTTAAGAACTGAATTTTCGAGGCAAGTAATCCCATTTCGTATACTTAATATATGCAACAAAATGCTGTTACTGACCCCACATGTGGTATACTTAATAAATGCGCTCACCTGCTGCTGCTGCTGCTCGCTGTTGTTGTTGTTGTAGTAGTGGTTGTAATTGTTGTTGTTGTTGCTTTAACTGATATGTTAGTATTGGCAGCATTTTTATTATTATTGATATGCATTGCGACTTTGTTGCTGTTGCTGCTGCTGCTACTGGTTTGTTTATCATTATCGTTGTTTGTTTGTTGATATGTATGCGAATTGCTGTTGCTGTTGCGTCTTAAGTTTAATTGATTATTATTGACATCATCGTAGATGGACATGTCCGATTTGTAGCTATAATACTCATCCACATCGCCATCCCCACCATCACCATCACCATAATCCATGACATTCCTTTGAACCGCTTTGCCACTCGATGATGTTTTTGTTGTTGCTGTTGTCGTAGTTGTTGGTGTTCTAGTTGTGGTTGTTGGTTTTGTGGTGGTGCTTGTTGTTGTTGTGGTGGTGGTGGTGCCAGCCGTTGATGCCACTTTAAAATCGGCCGCATCCAGTTCTTGATTCTCATTCTCCGAATTGAAGCTTATGCTCTCGGCTGATATGTAATAATCGTTTGAATTGACTTTCTGTTCCTGCATCCCCCCGCCACCCAAATTATCATCGTTGTAATCGTATTCACTGTCCGCATCAGCATCTGCTGAATCTGACTCTGGTTGCGTATCGCGTTCAGCATCAGCATCAGCCGCAGCTGCAGTCGATGCATAACGCATCTTCTTGGCCGTCTCTGGCCTATCGTTGGCCAACTTGGCGCTAAACGAGGCGCCCTTCTGATACAGCACATCTTCATCCGATTTGCCATGTCCATCGGCGCCATTCCCAGTCGTATTTATGACTGTAAAATAAAATTTAAATATTAATTTAATGAAGAAAAGAATTTAGTCTTAATTTGTATGCTGCATAAAGTTTAATAACGTAACGAACGTAACCCAAAATATAATCTACAACATTTTTGTGCAAAAGTTAAAGCTTTCCTCATCAAAAGTTATATAAAAAACCATAATGAAAATTGTTTTTAATGACTGAAAATATTATGAACTGAACACAAAAACTAAAGTAACAAACACACAACATTATGAAGTAGCAGTTTTTTGGCTAAATATAATTAGGAAAATGTAACATTTTTGTTGTCTGCAAATGAAAGTATACAGAAATAACCACAGATGCCAGATGCATGTTATTATTTTTCGGAAAACATATTAAATGTTAAATTGTGTGGCAAAAATCCTTTTGGACAGGATGGGAAGACGACTTACCTTGACAGCTGTAACCATTCTTGTTGAGTTCGTAGCCTTCGATGCAATCGCACTCGTACATCCCATCATGAATCTCATAGCATAGCTGCTCGCAAGGACTCGTGTGGCCGCAGTGACCTGGCAATGCAAAATGAAAGTAGTTTTTAAGTGTTCTCAAAACTCTCATCCCTGCTTGTTGCGGTCTTCATTTAAAATTGTTCAAGTTGAGTTAATAATTTTAAAGGTAGATGAGTGCGTGCTTATGCTCAATGTGTCTATGTTTTTGTTTATGTTTGTGGGGTTTCCATTTGCTTGTTGTTATGGGTGTGACCGACGTGTCCGCAATAAATTCTAATGAGCTTAGACTGACTTAGAGGTTGGAGTCATGTTGATAATTTATGGCACGCATTCGGCCACATTTCAAACCCAGCCAAAAACACAGAAAACTCACGCACATTTCTCACATACATACACTCGAGTCTATTTGGCAGCTGGCCAAAAATACACACACAGCAACAGAATTTAGTGTGAGCTACAACAACTGTTGAGCCTCTTCACATACATACAGATGCAGGTATTCAAGGGTGGGTGGTGGCTGCACCTAATTTCAATAAAGAGGCTGCCCCCAATTTGAATGCAAATGCAATGCGCTCGAAAACTAAAATGCAACACTATTTCTTACTTCCCATCGGCATCGTGGATGTAAAATACCGTTTTTTGCCAAGCCAATCAAAGCGAACTTAAGTAAAGCTTTGCTCTAGCGCTTCTTGTACGTTGATATGCTGTTGCCTATCAACAGCTCACTTGACATCAAAAGCCAGCTCTAGTTGCAGAGAATTGTGCCAACTTTCAAGCAAGTCTAAGCGTCGCATTAGGCTTTTGTTCAGGTAAGTAGCGAATGAGGTGAGAGTAACTGGTACTCAATGAGCGCTAGTTATTTGCTAAACGGTTACAAATCGATGTGAGTTCGCTTTTTAAAAACCTATCAAGTGAAAAGCGATTAAAATCGTAGTTACTGTGATGTTTGGAGGGCTAACGAGTAACGAGAAGATTGTAACGAGTAGCGAGTGAGGATTAATAGTTAATAACTAAAAACACATTGCATTAGTTAAAAGTATTGAATAGCTAAGAGCGAGTAACTAGTAGCGAGTAAGTAGTAACGAGTAACGAGTAAAGCTTAATAAATGCTTAGCATTAAAGAAAAATTTGGGCAACACGCTTTTGATATTTAGAAACCATTTGATATATAAATTATGGTATTAGGTCAAGTTTAACAAGCAAAGAGTTAACTCAACCGAGTTTACTACATTAGGTAACGAGTAAAGTGCATCAAAAAGCGCACAAAGAGCGTTAACTTATGATAATTTCAAGAGAAAAACGTTTGATTTTGATTGCATCAATGCGACTTGCTCAGCGTAACGAGTAAAGTATAACGAGAGTGAAGTAAGCTAATTATGGCGAGTACGAAGCAGTTATCTTTTATCCAACGCTTACGTCATGCGTCCGGCAACCCAACTACATTTGGCTTCATCCTATTAAATAGAGCACACAACAACAACACTCTTAAAGAGCCATCAAGTCGCACCAGCACACACATACACACCCACACCCAAAGAACTTATCTGCCGCACATATATTATGGGGTGGCTGGGTGTTCTCTTTGTGTGTGTGTGTGTGTGTGGTTGCTAGTTGATTAAGCAACTGTGTGGTGGCGATTAAAGTGCACTGGACACCCAACACATTTGCATACACACACACATACAGTCACATTATCACCTCCTTCACACACCCAGCCATATAACCCAGGCCCTATTCTATTTTTTTTTTATGTATGTCCCGTCAGTGTCGAAGTGTCCGATTCCGGAGTACTAGATGGAGTAGAGTAGAGTGCGTGTTTGTGCCATTGCGTATTCAAATTGAAATTGAAAAATCGCATATTGCATGCAATTGAAATCGAAGTGTCAGCAACAGCAGAACAGCAAGAGTGACAACAACAGAGCGACAGAGTGCTGCAGTGCTGCATACCAAACACATAACATTTTTGGGGCACACACAAAAACACATTGCATAACAACATTGATTTACTACACACACACACACAGATAAACTCTCTGTGTATGTGTGCGAGTGAAATGCATAATTAAGTCGCTCATTAATGTCAAAGCCAAAAACCAGACAGATAGACAGAATAGGACGGGACGGTACGGTACGGGACATTCCTTCTTCCCACTTAATTTATTGATATGTCAGAGCTCAATTTTCACATGAACCCCAACACAATTTTGCACAATTAGGCTGGAAAAGTGGGAACGGGTTTTATACGCACCTTGAAATGCGGCCTCCTCGGGCTCCATGATGCTGCTGCTACTGCTACTGCTGCTGCTGCTGCTGCTGCTGCTGCTGACGCTGCTGCTGCTGCTGCTGTTGGCTTCACACTGTTGTAGCGGCAGCAGCAGTGGCAACAACAACAGCCACACATGCGACAGTAGCCTTTGATGTCCTTGCTTTGATGTTGACATTTTTACGATGGTTTCTGCTTCTGCTGCTCCTGTTGTTAGAAATGATGTCTCCAATGCGTTTTCCTTTTGCTAACTTCTTGCTGCTCCTTGTTGAGGTTAAAGTACGTTGCTTGTTGTTGTTGTTGTTGTTGGTATTTTCAGTTCACACGATCGTTGGCCGTTTTAGACGACTTCGGCCACCCGGCAGCAGCGTTGAACATGGAGCGTACATGCGTCTCGACGTTGCTGCTGCGACTGTGTTTGATGTATGAAAACATAAAAAACAAGTAAACCAAAAGCACACAGTTAAGCAATTAGTAAGAGTGAGACAGCAAGTCGAGAATACAAGCAAATCAAGTGGTCATTATAATATATACCACAAATTGCTAAACACGCAACATATACACACACACACACACACAGTATATATATACACACACAAAACATGATTCATGGCTGTTTGGTTTGGTTGATGGCACTTGCCACTTTGGCTCTTGCCTGTTGGTAGTTGGTAGCTGGCAGTAAAATCAATAAACGGCGTCATGGCAACGCCACACACCACAACACAAATACCTAGCCAAAGTAGACAAAATGTTCATGCCCTAATCTATGTTTCTATTTGGCTGACTAAGGCACTCCTCGGAAAACACACACACATATACAGCGATCCCTTTGAACTGATGTGGCCCTACCTTAAGCCAAGTGCTTTTGAGGGCTAAATGCATGTAATTAGAAATCAATACGACAATTTGACAATAATAATGTCTACAAGCCAAAATGTAACAGCAGTAATATATATTATATGTCCTTCGATTTATTTTCTTTTTTATCCAATTTGGGTTTTTTTTTCTTTCTTTTTGTGTTTGTCAATTGAAATTGAAATGTCAAATGTCTAAGGTAGAATAAAAAGAATAAAGAAAACGCGTGGCAATGCTATTAAGCCGGGTCACAGACCCATATACAAACAAACATACATACAAACATACATTTATACAAGTACATATGTATGTATGTGCGTATTTGGTACACACATACACTCATGCGTGGCACTTAACCCGTGCTCAAAAAAAAAAAATATGTAGCATACTTACTGGGGCAAAATTGCAGCAACAGCAGAATAAAATCTTACTTGCTACAGCTAGTTGTTATTGCTGCTACTGCTACTACTGCTGCTGCTGCTGCTGCTTCTGATATACCCTACAACAATTCTTAAAGTGCTGCCTCATATATAAGTAGCTTACAGTTCGATGTAAGCCCTTATCGTTCAGAATTGCACTTTGCAGTTCTTTGCACAAATTTATATGCTGTTGTTATGTGATATGCAACAAAGATGCACAGAACTAATAAGCAGCTTAAATAACTGTATCTTTCGCTTCGCATAAGCAATAAGATAAATTGTCTAAGATAACTTTTGAATATGCCTTAAAATCATTCATTTATGTTAACATTTACATATGCAATAATCATAAATGTTAACTGCTTAACAGAACACTCTCTTATACACATATTCTCTCTCAGTGATCTTAATGATTTTTACAGACTCGATTACATAAATGTTAAAGATTCGAGTCTTTAAAGGGTATTCAACTTATTGAGCACACCCAATTTGTAACAGTTTTAAATTGTTGTTTTTATTTTGCTGCTATGGTTTTTATATCAAGTTTTGTGTGTGTTTGTGTGCGTATGCCTGCGCTTAAAATCGCGGCGTCTGCCTCTGACTCGTGCCGCAGGGCGTGAATGTATTTTTATGTGTTAGTATGTTTTTAGGTGTATGGGTTATGGCCAGAGGGGGTGCGTTTGTGTGTGTGTGTTGTGGCTGTTTGAAATTTTTGTTTGCCTGTGCGTTGGCTGTGCGTGCAAAAGTTTTGCAAGTTGGACGTTTGTAGGCTGGTTTTTTGGGCTAAAAACCATTCGCCATTTGTACTGTCTCGAGCTTCTTTTTTTTGGTTTTTGTGTGTGTGTTTCAGAGCCGAGACCAAATGTTGCCGTATTCATTTATATCGATTTTTCCACCTTGCCTATTTGCACTGGAGCCTTAAAAACACGCACACCGACTCTCAAACACACACACACATACACATACAGACACATGCAGAGAAGTTGACATACTATCACACTACAAGCCACACAGTTACAGTAGTCACTCGCAAAAATGTACAAAAAGGTTTAAGATGTGCTAAGAGCTCAAACATAATTTAACATAAACATAACATTACATAAATGTAACATTCTCTTTAATACTCTGTAAAACTTCTACATTAATAAAAAGTTCTTTTTTTGTAGTGACTACTGTACTTCATTCTACGAATTTTTGCGCTCTCTCTACGTTATATTTTCGTTTTTCTTTCTTTCATTTCAATTCGTTTGGATTTTGATGCTGTTTTTTTTTTTTGCATTTTTATTGCGTTTTTAATGGCATTTCTTTCCGGTACGACGCCTTCGAATAGCCAGCCAAATGTTGAAGGCTGTCGCACGGGTTTTCCCAGCCCGAATTGCATACATTTAACCCAACCGGGGGATTGCTAAAGTTGCCCCACAACCGTCTTCTTCACATGTGTGTGTGTGTGATGTGAGCCATGTGGCACATGAAAACTCATTATTCAGGTAAACGTTGCAGTTACTAACAGGGGGGAGAGGAAAAAAAAACGTGCGCTCATTTGGTTGGAAAATTTTTCGGCACAGGCCAAGTTGTTAGTTGTTAGCGGTAAGTGGCAAAGTGGCAAGTAGTAAGTGGCATAGTGGCACAGTGGCTTTGGCACGGGCGCTTTACAGCACTATTTCTCACTTCACTAATTAGAAGAAGAACACATTGATATTGGCAGAATCAAAATTAATGGCACTTAGCTTCCATTTTTTTTTTTTTTTTCTTAGGAATCCATCTACTCGAACATTGGCCAAAAAGTTGATCAACCCAATTACGCAGCTAATGGACCTTAATTAGTGCTGAGTGGCATTGATTTAATTACACAGTTATGTCGTAAATTCAGCGAAATGTCCAAGAGAAAGTTTAAATTATGAAACCCAGAAAGTATGCAACATTTTACGTTTTTGCAAATATTGGCAGTGCTGCCAGCTTAGCAATTTAGTTGCTAGATCTGGCCACTTTTCAAAACATTTGCAATTTAATTTTTAAAAATGCTATTAACCACAAATCTAGTACAGAGACAGATTTTAAGTAAGAGAGAAAGAGAGAGAGAGAGAGAGAGACAGAAATAGAGAGATTCTGAGTGGGAGAGAGATTCTGTGTGGGAGAGAGAGAGATTCTGAGTGGGAGAGAGAGAGTCTGAGTGAGAAAGAGAGAGAGAGACTCTTAGTGAGAGAGAGAGAGATTCTGAGTGGGAGAGAGAGAGATTCTGAGTGGGAGAGAGAGAGAGAGAGAGACTCTGAGTGAGAGAGAGAGAGAGAGAGACTCTGAGTGAGAAAGAGAGAGAGAGGCTCTGAGTGAGAAAGAGAGAGAGACTCTGAGTAAGAAAGAGAGAGAGAAAGACTCTGATTAAGAAAGAGAGAGAGAGAGAGACACTCTGAGTGAGAAAGAGAGAGACACTGCTTGAGATAAACACTAACACTGAAGGGCGAGTCACAAGCAGGCAGGCAGGCTTAAGGTACCTTTCTTGAAGCTAGAACCAGTTGGGAATTATAATAAAATTTATTTTCTTATACACAAATTTATATAAAAATTTTTTACACAAAAAAAAAAAAAAAAAAAAAAAAATATTTGTCACAGACGGCTGGCACAGGCCTAAGGTACCTTTCTTAAAGCTAAAACCAGTTGGGAATTATAAGAGGCTTGTAAAAAAATATTTTATAATAAATTTTATTTTATTTAAAAAATTGCCATTTTAAGACCCTTTTATTAACATATTTTTAGCTTTTGCATATCTAAAGCACATTTTAAAGCTTTCAAATGATTGCCAGCATTTTTACACACATACACACACACAGCTAAGCGACTTGGACTTGGTTTATAAATTTTTTTGACAATTTCTAGCAACTTTTTTTTTACCAAATCTAGCCTCGGAGATTCTGGCAGCACTGACTATTGGCAAGCATGTTACGAAAACTTATGACAACAGTTCACTCAAGATACAATTTGGTCTGAGGGCGAGCAAAAGTTTTTGAGCACAAAAATCGTAAATTCATAACCTTTGCTTTCCTCTGTCTTCTAGGTGCACAACGTGACCAGAAACACGCAGAATAAAGAAAGCTTTAAGGCAAAACAATATGTCGTTAGATTATTTATTAACAATTCCTGTTTAACTGTATTGCTGCAAAAAACTTAAAATACTCTTATATTACTTAATGCAGAGCATCTGTTAAATCTTTTATAAGCTACCTCTGTAATTTTAAGCCTTAACATTTAAGCTACGCTCACCTCTGTTAGATATAAATTATGTTTAATTGGCAACTCTTATACTTGAGCTTATGGGATTTACTGCAATTGTTCTTGAAGTGAGAGAGATAGAGAAGTGAGATACTTCATACACAGATTACATAGTAACACACTCTTACGTCAAGGACTAATGCGCATTCGTCCTCCATAGCTCTAAACAACAAAGAACTGAAACTATAACTTGATTAGCTGAAATCAGCAACAACAATAAAATCTATAGTATATGCGGGCTTTGTCTTAGTTCTATCTCTATGGCTATAGTATAAATTATTGATTTAAAACTATAACAAGGCCAATACAGCTAACACAGCACAAATTATATCCTAGCCTCAACGAGTGGTTACTTTTTTTTTGTTACTTTGTTGTTGTTCTAGATTCTTTTCTTTTTTTGTGTTGATGTCACGCAAAGCTTAATACACAGAGCCAATACCAAAAGCGAACAGTAAATACACACACACACACAACACATTGAAATGAAACAAACAAGTAGCATCAAAGTCAATGAGCGAGAAAAGAAAAAAAAAAGAAACCAAAAAGAGAATAGAAAGTTATAACAGACAAAACTACATCCGTAGCAGAAACAGCAGCAGCAAAAACTGCGACAGCAAGAGAGGGGCGAGAAAAAATCGTTAAAGCAGCAATAAATTGTGTTTTTATAAGGTAAATAGAGCAAAAGCCCGTTGAGAGCCAATTGAAGGCAGACCACAAATTACAAAATGGTCAGACCGAACAACAGACAAGCAATAAGATAGGGTGGGGAGGGTGGGGGGTTGGAGAAGGGTGGCACTTAAGGGTCGAGCAACTCACGCATGGCAGACTGACCCAAGTAACGGCACACACACACACACACACACCCACAAACATTAACAACATAAAAGTTTGGCGCGCGTTTTTGCAGTTCGCGTTTGCTATTAAATTCTTAACGTTTGATACGCATACATGTGTGTGTGTGTGTGTGTTACGTCTCTTGCGCCTAATTTATGGCAAATTCACAGGTGCGCATATTACTTGCGCGCTGTCAAAGACGTCGCGCTGAGCTGCTGTACAACAAAAGCAAAGCAAACAGTAGCAGCAAAAGCAAAAGCAATTTCAAGCCGTGGACTTAAACAAAAGAAGTCACCCACACACACATACGCACGCACGCCCACGCTGAGAGTAATGGTAGCAGCAGCAGCAGCAGCAAAACGTGATGTGCGTATATATTTGTGTGTGTTGGTAAGTCGCGGCTGCTGCGTGTGTAAGGGGTGTAGAAATATTATTTCAAAGACGTTTGAGTGACTGGAAAATGGGAATGGGAGACAGAGAGAGAAATGTCAACACAGAGTTTTTGAGTGCAACAACCAAAAATGCTAGTTATGAAATACATGCATACAAATACAAATATATACATACATACATACATATGTACGTGCATATGTCATTCTTATTTTACTCGAGTGGCACTTTTAAAGTGCGCTCTGTGCTTGCTGTCCCAACATAAATTTCCATTATTTCATTTCGCCTCGTTTCTGCAACTACAACAACAACAACAACAATTACTCACTTGTATTGCCGTTGCTTTTTGGCGAGTGGCCGCCTCGTTGACGACGTCGTCGTCGTCTTCGTCTTCGTTGATTTCTGCTGCTGCTTTATTTTCGGCGTTCAGCGATTTTCGTGGTATTTACATTAACCCACACACAGGCACACACTTGCAAACACAAACATACACACACAAATTCACCAACACACGCGCACACACACACACAAATCTTTTAAGCTGTCTTTCACATTGCACATTTGCCCTCTTCAAGGCAAGACTATTTTTTCTGCTTTTAATTTAGTTTACACATCACACACCTTGTTACTTTCATATGTATGTATGTAAGTACGAAACTTTGCGATTTATTTTGTTTCGTTTTTCTTGTTTGCTTTGTTGTTGTTGCTGCAAATTTTAACTGGTCGTTGTCGTTGTTGTTTTTGGTGCTTGTGTGTATATGTAATATTTTGGTTGTATCCTGCGAAAGGATGTCTCTGGCGGCGCCGTTCCGTTTGCCGTTTTTATGGAGCGTAACGTATTTACACTCTAATTGACGGGAGACTACTGCGCGCATCAAAGCAGCTACCGATTGGAACGAACCAAACCCAGAGCGGGCTGCCCAACTGTAGCTCTCACTGGCGAAAAAGAGAGTGAGAGCGCGAAAAAATACACGCACAGCAACAACAACAACATGAAATTTGTCAGAGAGTCGGACAGTTGTTGTTCTTTACAATACCCAAAATCGCAATCGTAGCTGATAATCCGAATACGTAAAGAGGCGCCAAATATGAACTAATGCGGGGTAGTTTAGGGTTGCAAACTTCCACATGAACGTCCAAGAACGTAAACAAACATAAATTAAGTATGATATTGCTATTGCATAAAATCCCTATACATAAGTTCAAAATTATAATTTTTTATGATATAATTAATGAAGCATTTATCCTTTATAGATATTTTAAGCCATACCGGGTAAGCGGCACTTTAAGCAGACCTGACAGCCCTACTGGCCATCTGATTCTCATGCAGTGTTGCTAGAATTACATGAGCTAAAATACCTGAAAATAGTTAAATAGCTAGGGGTAGCTATAAAATAGCTAAAATGGCAACACTTATATCCACTTTCTTTGCTGTCAAGTGGCGTGAGAACAATCCTTTTTGCGCATGCGTAGAACGAAATGAAATGGAACATGCCAAACATTCCGGGGGCCCATATTACAACAACATACCAAAGAGAGCTGTCATCGACAGAGACTGTTAAACAACAGTTTGTTGTTGCTGTTGTTGCCAGCAACTTAACATCACAATAAACACCTACAGAAGCCAACCGACACTTGAAAGGACACACACAGAGACGCAGACACAAACACAAACACCCACACATGCATATGCTTAAGCGCATAATGAACTCAACGACACGCATGAAGGAAATAACAACAACAACAACAAAAAAAAAAAAAAAGAGCGAAAACAACAACGTGACGAGACGAGGGCAATGGGCAGTAAGTCAGGCAACGACAGCTGATCAGGTTGCAAGGGTTGTGTGTACATATTTCGTATTTGTTGTTGCGGCCGCGTCTTCTTGTTGTTGTTGTTGCCCTTGTTCTCGCCCAGGGGTGCTGATGACCAAAACTGACAGAAGTAATGAAAACAAAATACAACACAAAAGAGAATGGAGAAAACTCCTGCTCCTACTTCTGCTCCTGCGATTCTCCTTTCTGTGCCCGTGGAGGGGCCATGTAACTGAGACTTGACCATGTGCATAAGTTGGAACTGTTGTTTTGTGTGTGTGTGTGTGTGTGTGTGTGTTATTGTTGTGGGGGTGTATAACGGGTCTGTCTGCTACCGTTTAGCAATTGTTAGCACATGTTGTTGTTGTTATTACAGTAATTAGAGATGGACGCGTGTTGAAATTATTTTTAGAGTATTTTTTGTTTAATTGGCGAACATTTTTTAATTATTATTATTATTATGCTTAATCCTTTAAGTCAAGTCATTAATTATCAATTTCTTTAAGGCATTTTGTGGATGGCGAAGAATTTTTTTAATTAATTCCTCGATGCGAATTGTACCGTTGTCAAGGATATTAATCCTGCTCCTGTAACATAATAACGGTAATAACAAACACGTGGCTCGTGACTTAAGCGTGACTCACGCGTGACTGAAGTGACAGTCTCTGACTTTGCTAATGACCAGAGCCATTCATGCCCCCCAACGACAATATGCTGCTAAGTCCTTTGCCTTTGGCATCGGCTTTGGCTGGGGCCAGAAAGGGCAGCCTTCTGACATGCCTGTGTGTTAGTGTGTGTGTGTCTTTTGTGCAGGGCTTAGTGGGTTGCAGTTGAAGCCCCAAGAGCAATAACAACAACAACAATAACTCCCAACTCGTTGCTTGCAGCAGAAAATGAGGCATTAATATCCAAGTTGAGGCTCCTTCCTGGCTTCAGCTCTCTCTCTCTCGCCCATTGTGTGTTGCTTTATTTTTTCGAGTATGTCAGGGCAAATATTAGTATTCCACTTCAATGCTATAGCATTTTGTAATGGAAAGTGTTGTCGTCCTGTGCCTGTCTGCCTGCCTGTTTGCCTGCCTGTTTGCCGGCTTTCTAGCCAGTCGTTGTTGTCCTGGTCGCATCCATCAAGCAGTCAGCGAAGCGCAGCTAATGTGTCACATTACAAATGGGCGTCGCGCAACCTGACAACCCTTAACCCACGCCCCAACCCCCCCCACAGCCCACCAACACCACAGAGACATTCTCACGCAGTTCAATAACAAAAGTATTAACTACTGACATAAACATAGGTGTAGTTGGTGGTGAAGCGAGAAGAACTATTTTTAAAAAATCGAAAAAAAAAAAAAAAAAAAATGGAAAAATTAAAAAAAAAACTAAAACAAGTAAAACTCTCCTAACATCGAAGTCAACCTTAACACTATATAAAAATCGGAAAAAAATATATAAAAATGCTTCGAAAAACCCTCGATCTTAACACTAGTATATAAAAATTCAGAAACAAAATATAAAAAATGCTTGGAAAATCCAAAAAACCCTTGGAGCAAGTAAAACTCTACTAACATCAAAATCGACCTTAACACTATATAATTTTTAAAGAGGAGAAGAGCTACGCCCATGTAATTTTCTCTATAAACTGTTTGTCTTTTGCCTCATTATTGCACAGCCATCAAAGCATTAAAGCACTTTATTCAGTTTATATATATTTATGGTACGTAGTTGTAGTACTCACAAAGCAGTTAGAAGCATAGAAGCAACAGTTAGCAAAGCGCGGCAACAAAAAAGTGAGAGCACAAAAGCATCATCATCAATACAACTCCCAACTCTTAATGAAGGAACAGCAGAGCATTAATATAGAAGACGAGAGCCAAGTCGTTAATGTGCTCGTCATTGGGCTGATCATCATTAGCGTACCAGCTGCCAATTTCCATCACATTGCGCCAGTTGAGAAACTCGTTAAAGCCATAAAGTCCACAGATTGTAGCTGCAGCCAGAGTTTATCATTACTAAAACTAGAACAATGCTGAGCTGGAGACACTTACCTTGCTCTAGGTACAAATCCTTATATTTACCAAGTCCTAAAGCCAAACTGCGTATCGCATTTTGTTCGCTTAATATTTTGTTGCAATGACTTTTGGCCAACTCTTCGTACAGCTGCAGAGGGCTTAGCTGTATGGCACATTTATGATGTTCCAGCATGTATAGTAGAAGGACCCTGTAATTAAGTTGGAGTATATTATAAAAGGTTTGATGGGATGTGGAGGAAATTAAGTTGTATAATAGGAAGTTTAATGATAAATTTTGATGAAGGCAGGTTTTTATATACAACTAACTTTGGAGATGAGATTTTCTTAATGAGATATTTTAAATAATACAGTGAAGCCTCGGATAACAAACACATTTGGCTTAAGAAACTTGTTTATTATGGGAAACCACAATTTTCCCAGCTAAATTGCATGCAAAATAACGCCAAAAAATCCCCAAAACGGTCACACTGGACAGCAGTTTAATGTGAATTCGGGGTTTCCCCGTTTTAAGTAACTGAAATATGAACAAATCTACATTGAAGTTAGTGAAAAGCAAGACGAACTTACGTATTCTTCCTGTACATCTTATAAAAAAGTTCTCTTACTTACTGATGAGTACGTTGATAACCGTATGCGGGCGCCTCGCTCGTCAGCACATCCAGACAATCTAAACTAAGTTTACATTTTCGGGTATTCAGTGTGACTATATCACGCATACAGAGATCCGATTGAGTGCGATTTGGTGAACCGCTATTAACTAGACGCTCATAGTTCAGGGCCAAGAGTTCGTATTCAGCATTTGCATACAGCGCACCATACCTAATTAGGAACAAGGTATTAAATTGCAGTTGAATAAGCTTAAGCTTGTACTAAATACCTTATAGTGGGTGGCAACAGCAGCACATTGCGTTGGAAGGCATTCTCCAGAACTAAATATAAATAGATTTGAATGAATGGAATTTTGGGGGAAAGTGTTACCGTGAATACTTACTTAGCTGTTCCAGTGAACTTAAATTGTTCAGATTGGCATTATGCTGTCGCATTATGTTGTCCATTCGGTGCAACAAATGATAATATAGCTGCCTGTCGTATCGAGTGGATGCCACGTAGCGCATTTTCTCTGTTGTGGTATAAACAGGAATTAATGAATATTTATGGTGGTGGAATAAAGGATGCAGGATGCAGGACACATCTATCACACATATATACATGTACATATGTATGTAGATAAATGCATACACAGCTCATTAGGCTCACGTTTTATCAGAAATTCGGCCAACAACAATGAAAACTTGGCGCTGGCATTCAGTTGCCTGCCACACGATAATTTATCCAGTAAACCATAAATGCGTTGCGGCAGTTGCTCAGCGGACTCTGATACGGATTCGGAGTCGGATACCGAAACGCTTGATGCGGCACACACTTGCAACAGCAGCATTGTTAGGACTACACCACCACAAATGGCACTTAATGTTACTATTTTTAAACCGAAATTTGCGCACAGCAACATGTTGGATGAAGCGCTTGTTTGCTTCTATGTCGGACAGGCTTGTCGGCCACATTGAAATCACATCGCCTGATTTCATTTTTTATGAAGATTAATTGGATGACATTTTTTTTCCGCTCTGCGTGGGTGGGCATCGGGATTTTGCTCGCGAGCGTGTTGGTATATCGAGTGTGCGTTGGTAGTAGGGTGGTCTCAATGGTCCACAATATTAAGTTTCGCATATTAATCACAATTTAAAATTGAATACATTATATTGATTAAAACGAAAAGGGTGAATTTGTGCTGCGATAAGGCAAGGCAAATAACATATGCAATTTGTTAAGTTGATTAGTGTCGATAAAAGAAAACAAAGTTAATTTATAACACGCAACAATAATAAATCTTGTTTTTTTTTCTTTAAATGTTATCAGTGCGTTTAAAATTAAGCGCCAAGACATCGTCAATATTTTATCGAAAATGTTAAACACCAAATAACTGTTATCGATGTCAAAGTCCCATCACCAGTCTGTTAAGTATTGGTATGCAGCTTAAAACACTTTGCTGTGCACAAAATACGTCAAATGATTCACTACAATCAAAATATTCCACAAACACAAAACAAAACCAGCAACTAAAAAGGGCTTAACGAAATAAAAAGTGATTCAACTTCTAGGAACTGACGTGTTGTGTATTAAACAAGTTGTGTGTGTTCAATTTTTTTGCAAGTTGTGTTTTGAAACAGCGTACTAGACAATTGTGTTAACATTGCGTTAACAGGCGAATGTTTTTTACATCAGACTGTCTTTTGTCTTTTCTTTGTGAAAATTAGTAGTACTAGTAGATTAATTTGAAATACTTATTAAATACACTAATGTCGGACAACCAGAACAAAGAAGAAACATTGGCCAGTTTCCAGGTAATGAATGCATCATCAATATTTCACAAGACGCTGCAAACTTCTGTTATTATTTGTGGGCCCAAACCCAGAGAGTGCTTGCTGAGTGCGCACATTTTCAATGCGTATGTTTTTTTTCGTGTATGTGTGCCCGAGGGTGTGAGTGTGTGCATATGTTTTTTTGCTTGTGTGTGGGTGTCTACGTCTTGGGCTTGCAATCATTTCCAAAATGCAAACAACAAGAACCTAATTCTAATTTCAATGTCACAGGTCATAACTGGCATCGAGGATGTCGGTGAGGCCTTCTCTCATCTGGAGGCAGCCAATTGGGATTTGGTGGTAAGTGTGTCTGTCTCTGTGTCATTGTCGTTCTTTCAATATTGTAATTGCTTTGTTCTGTTGTTAATGCGCAGGAGGCGCTCAGCCGTGTCATGCCACACGAGGATGCACCCCAGGCCATCCATACACCAGAGCCGCCAGCTCCCGATCCAGTGGCCGTTGCATCAGCACAACCAAATCCAAATAATACCAATGGCTTCAGGCCATACAATTTTGATGAGCTACCCGGACCTTCACAAGGCGCCCGTATGTTTCCAAGTAAATGAACTCGATGACGCAGTTTGATTTCTATACTGTAAAACTTTTTCTTCGAAACAGCTTCACAATTGCTAGCCCAGCTGACATCAAGCATTAACTTGGATCCCTCCAGGCAGAACAACAATCAAGATATCATAACATTCAATATACACTTTAATCAACAGCGCTATCAAATACGCATGCCACCAACTGCAACCATAGGTGAGTAATCCTCCAAATAACTCGGAGAAACTCTCAACTGAAACTTCTCATTTTTTCTAGAACAACTAAAACGCAAGATCTTTGATGTGACGAGTGTGCCACAATGCCGTCAGGCCATCCGAGGCTGGCCACCGTCCAAAGCCAGTGATGCACGAATTAACGAAACACAGATCTGCAATTTAGATTTATCGCCAGAGAACGAACTAATACTTGTTGATCTAACCGAAGATGGTTTCATGGATACAGAACAGTAAGATTGCCCTAAAAACAATTCTTTTTCAAAACTTAATAACCAACTCATATATTTCAAAAGGGATGAGGTTACACAGCGCTTGGAGAAGATGTTTAAAATACATGTCATGGAGGAGGGCGGAGAGGCTCGTCGTGTTACACTTAATGTGCCCGGACGCACCACAATCCATGAACTGAAAACGAATGTTTATTACGTTACCGATATACCAGTTCGTCATCAGGAATGGTCTGGCTGGCCCAGCGGTTGTGATAATGATACCAATTTAGCGGTAAATACAATACAAAGTAACACAAGTAACAACTTATTGATTTTCCCTCTCTGCTATAGCAATCGGGCATCGAACAAACGCATGATTTTATAATGCGCAACATTGCGGATCGAGCGCCAAACAGTTCCAATTTGCTAGCTAACACGTAAGTGTGATAAACACTTATAAAATACTTGTAATATTCAATTTTGTAAAATATATTTGTAGTGAAGTCGTGACTGTTGATAGCGAAAGCTCAGCGGATGAGTTTGAAGACGCAACAGATTTCAATAACTCCGAATACATATTCTCAGATTCGCCGCCCGTACAACCGCTCAACAGGCATCTAAGTAAGCTTGAGATGAACTTTTTCAGAGACTTAAGAGTTTAAGTTTATCTTTCACTAATCTTTGCAGTACCCAACAATACCAATGATGAGACGACTGGATCATCACAATTTGTGGAAAACTATAAACAACGTTTTGGCGAGCCGCATCCCGATTTCTTTGTGGGTAGCTTAGAAAGCGCCCTGAGGCTGGCCTGTCACAAGCCCGCCAAGGAGGTAGATAAATTAAAAAATTCCTCTGTATTTTCTTGTGATACTAAAGTTATGTTTTATCTTTTAGCGTAAGCTGCTGGCCGTTTACTTGCATCATGGCGAGAGCATACTCACAAATGTATTCTGTGATCATCTCATGAAGGACGAGGCCATCATACAGACATTCAGAGAGAGTTTCGTACTCTATGGCTGGGACATGACGTACGAGAGCAACAAAGACATGTAAATTAGACTCACATTATAACAAAAACCATATTTAATAATATATAATTTTTGTAGGTTTCTCTCTTCGCTGACGGCCTGCATTAACAGCAATGCCTCGTTAACGGCCAGAAATATCAAACTTGACAAACTACCCGCCCTAATGCTTGTTGGCAAGAGCCGTCTCATGGGCCGCCAAACGTGCGAAGTTTTATCTGTGATTCATGGTAATTTAGCGAAAATAATTTGTTGCTATATAATAATAACTTCTGTTTTGGCAGGCAACATTGGTTTGGGTGACTTACAATCGCGTTTGATTGAAACCACTGTGATGTATGAGGAGCAGCTGCAGGGTGAGATACATGAGGAGAATGAGCGTGCGGCGCGCGATCAAGTCAAGGCTGAGCAGGATATGGCATACGAGGAGACGCTACAAGCGGACATGGCCAAAGAGGCTGCCAAACGTCAAAAGGAGGCCGCCCAGGCCGCCGAACGTATACGCATTGAATCCGAACGAGCCGAAGAAGATGCTAGACGCGAGTCCATAAGCTTAGTGGTAGGTCCTTTAAGCAGTTATATGTCTGAATCTATGCTCAAAACTCTACTTGTTTGCAGGCTAAACAATCGTTACCTCAAGAGCCTGCCGAGCATGAATCAAACATTTCCAAAATACGCGTACGCAAGCCCACGGGCGAATTTTTGGAGCGTCGCTTTTACACCCACGACACTTTGCAGGTGCGTTTAAAGACGCAGTCCCAAGAATCTTATACTTATTATTGTACTTTTAGGATCTCTTGAATTTTGTGGCCTCAAATGGTTTTCTCATCGATGAATATAAGGTGATCAGCAGTTGGCCACGTCGCGATTTAACCTCTATAAATGCTGGACAAACGCTCGAATCGCTCAAACTGTATCCGCAGGAAACGGTCATATTGGAGGAGCGATTTTGATTTAATGATATCCTAATTCAGTTACGATTCTAATTATGATTTATGTTCATTTTTCAGTTCGTTTTACAATTGGGTTTAAGTTCAGAATTAATAAGTCCAAAAACCGAAAAATTAGTGTATTTTTATGTTAAATTTTTGATATAGAGAGGAGAACAAAAAACAATGAAGAAAAAAACGAAAACGAAAATGATTAAACTAAAACTAAATAATGAGCATAAACATCATTTAGAGAAGCTGCAGTTTAGTACAAGGGTTTTTTACAATTAAATATACATATATAAAAATAATAATAATAATAAATACCATAAAAACAATGGATCTTCAGCAGCAAATAGAAGTTGTCCCCGATCCTGAACACAATTCTCCCCCCCCCATCACTTACTAAATAGCGTTAGCGTTAGATAAGCATTGAAGAAACGCATTTAAGTTGGCTTGTTTTACTTTATCAATAATAAATTATATAACATGTACTGAAAAGCTTTGACACAGGTTACACATTTTGCGCTTAATTTTACACACATTTTACACATAACAACATAAAACGGATTAAGGGTTATTACATAAAAAAACAAACATGCAAACAAGTTGTTGTTTGCCGCCGAAGAGTATTGGCCTGTACAAGTAGCTGTAGAGAGATTGTTAATAAGTTTTGTACTTAGGATCTATGGCCTATCCGAAAACTTTTTCAATGGGCGCCAGCACCACGAGCAGTATCAACACCACAACAAACAGCACAAGGACAACGGTATAGACGCCCAATAGACCCTTGCGCAGACCCGCATACTATATATGGGAATAAAAAAAAAAGTGTATAGAAAGGGTTTAACTTTAGAAGATTCCAATTACTTACCGGTGCATCCATTTTGCGTTCCATGCTCATGCCATTGCGCATGGCATGCTGATGATGATGCGTCATATCGCCCATTTGGAAGGTATTGATGCGTTGCGTCTGCTGACGATCCGATACAACGCCAGAGATCTGCCAATGATTAATACACAAATAGATCTACCAATTAATGGACGTAGCCGATAGTTCAAAATCGGAATGCATGCGATGAATGAATTAGTAGCATGTATGAATGATCATTTAAGGAACATAATCGTATAAACGCTTTACAGGCAGGCAATATGCGAAGGGGGACAACTACCCTTGGGACAGATGAAGAAGGGGGGAGGGGCATGCAACATATCACTTACGGAGAATATCAAGTGAACCAGCACATGAAAGACAACAAAGCCAACCAGTATCCAATCCATCCATTCCGGCAGCTCGGCCTTGGGCAGTTTAACAGAGAAGAAAATGGCAACAACTGCAAAAAGAAAAGTCTAATAATCTCAAGTGATTAACTAAGCACTAGTCAAACTTACTAGCTAGTATGTGTGCCAAATTGCCGCCCAACCAATGACCCCAATTGAAGTAGGGACGCATTTTGTCATTGGGTCCGGGACGGAATAGCGCTCCAATCGGTTGCAGGAAGCACAATATGACCGTAATCAGACCCGTTATGGAATGTGCATGCCACACGGCGCGTTTCAACTCCACCCAAATGATAATGTACGCAGCAACAGTTAGTGACCAGGTGGTGACCATAAGCATGCGATGCCAGGCAAACCATTGATCCTTGCCACACGTCTGGTTGCCCACCCAGGTCTGTTTGAAGTACCGTGCAAAGATGATGCCCAGCGATGTGGTGCCAATCCACGCCGTAATCATGAAGGCACCGTGCAAACGCACCAACAACTGACTCGAGCCACCCAAATCCTGGACAACCGCGAGATTAATAGGATTGGCGGCGGGCAAGCGACCAATGTCATGATAGCCAACGCTGGCCTCCTTCAGGCTGCTGCCCGAGGCGACCAGAAGATGATAGACACCATTTCTCAAATCAAAGCTGCGTCCCTTAACCACCGTCAGGGGTTCACGTTGCACCTTGCAATAGATGACGCCATCCACAAATGAGGCATTCAACAGACGTGCAGTGTTTTGTGGCTAAAGAAGAAACAGGATTAGTTAATGCTCCTTGAAGGGCAAGGTATTTGAGTGCAGATCGTAAATAACATATATGTCAACATTTGAGCTGTGTTGCTCAGCTCAAAAGATATTTCCAATCAATTTTTATTTTCAATTTTTAAAATAAAAATTAAAAAATAACTCTTATTTTTGATTTGTAAAATAAAAGTTGATAAATATTTTTTTTTTTTTTTTTACAATAAAAGTGGGAAAATAAGAGTTATTCAACAATTTTTAATAAAAAATTAAAATTTAACAATTATTTGATAATTTTTTGTATTAGGTCAAAAAATAAGAGTTATTGGTTAACTAAGTTAAAAAAAATTGCTGAATAATTCTTATTTTTCAATTTTTAATATAAAAATTATAATCATTACAGTCCCTGGTTAAAATCGATTCCTTACCACATTGGCTCTGCTGGCGCTGTAGGGACTGGCGGCGGTGTATGAGGTATACATATTGACACGTCCATTTTCGGGCACACATTCCGTGCTCAGATCATCGCCCATGCGTGCATCATCCGACAAACCAACAGCAACATAAGCGGCATTCGTGCCTGGTAAGAAAAGAAATTAAATTAATACTAGAAGTTCTTAGGATTAGGAATACCATACCTGTTAAGTTGTGATTACTAATTGTAGTCATTAGTAGTTAAATTTTTTTAGTAGAAAAGTTGAACTATTCATTACATTACGACTATTTTTGGTTTTACTCAACTATATAATGATTACGATTACAAAAAACCAAAAGTAATCTAAAATTATCGCAAATTATCAATATAATCAAAAATTATCTGAAATAATCGAAAATAATCAATCTGATTATTTTTGAATATTTTTATTTTTGACTATTTGTGACTCACAACACTCACAAATAATCAAAAATAATTAATTTTTGATTATTCATGATTATTTTTGATTATTTTTATTTTTTTTGATTATATGTATATAATTATTTTGAAAATTTGCAATAATTGTTGATTATAATTGATTTTTTGTAATCGTAATCGCTATTTAATCATAAATTTTAACCAGCGAGCTATATAGTCACTACGACTACTTTCCAAAAATAATTTAATTGATTAGTAATTGTAATCGCAATTTAACAGGTATGCTTATGACCTACCCTTTCCAGATCTGAGCTCAAATTCAAAGACATCACCACGCACGGTTACGGCTGTGATGGAGACACACGATTTGCTGGCCACACAGCCATCGGGAAAGCCAAAACAGTTCTTGCTCTGACCGCAACCCTCATAGAAGCTATCCTCGCCAACGGGCTGAGCATTGGGTGCCACATAATTGGGTGGCACGTAGGGCTGACGTGTGCTTTGGAAGTTTGTATTGAAGCCAGCGCTGGGCGGATTAGGTGTGGGCAATGGTGGTGATGCGGCAGAAAGATCACGTCGCACTACCTGAACGGGATTGGAGGGTATGCCTACCCAGAATTGATTATACGATTGAGCAACGGTGGCGCTGAAAGAGAAGAAAGTTAGTAAAGGAATTTTTTTTTTTATTATTTTTTTTTTATTTTAAATTTATTAAATAGCTTTAATGCTACCTTTTGTGGCAACTTAATCTAGTTATACATAAGTAAAGGAATATAATTAAAAAAATCTTTTTTTGACTTACTTGAAGACAACCTGACCCAGAAAATCCACGGGTGTTTGCCAATCGAGGCTGACCTGGGATTTGGGACCCGCATTGCTGTGCGTTGCCGAATTGTTAACGGAATTCTCGCAGTTCATCAACTTGACGGTGCCATCGCGTGACGGACTAAACTGTCCAACGATTTGAAAGGGCGGATTACGATTGCGCGCCTGAATCATGAAGCCGCCAAAATTGAGACCCGCCGGCACACCGCTCACATCAATGCGCAGCGTTTGGCCCTGGCCCACCACCGAAGTGGAGGTCGCGATGGTGAAGGGGGATACACTGTTCTCGGGTAGAATGCTGCCGCCGGCATGGAACGGCAACATTGTGTCACATACCGTTTCCGGTGCACCTTGTGGCAAGCCATGCACGCAGCCAACAATAAGCACAGCGGCGAGAGCAATGAATAAACAACGTTTCCACTCCGCCATGGACACCATGGACAAAGACATCTTGAAGCACCTGTCGAGAGAGAGAGAGAGAGAGAGAGAGAAACGTAATTAGCTCATAGTTCACGAACCGTGTCCCTGTCGTCTTATGTCATCTCCTCGAAAAACTGTTTAATTACCATCGCAAATCATAATTGCAATCGTCGATGCGTGTGCGACGACTCTGTTTATCGTAGCATGTACAAAAACTATCATATATTGTATATCACTCATACGACCCGTCGCCGGGCACTGATAACACAGATCGTTGCTCTTGATAGAGAGAGCGAGAGACAACAACCATAAAAAGAGCTTACAAACAACTAAATACTTCATTCAACATTACATTAAACGTCAAACATCGCTTTTTTATCATTTAGTTATGCTTCGTTGCGTATACGTAACGTACATAGTAATAGGAGCAAAAAAGCAAAATGCGCGATAAGCGTCAAAGTAATTAGCTTACAACGCTATAAATTAACCAATTCATTTATTAGCTAATTATGTTTATCATTAACTGTCACTAAAAACGTGCACATCAGACATACATAGGTGTTTCCAGCTCAATTCCTGCCACATGACGCAAAAGAACGTGTCTTTTTACCAAGAACTGACTAATGAGAGACACAAGCATAACAAGCTCAAGTTATGTCTGTTAATTACGAGTTTAAGCTTAAACACTAGTTGACCATGAACTCCATGAAATAGTCAGCTGCAGTTGAATTTAATGTTTACTTAACTCTTATATCGTGTTTTCGAATCGTTAAAATATTTTAAATGCATTAAATGTTGAGCTTAACTTAATGACAAACTTCCTCTCTAGCTCTGGAGCTTATAAGTACTTTGACTAAACTTAAAGACATAGATTCATGAGATACACTCCCCGAAATTTAACTAAAGGTGCCCTATTTTGCCATGAAAAATTATGTTTGGAGATAACGGTAACTGCTCTAAAAAAAAATATCTACCTATTTTGTAATTTTGTAAACTACATTATTTAACAACAATTTAAGAACTTAACAGCTAAAAATATAAACAAACTTTTTCCTCAATTTTTAATATAAAATACGTACGAAAAACTAGATGTTTTCTATTAAATTTCGGGGAATGTATTATGTAGATTTTAATATGAAATTTAAAATCTGAACAAAGCTTTTAACATAAGCCTTAGTCACTTTTATTTTTTCCCGTTTAAACTTGGCTTATTGTTAAGTCCAAACACAGAAAGCGGGAATTTTGACTTATTTTTTCACCGCAAACTTGTTTTCAAAGACCTATATAAAGATTATTGATGTAGTATTAACTCTGTTTTCATCAAGTTAGTAAACAATTATATGCAAAACCTTGAAGAAAATGTTTATCTACCCGTTAAATCATTGATTAACTAGAGTGTTGGTTGCAAATGATTGTGGCAAGGGCTTGAAGAAAGCAGACAACATTAAAACTTGTTACTAACTAGCATGACTCAGAAAAGTAAAAGTTCGAAAACAATTCTGAACATAAACTATGTTTAAAACTTAATGTGAATGAGTTAACTATTTGGTTTTACCCCAAGTCAATGCTAATAATCATTAGCATCAGATTTACAGCGCCATGATCTTAAGGTGGGAGGTGGAGCATGAGCATGAGCTAAGCATGCTAATTAGGCGCCTACTCATCGACGATGATGACGACGATTGCCGCCGAGGGGTACAATATAAATGTTTTGTGTATCTCTCAAGAATGCGAATTGAAACTTGAATTATAAAACAAATCGCATGCGCAATAACCTTGAGTTGTCCGTGTGCTACGCAACACAAAAGTTTTGAAGCCTGATACAAACAGCTTTTGCTGTAAAAAGTAACTTTGTATTTATTTAAAAAAAAAAAATGTTAATTGAAATGCACGGATTAAAGCTTTAAAAACGTTCCGACACACACACACACACACACACATACACATAGTCAATTGTTTAATGCCTTTTTAGAGAGCTAAAACCAGGCTTTGGAATCGACATGATTCAAAACTCAATCGCGCACAATGGGCGTCGCGCAGTTCACATTGAACTTCAGTTAAAAACCTTGAAAGTTTTTGAACATTGCTTGATTTATCTAATGTATAAATTGTTATATAAATAAAACTGCTTCAATCGCATTCACTTTTTGAGTTTGAGGTCGTAGCATGGGCGCGTTTTGGGCAGTTCCCATTCCCTTTTTTCGATAAGGTAAAGTGAAAACTTTTTCAAAAATTTCACTAAAAACTTACAACTATTTGGCATACAATTCTTAAGTGTGTGTATGTGTGTGTGCCTGGGCATTGGCCCCGAATAGAGTCCATGACGGAATTTTTTTGTTTGAACGTGAGACCAAACTGATTAACCGTTTGCAACTTGCAACACAATGGCACAAACATGTGGGCCTTATTATTATACACTTGACTCTATACGTGTCTTAAGGTACTATAACCATGATATTATAGGGGCATACATACATACATGACAGGCCCATGCCCTTGTTAAAGCCAATTTAATGTTGCCACAAAATGGCAATCAAGCACTTTAAACATACATATCTTTAGATACTATATATTGTTGGGAGTTGACAGCTCAGCTCTAATTGGTTTCTTAAACATTTTTGCGAGAGGGGAAAAATATTTGCTTTTCGAGGTTAGGTACCTCTCGCTCGCGAAAGGTTAGGAACCCTTTAGTCAAACTGCAATTTTGATAACACATTATTCGCAACAATTATTCATCCGAAGAAACTTGATGGGAAATCGATAATGGAAAAGGAAATGTTGACGATGTCTTATCAGATATTTCGTTGTGCTACGACATCGTTTTAACTTTTATAATTTTGAATCAATTTTTTTTGTGTATGTATTGGATTGGGTCTCCTCTTGACCCTATTTATAGTGGTTGGCTTGGTGATTGTTGGTGGTTGTTGGTCGTATGTCCAGTACGCTAGGCAAATGTATGTTGATTGACGCAATCTTTACTTGGACATCGCGTGCCACAACTTGCAATTGGGTTAAAGGTAGGTCTTGAACACACAAAACGAAGAGGAAGAGAAGGTCAAAATTGCAGAAGGGGGAAAAACAATAGAAAAATCGTAAATGAATAATCAAATACTATGTATATAGGAAATCCAAATCGTTGTACAACGCGCGATAACAATAGTATGTAATCATTTTATTACTACCACAAATGGGTGTGAAGTGTGGGGTTGAACAACCGATTCGATTAGATGGTCGAAAGTGCGTTAAATATGAAACCAATTTTGCGATAAGCGCTACTAATTTTAGTTAACGTCTGTGTTTTATTAACACTTAGCATAGTTAACTACACATGACTTGCTTTAAAGCAAGCGTAAAAACCCAATTCACTCACTTTACTCGTTAAGAATATAGTAAACGCATAACTACTATATAATAATATAAGTGCGCTCTATAACAGCTGTACAATGTATCAGTATTAATTAGTGCTTAAACAGCTCTAAATAAATCATGGAAATCTCATTACAAAACAGCTTTAGCTTTGATCACTCGTTACAAGTCAAATTAAGAAAACCACATAAAAGTAATGAATAAAAGTGCGTCATGTATGTATGTATGTACATATGTATGTAGACACAAAACTGGTCTGTGAATTTAACAGGTGGTACAATCTTGGATTAACTGTGTCAGCACGTGCCAGCAGCAAACTAGAAATACTTCTCTTGGAATTACTATTTGGAAGTCTATGGAAAATTGCAGCATGATGACATCACATAAATACATTAAGGCTGCTGCTGCGCTTCCAGGCAAACTTAAAAACGCTTTAAAATACAGTAGCTTTGACATGTAAGTGTGAAACACACACGCACACACGCAACAAACACGGTCCCAACAACTTGTATAAGGTTGTTGTAAATAGAAAGCGACTTTGATTTATCAGCAATTTAGGAATTGTGTAAAGTAACTGCAACAACAACTTCAGCTACAGCGACAAGTGGTGTGTGTTGAAGAGTGTGCCAATTGCTAATGGAAAGCGTCACGTTCATAGCCACTCCCCTTCCCACTTCACACTTCCCCACTGCAGATAAACACGTTGGCCTTTGGCTTCTTACACGCCCTCTCATTTGGTTTTTTTTTTCTTCACTTTTTTGCGTTTGTCTCTTTGTCTTATGCTATTTATGCATTGCACTTTGTTTTTTTTTTTATTGTTACGCTTGTGTTTACATCATCGAAGACGGCAGCCGCAGCAAAAGTAATATTTTTGCTTTACACTGCGCGCATGCGCGACACTTGGCATCATATTGCAGCAGCTTTTATTATTCACACACATATTCCTACACAACAAGTTGTACCATTAATTATTTGTCATTGTATTAGAATGCATTGCGTTTTGGATTTGCCATTGAAATCCAAATGTGCAAAATCTATGAGACAGCTGCCGGCGCAAAAGCTTTGTTGTTGCGTTGTTGAACACTCATGCACTGACTCACACGAACACACACATACAAATACGCCAGTGGACAGCATCATTGTCTGGCATAACTGGAAACCGGTTTCCAGTACACCTTTACCGTAGCCACAAAGACAACAACAACCTGCGACATAGTTGTAGAAACATAAAAACAACACCGCTTTGTTATTGCCATCTCACATGTATATATGAGTTCATTGTTGTTGTTTGTATATTTTTTCGCGCGAGTCTCTCACACTCTACGCTAACTGCGACTTTGGAATTTTATTTTTTTTAATGAACCGAACCGCAGGTTTGTCTTCTAAACTTGAAACAAGTTATCGGTTTATAGCACACATTCCAAAAGCATAGCTTTGGGTGCGGCTTAAAATTGTTTATTTTTTTTGGTTTTTAATTTAATTTCACTCTCAAATGCATTACATAGTTTTGCATGCGTGCAAGTCCATTCATGTATTTTGCATATTGCACGCCATTTTAGCTCAAGCACAAACACATTTGCGGTATCCCTTTAAACGGGTAGAACACCAAGCCATGCTAGGCTTAGTCACAGCTCATAACTTGTTTATAAAATAAAATGCACTAACCTAAAATTCTTGTTAAAGCGTTCAAATAAAATTAAAACCGCTTTGATAATTTCGTTCCGCTTTTATCGCGCACAAGACTGCGCGCCTTGGATTTAAATCTACAACTGACACCATAATGCTCCAATTGGACTGGCGCATGCTGTGCGTGACAGTGGTGAATAACATGGAAGGTGAAATACGGCCACAGTGCATAATACACCACACCACCGATAGTTGAGTGTCAGTGCTTATCGATAGACGATGATGAGAAACATCTGATGTGTTTCTTCTTTCCTTAATAAAATTTTTTTCAATTAACGCTGGCTCAATTTGTGAATAGAAAAATGTGCTATAAGTTGTTCATATTAACAACACTCATCGCCCTGAGTAGTTGCGAGGTCGTAATTGGCCAAGAAGATCTCGTGGACGAGATTTCTGGCATTTACACCATCGAGGGCAAAGTGTATTCGCCCGACATGGGACCCGGAGCGAACCAAGGGTTGGGCATGACAGTGCCAAGCGGTAACAAATGGCAAACCGATCTGTCCATCAGCATTAACAACGGCGAGTTTAAGGGATTTGTGCGCGAAGATGGACAGTTTATAATTAGTGGTGTGCCTTCGGGCAGCTACGTCTTGGACATCTATCATCCGGACATATTTTACGAACCCGTTCGTGTTGAAATCAATCCAAAGGGCAAGTTCCGGGCACGCAAAGTGAACTACATGCAGCCGGCGCAGGTCGTTCAAGTACCATATCCACTCAGGATGAAGCCACTGATGCGATTCAAATATTTCCAGACTCGTGAGCAATGGAAGGTATGTGGGCTATAACAATATTCTCATACAGTCTTTAAACTTAACTCTTTTTCCCTTTGAACAGATTACTGACTTCCTATTCAGCCCTATGGTGCTGATGATGGCTCTGCCCCTTTTGCTTATGCTCGTCCTGCCAAAAATGATCAATGACCCCGAAACTAAGAAGGAAATTGAGAACATGCAATTCCCAAAGGTAAATGAAGCTTTTAAAAATAATAAAGCAGTGTTAAAATATTCCTTTTTCTTTGCAGATGACAAACGATATGCCTGAGATCAGTGAAATGCTGACCTCATTCCTGGCGGGGAAGCAGCCAGAGCCGAAGGAGAAAAAACCAATAACAGCAAGCAAACAAACTAAGAAACGTAATTAACATTCGTTTCACGTCTAATAATTAAAACAATAATGCCCTAAGCAAATAGTTAATTATACTCTCAATGTATAGTCAAATGTCAGTTAATTAAAATTAAATAACTTTCATACCAAGTCAAAGGCGCTATTTATTTAAGAAATCCAACTGTTTTGGGTCTCTTGGGACCCACACGAGCCTGCTCAGAATTGAGCATTTTAACAAGTAAGCTGTTTAGCTGCTCACCAACGGAAATACCCAGTTGGATGGAACTAAGCATGGTGTCCCTATGCATTGAGCCGCCGCCAGTCATGTGTGTTCCAGACAAAAATGCTGCAAAAGTATATTTGTGTTAAGTACAAGTACAAGGCTGTTTGTGTGTGTTTCATTGTTACCTTCATTGTTGCGCATTGAGACGGATACAACCATGCTGACGGTGCTACAGACTTCCTCCTCGGCTGAGGGATCAACGAGACAAAAGTCGCCTATCTTACAAACGGTGACTAGCAAGGGAACGGCATCAATGCCAATGCGAGTGCAGTCATAGGGATTATCAGATATAATCAGATCCGTAACGCCAGCATCCAATAGAGTTGCAGTTACACGAGGTAGTTTTGTGTTGAAGAGGGCTGCTTTGGCTGCCAGGGAAACTGCATCATGTAGATTGCCACCGCATTCTAATATCTAAAAGAACAACTTATGAGAATGGTTTTGAGTTGACAAAAATCACTTACCAAAATGTCTATGTAGAGTTTCCAACATTGTTGACCCGGTATTAGGCACAAAGTACGATAGTCAAAGGCGAATGGTGATTCGTAGGCATTTTGTAGCGAAAGTATTAGTTCCTGTGCCAAATCAGAGCCACCGCGACCCTCAAATTCGGGTGTAGCATTAGCAGAGCAATCGACAAAGAATTCTAATTTTCCGAATTCAGGCGTTAATGGGTTTGGAACATCAATTTCTGTCTTTACGCCCACGAGGATGTCTGTGTTGGCTAAACGTAGCCGCGCTGAGCCACTAGCATTGCTGACCAAACCAGTTTCTAGTTCCATTGGCCGGTAATCGCGCCGAGAACGACCATCACATCGAAAATCCTCCTGCAAGCACAATATACGGATAAGTTTATATCATTTTGCATGTTGGTAACATGAACATTACCTCCACGCCGTGTAAAATAAACGTTTTCTCAGCTTCACTGAGCGCAACGTATGCCATTATTAATAATTTTTAATAAAACAAGGCTTTTAGCAAAATCAAAACAAAATCAACATGTGCAAGAGCGATAACAAGACGATATCGATATGCTTTTGCAAATGCATGCGTTCTTATGTTCTTATACAACACTCAAACCGGTATACTGTTTTACAGCACTTGCCAAAAACAAGCCAGTCATTTTGCTTTGCATTTCATTGCACGAATTACAAAAATTTAATAAAATAATCAGAAGCAATATGGGTCCCGATTTTGATTTTACCGACACACCCGTCAGCACTGGCGTAAGTATTAAGTCATTTGCATTTATTTGTTGCATATATAACAATGACTTCTTAACGCAGACAACAATTATGGCCGTGGAGTTTGATGGCGGCGTTGTAATCGGCGCTGATTCTCGCACCAGCTCTGGAGCATATGTTGCTAATCGTGTGACCGACAAATTGACCCAAATCTCAGATAAAATCTACTGCTGCCGTAGTGGCTCTGCAGCTGACACTCAGGCCATTGCAGACATTGTGGCCTACTCTCTTAACTATCACCGTAATCAAACAAGCAAGGAGCCGCTCGTATGGGAGGCAGCATCAGAGTTCCGCAACTTTTGCTACAACTACCGTGATTCCCTACTGGCTGGCATCATTGTAGCCGGCTGGGATGAGGAGCGTGGCGGTCAAGTGTACAGTGTGCCCCTTGGTGGCATGTTGACACGCGAGTCTTGCACCATTGGCGGCTCGGGCTCCAGTTTTATTTACGGATTTGTTCGGGAACACTATCGTCCTGGCATGCCCAAAGAAGAGTGCATTGAGTTTGTCAAAAAAGGTTTGTACAATCATAACACCTTATTCACAACCAGCTTGTGCTAATTTTATTTAAATCTATTTCAGCTGTACAACATGCCATCTTTCACGATGGCAGCTCTGGCGGCGTGGTGCGCATTGGCATTATCGACAAGGATGGCATTGAGCGTCGTTTGTTTTATAACACCGAGTCCGGTGAGTCGACGATTGCGGGCTCCCAAAGCTTTGTAAACTAACAAAACATAGAAATAAAAAAGAATGGAATGGATTCTAAATTCAGATCTGATTATACTTGTGGAGAATAATAATAATTTTTGGTTTCTATAAATGTAGTTTCTTATATTTTATTTCACGTCTTTTAACGCAGCAGTACAAAAGTCAAGCTCTTACATTCTATATGATAATAAATAAGTCGAGATAGTTGCTTAAAACTAACAGAGTATATATAGGAGCCATTTGGTCACAACACTTGGCTATCACATCCATATTTTAAATCCATCGAAAATGTTTACGATCGCGAATGCACTGTTTCCGCCGCTTGTTCTGTAGGCATAGTATAAGTAGTCTCCATGGATTTGGTGGTGTTGTGTTTTTGCCTTCTAAACCGGTAAAAGATTTCGGGCGTCCACACCAGCACAACAACAAGTAGCACCACAATCTGGGCATACAAGCAGATGACATATGAATCCGAATAATCACGTATCCAGCCGAGCAGCTGCCCAATGATTATCACAATTACACCCTTTGCTATCATACTGAGACCCAAACCACCAGCCAGCTTTTCGGAACGGCAATGTGCCGATATGGTTAGATTGTTATTAATCACCGTGGCCGATTTGGTCATGCCCGTTAGAGCAGACATGGCCACAATCACTGGCAAACTGGTTGTCTCGGCTAGGAATATGCGCGACACTAGCATACCGGCTGTGCCCAGCAGGAAGACCACACGATAAGGTATCCTCAGACGATCCGTTAGGCAGGGCAATAGCAGACGGAAGACGATATCAGCACCGGCCACAACGGACATGCATGAGGCGACCATCTGGCTTTTAAGGCCAGCCTGGTGCTCCAAAAAGTGTGGAAAGACCATTGTAAAGTTAATGGTAGCCGTGTAGACCAGCGCCATGCCCACAATAATGCTCCAGAATACAATATCTTTGAGCAGTTCCAAGTCCATGGCCTGTGCCAAACGATGGCCCATCCGGCTGCACAGTGAGCCATCTTTTGACGGCTCCACCTCTGGCTGTTTTGTTGTGTTATTATTTTGAGCGGGCTGCACAATGACTGCGCTACATTGACCTTTGTCCTCCTTATCCATTAGCAATTTTAAATGCTGTCGATTATTGTGATTTATGGGCGGATTCAAGGGCTTCAGAAAAAAGGCACCAAACAGCTAAACGAAAGTTCAATTAATACATGAGTTAAAAGCGTCAACTTTATAAATACTAACCCCAGTTAAAGATAAAACTGCCATGGCCAGCACTGCTCCACGGAAACCATAGTTCTGTAGAAAATACTGGACCACATGGGGTATAAAGACCTGACCAACACCAGCGCCAGCCAAGGAGACACCCACAGCACGACCGCGCTTGCTGCTAAAGTATGAATTGATGGCCATAAATGTCGATGGTGATATCAAGCCCAAACCAAAGCCAACAAAGAAACTATAGCCCACAATAAAATGCCAGCTCTCTGTGGCAAAGGAGCAGAGCGTTAAACCAAAGGAGACCAACAAGCAGCCCGTCGCTGCAACATTACGTGGCTTAAAGCTCTTAATGGCCGGTCCAATAAATAAGCCCGAAAAGTTTAAGGCCAAACTGTTCAGATTGGTTATTAGTGCGGCGGTAAATGTGTTTTCATGCATGCGCATCAGTTCTCCACCAAAAAGTAGGCCAAACACCGATAATATGGACTGGTTTGTCATCTGCAAAATGCACAAAGAATAAGTAAATATTACAAATTACGCAGTTACAGGCAAGATTAGCACACAAGGCAAATGATTTTTTTGGTACACATGTGTACAAAGAAGAAGAGGTCACAATTTATAAATATATTTGGGGATAATAGATTGTATTAAAATAGAAGGTTGAATACTTACATTAATCACAGCGACGGCTGCAACAACAACCCAACCCCAGCCACCATCGGGCACAATACGATTTGCTTGGGCATCCATTGCGTAGTGTCTGCTTTAGCTTAATGCCTGGCAATCGCTGAAACGTTAAGAGAATGATAACAGGTAAGTAAGTAAACACATTAAGACAATTGCCTAATTGTAAATAATTTGGCTTATCAGACGGTGTACATTGAGCGCTATCAAATAGTAAAATATAATTGCGCGCTTAGTCTATGAGAATAAAAATATACTGCCCTTAGGGCAAAAAATCACTTTAAATTGTAACTGCAAAGACCACAAAGAAATGAAATAAACAAAGAGCTAACTTACATGCAGGTATTATGCTCCCAAATGAAAACGGAGGGTGAATGCATATTGTGCTCAGGGTGCGTCTGATTTGCGACACATTAAAACCGATTAAGTGATTGAGCGCCACATTCAGACGAAAATACTTTAAATTGTTTAAATTAATTCAAAGTCTGGTCGCAAACTGCGTCGCCTAAACGTGAAACTGCCAACTCACATTTCAGCTAGTTAATATAATAAATGCTTAACACTTTTGAATGAGTTAGCAGCAACGTTCCAGTTAATCAGCTGTTTGCTTGTTACCTGCTGTTGCATTTTCATTTTTATTCAAAGATTCGTCTTAATTTTAGAAAGTAAACAGATTTTAAGAACCGTTTGTTTTTTATGCACCTAATTCACAGAATACGCTAAAATGGTTAAAATCTGGCACATATGACTTATGACACATAAAAAGCCGATTAAGTGGTTTCGCGTCTGACAAAAATAGCTTGCATAAATAAAAATTTGTTCGCAAACTGCAACGGTTAAAGTTAAGCTGCCAACCTAAAAAGAATAAACTTGTTGGTTGAAAATGTGCATTAAACTTTTCACCAAGTTGGCAGCAACGTTTAGTCATAATCAGCTGTTTGCTTGATGCCCGCTGTAGCATTTTGATCTTTATTGACAAATTCTTACTAATTGTGGAACATAAACAGCATTAAAAAAAATGTGTTTTCTCTGCACTGCGTGCACAGATAATGATAATGGCATTATCCGCTTTGGTTCACCTGAAGCTGAATTGCTTCAAATAAATCAAATAATGGAAAAACACTTCTGGTGGCAGGTGAGAGCAGTTACAAAAAAGATTGTGAATTTTGCCAAACCAACCTAATTTGCAGACCAAGGACATCACTGGACACATTTGTGGCACTTGCTGGGACCAATTGTACGCATTTCACAATTTTTATACATGTGTAGAGCAGGCGCACCAAAACCTACTACAAAACAGAAATGATGCAAACATTGTCGATACGATCTCTCCATTTGAGTCGGAGGTCGTTCCAGAGGCAGCTTTGCAAGTGGAGTTGAACGAAAATGTTGTAAAGCAGGAGAGCGGATTTAACGACAGTGTTGCGGCTGCCGTAAAGCGCAGGCGTGGACGTCCCCGAAAACAGTTGCCGGATCAGACGGCCACAGCCATTGATAGCAACGAATTGAAAGCCGTATTGGAACAGATTAATCTGAATGAAATTAAAATTGAGTTCCCAGAGGCCGATCTTAGCATAGCGGATGTGCTCAACGATCAGGAGGATCAAAATATAACCGATTACCTGCAACAAAGCGAGTTTGAAAGCGAATCTGCCGAGACTCTGGTTAAGCCACGACAAAAAAGAAAGAAGACGATTAAAAAGCGCCACACGAAAATAAAAGTTGTCAGCAAGGTGAAAAAAGTTGGCGTTCATAATGTGAAGAAGTCGCAGGAGTTCAACGAATACATCAGGGAGCACTACAAGGTTCAGTGTCATATTTGCAATGTACCAATGGATGATTTCTCCCAGATGCTGTTGCACACACGTAAAGAACACAATCAGCGAGGCTATGCCATGTGCTGCAATCGGAAATTCTGGAAACGCGGTGTCCTTGTTGATCATTTGCGACGCCATCAAAACCCGGAACTCTTCAAATGTGAGATTTGTCAGCGTGTCATGGGCCAGCGTCGTAGTCTGGAGCTGCATATGCGCATGCACGAGATCAAGCAACGTGGCCGACTCTACCAATGTGGACAATGCTCGAAAAGCTTTTATAGCTCCACTGTCTGCGAGCGGCACAAACTCACACACATTCCCAAGGAACAGTGGCATGTGCCCTGCACCACCTGCAGCAAGAAGTGAGCAAAGCTTTAATACCCCGCAATCATGAAAACAACTCATCATTTTATTTTTCTCAGTTTCCCCAATGAGTACCTAATGCAGCAACATGTAAAACTGGTTCATTTGCGAAAGTTTGATCGGATTTGCGATGTTTGCGGCAAGTCCATACGTGGTCGTGAAGCATTGGCACGCCACATGGAGGAGCATGCTGGTGCGCCTCAAAAGGTCATCAAATGCCATCTCTGTGAATCGACACTGACAACCAAATACGGACTTGCGCGCCACATCAAAATGATGCACACAGAAGAGAATCTTCAGCCGATGCAGTGCGAAATATGTTTAAAAATCTCGCCCAGCCTGCAGGCGCATCAGCATCATATCAAGTACACACACAATACGGCAAGAACACACCAATGTCCTATGTGTGAGAAGGCATTTAAACGACCAAATGAATTGCGAGTAAGTTGTTTACACACATAAACGAGATAATTTTCTATTATAATCGTTTGTTATTTGAAGGAACACTTGACTACGCATACGGGAGAAGTATTGTATACTTGTCCGCATTGCCCGAAGACGTTCAACTCCAATGCCAATATGCATGCGCATCGCAAAAAAATGCACTTTAAAGAATGGCAGGAATATCATCATCAGCATCAGTCTCGACACCGCAAAACAGACACAATAATTGCAGTTAGTGTGCGCAAGACAACGGAAAGAACAGTGTCAGCAGCGGCAGCAGCTGTTCCCTCGACGTCGGTGGAGACGACAGCTGAATGTGTTTTAGAGGTTTGATTAATGGACCTTTTGTAAAGTGTATGTTAAATCAGCATTAAACCCAGCCTTACTTAAATATTTGACAATCGCATAGTGGGGCGATAAATAAAAATAAAAAAAAACAATAACTAGAAAAGCAAAACTAATTTTAAGAACAAAAAATGATAAATAAAAAGTGAAATGTCTTCAATATAAACATGTTCGAACATGATTGTTGCAAACTGCAACGGGTACAAAGCGCTGCCAACTTAAAGGAAACTAGCTAGTTGGTTGAACAAATGATTTTTTTTTTGACAAAGTTGGCAGCAACGTTCAGGCATAATCAGCTGGTTGCTTGATGCGCGCTGTAGCATTATGATCTTTGTTTGAAGATTCGTCCTAATTTAATAACGTAAATAGCTATAAAATGTGTTTTTTGTGCACTGAAAGCACAGACAATGACAAAGGCATTATTTGCTTCGGTTCACCTGTAGCTGAATTGCTTGAAATTAATCAAATAATAGAAAAACACTTCTGGTGGCAGGTAAGCAATAACAAAAAAGGCTGTGAATTTTGTCAAGCAACTATATTTGCAGATCAACGACATCACTGGACACATTTGTGGCACTTGCTGGGACCAATTGTACGCATTCCACAAGTTTTATATGTGTGTAGAGCTGGCACACCTAAAGCTACAACAAAAAACAACTGCGCTTGCAAAATTAACCGAAACGATGTTACCGTACGAGTCGGAGGTAGCTATAGAGCCAGCATTACCAGAGTTAAATAAGAATTTTCACCAGGCGGTCGTGAAGCGCAAGCGTGGACGTCCGCGCAAAGAGTTGCCAGACCAGACTTTACTAGAACAGATCGATCTAAATGAAAAAGTTAATCTGAGCATAGAAGATGTACTCAATGAACACGAGGATCAAAACGTAACCGATTGCTTACAAGAAAGTGTAGTCGAATCTGCTGAAGATGTGAAAGTCGATTTGGAGCCAGCATTAGAACTGGAGTTAAATGAATATGTGAAACAGGAGAGCGAATTTAATGACAGTGTCGCGACTGCCCCTGATAGCAATGAATTAAAAGCCGAAGTGGAACAGATTGATATTAATGAAAATTTGAGCATAGCGGATGTGGTTGTTGAACAGAAGCATCAAAATATAGCTGAAGATGTGTTTGAGTCGGAGGTTGTTGAGGAGCCAGTACTAGAAGTGGAATTAATTGAGAGTGTTGTACAACAGGAAAGCGGATTAGGAGAGAATGTTGTAGCTTCTGTAAAGCGTAGGCGTGGACGACCCCGCAAGCAGCTGCCGGACGAGACGGCCACTGATAGCAATGAATTGAAAGCTGAAGTGGAACAGATTGATCTTAATGAAAATCTGAGCATAGCCGTTGTGCTTGTTGAATCTGTTCAAGATGTGTTTGATTCGGAGGTTGTTACAGAGCCAGTACTAAAAGTGGAGTTGAATGAGACTGTTGTTCAAATGGAGAGCGGATTAGGAGAAAATGTTGCAGCTTCTGTAAAGCGCAGGCGGGGGCGTCCCCGAAAACAGCAGCCGGATCAGAAAGCCGAATTGGAACAGATTGAAGATCAGGAGGATGAAAATACGACCGATTACTCGCAGCAAACGGAGACCGAAAGCGAATCTGCTGAAGACAACATCGATTCAGGTCAAAAAAGAAAAAAGACGACTAAAAAGCGACGCACAAAATTAAAAGGTGACAGTAGGGTAAAAAAAATTGGCGATCATCATGCGAAATTAACGAAAGAGTTTAATGAATTCATCAAAGAGCACCACAAGCTACAATGTCCTTTTTGCAATGTTTCCTTGGAGGATTTCGCCAAGATGGTGTTGCACACACGTAATGAGCACAATCAGCGGGGATATGCCATGTGCTGTCATCGAAAATTCTTTGGGCGCGGCACCCTTGTCGATCATTTGCGACGCCATCAGAATCCCAAACTCTTCAAATGTCAGATTTGTCACCGTGTTTTTCGTGAACGTCGTAGTCTGAAGCGGCATATGAGCATGCACGAGATTAAGCAACGTGACCGCCTCTACCAATGTGGACAATGCTCGAAAAGCTTTTACAGCTCCAATGTCTGCGAGCGCCACAAGCTTACACACATTCCCAAGGAACAGTGTCATGTGCCCTGCACCACCTGCAGCAAGAAGTGAGCAAAGGTTTAATAACCGTAAATATTAAAACTTATAATTTTATTTTTCTCAGTTTCCCCAATGAGTACGTTATGCAGCATCACGTGAAGCAGGTGCATTTGCGAAAGTTTGACAAGATTTGCGAAATATGCGGCAAGTCCAAAAATTGTCGTGCAGCATTTCAACGCCACATGGAGGAGCATGCTGGTGCGCCTCAAAAGGTCATCAAATGCCATCTCTGTGAATCAACACTGACAACCAAAATCGGACTGGCGCGTCACATTAAAAGGATGCACACAGCAGAGAATCTTCAGCCGATGCAATGCGAAATATGCCTTAAAATCTCTCCCAACCGGCAGGCGCATCGCCAACACATACTCTCCACACACGATACAACACGTACACACAAATGTTCCATGTGTGAGAAAGCCTTTAAACGACCCAACCAATTGCGAGTAAGATTTTTACAACCAAAAATAAACAACCTATTTTCTGTATATAATTATAAACATAAATGACGCTTTGTTTTGTGCAGGAACACTTGACAACGCATACGGGCGAGGTATTGTATACTTGTCCGCATTGCCCGAAGACGTTTAACCATTATGCCAATATGCATGCGCATCGCAAAAAAATGCACTTTAAAGAATGGCAGGAATATCATCATCAGCATCAGTCGCGACACCGCAAAACAGACACAATAATTGCAGTTAGTGTGCGCAAGAAAACGGAAAGAACAGTTGCAGCAGCGGCAGCAGCTGTTCCCTCGGCGTCGGTGGAGAAGGATACGACAGCTGGATGTGTTTTAGAAGTTTGATTAATGGACCTTTTGTAAAGTGTATGTTTAATCAGCATTAAACCCAGCCTTACTTAAATATTTGAGAATCGCATAGAGGGGCGATAAATAAAAACAACTAGGAAAGAAAAATTACTTTTAAGAAAAAAATTATAAATAAAACGTGAAATGTCTTCAATATAAACATGTTCGAACATGATTGTTGCAAACTGCAACGGGTACAAAGCGCTGCCAACTTAAAAGAAATTAGCTAGTTGGTTTTTGACAAAGTTGGCAGCAACGTTCAGGCATAATCAGCTGATTGCTTGATGCGCGCTGTAGCATTATGATCTTTGTTTGAAGATTCGTCCTAATTTAATAACGTAAATAGCTATAAAATGTGTTTTCTGTGCACTGAAAGCACAGACAGTGATGAAGGCATTATTCGCTTCGGTTCACCTGAAGCTGAATTGCTTGAAATTAATCAAATAATAGAAAAACACTTCTGGTGGCAGGTGAGCAATAACAAAAAAGGTTGTGAATTTTGTCAAGCAACTATATTTGCAGATCAACGACATCACTGGACACATTTGTGGCACTTGCTGGGACCAATTGTACGCATTTCACAAGTTTTATATGTGTGTAGAGCTGGCACACCTAAAGCTACAACAAAAAACAACTGCGCTTGCAAAATTAACCGAAACGATGTTACCGTACGAGTCGGAGATAGTTATAGAGCCAGCATTACCAGAGTTAAATAGGAATTTTCACCAGGCGGTCGTGAAGCGCAAGCGTGGACGACCGCGCAAAGAGTTGCCAGACCAGACTTTACTAGAACAGATCGATCTAAATGAAAAAGTCAATCTGAGCATAGAAGATGTACTTAATGAACACGAGGATCAAAACGTAACCGATTGCCTACAAGAAAGTGTAGTCGAATCTGCTGAAGATGTGAAGGTCGATTTGGAGCCAGCATTAGAACTGGAGTTAAATGAATATGTGAAACAGGAGAGCGAATTTAATGACAGTGTCGCGACTGCCGTAAAGCGCAGGCGTGGACGTCCCCGCAAACAGTTGTCCAACCAGACGGCCCCTGATAGCAATGAATTAAAAGCCGAAGTGGAACAGATTGATATTAATGAAAATTTGAGCATAGCGGATGTGCTTGTTGAACAGAAGGATCAAAATATAGCTGAAGATGTGTTTGAGTCGGAGGTTGTTGAGGAGCCAGTACTAGAAGTGGAATTAAATGAGAGTGTTGTACAACAGGAAAGCGGATTAGGAGAGAATGTTGCAGCTTCTGTAAAGCGTAGGCGTGGACGACCCCGCAAGCAGCTGCCGGACGAGACGGCCACTGATAGCAATGAATTGAAAGCTGAAGTGGAACAGATTGATCTTAATGAAAATCTGAGCATAGCCATTGTGCTTGTTGAATCTGTTCAAGATGTGTTTGATTCGGAGGTTGTTACAGAGCCAGTACTAAAAGTGGAGTTGAATGAGACTGTTGTTCAAATGGAGAGCGGATTAGGAGAAAATGTTGCAGCTTCTGTAAAGCGCAGGCGTGGGCGTCCCCGAAAACAGCAGCCGGATCAGAAACCCGAATTGGAACAGATTGAAGATCAGGAGGATCAAAGTATGTCCGATTACTCACAACAAACTGAGACCGAAAGCGAATCTGCTGAAGACAACATCGATTCAGGTCAAAAAAGAAAAAAGAAGACTAAAAAGCGACGCACAAAATTAAAAGGTGACATTAGGGTAAAAAAAATTGGCGATCATCACGCGAAGAAAACGAAAGAGTTTGATGAATTCATCAAAGAGCACCACAAGCTACAATGTCCTTTTTGCAATGTTTCCTTGGAGGATTTCGCCGAGTTGGTGTTGCACACACGTAATGAGCACAATCAGCGGGGATATGCCATGTGCTGTCATCGAAAATTCTTTGAGCGCGGCACCCTTGTCGATCATTTGCGACGCCATCAGAATCCGGAACTCTTCAAATGTGAGATTTGTCAGCGTGTTTTGGGTGAACGTCGTGGTCTGCATATGCACATGCGCATGCATGAGATCAAGCAACGTGGCCGAATCTATCAATGTGATCAATGTCCAAAGAGCTTTTATATTTCCATTGATTACGAGCGTCACAAACTCACACACATTCCCAAAGAACAGTGGCGTGTGCCCTGCACCAGCTGCAGAAAAACGTAAGTGAAAGCTTAATAGCCGCAAAAGTTACAAAATTAATCGTTTTTATTTTTCAGTTTCCTCACTGAGAATCTCATGCAGCAACACGTGAAGCAGGTGCATTTGCGAAAGTTTGACAAGATTTGCGAAATATGCGGCAAGTCCATACGTTGTCGTGCAGCATTTCAACGCCACATGGAGGAGCATGCTGGTGCGCCTCAAAAGGTCATCAAATGCCATCTCTGTGAATCAACACTGACAAGCAAACCCGGACTGGCGCGTCACATTAAAATGATGCACACAGAAGAGAATCTTCAGCCGATGCAATGCGAAATATGCCTTAAAATCTCACCTAACCTCCAGGCGCATCGCCAACACATACTCTACACACACAATACAACACGTACACACAAATGTTCCATGTGCGAGAAAGCCTTTAAGAGACCCAACCAACTGCGAGTAAGATTTTTACAACCAAAAATAAACAATATATTTCTTGTATATAATTATAAACATAAATGACCCTTTGTTATGTGCAGGAACACTTGACAACGCACACGGGCGAGGTATTGTATACGTGTCCCTATTGCCCAAAGACGTTCAACTCCAATGCCAATATGCATGCGCATCGCAAGAAAAAGCACTTCAAAGAGTGGCAAGAGTATCATCATCGGCATCAGGCACGATTCCGCAAAGCAGAGACCATAATTTCGGTCAGCGTGCGCAAGACAATAGAAGCCATAACAGCAGAATCAGCAGCCAAAGCAGCAGCAGCAAAGGCAGAAGCAGCAAAGGTAGCAGAAGCAAAGGTAGCAGAACTTAAGGTCCCCGCTGAGACAAGCGAATGTGATTTGGAAGTTTGATTTAAAGCCCTATTTATAGTATACGTTGGAACACGCAACATTGAATTCGTTCAGTGAATTTTGGGACGTTATCAGTGTATATAAAGCTTAAAAACAATTTGTAGCTTACTTAATTGAAAATCGCTTAATGGAAAAGCCAAGCCTTGAAACCGGTTTAAACCGATTCCTTGACAGCATCCAGATCATTTCGAACTGGTATGGACGACAACACAGAGTTTGTGTAATCAGCAGCATTAAGGTCGAATCTCTGGTTACGTTGCGTACTTATATATACAAATACATTCATATAGATTATGGTTCAATACTTGAAACAAATAAAATTAAAATGCTTATTATTTTGATGAAATATATATAAAGCGGACTTTCGCATATAGCTTTAAAAAAACACAGAGACTAGACAAGGCGATCACGCCAAACCGGTTTAAGTCAGTTCGAAAGTGGATTTCGATGCCTTATCAGTGGATTGGCATTATCAGTTCAAAGGTACTACCATCGCCGTGTTTGTTTTTTGTTTTAATGTTCTAATTGCAGGAACGTCTTCTTAAATCTGTGCCAATCGTTCACAAAGCGTGACAAACAAAAAATTTGTTTTGTTTTTTTCAAATATTCTGTGTGTGATTTATGTCTGGTAAAGTCATGTTTACTAATGGAATGTTTTTGGGGGGTTTTCATTTCTCTGGGGTCAGACCTTATGTGGATCCCAATATTTTTGTATAATTGCGAAATAGCAAAACGTTATCACTATGCAAGATGAAAATTAAAACTATTCAAACATCTTATATACTCAAGAAAACAAAGGTAACTAAATTTTTAATTGTTAAAAAAAGAATAAATCTCGAAGGAAGATCATATTTATATCACTCACCCAATTATATTTAAGGTAGTATGCACTTATAATTTAAGTAAGCACAGTTAATTTTAACTTTTTCTACATAAACTATCTTTGTTTACACGTTTTACGACAACAATTTCTTCCGTTTTTGTTTGTGTTTTGGTTTTTTTTAAGTTAGAACCTTATCGGTTGACGAGCAAATATTTTTTGGGCTCGTTGGCTGTTGTGCTGTCGTATTTATGGGGGATTCGACTCGCTATTTTAGTTGGTAAACTGACCAGAGCTAAGAAGAAAGCATTTTGTACCAAATCTGGAAGAGCATTTAAATACTATTTGCATGTTCAGTTTTAGCGCCAATAATAAAAGATCGGTAAAAATCGGGATTTAGAGTCGGTGCGAAACTTCTGTAGCAATCAGCTTGCAGTTATATGCCTATCAGCTGTGCGGAGAGATAGGTGGCGCACCCGCGATAGAATATATTATCGATATAAAAGCATCAGTACGTGTCACACTTGTTGTTTTCATTTGTATATTATAATATTTTTAATTTTCTGTCGCGCAGGCCTAAATTATAAATTGAAGCAATGGTCGATGATAGCACCCGGAAAACACTGAGCAGCATTCCATTGCTGCAAATACGTGCTGGCCCACGTGAGAAAGATATCTGGGTGCAAAGACTCAAGGAGGAATATCAAGCACTTATAAAGGTAGGTCTATTAAATTTCTAAATTTAAACAGCTTTTAATTGAACTTGCTTGTAGTATGTGGAAAACAATAAGCAATCGGGCAGTGACTGGTTTCGTCTTGAGTCCAACAAGGAGGGCACCAAATGGTTCGGCAAGTGCTGGTACATGCACAATCTACTCAAATACGAATTCGATGTGGAATTTGACATTCCAGTGACGTATCCAACGACAGCGCCTGAGATTGCACTCCCGGAGCTGGATGGCAAGACGGCCAAAATGTATCGCGGTGGCAAAATCTGTCTAACGGATCACTTCAAGCCACTGTGGGCACGAAATGTGCCCAAATTTGGTATTGCTCATGCCATGGCATTGGGTCTGGCACCCTGGCTGGCCGTCGAGGTGCCCGATCTCATCGAGAAGGGCATCATAACGTACAAGGAAAATTGCTGAGATAAATGATGTAGTGAATTATGACAATGCGATATGAACAAAATTGTGTTTTATCTGGTCTCCATACTAAGAACTTTTCAGTGCTTTTAATTTTCCTAGTGGATTCTGCTTGTATAAATAATTTTTTTTAGTAAAATGCAAATCAAAACAAGAGTTTTGGTTTTTCCCAAAAATGTATAAGTGAAAATATCTTTTGATGTTTAAATGTTCAATGCAATATTTATACATACATTTATGTTTTGAATGTACGTATATATATAATGACATTCAGTAATCTTTGCAGTTTTTATTTAGTCAAAAAAGTCAAATTGGAAAAGATCTCATCGTCATCATCATCGTTTCATCATTTTTTTCTTAGCATATAGGGCCTAAGTGTCTTATATAGAGAGTAAGAATTTCATTTTGTTTTTGTTTTTGTTCAGTGAGCTTTGGGATATACTTTTTCAGTTCATATTGTGATTGTTGCGCTGGCGCCAGTTGTCCGACCAGATTGAGCTTGGCGAGGTAAATGGATCATATTGTGTGGGCATTGTTGGTGTTTGGTGTCCCACCGATCGATCTTGTGCGTTGTGCAATGCGGCCATACCATCGATATGGTTATTGCTAATATTATTATGATTTATGTTGTTGATGATGTCGGGTGGTGCAGCTCCAACTCCACCCGCTGCCAACTGGCAATTATTATTGTTGTTGTATAATTCGATTCCAGTCCTGGTGGTGGACGTATAACACCCACACCTGGCGTTATGGTATGCGCCGGCGAAGTCCGTGGCGTAGCTACAGCTCCTTGCTGCTGCTGCTGCGGCCAAGCAGCATAACCCAATGGTGTCCATGTTGCCCCCGAAGTTGCACCCAAATTCAATGCCCAATCGTTGCGTAGTTGCTCCTGCTGTTCCTGTTGCTTCAACTGCTGCTCCAATTGCTCGAGTAGCAGCTGCTGCTTCAATATCAATTCGCTGCGTTCCCATTGTGCCTCCTTCTGCTCGCGTTCAGCAGCAGCTTGACGGCAAAGATCTGCAGGTGAAACGATTGGGTTAAAAGGTTATAAATAAATTAATTTATGTATTTACCATTCAAGGAGGGCAAATCGATGTTCATGTCCATTGCTGGCGGCGGCTCCAACACATCAAATAATGAAGTCATTAACGAACTGCTGGTAGGATCTGGCATTGGCATGGCTGGTGGATCCCACAGCGAATTGATAGCCGGACTTGATTTGCGACTGCCAATTGGCCCTAGTTGACTGCTGGCCAAATCGCTTGCTGCCGGATTCCAGTTGAGGCCATTGTCCACGGCTGGCAATGGATTCGTTTGAAGCACATCCCGGAAAGAAACGCGACTGCTTGTCTCCCATGGGGATGTGATCATTGTCTCGGTGTCCGCATCCGGTGTGACCAATGGTGAAGCTCCTCCAGCCGATATCATTGCATTGCCATTGAAATTCAGCTGCTTGCTGCGCTGCTTACGATCCCCCCCAGACTTCTTTGTGCTGGCTCCTAGTAGGCCATTGGGCGTCACTTGTTTCTGTTCCTTGCGTCGCTCACGTCCCGGAGTTTTGCCCAGTTTCTTGGCACTGCCATTCTGTTCCTTCAACACACGTTCCTTAGGCGTCTCCGGATTCAGTTTGAGGGCTCGAGGTGAGGTATTCTCCTGCAGCGTTGGACTGGCATTTGGTTTTGTCGTAGTAGGGGCTTCGGGCTCCGCTGCTTTGGGTGTTGTGGCTTTAGGTGTTGTAAGAGTCGTTGGCGTCGGCTTAGGTTTCTTGACGGTGCGTGGAGCAGCTGCAGCAACAGTTGGCAGTGGCTTTGGTGTTGGCACCACTATCATCGTCTTCTTGTTGGGCTTGGGTGAGCAGGAGGAGGGCTTGGCAGCAGGAGCAGCAACTAGAGGCGTCGCGGCCGCCGTCGATGATGGCATGCTCTCCATGCTCCACACAGACCAGGATTTTGGTTTTCTCAATTTATCCGCATTTGTTTGACGTTTGCGCAGATCCTTCATCTGACCATTGCGTAGCTTCTGTTGTTGCTCCGCCTTTAAAGATGAAGCAGCCGCTGCCGCACTTGCTGCAGCTGCCGCTGCCGCCTCCTCGGCCACCTGCATCTTGACAATGTTGCGCAAATTAAATGTGGGCTGGATGGGACCCTTGTATCTCGCCGCATCATATGCACTCTGTTGCACAATGATTGCACGTGCATCAAAGATGGCCGCCAGCAAGACAAGACAGAAGCTGGCCAGGAGCACGATCAGTGCAGCATTCCGTAGCCCTGGCTCCCATTCGGGCCGAGGCAAGGTGGCGGCACAGCGTTCCACGCTCTCGGCGGGCAGCTGAGCCACCAGCTGGTACGTGATATCGTAGTTGAGAGTGGTGAGGAGCGTCAAGGTGCGCTGGACGCGTGCCGTGGTAAAGTCCGTGCTGAAACTGATTTCGATTTTGCGCGTTTCATTCTCCTTCAACCAGAATCCCTGGCAATTGATGACCTTGAAGCCGTGGGCTTCACACGCCCGCTGTCCAATAAAGAAGCCATCAACCCGCAGAGGCAAAGCGCCAGCATTACGGGCCGTAAAGCTGCGAGTCGCCGTGACCGTATGACTTGGTTCCGCCTTCGTGTTGCTGCCATCACAACGCTCGAATTGCTCCGCATTGAATTCGAAGAGCAGGGGTGCGGAGGAGCCTGGCCGGCGATTGCCAAACCGGAACTGCGATTGCACGGAACGTGCTGTGATCCAAACGGCTTCGTACAGCGTCAGATTGCTGCGCACATGCAGCAGTGTGCAGTATTTATCCGCCTGCTCGGCGCTAAACTGCACGGGTATGGTCAGGGTGGAGCCGGGTGGCAGCAGCACGGGGCCATGGAACGGTGCATCGGGCAGCGAGAAGACAGAACGATCCGTTAGATAGCAACTGCTGCTGCTCACATCGATCACTTCGTGCGGCAGCGACAACTGTGTGCGACGCGCATACGCCGGATCGGAGAGGAAGTAATCCAAGAGCAGCGGCTGCATTGTGGGATTTGTCATTGTTATCCATTGGCGTTGCACTTGGCCCACGGCAATGGCGGGCGTCTCCGGCAATGGCTGATGCTGCACCAACTTTGGCCATTCAATGGCAATGCTAAAGTCCAGCTCCAAGGGCGGCAACTCCTCGCTGTGCAACGTCAGAGACATTGACTGCAGCTGGCGCTTAAATTGCCGATAGAGTTCAGTGCGTTGACGCACCTCGACGCCATCGTAGAGAAGATTGTTATTGATCTGTCCACCGCTGGCTGCTGCTGCTAAGCTGGGGAAGATCGCGTGCTCATCATTGTTGGTGCGTATATAGCAACTGGTGCCGCACAGTGCCGATGGCTCAAAGTAGATGCGACCCACTTTGGTTAGGGTTTGGGCGCCAATGGTTGTGCCCTTGGCATTGAAATCCTTAAAGCGCAGGCCACGTTTACGAAACAGTATCGATTTCACGTGCACCGGATGCATAAAACTGGAACGTATACTGAGCACCGCCGAACAGATCTTACCCGGAAAGCAGGACTTGAACTGCAGCTGATCCTGCTCAATATCCAGTTGTCCCACCGATGCCTTAAAACGCACTGTACTCCGTATTAGTTCGTAGGGTGTCCACACCTTAAGCGTACCCGTGCTCTCCTCCGCCACATACGTCTGTATGGCTATAGTAAAGACGGCGCTATCACCTTGTCCCAAATGGCTACAAAAATCAAAGTGTGTATTGTTATTTGAATCCACTTGAAGATCGTTTGTGGTGGAGTTGGAGTAGGAGTCATCATCTGCTTGCACGCAACCCATAAATGCCGCCGTAAAGTAGACACTCTTGGGCGGCTTAAAGTACCAGTTGGTGATCTTAATGGGCATTGGATTATCGTTGCGCAATATGATATAGCCTTCGCGTGACATCTCCGCAAATGGCACAGTGCCCAAATCCAACTCCGATCCTGAAGCGGAACTCCTTTCCACGGGCAATTGCAGCTGAAATGGTTGCGTCGTCACATGCAAACGTCCCGTGCACGCTATCAATGGCAGCTCAAATGTTGTCACATTGCTCTCGATGAGCAGTGTGGACTTGAAGGTGGCCAGCTCGTTGAGCAAGTGCAGCTGAAGCAGCTCCACCGATTCCCCCGGCTGTAGTATTATTTCCTGTTCCAGCGACGATAGCTGCAGCAGTGCTGGATCAATGGGTTCCACTACGCTCAAATTGTGCAGCAATAGGGGAAATGCAAAATTATTACGCACCAGCAGCGTTCGTTGCATTTCTAGCGGCATTTCATCTGAACTAGTGCCGGAACTGGAACTGGAACTGGCGCCAGTTATAAAGAGCGTAACATTGCGATCATAGCTTAGGCCGCCTTTGATAAATCTCGGCTCGGACAAGTACCGTAAATGGTGGCTGCTGCTGATCCTTGCCACTGATTACAAGCAGATCATTGATGCTGGCATTCTCCTCAAACAATTTTGGATCCAGCACAATGCTTGCATTATGCTCATCAAAGCTCAACCCTGGTATTTCACGCAAATAATTGCCAATTAATTGTCGCTGTGCTGCATTCACGGGCTGATTTTGTATGTCCAATTTGAAGCGTAACGCGTCAGCATGCTGATCCGTTGCCAGGCGACCAAAGTCTGCCAATGGGTTGCGTGCATAGGCGCCGTGACGCGGCAGTATTTCGAACTCGACGGGTATGACTAGTACATTCTCAACATTGAGATGATGATCATCGGCTGCTTGCTCGGCGATTTTGATGCGTATATAGGCGCTATGATTGCCAGCGGTGCGCCCATGAAACGATATTCGTATGACGGGCTTCAGCGAATGTGGTGGTATTTCCCACAGATTTTGTGGTCCTTCCGAGCCACCGCTGGGCAATTCCAGTTGAAATTCGCCACCGCTGCTATAGACCTAGAAAAAGCACAAGCATTAGAAAAATTTGCTTTTTTTTTTTTTTTTTTGTTATATACTCACCTCGAGTATTTGCAGCGGCCGCTCATGCGGATTATACATATGAATCTCTGGCGTAAGCGTTGCATTCATGGGCGCTTTAATGCCCACGAGTGGCTTTAAGCGATAGGGACACTCGCTGCCTTCGCCGCTCACCGAAAACTCGGTACGGCCGAAGGACGTTTGGATGAGTAGACCCGTTGATATGGCACCAATTTGGCGGGGTAAGAAGACAACGCTAAATGTGGTGTTGCCTTGGGGAGGCACCTCGCGCGTACCAAAGAAACTGCTGTAGAAGACTGGATCCGGTCCAGCCACCGAGTTTAAATGGACGGTGCGATTTGTGTGCTGATTGAATAGCGTTACAACTTGCGTTACCGTTTGGCCCACCGACCATCGGCCAAAGTCGATGGCGGGTGGCATGAAATTTAAGTGGCGCAACAATTCAACTTGTTCGCGTGTATGCGCCTCTGGCAGCGTTTGCGACTCCTCGAGGCCAATGAAGCCCTCCTGCAGTGTGGATAGTAACTTTTCTCTGCTGCCAACCATTTGCTGTTCACCCCTTACAGAGGTGAGCAGCAGCAACAGCAGCAGCAGCATCATTTGCAGCAAATTTGTTGTGTACATCCTTATTGTGTGTGTGTGTATTTGTTGTTGGGCTGCGCAATATATGAGCGAGCTGTTGCGTATTTGCACGGCAATTGAGTCTCCTTTTGCCGCAAATATATTGTTCACATTAAGTACTAGTTTAATTATATTATTCAATATCGCTTATGTTATCGCTGATTCGATTCTGAGAGCATTAACTTCCAACAGCTGTTTAACAGGAGAACAGCTGTCTCATTGGTGTGATGCATCGCGGTATTTATAGGGGTACGCACGGTGGTCACTCTGTCGTAAATAACAGAACATGTTAACGCAATAGTGAGCTATGTTACGCAGTTAGTGAGCACTGTAAGCACAATATGATTCACTGTTAACGCATATTGGAGCAAATGCGTTGAGTGACTTTTGAGCTTATCGATAACTCGCGTTATAAATGCATATGAAGTGTCTCTCAGATCGAAAAGAAAGTTTGCGGTGTAAGAATTATTAACGAAAAGTGTAGCTGCTGTAAATATATAAAGTAATAGTGAGTTAACTGCTGGTATAAATCAATGCACGTGCATTGTTAAATTAGCTGTGCAAATCATGTAACTGCAAATAAACATAAAAGTTCAATCATACACACACACACACACGCATGCCGAAATCCATGCGAATCTGTGGCAGAGAGACAACGACGCATTTCGTACCCAAAAAAAAAGCAAGCAGAAATTGCATCACTATTGATTTTACCCACTTTCACTGGGCACGTTGCCTAATCCACAAACTACAAGCTTAAGCTTAGTATATTAAAAGTATTGTACGTTGCCAATTCACGTCAGAAATTTGCCATGAACTTCGACAATTGCGCGCTCTCATGTTAATTAGGAACGCGGACAACAATAGCAACAACATCAAAGGGAGCTTTGAAACACAAGCTCTACATTTGCAAAGTCATTCAACACACATATTTCCCCCATCGTATTGTGCCAGCGATAGCCTAAAATGTGTGCAAATTAGAATCAGAAATAGAAACAGAAACAGAACTACAAACGAGGTGTTCGAACAATTGTATTGTAAACAGGAAAAACTTTTGCGTGTATTTTGTGTGTGTGTGTGTTTCCAGTGCTCTGCAACGTCATTAGTGTGGTTGTTGTCAACGTCGATTTACCTGCTGCATAATCCACAAAAGAGAGCCCAACTAACATAATTTTGGGTGAAAGTTTTAGTTACCTGCCCTTTTCCCTATACAAAAATTTCGATTTTTCGGACGCTGCAGACAACAAGATAAACCGGTTCATCTTTAGTTCATTGTTATATAGTGTCTATGTATTTGTGTTTAGTCAATGGCCTAACTGTTTTTTTTTTGCCACACATATTAAAAAAATATTTAAATTAGTTTATTGTGACTAGTAAAAAGTGTCAAGTTGAAGCGCATAAAAACATTTGAAGCTTTAATACCTTCCGAATTCCGTTTAGAATGAAAAAGCTTTGTTTTTAGCTTTACGATTCAATTAAGTTAATCTTTAACAGCAAATGGAATAAATTACTGCCTTAAAGTACTCAAGCTGTGAATGTGATTTGTTAAAGTGCAGCTGTTTTATTTATTTAAAAATTCATACAAATAACTCTAAACAAATACACAAACATAATAACTATATATTTATATATATACATACGTATATATAGCCACGATAACATACAGATCGGAAAACAACGATAAACGTACCGAACAGCCGTCGCTCGTTTGCCGGATTCAAGTTCGGTTTTGATTTCGGTTTCGGGTTTTTCGTTTCGGACTCGAGCTCGGGTCTTCATCGCTGGTGTGCTTGCATATTAGATTTCAGTTTACTTGAGACTCGCACACAGCGCACACAGGTTGCCCGCAGCAGCAAAGTAGCAAAAGGCGGAGAGCAAACAAACAAACAAATATCAAAACGCAGCCATATTTAAACCAACAACACTACACTAAGGCAGGTGCTCTAAGAATTGCGCTGCACTTGTTCACACTAACACTAACACTAACACACAAACATACATAGGTACACACCTTGAAGGTGCGTCTCTCTTTCTAATCAATTCAATGTAAATAGAATCAAAGTTTTAAAGTACAGCAGCAAACGGAACGAAAACAACATATATATACATATATACTATATATATGCAGTAAAAGTGTTTGCATTTACTTACAATGTATGTTTTCTCTCAACTTTATAGCACACACACAGACACCCCAATTAATACAGCATGTCTGCGAAAGCGATCACGGAAGCCACCGGCAAAGATCTCCTCAATCGTCATCTAAATCAGCATGGAGCCGGCGCTGCTACTTGCCGCTTTGCCACAGTCAATTCCGATACGGATTGGTCCAAACTGAGCGTTGATCATCCCTGGTTGCTCAACACGGTAAGTGGATGTCCTATTAATCAGATAAGGCACAAATAACTAGGCCAAACGCAACAAAAACATGTGTAATGTTGCGTCTCTCCTCTCTCTGTCATTGAACTTGACCTAGCCGGCAAAAAAGAAGCCGGCTAAGGCCAACCTCGATTAGCCCACGTTGAGTGCGGCTGCTGCTGCCTGTATCATGACTAATCGCAGCGGGCTGTGCTTTGCATGATTCCCAAAATGCCTGATAAGCATGGTGCGATTATAGCTAAATGTGTGTGCAAAAAGTTCTCAAGGTGATTTGAGCTACAATCAAACTTAATAATATAAAAAACTATCCTTAAAAAAATGTATATAAAAAAGTTCACTTCAAAGTTAAAGGTTTCACGACGTATATTATTTATATACAAACTAAAGTCAAAACAAAAATATTAGTACTATATATGAACATATATAATAGCTTGGGTGCCAAGTGTAATTATACGCTTGAGGTGACATGTACTATGTATAATGCATACAATAATTATATGGATGACCCTTAAATTCCCATTCGACTGTAGAGTATTTGAGTTTCGGGAGGATAAGCTTTATTATGGCTTTCTGATTGATAATAAATAATTCATATAAATATTTGTGTGTTTCCAGGCCGGAAAGCTTCCCCTTCAAAAGTAATCAAAAGATTGGGCGCGAAACAAATTATTATTATTTGTGATAGCGCCAAAGTTTTCTTTTTTTTTTTATCATGAAAGATATGTATGTGTGTGTGTGTGTGTGCGTTGATTGAGAGGCTAGCGGGTGGCGTGATTATCCACTACAAACAAACACACAACAACAACAATAGTTCAAACAAAGTAAAGAATTAGCATAATGCATTTACAGTAGACGCTCAGGTGTTATTTAATCTATATAATCATGTATACTATGATTATGACTTAACTATCTATACAATCTGCTGCTTATCGCCGATTTGACTTTGTGAGATTTTTTTTTTTGTTGACATGCAATAATTCCACGTTGAAAAAACTAGTACGCAATCATCGCCTGAGGCGTTTGCCCTCTGATGATTTTTTTTTTTTTGCTCAATTTACACTCGTACGATCTTCTAATAAGCGTTTGTGTGTGTGCTTTCACGCTTTTTTGTTTGAATGTGTGTGTGTGTGCGTGCGCGTCGTCGCTTATATATGTATGTATATATTGTCATTGTCAATGACGCAGCCTCACAGCTTGACCCCTTGACGATTGCTCGAAAACTTGAAATCTTGAAAATCTCTATTAGCAGCGGCTGATCTTGCGCGCCCTCAAAAAACCAACGTAATAGGTTCAATGTATGCAGCTTATTAGCATGTTCTCACTGATAATTTTCTTTTGTTGTTGTTGTTGTTGCAGCCGCTTGTGGTGAAGCCCGATCAATTGATTAAGCGACGTGGTAAACTTGGTCTGATTGGCGTCAAGAAGAACTTTGAGCAGGTGAAACAATGGATTGGCGAACGTCTCAACAAGGATCAAAAGATTGGCAATGCGGTGGGCAAGCTGCGCAATTTTATCATTGAGCCATTTGTGCCACACACAGATGTAAGTTTGTGCAACATATTTATAGCCTAAATAATTAATATATTTCCCCTTTGATCGCAGGCCGAAGAAATGTACGTTTGCATCTATTCGCATCGTTCGGCGGATACGATTTTGTTTTATCATTTGGGCGGTGTGGATATTGGTGATGTGGATGCCAAGGCTGTCAAATTGGATGTGCCCGTGGACAGTCAATTGTCGCTGGCGGACGTTAAGACCGTGCTACTAAAGGCTATAACAGATGCGCCCAAAAAGGAGCGCATTGCCAAGTTTATCTATGCGCTATATGCGACATTTGCTGACTTGTATTTCACGTATCTGGAGATCAATCCACTAGTCGTTACGGCCGATAATCTGTTTATATTGGATCTGGCAGCCAAGCTGGACTCGACTGCCGATTTCATATGCCGTCCAAAATGGGGTGAAATTGATTATCCGCCGCCATTTGGTCGCGATGCCTATCCCGAGGAGGCCTACATTGCCGATTTGGATGCCAAGAGCGGTGCCTCGCTGAAGCTCACGATTTTGAATCGTAATGGACGCATTTGGACCATGGTCGCTGGCGGCGGTGCCAGTGTCATCTATTCCGATACCATATGCGATCTGGGTGGCGCTTCGGAGTTGGCCAATTATGGCGAATACAGCGGTGCTCCGTCCGAACAGCAGACATACGAATACGCTAAAACAATACTCAATCTAATGACGTCGTCGCCCAAGCATCCCGATGGCAAGGTGCTGATTACAGGCGGTGGCATCGCTAACTTTACAAATGTTGCAGCGACCTTCCAAGGTGAGAGAAAGATTCTTTGCCCTTGAGCCCTTATCTCTAATCACCTTTGTCATTATTATATATAGGCATCATTACGGCCCTGCGCGAATTCCAGCCCAAGCTCGTCGAACACAATGTGTCGATCTTTGTGCGCCGTGCCGGACCCAATTATCAGGAGGGATTACGTCGCATGCGTGACTTTGGTGGCACCTTGGGCATACCGTTGCATGTCTTTGGACCGGAGACGCACATGACTGCCATCTGTGGCATGGCCCTGGGCAAGCGACCAATACCACAAACGGCCAGTGTTGAATTCTCGACAGCCAATTTTCTGTTGCCCGGTGGACAGCAGGCACAGGCCGACTTAAAGGCCGACACTGCCTCGGGTAGGTGCAATAATCTTTTAAATATGGAATGTGTTACCCCCTCTCCCCCCAACCAACTTTTCCCCATATTTTGTATATGTTTATTTTAGTTTATCTTCATTTTTATATATACTTATTTGTTTTATCTGTATCTCTCTTTTTGTATGTATTTTGCATTGATCGCCCAACCGTCCAAACCAACAACAAATATCAACAAACCACAAAATCCATATATCAAAATTTTATGAAACCGTTTCTCGTTTGGCCAAAACTCGCACCTGTGAACTGAAACTTCTCCCATTGTATGCATTTCCTTGCACCAACCAACCAACCTCTCGTCGTCCTCGTATAATATCGTAATCTTGTATTGAATGTTGTCTATATGTATATATGTATGTATGTCAAACTTCTATACTCTCGCTCTTTCGACTATTATTGCTCGCTCTCGCTCTCATCATCATAACAACCGACATCGACTCATTTTGGGAAACAAAAAAAAAATGTCTTGAAAAAACCTAAATAAAATAAATAGAATTGCGCTCGACAACAGCACAACCGATTAAACTACCACCTATCTCGGCAGATGAGAGCGATGGCCTGGCCAGCAATAGGCAAACCAAGCTGCCAAGCGGCAAGAGCAATGGAGCTAATGTGAATGTGACCCGAAAGTTCTTCTCAAACACGACCAAAGCGATTGTGTGGGGCATGCAAACGCGGGCGGTGCAATCAATGCTTGACTTTGATTTCATTTGCAGGCAAGTTTATTTGGTTTCTTTTATTTTTATATATATTTTTAAATGAATATTTTTTGTCTTAACTTACAGACGCGATGAGCCATCGGTGGTGGCCATGGTGTATCCATTTACGGGCGATCACAAGCAAAAGTACTATTGGGGTCACAAGGAAATCCTCATTCCGGTCTACAAGAAGATGTCGGATGCCATTAACAAGCACAAGGAAGTCGATGTTATGGTCAACTTTGCCTCACTGCGTTCCGCCTATGATTCCACCTTGGAGGTGCTCGATTTCCCACAGATACGCACAGTGGCAATCATTGCCGAGGGCATACCCGAGAATATGACACGTAAACTGATCATCGAGGCGGACAAAAAGGGTGTGGCCATCATTGGACCCGCCACAGTGGGTGGCGTGAAGCCAGGTTGCTTTAAGATTGGCAACACCGGAGGCATGCTCGATAATATTTTACACTCCAAACTGTATCGTCCAGGCAGCGTAGCCTATACGTGTCCCGCTCTGGTGGCATGTCCAATGAGCTCAACAATATAATCTCAAAGGCAACGGATGGCGTGATTGAGGGCATTGCCATTGGCGGCGATAGATATCCGGGCTCAACATTCATGGATCACATACTGCGCTATCAGGCCGATCCGGAAACAAAGCTGATTGTGCTGCTGGGCGAGGTGGGCGGCACCGAGGAGTATGATGTGTGCACCGCTATCAAGGATGGACGCATAACAAAGCCATTGGTCGCCTGGTGTATTGGCACCTGCGCCAGCATGTTTACCTCAGAGGTGCAGTTCGGCCATGCCGGCTCCTGTGCCAACTCCGATCGTGAAACGGCCACGGCCAAGAACAAGGCGTTGCGCCAATCTGGTGCCTATGTGCCCGATTCGTTTGATACGCTCGGCGAGCTCATACATCATGTGTACAGTGAGCTTGTGAAGAATGGACGCATTGTGCCGCGCGAGGAAGTGCCACCACCAACGGTGCCCATGGACTACTCGTGGGCCCGTGAACTGGGTCTCATCCGCAAGCCAGCATCGTTTATGACCTCAATTTGTGATGAGCGTGGTCAGGAGTTAATCTATGCTGGCATGCCCATCAGTGAAGTGCTCAACAAAGATGTGGGCATAGGTGGTGTTATCTCATTGCTGTGGTTCCAGCGCTGTCTGCCCCCATATGTGTGCAAGTTCTTTGAAATGTGTCTTATGGTCACCGCTGATCATGGACCCGCTGTCTCTGGTGCACATAATACCATTGTCTGCGCACGTGCCGGCAAGGATTTGGTCTCTTCTGTTGTCAGCGGTCTGCTGACCATTGTAAGTGTTTGACTGTAAATGATTTGAAAGCGTTTTCACATTAGTTTCTTATCTCGACAGGGCGATCGCTTTGGTGGAGCTCTTGATGGCTCGGCTCGGCAATTCTCTGAGGCATACGATACCAATTTGCATCCCATGGAGTTTGTGAATAAGATGCGCAAGGAGGGCAAACTCATTTTGGGCATTGGACATCGTGTCAAGTCCATTAACAATCCCGATGTGCGTGTCAAGATCATCAAAGAGTTTGTCATGGAGAATTTCCCACAGTGTCCGCTGCTCAAGTATGCGCTCGAGGTGGAGAAGATCACCACCACCAAGAAACCAAATTTAATTTTGAATGTTGATGGTGTCATTGCCACCGCCTTTGTCGATATGCTGCGCAATAGTGGCTCATTCACCGGGTAAACTTTCACTTTAAAAAGTTTTTGGAAATATTTGATAACTAATTTTGTGTTTACAGTGAGGAAGCGCAAGAGTATATCAATGTGGGTGCCATCAATTCGCTGTTTGTGCTGGGCCGCAGCATAGGCTTCATTGGCCATTATATGGATCAGAAGCGACTCAAGCAGGGACTCTATCGTCATCCATGGGACGACATCTCCTATGTCATACCCGAGCAATATAACTAAAGAGCTTGCTTCTTATCCATTGATATTATATACAAATTGTTGGATGTTGTTGTAGTTAAGCACAGATGTTAACCAACTGCAAGTGGCGAGCATGGATCGGGGGGCGCATGTTCCACCATCACACAGTACACACACTCCATTAGCTGTGTAGTTGAGTTTCAGTTTCTTCTCTTTAAATACTATACTATACTACGCGTAGCTCTCTCTCATTTGTTTCTTCCAGTCTTTTTAATCCTATCCCCCTATTCTTTTCTCTATCTATCTCTTAGTTAAATACATATAATATTTCATAACTAAGCCTGCATTTACATTCGTACTACTTACCAACAAATGACGTTATTAAGCTTATAAACGTAAATTGTTGACGCTCCTCTGGGCTATAGCCGGGTTTTTGGAAACTAAAAAAAAAAAAATTACAAACAATAAAAAAAACACACAGAACTTAGTGAAATCTTGAGCTCCAAACAGGGACATTTGTCATTATTATTTGATATTTTTTATACTCTTATTTAAGTTTGGATGCAAATTATTTGTTTAGTCAACACACAAAAAAAAAATAAACTGTTGCAAAATGCATTATTTTTGTTTTATATTCTGTTCTTTGAACCATGCTCGCTGAATATACTATGAGAAGTGGCACTAATTAGAACTGCACCAAGTTCCTGCACACAAATGCACATTTATTTATACATATATATATAAATATATATATAAATATATATTTACAAAGCACAAGGCCTGGTGAACATTTGAAAATGTTTCGGTCGAATCGAAACTGTGATTCCCTTTACAAAGGTTTTTAGCATTTCATATACAATTTTAAATTACCAAGGTGATGCGTTATTATAATATTATTGTTCACTCGGGCGCACTCTTATTAAATAGCACAAAATTTCACGAAAAACCAAAAATCATTTGCATTTTCTTTAATTTAATCCGGAAACAACAAATTTGGATACCCGACAAACACAATTTGCGCTATGGCCGACTAATGGCCAAGCTAAACTAAGCGTAAAAATCTCATTTTAAAAATAGGTGTAACTTATTAAGCAGCCTCGTTAAATACATGTAGCCTAAAACCAGAGGATAATGTGACTGCCACCTGAACAAACTAGGAATCATGTGGATTTTATCTCATGCGCCGCATTTTACGATCCAATTTGCGTTGCTTCTTTTCATCGACTTCAGGCTCCTCTGTGGCATTTTTCGATGACAGCCAGGGTTGAATAACAGTGCCCCAAAGCATCCATGCGGCCCGAACTGGTGCCAGCAGCAATACCAGCCAAAAGTAGCTGGATATCAGGGACAATATGAGCGTGCCGGATGTGAGTATAATTAGATCCTTGACATGCCTGTGAAAAGTGCAAAATGTAAAGAATTACAATATTAAAGCCAGGAAAATTAATGTGTTCACTTACTCCGCAATGCCGCCTTCCATATCTAAATCATTTCCAGAGTCCAGTAGGGCGCCGCTGTCCGAATACTTTGGACGGGACATAAATACCATAAATTGGTAAGCGGCACCTAGGATAAGTAGCGATACGGCTACCATGAACTAGAAGAGTTAAGCCATTAGTCCTTAACACTGAGCTTAACAATCGCACTCAACTTACCACTGTGAGCTTTGTGATCTCAAAGACTAGAAAACTCAGCAAAACAGCGGGCGCTGCACAGCCAATGGCCATGTTACGATAGAAGGCTAATGTTGCCTTGTTTCCCTCCACGATTTGTTTAGCGCCCTTTGTGGCCTGCTTGCCTTTTTGTGGTGGCTGCGAATAAGAACGGACTTTCATTCATCATATTAAACGAATGGTTTTAATTTACTTACTGCCATTTTTCTGCAATATTTATTATCAAAATCTGCCGTTTAGTAAAAAGACGTGGCAAGAGTACTTATCATGCTGCACAATCGTTATCGATAATATGCAATCGTCCATTTAAAATGTAAATGTAAACAAGAGAGTGACCAGCCTAACATTTTACTATTTAACATAGTGGCAAGGCCAAGACGCATATCATTGCCACTTGCACCTTGGACTTCATTTCAGTTGGACTTTTATTCAAAGATAAACAAAACATGGACAAGTGGGTGCAGTTAAATAACCAGGCAGCCGGCCGAGACAAAATAGCGAGACTCATACAATATGCATCCCGTGCCATGTGGGATTCCATGGAGTCCGCCAATTGCCATCCGGCATTGGTCGACAATTTCAAGACAGTCGAGTACATTTTAAGCACATTCCGAAAATGTAAGTAGTTTTCATTATTTGTCTTAGATAGTTTATCAAAGATTACTTTTATGATATTTACTCAAACAGTGCTGCGCTTTGGCAAGGGTTTGGACGTATTTTATGCCAGCCTGCGGACTATACACTATCCAGATCTGACAATACGTGTTACGTTGACAATGAGCAAAGTGTCGCAAGCTTTATTTTTGCTCGCTGACCACTTGTTGTGGTTAGCACGAACTGGACTTACGGTGGTAGATGCAAAGAAATGGTCAAAAATCGCCAACAAGTATTGGCTATTTTCAATTATAATGAATTTGTGTCGAGATCTATATGAGATAATGCGCGTCTTAGATCTACACAAGGCCAGCTGCAGTAGCGGAATAACGCGCTGCAAGATTCCAACACGGATAAGTTCGCCCGATGATTTCAAGCGACTTGCTCTAAACTCTTACGGACTTTTGTTGGGCCACAAAGCCATTGTTATTGATACTGTAAAAAATTTGTGCGACGTCTTTATACCTCTAACGGCTATGGGATACACAAAGCTTACACCGAGGACCATTGGCTTGCTGGGAGCCATTTCGTCTGTAGCTGGTTTGTGGGCATTGCTGGAGCCAACAGCAAAACTCACGCCCGCATAATGCATGATGATATGGCTCTGTATTTACATACATGTGAATGAATGTGTACTTGTTTGATATTCTGTATATATTTAAACTGTTTAATTTGTATGAGTATTAAGTTTTTAATGAACGATTTTATGAAAATGTAATTTTAAGCCACCAAAAGTTTAATAAAAATGTAAAGTAATGTCAAAACAAAAGGGGTATTTATAAGCCGGCGACTAAAATACTTGTGAATTTGTAGTTTTACGTTACACAACACTTGCAATTTATCGTCTTCTCTATTTGAAACAGCTGTTTTTGGCTTCATTTTTGACCAACATTTTGTTAACAATTTGCTTGTTTATCGCTGTTGTGGCGCCTTATCTAGGAAATAGAAATCGATGCGTCATTGCTGCGTGTGAAGGCGAGTGGGCTGACAAGGCGTTGAACACGGCGCGTGTCCAAAAATTGTGCCGGAATGCATTACTCCTACTCCTCGCTGTCCACCGGCGGTGGCGTTGACCAGCACAATCGCTGCCTCGGCAATCGTGCCTGGTGTGTCAAGGTCTGTATGAACTTGATCTTGAAATAAATACTATTATTGAGTTTATATTGATCATCTGTTTTACAGGATATATGCGGCATTGTGTGCGTTATTATGACCTGGCTGCTCATACTGTTTGCGGAGTTTGTGGTGTGCGGCTTAATACTGTTGCCCAGCTATAACCAGCGTACTGTTTTTAGTACTGTAAACATGATAATATTTCAGGCACTTGCATTCTTAGCATTTGTCTCACACCTACGCACCATGCTATCCGATCCGGTAAGGCAATCAGTTAACTGCTTTTGTACAAAACTAAAATATTTTTTACCATTGCAGGGTGCCGTGCCGCGTGGTAATGCTACGAAGGAGATGATCGAACAAATGGGATATCGTGAGGGTCAAATGTTCTACAAATGCCCAAAATGTTGCAGCATTAAGCCAGAACGGGCTCACCACTGCTCCGTGTGTCAGCGTTGCATACGAAAAATGGATCATCATTGTCCCTGGGTAAACAACTGTGTGGGTGAAAACAATCAAAAGTATTTTGTGCTCTTCACGGTAGGTCACAGCATACAAACACTTTTCTTCTTACTCAATGTACATTCTTGTTGTTTGTAGTTTTATATTGCATCCATTTCGGTGCACACGCTCTTTTTGGTGATGACGCAGTTTGCAGAGTGCGTGAAAAATGATTGGCGCGCTTGCTCAACGTACTCACCGCCGGCAACCATATTTCTGTTGCTCTTTCTAACATTTGAGGGTCTGATGTTTGGCATATTCACCATAATAATGCTGGCAACACAGCTGAATGCAATACTGAACGATCAAACGGTGCGTAAAGCTGGCTAATTATTGCAATTAGCATATAAAATTAAACATTTTTTTGTTGCAGGGCATTGAGCAACTGAAGAAGGAAGAGGCGCGTTGGGCTAAGAAGTCGCGTCTTAAGAGCATACAATCGGTTTTTGGACGTTTCTCATTGGCCTGGTTCTCGCCGTTTACGGAGCCCTCATGCCGTACAAAATTTAGCCCACATTTCTATTCGGTCTGAGATCGTACAAAAGGATGTTACTTATGTAGCTTAAACGAACAAACGAACCACTTGTTGAATATTGCTGTGCAATTTTTTTATAGTGCTGTCAACAAAATCAATCAGGAATCGTATGTGAATGTGTTTGTGTGTGTATATGTATTTACTTAAGCCTTACAAAAATTAGACATTCGTTGCTTGCAACATGCAATATTTATACTTAATAATTAATAACTGTATTTACCAGCGAGAGAGATTTTTACATTACATACAACAATATGAAGAGAGCATTCTATTTATTTGATAGAGAAATAAACATTTATAAACAAAAACAAAAACAAAACATGCGCAAACTTGCTCAGGTATCCATAGATGCACGCCGCTCATTTCCAAGGGTCTCTGACACTTACAAAAATACATATGTATATGTACATCGGAGAGCACGCACTCAATAGAAACAGTTGATCGGGCCGAGAGTTCTCCCGACATACCGATGCTGTCGGCATGGACTCTTTGCTGATGTTGTCGGCGTTCGTGTGGTTTTAGTCTGAGTTAAACGATCGGAGATCCAGGAGGTGTCTGCTGGACGTGGTGCGCGCGCCCTCAAACATAAACGTACGGTATATATTATTTATATATATAGAAACAGTTTTGTTCAACCAAATGTGTCAATTATGTGAGTGTGTGTGTGTCGGTTGGAAATAGTAGCATATCCCAGCTGCATTTGAGAATCATTTTGAAAAGTGCAAAATAAATATAAATATTTTACATATATTTATATAATTGGAAAATATATATAAATAAATATTAAGCCAACCTTTTGTGTTCACAAATTCGAATATTTGTTCAGCCAAAAAGAAAAGTGAAAATATCTTTGACAACGTTCTTGCCGTCTTCCATGCTTGTGTGTACGCCGTTCTAAATATATAACAAAAAAACGGTTCTTCTCGCATATGCCGCATTAATAATATTCCAACAAAATTGCACAAATCCTAAAACGAAATATACCGAAAAGTCCTTAATTCCCAGACGACGCGAGTGTCTAAAGTGTGTGAGTGTGTGTGTGTGTGTGGGTCTAGGTCTGCTGCCCATGTTAAAAGGTGTCCCCTGTTTTTTTGTTTAGCTAATTATAAAGCTAGTCTGACTAGCTAAAGCTAAAACATGGAAGGAACACCGGGAACAGCATCAGCAGCAGCCGCCGCCGCCGTAGTAGGTACGTAAACCCAGACAAATATGTTTTGGCTTTTTCTTTATTGCTGCACAGACAATAGATTCCAAGTGTTCGTGTGTGTGTATATATTTTTATGACCGCTGTCTAGCGGCCTCTGTGTGGTTACGTAATGTGGAACCAAACTGAACAGAATCGAACAAACTGAGCAAATCTTTTCAAAATTATGCGCTACATTAAAAACATATTCATATAGAAAGGTGCATTATTATAACTATTAGTTAATTTGTTTTTGTTTCGTTGAGCACATAATTATGTGTACGTGCAAAAATTTGTATATAGTTTTTTTTGGGTATGAATAATATTTGAACTATTTTTAGTGCAGATCTTTGTAGACAGTCGGCAGATAGCTTGGCTGTTGCCGGTCACAAATTTTTGCGCATTCAAATTTGCTAAATAAAATATATAACAGAATTTGCTGTGAAGTTGTTTTTACCCTTAAACGATTTAGAAAAATCAATTAGAAATATTTAAGATGTGAGCTCCTCATGCTCCATGCATTGGTATATACATACATACAAACTTGTTATCAAGTTTCTCTGATGGATTAAGAAACCTTAAGCTTTAACGGAATAGTGTCCAACGCGTGTTGCAGAAAATAGAAATTGTTATTGGGAAGGAAGGCGTTTTAGTCGAAAATTCCCGACTAGGACATACTCTTAACCCGTTACGTAACGATTGTAGCTAATTATCGTGAACACAAAAATATATTATTTTTAAAGTGCAACGCGTTTTGTGGGCGTTTAAAAACGCTCCAAGTAGCCTGTTTCACAAATGAATGCTGGCTGGTATATATACTGGTGTGAAGCCATGGGCATGGCTCAAGGAATGGCGCGTTTTAAACGCGTTTAATACTTTTGCACAAAGTTGAAAACGTTTGGCTTCGTATAATTCGCAACTTCGTTTAAGCCCTTATAAATGCAACTCAAAATAAAATTTTTAAAATTTTTTTTTTTGTTATTTATTTATTTTTTTTTTAATTGAGATATCTACGCTGAAACTTCGATATGCTTATTATAATTCGCAAACTTGTTAAAGCCCTTAACAAGGTGTCTTCAGCCTTTATATATTTTTTTTTATTTATTATTTTTTTAATTTTTTTTTATATTTTTTTTTTTTTTTTTTATTGAGTTATCTACACTGAGACTTCGATATACTTCTTATAATTCGCAACTTGTTAAAGCCCTCAACAGGGTGTCTTCAGTCTATAAAATCTATTCATGAAAGTCAACTTAAAATTTTTTCCACTCATAACTTGAGTCAACTAATGAGTTATCTACATTGAGACAGCCAGCTTTGGAGCTTACATCGTTTGACACTCAACTCAGCCTTGGGATCTACTCACAATACGGACGGACGGACATGGCTGTAAATGCTGATCAAGAATATACTACATATATAGTTTATGGGGTTAAATATTCTTCCTTATATCAGTTACATACCTATGTGCAAAACCATTATACCCTCCCACCCCCATGTTCATGGGTTAAGGGTATAAAACGGCCAACGCGTTTAAAGAGTTTGTTTTTACTCCCAAAGCATAACTAATCAAACTTTCGTGTACATTCTTTTTTTTAGAACCTCCTGGCGAGAAAAAATTATTGTCACGCGTTACATTTAGTGATAACTCCAGCTCCTTAATACGCTGCATACCCAACGAACGTGCAACATTCTTTGTGAAAATTGATTGCGATGAGGACGACGAATCGGAACTGCTGCCCTTCAAATTCGAATGGTAAGTCATTAAGACTGCACAACTTATAATTTATTAGTACATGAGTGTTTGTATATGTTTAATGTGTGTAAATGATTCATCGGTTTTTGAGTACATATGCATAATGCCAAATATTGTGCGCATTTACATCTTGCAATTTTATGATTTCTCCTTCACGCTTGCTCAACAAAAATCTGAGATACCAGATGTCTGGGTCTTACGGCGTCTGCGCCCAGAGCGGACAGCCTTCGTTCTCTTCTCTGGGTCGTTTTGGCATTCTCTGACCAAGTCGGCTGATGGGCAGCCGATTCGGCAGTTCTACTTTGACGATCGGCGCATTAACATATCCGTTGCCCCAGCAGCATTTCTTTTTTCCGTTTTTCTTTTTTGTGTATGCGAGACGCAACCTATCTGCGCATAAGAAGTATGTGTTCGTGTGTGACGCTGCGTATACTTAATAAGTTTTTGTATTGTGCAAAGAAATCAATCAATTTTATGAGTTTTTTTTCCCAGAAGCCAGTTTATTTTTGAAAAAAACTAGTGCAGGCATAACAAAAAAAAAAGGAAACTCTATTGTGCGTGTGTGTGGCAGCCTCAAAATTGTGGCGATCTTCTAAATTTAGATGCATTAACAAATCCGCTTTGTGACTCGTGAAAATATCTTGAGAATGTTGTGAAGTAAATGCTGCTGGGCGTTTGATGATGATGTTTCAGTTTAGTTGCCCTTAAAGTGTTGAAATTTTTGTTTCTCAATTAAGAATGGAAAAGACGAAAATTACATAATCAGCGAGCAGCAGCATTAGACACATGAATTTTGCCACAAAACAACGAAATCAACCGAAACAAACAAAAAAAAGGCACAAGAAACAAGCAAATGAAATGGCTAATGAAACATTTAGGATTTACGTTGTCGACTAACTTAAATAGATATACATTGAAGAATCTGAAACAACAACTTAGTTATTAGCAATACGAAAATGAAATGCGTGGCATCCGTGAGATACGCGTCCCAAAATAAGTTGCCAAAAAAAAAAAACAAGAAAGAAAATTTTAGTTCTGTCTTTTGGCTTGTTTTTCGGGCACTAAGGTGTGCATGTGTGTGTAAACTACAAATGCAAAATAGAAAATACAATTAATATACTTAGTCGCGTCGGCTCGTACAAAGCCAAAATGTGCATTTATTTATAAACATTCTTGTTTCGGTTTGAAATATTTTCGTCATTTTTCATTTTAGATTGCTTTTGCTTATTTTGTTGTTTTCTCTCCTCTCTGATTCTTTGATTTGTTGTTGTTTCGGCTTTGTTTGCTAATAATCATAATAATGCCAAAATAAATTAATGACTTTTGTGGTAGCACGTGCCAAACTATAAATATATATTTTTAGCCTGAACAGCTGAAAATGTAAAATTAAATTTGTTATGGTTTTATTATGAAAACTTTCAGTTCAATTTTAAATTAAAACATCAAGGTAGAAAAGAGAAAAGCCTTCACCTTTATAGACAATATTCCTTAACAATTATTAGAAAAACTTAATTAGGGTAAATTATAGTCGCATTTAACCCAGATTTTGTTCTTATTTATTTCTTTATTGTTCTACTTTTTACACAATTACACAGCGTATGTGTATTTGTAGGTGTGTTTTGTGTGTGTGTGCGTATGTAAATAGATTATAAATATTTAGTGAATAAACATTAGAACTTATCGAACATCATCATCATGGGCAACGGATGTTCGAAATGCTGTCGTTGCTGTTGCAACGAACACAAACAATTTCACGGCACGCTGTCCACAGCATCCGCCTCGTCAGTGTATAAGAAAAGGTAAAGCCAAAGAGAGATTAACAATATGTCTAATAAATAAAGTTAAGCCTTCCCTTGGATATAACATAACCATTGAACGTTTCACAGGAGCCGTGGCGATATACCAATCGAGAACTCCGATCGCTTTCGCATAACACAGACCAGCAATGCCGTCCAGTTGGCCGTGGAGCATGTGCAGCGCGAGGATGCTGGACACTATACCCTATTTGCCCGCACGAAAAGTAACGAAGTCGTACGCAAGCATGTCGAGCTCATTGTTGAGGACAGATCAACGGGCGAGGATCCACCAGTTTTCCTGCGTCGCCTTGTCGATCTGTCCGTCAAAGTGGGAACAAGAACGCGTCTCCTTACCGAAATACGCAGCTCAACAAATCTAAAGGTAATATTTTTTGTATTTATCTTTTCACTTTTTAATAACGTTTTCTTTTTTCTCTTAGCTTACGTGGTATCGAAATGATCGTAGGATATGCGAAAACGATCGCATCAAAGAGACAAACGAGGGAACATTTCACTATCTGGAAGTGAGTCCCGTCATACTCGAGGATGGCGGCCAATGGATGTTAATGGCCGAGAATATGGGTGGGCGTAATTCGTGTTTGGCCACACTAAATGTGCTAGTGCCCAAGGCTTACAAGACACCCGAATTTGTGGAGGAGTTGCGAGCGGTGCTCACCGAACAGGGCACCGTATCGCTGGAGTGCAAGGTGGTTGGTGTGCCGACACCACAATTGCGTTGGTTTAAGGACTCGAAGGAAATCAAGGCAGGAGATATGTTTGCATTGACCGCCAATGCCGATGATCCCACATCGTTGGGCACCTATACGTGCGAGGCAAAGAATTGCATGGGCGTGACCTATTCAAGTTCGAAGGTGCATGTTGTAGGTCGGGGCAGTCGCGAGGGATCCCTCAAACCAGCTGACAAGTGAGTAACGAAAATGTTCTCTGACTCTTATGCTCTCTTTATTTTTGATACGCTTTCTCTCTCTTTTTCTCTCTCTCAGTGTGAGCAAGAATTTACCGCCACCGATCTTCACGAATGAGCTACGAGACCAGAACGTACGTATCAGCGATACCATCATACTCGGCTGTCAAGGTGAGTCTATTTGGCAACTTGCCCACAAACACACAACTATAAAGGAAACATCAAGCAAAAAAGAGATGATTTTTTGTTTATTTTGTTTTGAGGCAACCGCACACACATCATTTATATCTATTATATTTATATACATATATATACAGATATATATGTTAAGCAAGATTCAGGCCGACCGGCTAGCGGCGTCTGTTTTATTTATTTTATTTTTGTTGTTGTTTTGTGTGTGCTTGTGCTCTAGAAACTTGAACTTAATGAATTTTGTTGATGGTTGTTGTTGGAATGCTTGGACTTGGTTGTTGAGGTGGGTCAACAACTTGCGTCAAACCAAATGAATCGAGCAAAACAAAGAGCCAAATAATTGACAAATCTGAGAGAGAGGAAGAGAACAAGCAATTCTTGCTATTTTCTCCCACACTAACAATCTCTCTCGCAATATTTATTTCTCTCGCAATGCACAGCATGACGTATACGTAATTTATTTGTGCCTCTGGTATTAGCAATTTCTTATTATTCGTTTGCCTTCAATTGCAGTTGCTGTGCCGCCTTGGCCTAAAAGCATTACATGGTACAACAAAGATGGACGTGTGGAATCTAGCGAGCGTTATAAGCTTATTGAGGATGGATTAGGTGTTTACATGATTGAGATAAAGCCTTCGGAATCGTGTGATGCTGGCGATTGGAAATGCGTCGTTACCAGCTTTGATGGCTGTACGGGCATATCAGCTTGCGTGGTCAACATGGACAGTGAGTCTGACAATAAAATCTTTAAGACTATAATCGAACTAAATACATATTTGTTGCAGTTCCCAAAAACTACCGCAAGCCCCGTTTCATGGAGAGTCTTCGCGCAGTGCTCACCGAGGAGGGTTTGGTCTCCTTCGAGTGCAAGGTGGTGGGTTTTCCAACGCCAGTGCTCAAGTGGTTTAAGGATGGACACGAACTGAAGCCGGGCGATGTTTATCAGTTGACGGGTACAAATTCCTTGGGCACATATTGCTGTATTGCAAGCAACTGTATGGGAGAGACGAGCAGCACTGCTGTCCTTACCGTCGAGGACATACAAAATCAGCTAACGGATGAGGAACGTATGGTGTTTACACATCAAAATCAGGCTCCCCAATTTTTAACTGGACTCAAAAGCACGGATGCAAAGATCAACGAACCTTTTCAATTCAAAGTTGTTGTCAAGGCGACACCGGATCCTATTTTAACATGGTTCAGGGATGAGCTACCCATTGATCCGAATGACCGTTATAATCACTATCGTGGAGAGAATGAAGAGTGGCTGTTGGACATCAAATCTGCTGAGTTTATTGATCAGGCAGAGTGGAAATGTCTGGCTGTCAATGATTTTGGCACCAGCATCACGTCATGCTTCCTTAAACTACAGATCCCACGGCACTACAAGAAGCCTCGATTTCTGGAGTGTCTGCGCGCCGTTCTCACCGAGGAGGGTGCCGTCAATTTAGAGTGCAAAGTGATTGGTGTGCCCCAGCCAGTGTTGAAGTGGTATAAGGATGGCGTTGAGCTCAAGCCAGGCGATATACATCGCATTATCTCCGGACAGGATGGTACATGCTGCCTGGGCACATACACATGTGAGGCCAGAAACTGCATGGGCGTTGTAGCCAGCTCAGCCTCTTTGCTGGGCTTTGAAGATGCCCAACGTAATCAAAAGCCCGAACCTCCACGGGAGAATGAGCTGCAGCGAGACTATTCATTGTCCACCATACAAGAGGAGCGCACATCTCAACTCTATGAGACGCCAGTAGGTGATATAACCATAGATGACAAAGGCGATGTCTCGTTCTCATTTGATGGCAAGGAAGTATCCGTTTCACTTTATGAGACACCCGACTTAACTGAAGAAGAAGCTTTAAAGATTGTCGAAATGTATGCGGATCAAATATCGGAGCATGTGACGGAGCATAATATTGTGGAGCTGCCGCCGCTACGTTTCGTCAAAGAAACTTCACAGTCTGGCAAGCTGCTAATGGAAGCCGTGGTCATTGACATCTCTCCAGAGTATTTTACACACGATGAGGATTTGCGCACCGAGGCGGACTTAGATGATATATCCATTACTGAGATCACAGTGCATGGTTCTTCAGGCAGAGAGGGTGTATTCGATAGGGAAACTGAAAAATACGCCCAGCAATCTTTTGAAAAAATGGAAGAAGAATTGTCTCTGTCAGCACCAATACGCAAGCGAAAGAAGTCAAAGCCCACTGAGACAGATGAATTCTTTAGCTTATCAAAAGCATCCGGTTCTGCTGAGGAGGAGGAGACATCAGATTTGCAAACCTTTGCCAGTGCACAGATGTCCACCTCACAAAAGGCTGCCACAACAGCAATAAGCCCAGCAGAAGGTGAAGCTGCTGCACCGCCAAAGCGTAAAAAGTCAAAGAAACCAACGGACAGTGATTCATCTAAGACCACAGAGGATGATGCCAAGCTTCAGGATATTTCTGGCGCAGTGGGCGATGGCTTATTGGTGACACCAGCTTCGCATATTAAAGCCGTCACCGATGAGGTCGAGATAAACAAGAATCTGATAGCATTGGTGCCATTGGCCAAGCTGCTGCGAGTCGTCGAGAATCATTTAACTGTGGTGGAGTCAGAGGTGATGGATCAGTCCACAATGATGATGACACCAGCTGCTGCAGATCAAAGCATTGCCATCATACGAAACATTATCGACCCAATTAAACAGATCGAATCCAAACTGCGTGTCTATTCGGGTGAAACACAAATCGACGCCCTCATACAATCCATGGAGGAAGATATACGCAAATTGCATATGGGTCTGCAGGTAATCGAGAAATGTGTCGAAATTGATGAGATGGGCGCAACGCTAATCCAAAGAACGAGTGTGTGCATCATAGACAGCGTTGCTGACCATATGAAACGAGCGCTGGAAGAACTTAAGATTGTCAGTGAAAGATTTGAATCGGACAGCCTGCGAGCACAGATAGTATTGACTGCCGATGATATACATCAAGGTCTGGAAATTACACAGGGCACAATAAGGTCTCAGGCACTTTTGCAGGAGGCACAGGAGCTGGAGGCAGCTAAGCATTTTACGGAAACGGTCGAAAAGATGCAGGATGTGCAGGAGAGCATCTCCTTTGCATCCATATCCGAAGCTAATTTGCCAAGTGAGGCGAGTGCTTTGAAACAAATTTGTCAGCCTGTTGCAAAGATTCAGGAAGCTCTGGAACGAGTTGAATTGGAGCTATCGCTTGAAGAGAGTGAGGAGCAAATATACAGGAAAGTCCACAAAAAAGTTCTCGACAGCATTGTGGAGCCCATCAAGCAGCTGGAAAGTACACTGCAATCCATTGAAGACAAAACTGAATCTCTGGCAGGCTCCGAGTCAATGGAACAAAAGATTAACATGGCCATTTTGGATATTGTAACGCCGCCGCTCTTTGAGCTTAAAAAAGGATTGGAGCTTATTTTAAATGAGAAATCCGATAGCGTTGAAGCCGGCATGTTTACGGTGAGCACAGTGGAATCAATGGTGCCACCACTGCAAGAAATCCAAAATGGTCTCGCACAGTTGGGTCAGGATCTGGAGTCAGGCGGTCAGCGAGCCAGCGAGGAAGCCTCATTAGATTTGGCTGATACTCAGAAACTATTGCAGTCCATTGCCCAAGCCGTTTTGCACTTTGAGACAAATATTGAGCGAATTTCAGAACGTCTCAGTGAAAATGTCAAAGTACGCTTACACAATCTAAAGGATGAACTGTCTGCGCTGATTGGTACCATTTTGGATCGAGATATAACGCGACATCATGTGGCGTTGTTAGACAAGCTGAAGCGTCCCATTGATGAGCTTAACTATTGCTTACGCCAGACGGAAGTAAAGTCTACATCGGGTTCCTTGGCAGATCTCATCGAACCCCTTAGCCTGCTGCAGGAGAATACCCAGAAGGGACATGGATTGCTGTTGGCCGCGAGGGAACGAGAGCCTGACCAGCAAGCGTTGCAATCCCTTGACAACATTCGCACCATAATTCGCAATGTGATTATCGATATTGAAGAGCATGAGTTCAAGATGTTACAGCAGGAAATTCAACAGGATGAACAGCAGGCAACACAGCAGGATAAATCATTTAGTGCATTGCGCAAAGTTCTGGAAACAAAAGTTTCTCTCGAGGAGGCAGTTGAAAATATAGAAACTTTGCAGTTGGCTCTCAACCGAATCAATGAGAACCCTAAAACCGCGACTAAGATAAAACACTGTGCATATGAAGCTCAAGTTGCACTTTTGCACATTTTACAAATTGCCAAGGGACTGGCCACGTTCAGTGAAACGGAGTCCACTCTTAACCCCAATGAGGCCAATACTAGTCGCATTTTATTTGAGATGGGCAAAAGTTTTGCTGATTTGGCAAAGACTCTGGATAAATCTGCAGCTGATTCTAATGAATTCACTGAAGTGTTTAATAATTTCAACGATATTGTCAGTCAGCAAAGAGAATCTCTCGATGATCACCTAAGCTGGAATGCTCTTGCCATAGCGAGTCCGTTGTCGAGTTTTGTACACGCTTTGCAAAATCTGCATCCATTGAAGGTATCCGTAGAGGATCTGTCTACGTTAGATGATGTTTCGGTGCTAAAGTCCTTGGCTGAATCCCTGCCAACCGAGCAAGAGGAAGTGTACCCTGAAGAGGAGCAGAAGCAAGATCAGACTACAAAAAGTGTCGAATCGGAAAGCATTAAGAAGCCAGTTGAGGTCTTGCTGCACGATCTCAATCAAGGCATCGCATCAGTTCTATCACACTGTGAAGATTTGGACGTGGCTTCGTTGCGTGTAGAAACGGTTGAACAACTTCAAGCGGCCATTGTCAAAATGCAAGAGCTGCAGAGCAATATTGCAGTTGTGCACGAAACACAGGTTGATGAGGCAGCCAAATCCATGTCAGAGGGCACAGATCCTGGAACCTTTGCCGCAGCGATGTGCAGTCTCGAACGTTGCGTGCTTGAAGTGGAGGAATGTATTGCGCACAGTGGTGCTGAACTTCTGGAGGATCTAGAACTTTCAAAGCTAAAAACATTGGCTACGCCACTGCGGGACTTGAGGCAACACTGTGAGCAGATTGACATGCAGGCGTTGGAGCAGGCACAGGATATGTCCATGCACGAAATATCTGATCTTAAGACCAGTGGTCAGCAGCAGCTTACAGTTGAAGACTCAGTTCAGGAACAAGCTGTCATTGCTGATGAGCCAAAACTGGAGACATTTGATGTCCAACAAGGTGTTGTAAGTGGCATTATGCAACTAGAAGCATGTCTGGAAGTCACAAAACAGGATGGTAGCGAAGAGTTGCGGCAAGTGAGCGAAATAATGCAGCAGCTTAATTCAGACTTGAAGAGGATTCAAACAACACTCATTTCAAATAGTGATCAACAGGAAACTGTACTGGCACAGGCGAAGATTGCAAGAACTATGTTTACATTGAAGGAATGTTTGGTGCATACTTATGAATCGGGATTGGTTGATTCCTTGGAGAATGTTGAGAGCGCTTTCGAAGATATTTTAGTCTCGTTGCCGGTGCTGGAAATGCAATTAGCTCAGGAAATGTATGCCAAAATTGAAGATACTTTTAGAACTTTTATGGATTACAGTCAGCAACAACAGATTCTGGGTAATCTGCAACCATCCTTTGAGAACCTTTTACAATCTATTAAAACCTTAGCTGATCTACCAAATGTTGACATTGATAAGTCATCGACCGTTATGGTAAGTTTGCAAACAAATCTTATGGCTTCATTTAGAGCTCTTAATGAGGTTAGCGAAGTAGTGGACAATGACCTGCTAGGCGGTTTACTAAGAACCCAAAGCAGTCTGGTTTCCGTCTTCGATTTTATTGAGAATAATGAGAACGTTATACGCATAATTGAACTTCTGCAAGAAATCGATGCAATATCGGTGGAGTTAAAGAAATTATCTGCAGTACCACTTGAAACTAAGACGCCCATCGACATAAGCATGATTATTGAAAATGTTTCATCCGGCAAAGCATTCTTAACAGATATTGAAATGGGACTTCAAACCGACAATCCATTAAGCGTTAAACTTCTCGATGAAAACACAGACGATATCAGTTTTCTTGAGACAACTCTTATCCAAATCGAGAATGATATTTTATCGCAGCCGCAACTGACACAGATTACTTCGGAACAGATGGCACTCATTGTATCTGTTCAGCTTCAAATTAACAGTCTCCAGGACAAACTAGCTCAGCTAGCAGCACGACAGGAGGTGGAGAATAAAAATGTAGAGCAGCTACAACAAGAAACAAAAGACAAGCCTGAGGCACCTCAAGAGAAATCGGAAACAAAGGTAAAAAGAAAACTAGATGATGATATTAAACAAACAGCAACGAAAAAAGCCAAAGATGAAACCGACGCACAGCATATTGAACCTCCAGTTTCTTTTACGAAAATAGAATCCGATACCACTACAGAACAATCTGCCCAGTTGCGAGAGATTTTAGATATTAAATTTGTGAACCTCTGCAGTACTCTAGAATCTCAAGGTGATCAAACTGAATTATTGGCCAAGAGTAAAGAAACTATGGAATACTTAGAAGACTCTGAAAAACTAGTTAAGTGTATATTACAGCTTCGAGAACACATTGTTCACACATACGATGGCAAATCATCGGATGACAAGGAAGTTAAAGCATTTGTTGAATCACTTCTTGAGATCTCTCCAGCTGCAGCAGAAACAATAACAAATAGTTACATCAAGCAAATTAAGATGAACATTGATTTGTCCAAAGCCTCTATTCAACTTGTTGGTGAGTCTGCATTTGGAACCAAATCATCTTTATTAGTACCAAAATTAGTAAACCTTGAAAATATATGTGAAGGCCTTAAATCTGAATTGCATATCGAAAAATCATCCGAAAAAATGATTCACCTACAAAAAAACATTATGGATATCTTTGTTTTGCTTGATGACCTTTTGGATGACAAGACAGATAAATTGAATCTTTCAATCGAGGAATTGAAAGCCGTTCTTCTCGCAGATTTTGATTTTATTGAAAATACACAAGGACAAATTTTAGTTGCAACTGTGGAAGAAAAAATATATACCACTACCACAAAAATGTTGAATGTTTGTGAACAATTCAAACAGCATGAAAGGGCATTGCTTGAAAGTAAAACCGCTAAAAAGCAAATAGCATTGGATAAAGAATCAATAGAAACTGAAAAGGAAACCATGCAGGTTAAAGAAAAGGAAGAAGTATCTGAAGTGGTTGCTGAGAAAGTATGTGCAGAAATAGAAAATAAAAAGGAGAAACATGATGTCAAAGAACCTGATGCTGATGATTTGACTGCAAAGGTCCTTGAGCAACAGCCCATTGTAGATGTAAAGACCCAAGCTGAACAGGATGCTAAAGAGATGGCCCAAAAGGCAGAAGTTTCCGAACTGGTTGCTGAAAAAATATCTGAAGAAAAGGTTCAGGAGAGTAAGAAACCTGATATCAAGGAATCTGAAGTTGAATCTCAAAAGGCGAAAGCTCTTGAGCAAGAACCCATTGAGGAGCAAAAGCTGGTAGCAAAGCAAAAGAAACAAGGTGAGCAGGATGCTAAGAAGGAGGCCCAAAAGGCTGAAATTTCCGAAGTGGTTGCTGAAAAAATATCTGAAGAAAAGGTTCAGGAAAGTAAGAAACTTAATGTCAAAGAATCCGAAGCTGAAGCTCAAAAGTCAAAGGCTCTTGAGCAAGAATCTATTGAGGAGAAAAAGGTGGCTGCAAAACAAGGGAAACAAGCTAAACAGGCAACCAAGGACGAGACGCAAAAGGCAGAAGTTTCCGAAGTGGTTGCTGAGAAAATATCTGAGGAAAAAGGTTGAGGAAAGTAAGAAACTTGATATCAAGGAATCTGAAGCTGAAGCCCAAAAGGCAAAGGCTTTAGAACAGCAATCAATTGAGGAGCAAAAGCTGGTTGCAAAGCAAAAGAAACAAGCTGAGCAGGATGTTAAGGAGAAAGCCCAAAAGGCAGAAGTTTCTGAAGTGGTTTCTGAGAAAATATCTGAAGAAAAGATTCAGGAAAATAAGAAACTTGATATTAAGGAATCTGAAGCTGAAGCTCAAAAGGCAAAAGCACTGGAGCAACAATCCATTAAGGAGAAAAAGCTGGCTACAAAACAGGAAAACAAGCTGAACTAGATGCCAAAGAATGGCCCAAAAGGCAGAAGTTTCTGAAGTGGTTTCTGAGAAAATATCTGAAGAAAATGTTGAGGAAAGTACGAAAATTGATATTAAGGAATCTGAAGCCAAAGCTCAAAAGGCCAAGGCTCTAGAGCATCAATCCATAGAGCAGCAACAGCTGGCTACAAAGCAAGAAAAAGAAGCTGAGCTGGATGCTCAGAAGAAGGTCCAAAAAGCAGAAGTTTCCGAAGTTGTGGAAACACAATGTATTAAGGAACATGACGAAGAGCTTCAAAAGCTGAACTTACAAGCACAATTTTCAGATATTATGAAAGCATCCGAATCACAAACATTAAATTCAAGTTTGATGTCTATTGTTATTAAATGCAAAGATATAATGGAAAATCTAGATGACTCTGAAAAGTTGGCTAAGTCTATATTTAAACTCAGGGAACATATTGTTCACACATACGACGGAAAAACAGCAGAAGAGCAAACTGACATAGAAACTATTGAAGCATTTTTGGAATCACTTCTAGAGACCTTTCCAGCTACTGCGGATATATTAATTAAAAGTTATTTGAAAGAAATAAAGTCTAATAATATTTTGACTAAAGCAGCTGTGCGACTTATGGATAATTCTGATATCGCAACCAAAGCTTCTTTAATTGTACCCACACTTGGAAACCTCGAAACTATTTCTGATAATATAAAGTTAGAGTTGTATTTCGAAAAATCTTCTGAAAGGATGATCAATCTACAACAAACGTTTATGGAGCTGTTCGTAAAACTTGATGACCTCCTGGATGATAGGCTGATCACATTAAAAATATTATTTGAGGAGACAAAAACAGCTTTGCTAGCGGACTACGATTATATAGAAAAGGTACCAGGAAAACTGCATACTGCGATTGTAGAAGAGAAAATTTATATCATAACCAAACAAATGTTAAATATTTGCGAAAAATTACAACAGCTAAATAAGGAATTGATTGCGTTAGAAACATCTAAAAGTGTAGCGAAGGAAGACATTCATGAAAGTCAAGAGCCTGATGAAGTTGAAGCTCAAAAGGCCAAGGCTCTCGAGCAACAAACCATTGAGGAGCAAGAGGTGGCTACAAAACAAGAGAAACAAGCTGAACTGGATGCTAAGGAGAAGGCCCAAAAGGCAGAAGTTTCCGAAGTGGTTGCTGAGAAAATATCTGAAGAAAAGGTTCAGGAAAGTAAGCAGCTGGATGTCAAAGAATCTGAAGCTGAAGCCCAAAAGGCAAAAGCACTGGAGCAACAATCCATTGAGGAGAAAAAGCTAGTTACAAAACAAGAGAAACAAGCTGAACTGGCTGCTAAGGATAAGGCCCAAAAGGCAGAAGTTTCCGAAGTGGTTGCTGAGAAAATATCTGAAGAAAAGGTTGAGGAAAGTAAGAAGCTTGATATCAAGGAATCTGAAGCTGAAGCCCAAAAGGCAAAAGCACTGGAGCAACAATCCGTTGAGGAGAAAAAGCTGGCTACAAAACGAGAGAAACAAGCTGAACTGGATGCTAAGGATAAGGCCCAAAAGGCAGAAGTTTCCGAAGTGGTTGCTGAGAAAATATCTGAAGAAAAGGTTGAGGAAAGTAAGAAGCTTGATTTCAAGGAATCTGAAGCCCAAAAGGCCAAGGCTCTCGAGCAACAAACCATTGAGGAGCAAGAGGTGCCTACAAAACAAGAGAAACAAGCTGAACTGGATGCTAAGGAGAAGGCCCAAAAGGCAGAAGTTTCCGAAGTGGTTGCTGAGAAAATATCTGAAGAAAAGGTTCAGGAAAGTAAGCAGCTGGATGTCAAAGAATCTGAAGCTGAAGCCCAAAAGGCAAAAGCACTGGAGCAACAATCCATTGAGGAGAAAAAGCTGGCTACAAAACAAGAGAAACAAGCTGAACTGGATGCTAAGGATAAGGCCCAAAAGGCAGAAGTTTCCGAAGTGGTTGCTGAGAAAATATCTGAAGAAAAGGTTGAGGAAAGTAAGAAGCTTGATATCAAGGAATCTGAAGCTGAAGCCCAAAAGGCAAAAGCACTGGAGCAACAATCCATTGAGGAGAAAAAGCTGGCTACAAAACAAGAGAAACAAGCTGAACTAGATGCTAAGGATAAGGCCCAAAAGGCAGAAGTTTCCGAAGTGGTTGCTGAGAAAATATCTGAAGAAAAGGTTGAGGAAAGTAAGAAACTTGATATCAAGAAATCTGAAGCTGAAGCCCAAAAGGCAAAAGCACTGGAGCAACAATCCGTTGAGGAGAAAAAGCTGGCTACAAAACGAGAGAAACAAGCTGAACTGGATGCTAAGGATAAGGCCCAAAAGGCAGAAGTTTCCAAAGTGGTTGCTGAGAAAATATCGGAAGAAAAGGTTGAGGAAAGTGAAACCTGATATCAAGGAATCTGAAGCAACCAAAAGGCCAAGGCTCTGAGCAACAAACCATTGAGGAGAAAAGGTGCCTACAAAACAAAAGAAACAAGCTGAACTAGATGCTAAGGAGAAGGCCCAAAAGGCAGAAGTTTCTGAAGTGGTTGCTGAGAAAATATCTGAAGAAAAGGTTGAGGAAAGTAAGAAACTTGATATCAAGGAATCTGAAGCTGAAGCTCAAAAAGCAAAGGCACTAGAGCAACAATCCATTGAGGAGAAAAAGCTGGCTACTAAACAAAAGAAACAAGCTGAACTGGATGCTAAAGAGAAGGCCCAAAAGGCAGAAGTTTCCGAAGTGGTTGCTGAAAAAATATCTGAAGAAAAGGTTGAGGAAAGTAAGAAGCTTGATATCAAGGAATCTGAAGCTGAAGCCCAAAAGGCAAAAGCACTGGAGCAACAATCCGTTGAGGAGAAAAAGCTGGCTACAAAACGAGAGAAACAAGCTGAACTGGATGCTAAGGATAAGGCCCAAAAGGCAGAAGTTTCCGAAGTGGTTGCTGAGAAAATATCTGAGGAAAAGGTTGAGGAAAGTAAGAAACTTGATATCAAGAAATCTGAAGCTGAAGCCCAAAAGGCAAAGGCACTGGAGCAACAATCCATTGAGGAGAAAAAGCTGGCTACAAAACAAGAGAAACAAGCTGAACTGGATGCTAAAGAGAAGGCCCAAAAGGCAGAAGTTTCCGAAGTGGTTGCTGAGAAAATATCGGAAGAAAAGGTTCAGGAAAGTAAGCAGCTTGATGTCAAAGAATCTGAAGCTGAAGCTCAAAAGGCAAAAGCACTGGAGCAACAATCCATTGAGGAGAAAAAGCTGGCTACAAAACAAGAGAAACAAGCTGAACTGGATGCTAAGGATAAGGCCCAAAAGGCAGAAGTTTCCGAAGTGGTTGCTGAGAAAATATCTGAAGAAAAGGTTCAGGAAAGTAAGCAGCTTGATGTCAAAGAATCTAAAGCTGAAGCTCAAAAGGCAAAAGCACTGGAGCAACAATCCATTGAGGAGAAAAAGCTGGCTACAAAACAAGAGAAACAAGCTGAGCAGGATGTTGAGGAGAAGGCCCAAAAGGCAGAAGTTTCTGAAGTGGTTGCTGAGAAAATATCTGAAGAAAAGGTTGAGGAAAGTAAGAAGCTTGATGTCAAGGAATCTGAAGCTGAAGCCCAAAAGGCAAAAGCACTGGAGCAACAATCCGTTGAGGAGAAAAAGCTGGCTACAAAACGAGAGAAACAAGCTGAACTGGATGCGAAGGATAAGGCCCAAAAGGCAGAAGTTTCCGAAGTGGTTGCTGAGAAAATATCTGAAGAAAAGGTTCAGGAAAGTAAGAAACTTGATATCAAAGAATCTGAAGCTGAAGCCCAAAAGGCAAAAGCTGGAGCAACTATCCGTTGAGGAGAAAAAGCTGGCTACAAAACAAGAGAAACAAGCTGAACTGGATGCTAAAGATAAGGCCCAAAAGGCAGAAGTTTCCGACGTTGTTGCTGAGAAAATATCTGAGGAAAAGGTTGAGGAAAGTAAGAAGCTTGATGTCAAGGAATCTGAAGCTAAAGCTCAAAAGGCAAAGGCACTAGAGCAACAATCCGTTGAGGAGCAAAAGATGGATGCAAAGCAAAAGAAACAAACTGAACAGGATGCTAAAGAGATGGCCCAAAAGGCAGAAGTTTCTGAAGTGGTTTCTGAAAAAATATCTGAAGAAAATGTTCAGGAAAGTAAGAAACCTGATGTCAAGAAATCCAAAGATGAAACACAAAAGGCCAAGACGCTTGAACAAGAATCCATTGAGGAGCGAAAGCTGGTTGCAAAGCAAGAGAAACAAGATAAGCAGGATGTTAAGAAGAAGGCCCAAAAGGATGATGTCAATAAGCCTGAAGCTGAATCTCTCACTCAAATCTTACAAACAAAATATTTGGATATTAAAAATGCATCACAAGGACTTAACGAAGACTTGTCCCTAATTTTAAACGAATGTAAAAATATAATCGAAAACCTGGAAGATTTTGAAAAGTTAGCCAAATCCGTACTAAAAATTAAAAATCATTGTATTTTTACACCATCTAAAATTTCCGAAAAAGAAGAAACTCTCAAGTATATGTTGGAGTCATTTATTGAAACAACGTTTGAGTTCTCCCCAGCTGCAGCAAATAATTTAATAAGCTATTTTATCAAGGAAACTGAAACAAATGTTACTTTAACTAAAGTTGCTGTTAAACTTATTGACGAAACAGAAATGTTTGCGAAACCCTCTTTACTATTACCCAAGCTAGTAAATTTGGAGAAAATATCCAAGGCAATTAAATCGGATCTGCTAATCGAAAAATCTTCTGAAAAGATGATCCATATGCAACAAAATTTGATGGATAGCTTTGTTATACTAGATGACCTATTGGATGACAAAAAAAGATGTATTAGCACCTATTATTGAAGATATGAAAATCTAGTATTCTAGCAGAGTACGATTATATTGAGAAAGCACAAACAAAACTTCTTACTGTAAATGTAGAAGAAAAAATTTTTGGTATTACCACAAAAATGTTGAATGTTTGCGATCAGCTACAAAAGCACAATAAATATGTGATTTCAGATAAAACTGAAAAAATATCTGAAGAAAAGGCTCAGGAAAGTTTGAAAACTGATATCAAGGAATCTGAAGCTGAAGCTCAAAACGCAAAGACTCTAGAGCAACAATCCGTTGAGCAGAAAAAGCTGTCTACAAAGCAAAAGAAACAAACTGAAACGGATGCTAAGGAGAAGGCCCAAAAGGCAGAAGTTTCCGAAGTGGTTGCTGAGAAAATATCTGAAGAAAAGGTTGAGGAAAGTAAGAAACTTGATATCAAGAAATCTGAAGCTGAAGCCCAAAAGGCAATGGCTCTTGAGCAGCAATCAATTGAGGCTACAAAACAAGAGAAACAAGCTGAACTAGATGCTAAGGAGAAGACCCAAAAGGCAGCAGTTTCCGAAGTGGTTGCTGAGAAAATATCTGAAGAAAAGGTTCAGGAAAGTGTTAAACCTGATATCAAGGAATCTGAAGCTGAAGCTCAAAAGGCAAAGGCTCTTGAGCAAGAAACTATTGAGGAGAAAAAGGTGGTTGCAAAGCAAAAGAAACAAGCTGAACAAGATGCTAAGGAGAAGGCCCAAAAGGCAGAAGTTTCTGAAGTGGTTTCTGAGAAAATATCTGAAGAAAAGGTTCCAGAAAGTAAGAAACCTGATATCAAGGAATCTGAAGCTGAAGCTCAAAAGGCAAAGGCTCTCGAGCAACAATCCATTGAGGAGAAAAAGCTGGCTACAAAACAAGAAAAGCAAGATAAATTGGATGCTAAGAAGAAGGCCCAAAAGGCAGAAGTTTCCGAAGTGGTTTCTGAGAAAATATCTGAAGAAAAGGCTCAAGACAGTAAGGAACTTGATATCAAAGAATCTGAAGCTAAAGCTCAAAAGGCAAAGGCTTTAGAGCAGCAATCAATTGAGGAGCAAAAGCTGGTTGCAAAGCAAGAGAAACAAGCTGAACAAGATGCTAAGGAGAAGGCCCAAAAGGCAGAAGTTTCCGAAGTGGTTGCTGAGAAAATATCTGAAGAAAAGGTTCAGGAAAGTATTAAACCTGATATCAAAGAATCTGAAGCTGAAGCTCAAAAGGCAAAGGCTCTTGAGCAAGAATCTATTGAGGAGAAAAAAGTGGCTGCAAAACAAGGGAAACAAGCAACCAAGGACAAGACGCAAAAGGCGGAAGTTTCCGAAGTGGTTGCTGAGAAAATATCTGAAGATAAGGTTCCAGAAAGTATTAAACCTGATATCAAAGAATCTGAAGCTGAAGCTCAAAAGGCAAAGGCTCTTGAACAACAATCCATTGTGGAGAAAAAGCTGGCTACAAAGCAAAAGAAACAAGCAGAACTAGATGCTAAGGAGAAAGCCAAACAGGGTGAAGTATCTGAAGTTGTTGCTGAGAAAGTATCTGAAGAAAAGGCTCAGGAAAATAAGAAGCTTGATATCAAGGAATCTGAAGCTGAAGCTCAAAAGGCAAAGGCACTAGAGCAAGAATCCATTGAGGAGAAAAAGCTGGCTACGAAACAAGTGAAACAAGCAAAACAGGAAACCAAGGCCAAGACGCTAAAGGCAGAAGTTTCTGAAGTGGTTGCTGAAAAAATATCGGAAGAAAAGGTTCCAGAAAGTATAAAACCTGAAATCAAGGAATCTGAAGCTGCAGCTCAAAAGGCACTAGAGCAACAATCCATTGAGGAGAAAAAGTTGGCTACAAAACAAGAGAAACAAGCTAAACTGGATGCTAAGGATAAGGCCCAAAAGGCAGAAGTTTCCGACGTGGTTGCTGAGAAAATATCGGAAGAAAAGGTTGAGGAAATTAAGAAACTTGATGTCATGAAATCCAAAGATGAAACTCAAAAGGCAAAGGCTCTTGAACAACAATCCATTGAAGAGAAAAAGCTGGATGCAAAGCAAAAGAAACTAGCAGAACTAGATGCTAAGGAGAAAGCCAAACAGGGTGAAGTATCTGAAGTTGTTGCTGAGAAAGTATCTGAAGAAAAGGCTCAGCAAAGTAGGAAACTTGATGTCAAGGTACCTGAAGCTGAAGCTCAAAAGGCAAAGGCTCCGGAACAACAATCTATTGAGGAGAAAAAGCTGGCTACAATGCAAAAGAAACAAGCTGAAAAGGACGCCATGAATAATCTTGTAAAGGAAAAGGTTTTGGAAGAGTCAGCTGAGAGTGTATTTAGAGAAACTATCATGGAAACTAAAAGGCCTGAGAAACCGGTTTCTGACGATGCGGCATTTCAAAGTATTAAAATTGATAATATTAAAGCGGACGAGCCCATTTGTGTTCCAGAAAACAAGTACAAGTCTATGGAGTCTGAGTATAGAGAAAAAAAAGAATCGCGCAGCGCACAGCGTAAACCAACTGTTGATTTAATGCTTACAAATCGTAATTCGGCAACTGGCAGTGATCTAAAGCTAACATGTGGCATATCAGGTCATCCTGCTCATGATATGCAAGTGCAGTGGTTGAAGCAAAATAGTCTAATCGCAAACGATGCCAAGTACAAAATAACCTTGGTAGATGGCCTATCTTGCCTTGAAATCAAATCAACAGAAATGAATGATTCTGGCATTTATCGATGCATAGCGTCCAATCGAAATGGAGAGGTCGAAACGAGCTGTCTTGTGACTATATACGAAGCACCTTCAACTAAATTTGGCACGCCGCCAATATTTACACGCAACATACGAGGTAAGTGCCTGTTCTACCTATGCAAACCATTGATTTAGTAACCCAAATTAAATTAATGTCAGATTACAAATGCATCAATTGAATTTGACGTTACACACTTGAGCACTATAGTAAATAGGAAATACTCAGAAAAGACACATACAAACTATAAATACATTGATTCTAATGATTAAGTTCATTCGATTTAGTTTATTTGGTTTTTTTTTGGCTTTGCTTTAACATTGTCGAGTCGTGTAAATTGATTTGACCTTAAGGATTATGATCAATTAGAGATCATACTTGCATTAATTTATTTGTTATGTTAAGTCAACGCTTCTATTAATAGATTTTCGAAATTCGATTGACATTTATATAATTGTAATTACTGCATACATTAATTAAAAGTCTACAGCATTTAAATAGATTTCTTTCGAAAGATTTTTGGCAACAATTGTATTGAATACATATAAATAAGTAGACATATAAATATATAAGCACACATACAAATACAACGACTGCGAACAATACCGAAAATCGTGAAATTGTTTTTTTAGTATAACAATCGATTGGCAAATAGGATATTTTCGCACATTTTCACCACATGCGGACAGTCGTGAATCTTCTTTTGCATCGAACGGACGTCTGACGTCCTAAAATTAAAAATTTTTCGATCGAACCGTTTCGGGTACATATACATATACACAAATACAATTAAATTTATACGTATACGGCTCGTACGGGTTATATTTTTATCGGTTTAATTTCCCACAAACGAAATCTCATTCCCCGTTATCCTGTAAAAAGATAAAAGACTACTGCAAAATAATATGGGAGAAATGGACGGCGATATCGAGCCACGGACATCTGCAGAGCCTGAGGCGGCACCAGCGCAGGATTTACTGCAGGTGCCAACGCAGAAGAAGCGTAAACTTAAATCACCTACTCCAGGCAGCTTGCGCGGACGCAGTGCCACGCCTATTCATGGCCGGAGCCAAACTCCGTTCACCCTGTATATGACACGACGCAGTGCCACGCCCTCAACATGGCGCAGCATAACCCCATTCCTTAAACGCGAGGAAAAGGAAAAAACTCCCTTTGAACTCGGCCGGGATATTAAATCGCAAACAACATGCAACATTGCCGTCTTCGATCGTGCTCTAGTAATGGATATTTCTGAGCCAGTGGATGTGCAGAAACCCGTGCGTTTCATAACATCCGATTTATCGGTTATCGATCGTGCAGCTGTAATGGACGTGTCCAACGTTGAGGTTATATACGTTGTGGAGGAGTACGAGGAATACGAAGAAGAGGAGGAGGAAATCATTGAAGACGTTAAGCCCAAGAAAAAGGAAAAGAAGCCTAGAAAGCCTCGTTCCGCTCGCAGGTCCATCGATACAATAACTTCAGAAGCTTTGGATGGCGAGGATCTGGGCGACTTGCCCGACGATCGAGAGGATAGTGCAGAAATCGATGACGGCGATGAACCAGTCAAGAAGGGCAAAAAGAAGGCACCGCCCAAGAAGAAGGATAAAAAGGAGAAATCGCCTAGTCCAAAATTGACCTTGAAACTGGAGATTGGTGGCGGCCAAAAGGCTAGCAAAAAGTTGTTTGAGCAGCAGCAAGCTGCACCAAAGCCACCTCCAAAGAAGAGTAAGATGGTTTTACAAATGGAAGAACAAGCCAAGGCTGCTGCCAAGGCAGCTGAGGAGGCCGCAAATCGTGCCAAGCCCAAGGGGGAGACGTTTGAGGAGCGTCAAAAGCGCTTGCAGGCAGAAAAAGAGGAACAGGAACGACTGGAAGCCGAACAGCGTGCAATTGAAGAAGCCGAAGCTGAAGCAGAAGCCGAGGCCGAAGCCGAAGGTGAGGAGGACCGGTCTAATATGGACGATGACGGCACTGAGGCCGCCTATGGTGACTACAATGACGACGAAGATGCCGAACGTGTCGATGAGGAAGAAGAGCCGGAGGAAGAAGTCATCGATTTGAAAAAGCGTCGCGGCAGTGACTCTTCCGATGAATACACGCGTCCCGATCCCCATGAGGAAGAGCGCTGGCAGCGCATCGCCGCCACCGAGGGCGAGGCATTCATGCAGCAGATGCGCAAATACAGCCAGGCCAAGCGCGTCAGCGAGAAGGAACGCGATGCAGATTGGCAACGACGTCGCGAACAGGCTCGCATGCCCAAGTTTATTAACTTTCTATCAGATCGCACTGTTGAAGCGGGTCAGAGTGTGCGAATGGCCTGCGCTGTCGATGGACCCGAGCTCTCTGTCAAGTGGTTCAAGGATGGCAGGCAGCTGGAACGCGACGGAACCCATCGCATTATTAACAACAATAACATTTTGATACTGGAAGTGATCAATACGACAATATTAGATTCGGGCGAGTACTCTTGTCAAATTCTGAATCAAAATGACGAGGTTACCTCATCGTGTATTGTTACTGTTTACGAAATATTTAAGGATGAGCCCAAACCTCCCTCCATACAGTATATCAAAGGTAGCTGAACTATTTCATCAATCTTTAAATGCATTTCTCTCAAGGTTTTTATTTATGTCGTCTTTTAGAATACTATCATATGCGTGACGATGAGCTGACCATTGAGTGCCATGTGCATGGTGTTCCACGGCCGGTTGTCACCTGGTGGCGCGGCGCCTTCCAGGTAAAGGCCAGCTATAAGTTCACCATGCTTGAGGAGGCTCATGGCGTCTGCAAACTGTTGATCTACAAGCCTGGTAACAAGGATAGCGGTATCTACACCATGAAAGCAATCAACTCGATTGGTGAGGCTCAAATAAATCACACCGTTGAGGTGGCCAAGAATCGGCACTACCATGTGCCCGGAATATTCCATGCACGCGATAGGATTCAACTAGACAGCTTGAAACAGGCCCGTTTGTCCATGGATGCAGCGCTTAAGTCCTTAGCTGCGTCGGACACAAAGCGTGCTGAAATTGAAGCAGAGCAGGCCCGAATTCAGGCAGCACGTGCCCCACCAGAGCCCCTGGTACCCGCTAAGCAGAAACTGCAGTTTGCCACACAGCTTCGCGATCGTATGGCCCTGGAGGGCACCACCGTGAAGTTTGTGGCAACAGTTATTGGCCCAGAACCAAATACACGCTGGATGAAGGACGACAAATGGGTGGTTATGAGCGAAAACGTTAAGAATCTGTCTGAAGAGGGCAAGGCCATCCTTCAGATTATCAATGTGACCTCAGCTGATTCGGGTGTCTACAAGTGCGTGGCCAAGAACGATATGAGCGAAATTGAAACCCAATGCTACTTCAAGGTGTATGCGGCGCAAGCTGATGGCGATGAGTCCGAGCCCATTTTTGCCCTGCCCCTGCGAGGTATTTTTAATGTATCTGTATCAGTATGTGTATCACTAGCTGCATCTCTACATCTACATCTGCATCTGTTTGTGTCTTGATTTTTGTTTCAACGCCAACACGAGCATCAGCCAAAATTTCGAAATTGATTGTGTTATCCACCGATCGCAGTGCTTAATTGAGGTCGACCATGTACAAAAATAGTTGTGTGATTGAAGTGTTTATTTCTACTTCTTAATCGATTTAGATGTGTATCACTCCTCGCAAAATGATTTGATTCTTGATACGAAGGTGCGCGGCAATCCCCGCCCCCTCATCACTTGGACGAAAGATCAGCTACCCGTTGTACTCGACGATCGTGTCGTGCAAATCGAGCACTTGGATGGTGTTTGTGAACTGATCGTTAATAAGCCAACAATCAATGACAACGGCGTCTACGTTTGCACTGCCCAGAACAAGTTGGGCAGTCAGTCGACCACCCACACGGTTGTCGTCGACACTGCACACTCTTCGCGTCGCTCTAGCGTATTATCGTCAATGCAGGAGGAAGGTGGCGCCGATGGTGCCAAGGGCAAGCCCAAAAAGCTGCCAAAGAAAGATGATGAGGCCGGCGGTGAGGGTGGCTATGAGCGTCGCAGCCGTCTTCCAGACCCATCGCCCAAGCAAATGCTTTATTTCACGGTTAATCTATCCAATCGGTATGTCGCCGAAGGCTCCAAGGTCAAGCTACAGGCAGTCATCGGCGGCCCCGAACCAACAATTAAATGGCAAAAGGATGATCAAAATGTCACCTATGGACCCCGTATCCGCAACATGAATCGCGACAGTTTGGCCGTACTGGAGTTTACCAGTGCTTTGCCTGAGGATTCCGGCGTATACTCAATAATTGCCCAAAATGAACACTGTAAGATAACCACCTCAGCCATGCTGCACGTCTATCAACCGAAGGTCAACACCGATGTGGAGCCCGTGTTCATACGCTCGCTAAAAGGTAGGAGACCGAAATAGTGTTGTGTCGTTCACGTTTGTCACGTTCGTATTGTCTTTTCGGATCTACATAAAAATAGATCAATGCCATAGACGATTGTGCAACACAATCGTTTGTTGGTATTACGCAATGCTTTTTGGCATTTCTGTAAGGTGTTTTGCGTTGCAATTATAAATGTCTAAGTCCCAATCTTCATTCACGCAGATAACTATCGTCTCAATTCGAATGAACTTATACTGGAGACAGCTGTCAGGGGTCAGCCAACGCCTCAGGTGCAGTGGTTCAAGGACAGCATGGAGGTGTTCAATGATGAACGTCATCAAATAATTGAGCACCAGGATGGCTCTTTAGAGCTCATCATTGATCGTCCCGACCATAATGACTCGGGCAAATATGTGGTCAAGGCGGAAAGCCGTGCTGGCAAAATGGAAATTTCGCATTATGTTCGGTTTGAGGGCAAGGCATCGCACATCGCAGACAACATACACGGTGTGTTTCATGCTGACAAGAGCTTGTTGCGACCCAAGGAGGTTGAGAAGCCAGCTGTTAAGCCAGCGCCCAAAGCAGCTGCAGCAGCAGCGGCCAGCGAATCTGAAGCGGAGGCTGAGGAGGCTGGAGGCAAGCGTCGTGGCCGCAAGAAGGGAGATCCAGAGGATGAGGGAACATCATCGGCAACGGACTATGCCTCCGACTCGGCAAGCATGTCAAGCAAGCGACGTGAAAAGAACATAGGCATACACTTTAGCACCTCCATGAGGGATCGCGTTGTGGCCGAAGGCTCCAAGGTGAAGATTTCCTGCTTCTTGGAGGCCAAGGAGCCACAAGTGAAATGGTTTAAGAACGAAGAGCCAATCCAAAACGGACCCAAGATTCGTGGACGGTATAGTGAAGGCCTCTGTCTTTTGGAGATTGCGAGCGCTACCGAGGAGGACAACGGCGAGTACAAGTGCTGGGCACGTGACGAATCTGGAGAAGCGTCCACTTCTTGTCGTCTGGAGGTATACGAAGATCCCGGCACTGGAGATGTGCCACCAACATTTACGCGTAACATCAAGGACACACTGCATGGCAAGATCAACGAGCTGCAGCTGGACGTGCATGTGCGCGGTCTGCCCACACCAACGGTCACATGGTACAAAGATAGCGTTAAGGTGGAGAACAACGAAAAGTACCACCAGGTGGATCACGATGATGGCACCTGTGAGCTGTTCGTTAGTCATCCGAAACCTGCGGACAGTGGCAAATACGTTTGTCACGCCGAGAATCGTGAGGGTCAATCGGAGATCGTTCACATGGTTACCGTCGAGCCTCGCATTCGAGTGCGACCCAGGTCGCCACCCAGGGAAGGCCTGCCGCCACCAAAGCCTGCTGGCGATGAAGACGGTGGTGAAGCTGCTGAAGGTGAAGGCGGCGAAGGAGAGGGTGGTGAGAGGAGAGTACGTAAGCCCAAGAAGGATGATGAGGAGGAGCAAACAAGCTCAAGGCGCGAAGTGCCACCACCACCGGATCTAAAGAAGCGTCTCTACTTCCGCAACTTCCTGTCTAACCGTACCGTACTGTCAGGCAGCAACGTCAAATGGATGGTTAACATCGATGGACCAGATCCAACGGCCAAGTGGTTCCATGGCGATCAACCAATCACCTTTGGCCCTAAGAGTAAAATGTCCATGCAGGATGGCATTGCCTGGCTGAATCTGGTGGGTGTTACGGAAGAGGATGCCGGAGAATATATGCTAAGAGTAAGAGGATCCGAAAATGAAATTGTTAGCACTTGCAGCCTGTTCGTTTACAGTACGGGTAAAGTTGAGATCATCCCGCCCACTTTTACAGTGGGCATCAAAGGTAGGACCTAGCTAAATGTACATATTTACTCAATGTGCGTCCAAGTGAAACGTTAAGGTATGCTGTTAGTTTATGTTAGTTATCCAGCTTTAGCTTTAAGTCTTAATTAACACTGATAGGAACCTAGTCCACCTATATGTTGTCCTTGTCTAATTGTTGTATTGTGTCTCTTTATTTGTATTCACACTCTGCAGATGCATATCATTCCCAAAACAATCAACTTACGCTCGAATGCAAGGTATCAGGCAGTCCCAAGCCCAACATCTACTGGCAGCGGGATAATACCCTTTTACCGCTTGAGACGGCCAAGTATCAATATGCAGAGCAGGGCGATGGTATCAAGCAGCTTACCATTACATCCTTTGGCAGCGATGACTCCGGACTGTATACATGCTATGCAGAGAGCGAAAATGGTCAAATGAAAATAAGCAAATTTGTGCAAGCTTCCGATTATGTGAGACAGCGTACACTTGAAAAGAAACCACTTGATCAAGTCCAACAGGACTTGAAGCGGCAAGACATTGGTCAGAGTGCAATTGCTGAAACTTCGGCAATAGATGCAAAGGCCAAGGCACGCGAAGCTAAGCTGCGACTTAGCCTAGAGACCAAGCTTAAGACCATGACCATCAGTAGCGGCAACAAGGCCCAGCTAATATGTTATGTGACTGGCTTCATCGAGGATGTTCACTGGCTAAGGGACGATGAGCGTATCACAAAGGATGCTCGCCACAAGATCTATAACATTAATGGTGCTATCAGTTTGGAAATCTATGATGCTCGGCCTGAGGATAGCGGTTACTACAGATGCGTGGTGAAAAATAGCAAGCAGTCAGTCGAAAGCAATGGTCAACTTACTGTGTTGGACGAGACAAGCGGCCGACTACCGCAAAGCTTTCTGGAGGGCATTAAAAGTAAGTTCTTGATAAGAAAAATTTACCAACATTTATTATTAATTAACTGTTGACCTTCTTGCAGAGTCCTTTGATGCACAGCGGAATGAGATAATGTTGAGCTGTCAAGTCCACGGACGTCCCAATATTAGTTGGATGCGTGATGATCACACGATCTGCAACAATCGCTATAAGATTGTAGACGAGATGGGTGGCGAACGCAAGCTGATCATTCGCAATCCTATACCCTCGGACTGTGGCATTTTTGCTTGCTATGCGGAGCACGAGGATCACATTGATTCGATCAGTTGTTGCATACGAGCTGCTGACCTCAAGCGTCTCATCGATTCCGAACACGATAATGTGTCTGTCTCACAAAGTCGTGAAGTGCTGGAAGATCACCAGCCACGATCTACACCCTATATGAATGGAAATGGTGATATCAAACGCGCAGGAAATCGCGTCCTTCGCAGTGTTACACAAACGAAGCCAATGTTCCATAGCTATCTGCACGATCGCACGATCTCGGAGGGCGCCAATGTGCGATTGCTGTGCGCAGTTTCTGGCGATGAGAACACACACATCGAGTGGTTAAAGAACCACAAGCCATTGCCAAGGGATACACGCTATCAGACGGTCTACCAGAACGGAGAGGCATCGCTGGAGATATTTGCTGCTGTCGCGGACGACAGTGGAAATTACACTTGCTCGGCCATCAATGATTTTGGAGAGAGTTTAACACATGCGCAGTTGCGTGTTTACAAGCATTTCAGGGAGGCATCTATGCCAAGTACTTTTACGCAGCCAATTCGAGGTATTCCACAAGGATGAACGACACGTGAAGCCACGTTTCCCAAAACATTTATGCCCTGCATTTACTTTCTTGGCTGTTTTAACCGCTTTTGTCAATATTTCTTTGAAATTTCTTTTCATTAATCACATTATCTTTAATACATTTCTCACAGACACGTATTCTCTGAACGAGAATGAGTTGGTTCTGGATTGTCGCGTGCGTGGCCAGCCCCGTCCAGAGATTCAATGGATGAAGGGCAACGACTCCATAAGTAATGATGAGAAATATCAACAAATCGATCAAGCCGATGGCTATTCCAAGCTCATCATACGCAATCCCACCGAAAAGGACTCGGGTGTCTACTTCTGCGTTGCCAGCAATGAGGGTGCCCAAAACAAAATGACCCATCAGGTTGACTTTAAGGGCCGTGAACGTTTCACTCTGGAAAAAACTGCCGGTTTCTATCATCGTGACCCCAACAAGCCTCACTTCCTTAACCCACTGGGCAATCAAACCGTCTGCAATGGTGGAACTGTTGCCATCTCTGCTGAATTTATGCAATCAAGCACGCCCATTGAGGTGAAATGGTTACGCAATCGCAGACCCGTCGATGGACCCACTGTAAAGACCCTTAACGAACGTGGCATCTACACGCTAACCATCATGAATGCGGGCGAGGAGCATGAGGGCACCTACACTTGTCTGGCATCCAATGCCTTTGGACGCATTGAGTCCCATGTCAACATTGATGTCGCTGTGGGCGTTGAAAAGGAAGTCCGTCCGCCGCTCTTCCTATCCAGACCCGAAACCGAAATGAAAATTGCTGTCGGTGATCCTTTCTCATTGTCCTTCCGTATTGCGGGTGATCCTAAGCCGAGACGTTAGTATAGATTCAAAACCAGACTTACTCATAACTAATTGCTCTATATTTTTTCTATGCTAGTGGTGTTCATGAAGGGCACCAAGGACATTACCCAATCGGATCGTGTAAGCAAAGAGGTGTCCGATGATTATACCAGATTCACAGTGCAAAAGTCGCAGATCTCCGACTCCGGCACCTATTTCGTAGTAGCTCGCAACGATTTTGGAACAGACAGAATATTTGTCACCATTACAGTACGTACTGCCACAATGTATTATTTCCGTTCGTAATTCTCCGTGATGTTTCTAAGTGTTTGGCTGTTTTTTCTTTTTTAACGCTTATGCTATCTAACCGACGCTATTATTTTCTCTCTCTCTCCTTACGCTTTTTCTCTTTTTAGATTAAAACGCCCAAAAAGAAAGAATAAAGCTTATTTCAATTAATCTTTATTCACATACATATATATCTATAAATACAGTTTTTGCGAAAATTTTAAACGCCTCCCTAAACGCTTCAAAATATTTATGCTCTAAGTCAACTTTCCCGACTCTATGTGTTCATTTCAAGCAAGAAAAAAATAAACAATATAATATCGTTCTGACTACACTTACAAAATCATATATAAATAGGTTAACCCGCGCGCTCGCTCTGAAACTCCAACGCAACCACGCTGGGGCCAACCCCTCGAAAGTTACAGTGAAACTTCGTATTTCAGAGGTAAGTTCATAAACCAATTTATATGTTTTTCATATTGTTATGTTATTTGCTAAACAAGTCATTCGACGATCCTATGAGATCCTTTTGTCTTCATTACAATCCGTTTTGTCCTTTGGTTGTTTCATCCGTTTGTCCGTATGTGTTTCTTGTAGCTTTTATACACTCTTCATGCGCATATATATATATTTTGCAGATCGCTTCAACTCCAAACTGTTTGCCTTCTGTGCCGTTAATCAAGAAACTTCTCAAAAGCAATTTCCTGTGAGATTTTATCCAATAACCAAACAAAAACACTTCAAGAAATTATCCGTGTATTTATCTTTTGTTAGTATTTCTGAACGATTGACTTATTTACTTATAAATAGCGTATTATATAAAGCACAGCAATCCAGCTTATACATTTACGTAGTCGACAACAAAAAAAACCAAAGAAAAAAGAAAATAAAAAATATATTTCTCCGGGGCGTACTGCGTTTGATTCTAATTCTGATTTACTTTAGATCCTCCCGCCGGCATATCCACCGAGCCACTAGTAGTTGACTCGGGACCCACACACATATCGCTGTCGTGGGGTAAGCCCGTAAGCGTCAACTCTGCTCCAGTCATTGCCTACAAGGTGGAGGCCTGGATAATTGGCCACGAAGGTGGTGCCTACTGGCGTGAACTGGGTCTGACGCCCATCAACTCTTTTGATGCCTTCAACCTTAAGCCCAATGTGGAGTATCATTTCCGGGTGACGCCCAAGAACCGCTATGGCTGGGGTCCGGCGGTGCAAACCAGCTCGCCGCTGCAGGTGGGTGGCGTCGAATGTCTGCCGGAGTTTGTCAAGATTCTGCCGGGTCAGATGAAGGCGCTGCTCGGCTCCTCGTTTACGCTGCAATGCAATATGCGTGGCGCACCGCGTCCAAATATCACATGGTATAGGGATGGCATACAGCTAAGCAGTAGCTCGGAGCGTGTCAAAATTCGCCAGATTGGTTCCACCTGTGCTCTAACCATAGCCACTGTTAGCGAACTTGATTCGGGACGTTATACCTGCGAGGCAACCAATTCCAAGGGACGCGTCTCAACCTTTGCACGCCTGCAGGTCGTCTCCGATGCTAGGATCTATGAGGCTGACACGCGCCTCAAGGAGATCGCACATGGGCGTCATACGGCTGAATTGGGTGAATCTCTGCCCATCTTTACAATGCGTTTGCGGGATCGACGTGTTCAGGTCACCTATCCTGTGCGTCTCACTTGCCAGATTGTCGGCTATCCCGCACCGGAGATCTTATGGTACAAGGATGGGCAGCTAATCAACTGCGACAGGCGACATCTCATCACAGCGGAGGGTCAGTTCTTTACGCTTGAGATAGCAGCGACAACGCTGGATGATAGCGGCAACTACACTTGCACGGCCAAGAATGAACTGGGCTCCGTATCCTGTCACAGCTGCCTCGTAGTGGACAAGGGCATTCGCGCTTATATCTCGCCAGACTTTTATGTGCCCCTTGATCCCTTCTATGTGTTCCGCGAGGGTAGCGAAATACGTCTATCCACCAAAGTGGAGGCATATCCCTCGGTGGGCGTCACATGGCATCGTAATGGCATGCGCCTACGTCCCAGTCGACGTATATCCGCCACTCTGGACACCTCTGGATTTGTGGAACTAATAATTGCCGATGCGACGCCAAGGGATGCTGGCATATATGTTTGTGTTGCCTCCAATGTAGTGGGCAAGGTGGAGACCATCTGTCGTGTGGCCGTCGAGGAGAACGAAATGGCAGCAGGAACACCACAACGCACACTCGAAATACCCAGCATCAAGACAAGCGATATGCCGTAAGTATTATTATTTTCTTGAACCTAAATAAATAAGAAGATATATTAGCCAATTATTTATTGCTTGTTGGCGAATTATTCTATTATTAAACAATTAAAGTTTCTATCAGCTAACTGCTTTTATAGAAACTTACACCTATGAACAAGTTTTTTCTTATCATAGCTTAACACAAACTCGTTAATTACAGGCCTCAAACACCAAACTAGCTCTAAGTGTTTAATAAGCTTAATTATCTATTGATACCCCAAAGTAAATGATATATGTTCGTTGCAGTTATTCCAAGGAGCCGCTGTTTGTCGTTAAGCCGCGTTCCAGTGAAGCCTATGAGGGTGACAACGTCATCATATTTTGCGAAGTTGTCGGCGATCCCAAGCCCGATGTTGTCTGGCTGCGTGATTTTCTTAATGTGAGTACACACATACACACATATCTTTAAGCCGAGTGACGTCAGTGATGTCGAATCTACAGCAAGCGCTTGCGCAGCACCGAATTGCATTGTTGAGTCAGTTGCTTTTAAGGCGCCAACAAATGTGGGTCGTTGTTGTCGTCGTCATCGGTTGTTGTTGTTGAAATATCAAAAAAATTCAAGTGCAAGTGCGCCAACGCCAAAGAAAAAAACAGTTAGAACTGTGGGCCCTACTCGTATCTAGGAAATGCAAACATATTTATATCATTTCCACATTGATTTCCGCAATATTTGCTTAAATACATATAAAGTGTAAACTTTTCAAACAGTTGCCACAGTTTAACTTAATAAACAATCAATAACAGTTGCTTGTGCGGATAAATTTAAAGCAATAGTAATTGATCCGTTCAAGACAGGCGAAGTGTTAAAATAAATTGACAAATCCAAAGTGAAGTGAAGGTATAACAAATATATTTATACGAAACTAAAATAATCAAAGCAGTTTAAAGCTTCGAAAAAATTTTTTATATGTGCTTTCTAAGCATTAATAAACAATAGAATTTTCTTATCAAGAAAATGTGCAGTGCGTGACAAAATTGTAATAGCTTTTCCCTCAAGGGAATAACAATGCAATAGTTTTTTGTTTTTGTGTATAACTGCAGCTGTTTCATACTCGGATTACCAGAGACACCTGCGTCACACATCGCGCTTCATCGTAATTGTTATACAATTAACACACACACACACGTTTGGAGAGACACTAACACTAAGATAGGCATGCATAGAACATGGGCCGTTTAGTTCTTATAAAGCTGATCTGCTGTCAAACGCTAATTCAAGTTCAACCCATATCAAATAACATGCTTGTATTTTTTGATGTTGTTGCTATTTTTTTTTTTGCTGTATGTATTACAAACAATTACGATTGTTGGCCAGAGCCAAAAAGGCAACTGCAACAACAACAGCAGCAGCAAAAACGAGCAAAATTATTAGCCACAATCGTGCCGCTGTTCGTACCAAGGAAGCAGGAGGTCAGGGTGGGCAACCCAAACACACACACATATACAAACACAAAAAAAATATACACACGCGAGTATTCATTATACCAGTTTTCCTATTGACAGTCGCGAAATTAAATTTTGTGCTTATATGGCCATAAGTTGTGCACAACAATAACAACAACAACAACAACGACTCAAATGATTCATGCATTCAGTGAGATCGTTGACGATCCTTATTACTGGCTGCCGCCACATTCCAAGTGTCAAATATTAAGAAAATATTTTTGTTTTTTTTTGTGTTCTGCTTAATTGCAGCCGGAGTACTACAAGGACGCGCCACACTTTCGACGAATTGGTGAGGGGCCAGAGTATCGTTTGGAGATACCCAGCGCCAAATTGGACTTTACCGGCACTTATTCAGTTATAGCCAGCAATTGTCATGGCGAGGCCAAGGCTGTAATATCACTGCAAATTTACGCCAAAGGTAAGTGTTTTTTTTTTGTATGACTAGCAGTCGGGAGATTTTGTTTATTGCAACAGGTGAAGAATTTAAACAGTTATTGGGTAAATGTTAACAAGACGCGGATAGACAACATCCTTCCAAAACTCATCAGCTGTGGCCAAAAGGCTGGTTACAAACTCGTGATCAGCTTGTACCCAAACGTAGTGTAGAGCTCCGTTCGTTTCGAATGTGGGACTCAGCACACAGTAAAGTGCTTTTTTCACATTAGCCAAGAACATTTGTGTTTGGATTTGTGCCATATATTTGGGCGCAATGGACTCACGTGCCTCGAGATATTTCTCAAAGTCCTCCTCAGTCTTTGGTGATTTGATTTCAACAATATGATCGTCTGTGATGCCATCTGGTGCACCACACAAAAACGGATAGTGCTCGTGGAGCAGTAAACCGCATTCGAAATACTCTTTGTTCTCCAGCTTTTCAGTCTGTTTCAATATGAAACGCTTGTGCTGCTTCTGCTGCACACGATCCTCAATATTCTCATCGCGACCATTGCAGAAGAGCATATTAAATATCTGTTCGTCCTCTTCGGGAGTTTTGCGTGTTGCAATCATGTGCATCATGGAGCAACGTATGCGCATATATTGTGTTTCAATCCACAGCTTAGATTTATACTGTTGCTTTGTCACCTCACCAAGGCTTTCAAACAGTCCGCTCTGTGCCTGCAGCTCCATGTGCTGCAAGAAACTGTGCACATCATATATGTTGTATTCCGTTGCTTTGAGCATAACGTTATGCACTAGAATAGATTCGAAATCATCGCTAGTTTCTACGCATTGACGATAGAGCGCCGAGTCGCGTCCGCATATGGCCAGATCCTCCATCACAGAACCGAGAAACGCCTGTTCCTCACTAGCAGTCGGACTGGGCGAATCATCATCGGTTATCTGTTTGGGCGGCAGCATATCGCATATTCGTATAGCTTTTGTTGGTTCTGGGTGCACGAGTGCTTCCAATTCATGGCCCCAAAATTCCAGAACAGCAGCGGGACTTTTATCCGTGCTCTTGTTGTGTAGCCAAAACACAAATGTCACAATATGCTCACAAATAGCTGAAAAACACAGATTTGAAATGATTTGCCAAATATTAATTAAATGCATTAACTTACCAACACTGGCGCACAGACTGCATTGGCCATTTGTTAAAGAATGCGCGCTTTCCACGACCCTGACAACAACATTTGCGTGTGTTTCCGTGTTTGTAAAATCGGCCGCTGAGAAGACCAATGCTTTTATTTCACAAATGTCGGCATCACGGCGCAAATGCACGTAGTCTACCAACAAATCGTTGTTTTCTGTGCAGCTGCAAAGAACATTTGATAAATATAGTATGTATATCAGTAATAGAAGAACGCAGGCCATACATTTTGTTGTCGGTGGCTGATGAGAAATAGTTAAAGATCATTCCACTGCTTACTGTGGGTATGCTGTGTATGTCTGCTTTGCGAAAACCTGGTTCCAAGTCCATTGGCACAATTATTAAGCCACGCATTTTGATTAATTACGTAAAATTGCATTTAAAAAAAAAATATAAACACAAATTCGTTGTTGACGGCGGCAGAATCCGCGGCCTGCTATAATGAGCAGCTATAAATAGTTTTACCAGGGCTGAAAAGTTACCATAACGCAGCGTTGCTTTGCACTCACCGTTGCTCAACAGTTGTGTACGGCAATTTCTTGAGCTATGAATCGGCGCCATAATTTATATTTTTGCTTTTTATTCTGCAGACATATTAAAAGAAAATCGCATGGACAAAGTTCACACACGACATGGGTAAGTGTGTGCAATAAATTTATACGTTTGTCTTATGTGTAATAAATGTTGTGTTATGTTTGTTTTTAGCAACATTGAGACTCTGCCGCGTTTCGTACGCAACTTGCGAAATTTGCGCTGTTGCGATGGGGACGCAATATCGCTGGAATGTCATGTGGAGGCGATGCCGGAGCCCTATATAATCTGGGAAAAGGATGGTCATGTCGTACCAAGCGACAAAGACTACATAATGTCATACGACGGCATGAAGGCAACGCTCAGTATACCGCGCATTTATCCCGAGGATGAAGGTGAATACACATGTGTCGCCAAGAATTCGGTGGGACGCTCTCTGTCATCCGCCTGCATAATCGTTGATGTGCCCGAGGAGAAGGAGAACATGCTTAGTCGCCAGCTGTCAAGGCCAAGTGCTTTGCTATCGGCACACTCAACACCACGTTCCACGCCAAGATCGACGCCAAACCGTAGCTTTTCACCCATGAGACTTTCATATCGCAACAGCAGCATTGATATGCGTGTGGGCTCCGTGGAGCGGCGGCGCAGTGATGCACGCTGCATATCAGCACCCAAATTCCTAGCCATTCCCTACAATCGTGTCGTTGAGGAGGGCGACAGTGTGCGTTTCCAATGCGCCATTGCTGGACATCCTACGCCCTGGGCCACCTGGGACAAGGATGGTCTGATTGTCACGCCCACCACACGTATATCGGTCAAGGAAGTTGACGATCTGCGTTTCATTGAGATCGATGAGGTTGGCTTTGACGATGCTGGACTCTATCGTGTGACACTGGAGAATGACTTTGGACGCATTGAGGCCACGGCTCGCCTGGATGTCATAAGCAGTTCACGGTACTCCAAGTCGCCATCAACGCGTAGCGTTCGCGCCTCCTCCTCACGACGCATCGCCTATCTATACCGGCGTATCATGGGCCCATCCACAGGTATATAATACTATATAATGCCATTTGTCGTTCTTTTTATCTAACAAATTATATATTTAAGCTATTGGTGGTCGCATGGCCCTGGCAAGCGGCTTTCGTGGCTCTTCGGTGCCCTCGGTGAGGTTCTACCACAACAACGTTGAACTGGAGCCCTCGGAGCGAGTGCACATTGTGCTGCACGAGGATGAGGCTATGCTGTTTGTGGACAACGTTACACTAGAAGATGAAGGCGTCTATACCTGTGTGATAAGCGGCGATCATGATCCCCTAATTAGCTCCATTGACGTAAAGTTCCATAAGTCAAGCACTGACATTAACATTAAACATTGCCCCGCTTCGATTGTTGAGCCATTGCCGGAGATAACGAAATCAGTTGAGGGCGAGGTGATCGATCTCTGCTGTGTCATCGATAGCATCGAGCCCTACACCTACGTTTGGTTGCGCAACGGCGAAATATTGCCCGACAGCGAGGAGTTCAAGTAAGCTGCTGTCATTTTGCTTTGTTTAAGTACCTGTTACATTATTTATGCATACTTTTTTCTCTCTCTATTTCTTGCTAGTTACATCGATCACGGCAATGGATGTCTCTGTTTGCGCATCAACGATGCCTTTGACATTGACTCGGGCATCTACAGCTGTCTGGTGTACACATCTCATAGCAATGATGATGATGACACCAACACCTGCGACTGTCGCTGCAGCGGTGAGCTGTGCGTGCTGGAGCGCGATCTCTCGCAATGCGATGAGAGTATACAGCTGCTAAAGACACCGCTGCCGGTGGTGTGTGCGTCAGGAGCGGAAGCGCTCTTCTATGCTCGTGTTTACCCCTGCCAAGCGGACACCGACTGGTATCTCAATGGAAAACTCATCGAGGATGACTCACAAAACATGACGGTGCGTAAGAAACTAAAACCCAAATATGAAATTCCAGTCTTAAGACGGCTGTTATTGCTCATGTACTCGTTGCGTTAGGGCATGTAATGAATTGATTTGTTTGTCTCTTGATGCGCTCCTCTGCAGAGACGCACTTCAAGCTGCCTTGCCGTTGGCTGTTTTTTTTTTTTTGGTAAACAAAGAGAAACGTGCACCGAAGATTAAATACCTTTCTAATGTGTTTAAGATAAAACAGTGTCAAGATATAAGAAGTGAGTGAACTCAGCCCACTTTAATGACAACATAATGGTGTAACCCTTTCTGTTGTAAGGGTATTAAAACAATAGCGACACGTTCACACCTTGTCAACGTCGAGTGTTTCTGTGGTGAAAACAACAATAACAATAACACAACAATACGCACACAGATATAAACAACTCAATATATATGTATGTTTACCATAAGAAATTGAAAACGGAGACCCCAAAATAAAAAAGAGATTAAAATTGCGGCGGTATGCGCAACGCATGCAAACGATGTGTAGTGACGCTACTGGCGTCGACGTCGCTGTCGCTGTCACTGTCACAGTCGCTGCTGACGTCGCCGCATCCAATTCCAAAATCGGTTGCTGCGATGCTCGATTGGAGAGCAAACCACTCGTTCAATAGCGTTCAAGCCGAGCTGTTCGCCTCGTCGTATCACAAGAGGGCGTGACAAGATGTCACAGGTATGCAAAAGCAAACAATTTACATACGATCCGCAACGATATCGATATCAAATAGTTGAATACATAGTATCTGCTACTTATAAGTAAGGCGGCTCTGATAAGCGTATTTGTTATTGTTTGTGTGCGCGCCAAATGAAATTGAGAGCGAAGCGTGAAAGTTTCATTACTTACGATACCAAAACCGACGACGCGACAGAGCGATCCCGATATACATACGAATAGTTCTCGGCTTTTGGAAATGCTCTCAATAATTAATTGGTGCCGTTCCATTCTCAGTTTAACTTTGGCCGTAGGCGCCTCACATTCCTTCGCTCTGTGAATTTCAATTATACTTACTTAACATACAGACATACATACATACATATATGTATGTATTTCATTGCCATTCGAGTCGCATTCAAGTATTTGCTCTTCTCCACTTTTGCGACAGCTGTTTTCACACTTAAAAACGCTTTGTCTTCATTTACAGTTGGAGTCATATCCAGAGAACGGCATACGTTTGCTGCGTTTGCGAAACGTTCAGTTAGCCCAGAGCGGTGAAGTACGTTTGCAAGTCAAACATCATCCAACAGAGGATCGTCGAACGACGCCTGCCACACGCAGCTATACCAGTCTGCTCGTCTTACCCATTAACAGCAATAACACTAACAGCTGTAACAACAGGGACTGTAACCATTTATCACTGGCTCCAAGCAGTTGCATTCTGAGAGGCCCCGAAGATTGCACCGCACTTATTGGTGGCGATGTCAAGCTGAGTGTGCACTATGAGCCATTACCCAATACGAAAGTCATCTGGTACAAGGCGGTGAGTATAAAACTACAACAGTTCTATCGGAAATATGTCCTTGAAATTCTTTTTACCATTTAAAAATTCATAGTATAAATGGTAATAGTTTAATTTGAATACCAAAGCTTAGAATTTTAATATCCTATTCTATCTTTAGACCTACCCAACATATATGTATATAGAGCTTAATGCAAATTTTATATTTTAACCAAATGAAGCAAAGCTAGCAAAGCTGGAAAAACTTCAATTGCGCAATGATTTTGACATGTGACCTAATTAGGCAAAATGCCGTCAACAGCTTGAAGATTAGCAGAGAGTTGTTATGCCCATGATCCCATATCATGCGCTATCTATAATAAGACGCCCCAATAAGATTATTTGCCTCGTATGGGCATTAAGGCACATTACCAAGTCGCTTGTCTCAGATCTCTGGGTTTTAGTTAGGGTCTATGACTGTGTCACGATCAGTTTGCGGTATTGACGTATGTACGATTGAATGCACATACGTAATTGTTGCAAACCGCAAGCTCTGCTTAACAAAATAACAACAATATAGTTAAACGTGTTTCGCTCTCTTTCTGGCCAACATTAAATATACTATTACCCTTTTTTTTGCACAGTGCCGCGCCATTGTTGAGGGCGCCAATGTGACAATCCGGACAACGGCGCAACAATCGACGCTTTATATAACAAACATCTCGGCGGATGACAGCGGCAAGTACACAGCGGAAATAATGAATGATTATGGTGTGGAGGCGGCGGCTGCCTCCGTAGCCGTCGAGGGACCACCTGAGCCGCCCAGTGGGCAGCCTAGTGTATCCCTAGGACCCGATCGTGTGGCAGTCGCCTGGTGTGGTCCACCCTACGATGGTGGCTGCATGATCACCGGCTTTATGTAAGTTGTATACAATACAATCCATTGGACAATAGTTAAAATCTCGTATTTTCAGCATTGAAATGCAAAGCTGCAAACCGTCGGACTGTGATAGCGTCAAGGATAACGCTGAGTGGCAGCAGGTGGCACGCGTTGTGGATACGTTAGCCTATACCGTTAAGGATCTGCAGCCGCAGCTACAGTACAGATTTCGTGTACGTGCCGAAAACATCCATGGACGCAGTGCACCCAGTCAGGTTAGCGAACTGGTGCAAACAACACGACTAGCTCTAGGAGCGACATCTACGGCAGGAGAAGCAACCACAACAGATTCCCTAAGCACTGTGTGCGTACAGTCTGGCGGAGATTTCAAGTCACGCTTTGACATCATTGAGGAGCTGGGCAAGGGACGTTTTGGTGTTGTGTACAAGGTGCAGGAGCGCTCACAGCCCGAACAATTGCTCGCAGCCAAGGTGATCAAGTGCATCAAGGCACGCGATCGCCAAAAAGTGCTCGAAGAGATTTCAATAATGCGTTCGCTGCAACATCCCAAGCTACTGCAGCTGGCCGCATCCTTTGAAGGCGCACGTGAAATTGTCATGGTCATGGAATAGTGAGTAAAATCCAACAACTATTCCAAGCTTTTCACTAATGTTCTGTTGTTTCCAACCAGCATTACGGGCGGCGAGCTGTTTGAACGCGTTGTTGCCGATGATTTTACGTTGACGGAGCTGGATTGCATACTGTTCCTGCGCCAGGTGTGCGAGGGCGTCGCCTATATGCACAGTCAGAGTGTCGTCCATTTGGATTTGAAGCCGGAAAACATTATGTGCCATACACGCACGAGCCATCAAATCAAGATCATTGACTTTGGCTTGGCGCAACGCCTGGACACAAAGGCGCCCGTTCGTGTGCTCTTTGGCACGCCGGAGTTTATACCACCAGAGATCATTAGCTATGAACCCATCGATTTCAAGTCGGACATGTGGAGCGTTGGCGTCATATGTTATGTGCTGTGAGTTTGATGTGACTTTAGGGGCCTTATCGATAGACTCATGATTAATCTTAAAGTTGTCAAAAAAAGCATGATTAGATTATGTTGATCATAATGTTTGCTTTTTCATCTCGGCAAAGAAGAGGCTGGTTTTTATTATGCTTATTTTTGTTATCTTCAAAAAAAATATATATTTTGCAGACAAACTTTTATTTTAGACGAGAACATTAATACTGTAATATATAACTCTTAACTTAACTTAACTCCACTTTTTATAGCCTGTCTGGCCTGTCACCATTTATGGGCGACACGGATGTGGAAACTTTTTCGAATATAACGCGTGCAGATTACGACTTTGATGATGAAGCCTTCGACTGCGTGTAAGTATGAAACGAAAAACTTATATCTGACATTAATAACACCCCAAAATTCTTACCACAGCTCACAGGAGGCCAAGGACTTTATATCGCAGCTACTCGTGCATCGCAAGGAGGCGCGTCTGACTGCTGTGCAGTGTCTGGAATCCAAGTGGCTGTGCCGCCAGCGGCATGACGAGAATCTCAGCAATAACAAAATATGCACAGATAAGCTTAAGAAGTTCATTATACGACGCAAGTGGCAGGTAAGTCAATTGTTTTCCTTTCCTTAAACCCAAAACTAAGTGTTGCTTCCTTTGTGCCTTGCTTGTTGCCGCTTTGCGCTTTGCTATATGCCACAAATAGAAAACTGGCAATGCCATAAGGGCACTAGGTCGCATGGCCACATTATCCGCTTCGCGTCGCAATTCGGCCATTGCGATGGGTGCCTGCAATAGTCCAAGACCCTCAATCTCTGGCCTGGGCATGCTGAGTGCGGCACAGAATGCGAATGCAGGCGGCACTCAAATGGCTTCGTTGAACGAAGAGGAAGATGATTTCAGTGTAGAAATGCCGCATGTCGAAAAGCGCAAGACAACAGCAGGAGTGATGAAGTTGCGCGACAAATCACAGTGCAGCGAACGCAGTGACTCCGGGTACAGTGAATGCTCCAATGGCAGCCAGGGCATACAGGAAACACTATTGCTGACACTGGCCAAAAACAAGCTGGAACAGATTGCGAAGGCAAGCGCGCAAATCGAAATATCTGAGAGTCCAACAACGTCCATATTGCCGTCATTGGAGCTGCCCGCCAAGAGTGAACCCATCATGCTCTCCGACTTTACGAATACCATTAAAATGCGTAAGAAATCTTTGGAAGACAGCTGCACGCGTGAAAAACTAAAGCCGCATGCCACATGCAAACCCAATTGTGACTCCAAATCCAAGGTATCCCAATTAAAGCACAAGTTTCAGCAATCCAATGCCGCCGCTGCTGCTGCCTCATCTGCTTCTGCTGCTGCATATAAAAAGCCTGCTATAAAGCCGCCGTCTCCTGCTATAGAGCCCCATAAAATCGCCAAGGTCGCGAGTTTGGGCCGCATCAATAAGTGTAATGCATTTAAACAATAATTCGTTAAATCTTCCATTACTGAATTTTTTTTTTTTTTTTTTTTTTGTTATATAGTCGCCGGTGAACCGCAACGGTCAAGTGTCGTCGTCAGCAGTAAAGCGAGACCAATGCAAACCCAATCAATGCCCAGCTCACCGCTGCCCCAACGAGCTGCAACGCCAACGCGGCTAAGCAATCGGGTTCGTGAGACAACCGAGCGTCTTGCCCAACAGCATACGGTGGCGAGCGCAGCACAGCGGCAAGGAAATGGCAATGGCAACAATCATGGTCATGGGCACGGGCACGAGTCACGTGCACGCAGTCTTATCAATAGATTCAACGAAACGAAACACATCACGTCCTAGCTTGTTACATATATATTTTTTTAATTTGTGTGTTTTTCTGTGTCGCTTACACTTATTTCACTTTATTATTGCAAATATCATTGATTATCTTCTCTTTTTTGTTTGTTTGTGTATGTGTGTACAAAACCCCAAGGATAATCTGTACGAAACACTCGAATATATACATACTACATAAACACATAATTATAATCCAAATCCGAATCCAATATATAAAATGCACCCAAAACAAAACTTATTAGGCATTTGGCACAGGCATCAGGCACACTGCACTTAGGCTAGACAAAGGCTAAATATTTAAATTATTGATTATCGATTTATACATATACATACATACATATCTATTTACCATACTAATTAAAGTTAAATTGTAACGAAGCCAAGGAGCTGTCTTAATATGGCCAACAAAACCATGTGCTTATACGTGAAAAGTTTAAAATCTTATAAAGAAAAACTATGAACTTCAGTAAGTGCAAATATTTGTGACTCCAGATGTCTTGGCCCCGTTGCTTATACTAATTGCCAACCACTAGACAGCATCATGCTGTTGCTGGCGCGGCTTAAGTCGCACCCAGAGTCCACCCGATGCGCGTAGAGTAATCCTAAATGTGGCCTCAAATGTGGTCTTACCGGGCACGGGTAGCAGCTGATAGCTGCGCAACAGCCGGGAAACAATTGTCTTGATCTCCATGATGGCAAAACGATTGCCGATGCAGTAGCGCGGCCCAGCGCTAAATGGTATAAAAGCATACGGATGACGTTGCTCCACATTGGCGGTGGCAAAACGTTCCGGCTTGAATTTCTCTGGCTCCGGATAGATGTGTGCCAGACGATGGGTGGCATATGGACATATGAAGATGTTGCTGCCCTTGGGCAATGTGTGGGCGCCGAGACGCACTTCTTCGCCTAGCTTGCGGGCAATCAGTGGCACACTGGGATACAGACGCAGTGCCTCCTTAATGCACATCTCCAGATAGCGCATCTCACGCAAATCACTCATCGTTGGCGCACGTTTGCTATAGTCAAAGATGCGCTCCAGCTCCTCATGGCACTGCTGCTGTGCATCCGCATTCTGTGCTAGGAGGAAGATGGTAAAGGCCACAGCTGCACCCACCGAATCCTGACCAGCGAGCATAAATGTACACGCCTCATTGACAATGTCCTCTTCGCTGAAATCCGGATTGCACTCCGAGATCTCAATCATATAGTCGAGCAAACACTTGCGTTCCACATTATTGTTGGCCATGATCTCGCGACGCCGTTTGATCATCTGGCGTGTAAAATCATTCAGACGCTTCTTCTGATTCAACTCATCGTTGGCCAGCGATGTCAGCTGATAGATGGCATCTAGTAGTAACCAGGGCTGTGCAAAACGTGCGGGCATCATTAGTTTGCCCTTGCGAAAGGGTGAATCCTCCATCAGATCCTGTCCTTTCTTCTTAATAGGCACGCCCAAAACGGCCTCTGGAATAATGAGATTGATTAGAAGAAAGTTTCTTCGATCTCTCTCAATTCAAAAACAAACCATTTAACACATCGATAACGCAGTTATTCACATATTTGGCTATGTTCACCTCCATGTCCAGGGCGTTGGCATCCAGGTGCTCGTTCAGCGATTGCGATGCATCCACAAATGTGTCTATGAACTTCTCCAGCAGACTCAAGTGAAACGCCGGCTGTATGAGCTTGCGATGTGTGCTCCACTTGACCCCGCTGCTCGTAATCAAACCATTGCCCAGAAAGTTATGCATCAGGCGATAGAAGAAGACCTTGTTTGTGTGCTTCTTGGAGGAGAGTATGACCTGTAGATCCTCTGGCTGCAGCACCACAAAGAATGGAAACAATAGCACCCAAATGCGCACTAGTGAACCATACAGATCAAAGGCTCTTGCGGCACGCTTTCTCATAACTACAAGAAAACATTAGTTAAAGTGCATTACGTATACGTAATGTGGATTCAAATACTTACGATCCTTCTCATTGATCAGCAAACAGTTGCCCAAGAAGGGCAACGATGGCGGTCCTGAGAGACGTAGAGAGAGTAACACCGATCTCAGATACGCTTGCAGATGTGTGTAGAATGTGTAAATGCTCAGTGTAAGCACAACTAAAACCAGGGCGCTGCACAGTTCCGATTTCGTGGCACGCTCCAACTGTGACGAAGGGGGGGAACAGAAGAAGGAGAGTAAATGTTTGAATAAGTGTTTAAGTTTGGTTTGGCAAGTGGCAACGCGCAATAATTTGTTTGCCATTTGAGCAATTTAATCAAGTGCGTTAAATATATTTACTCAAGCCCCCGTGCAAATTAACCCTCGAACGCACTTTACTTTAATAGCGCTTAGATACATATCTCACACATAGATATTTATGTGCAACTGTTTGTATATGATGTTGTGTGTGTGTGTGTGTTTTGAGGAGGGCTTGAAAATCGTTATGACCAAGTCGTTGGGCATGTCGTAAGGTTTTTATTTTTTTGTAAACACTCTCATCATCCATAAACTGAAAATCATCATCGAAAGTGTTAGCCCAAAAAACTATATATATAAATTCGAAGGCTCTAGTTGAGAAGTTTCGACTTAGAGATACCCTAAGTTAGAAAAGCTTGCATTGGAACCAAACATTTGTTTCCTGAACAGTTTTTCATATAAATCTTCTGATTTTCATTTTAGAATCTTAAACTGATTTCACATTTTTAAATTCAAATAAGTTTTTGTTATCGAGATGACTTCTTAAGTCACCAAACCATCATACCCTTTTAGCCCATTTAATGGCCATAGGGTATTAAAAACGGTGTGAATTGTTTGGGACAACACGTCGTATGCGCATTGATACACCACACGTATTCATTTCAATGATATTTTTATAGCAGTTAGCTCAGATCTGAAAGAGATTTCGGCAATTGTTTGCTAACAATTGGCTGCAGCAATGCAAGGACGCTATCAATTATTGTTACAGATACACATTTGTATCTCATTCAGTCTTCTTCTCTTTCTCTACTTGCCGATACATTTGTATCTTTTCTCTTCTCTTTTGTGTCCGCTCAGGGCTGTAGCCGTTGACAAGAACGCACAGCACTTCATTCATAAAGTAAAATAAGTAAAACCCAAACAAAATGCGATTGATTAATGATGATCACCGAGCACGTCTTGTTTTGGCCTTTTTCCCAGACGTGGTTTTGTTTCCCATCTGTCAAGTAAAAGCGCCAAGCAATGAGATGTGAGTAAGACACTTGTTTGGTGACCCACAAAAAAAATAGGGCAAAAACAAAGTCGCAAGTAGATTGCTCGAAATGAACATTGAATTGAAAAGAAAATATTTCTATATAAAATCCAGAAGAAACTCTTATGTTTACTAAGAAACCTCTTCCACAATCTATGCTATAAAAACCCGAATAAAAAAACAAAACGGTACAACTGATACATTAAACCAATCGTGCACACACACAAACCCACACACACACACACACACGCTAACGCCTAGAGGAGATTCAGGGTCAATCGTGCGTACTGTGATCGTAAAAGTATGTGTGATAAAATTTTGAATAAACAAAACATAACCGAAAAATATTATGCATTAAAATCGGAGGGGCAAAAAAAAAAAAAAATAATTGTAAGTCAAGTACAGGTGCAGCATGGCAAATTAGATATAAACATTATTGTTATCAAATGTTTAGCAGGTGCGTAATATTTTTTTGAGGAAAGCGAAAGTAGATTTGGCAATGCCCCACATATAGGCCCCCAAGTAATAACTGTGTTTGCGATGCGTATGTGTTTGTGTCTGTGCGCGTTTGGTTCAGGTTTTATTAATACACATACATGTACATGCATACACACATATGTAACATATATTAGGATATAGTTCTGGAACAAATAGTACTTCTGGATCCTGAAATAACCAAACCTAGGGCAAAGAAAAGTTAATGCCTCAAGAACATTAAGAGAACTTCTGTTCTGCTCACCAACGAAGAAAACACAATGAAAAATAACTGCATTTAGTCTTCATAGCCATCTGTTAGCGCATTTGCATTGGAGTTATGAAAAAGACTGCGCTCCCCGTTGCCCCAGGGAAAGCGTTTGTTGCGACGACGCAAATGCTCATACTTGATGAATGGTGGACGTGGCTGCTCCTCGCCCATTTTGGTGCTGCTATAAGCATTGATCATGCATAGGGCAATGGCTGGTGTGGCCACCAGAAAGGTGACACGCTTCCACAAGAGTGCACCAGTTGCCTTGCCACCAATTAGTTCGACTTGCTTGCTCATCTGGTTCCAGCCAGGACGCACATAACGCTCCCAGAACAGCGACATGTTTTTTTTTTTTTTTTTTTTTGAATTTTACAATTTACAGCAAGTATACTAGTATATATATATTTTTTACATTTATCTGTCTCAGAGCACGAAATGAGAATAGAAGTTGAAATGTGTTTTGTGTTCTAAGTAGAAAGAAATTCATAAAGCAACTCGATTCAACATGAATTACGTATACGTTTGAGGGTTAGAAACCACCCACGTTTTTTTACAATTAGGAAGTTTCAAGGGAAGACACATACTATATACTATATACATACTTTATTTATAGATATATATGTATTTACCCACAGACGCATCAACTGGCTGCCGCTGAAGCGCGCCTTCCGCTCCAGCGTGGGTTCCTAAAGCTGACCATCTAACCATCCATCTGTCGATCATAATCATGTATCATAATCATGTACTTTCAATGTATTGGGAGAATTCGCAGCTAACTGGCGTATTTACATAAACAATTCACACTTGAACACTAATAAATGTACATGATTATTTCTCACTAATTCTATAAATTATCATCAGCGTCTTTTTTTTTCTTTTTGGTACTCGCACGCTCACAAGCCTTAACCAATCCAAAGACTCACAAGCCAAAAAAAAAAACTAACCAAAGAAAAAAATCCCTCATTCCCCCACACGGTTTGTGCAATGGAGCATTGTACGTGCCACAAGCTAACATTAATACAAATACATTAAACAGAAACAGAAAAAAAAGAGCTAATAATAATGAGCATGCGTTCAAGACAGTGTTTCAATATCAGTGTCAAAGCGCAAACACTTAGAATATCACACTTCCTAACTTAAAAACAAAAAAATAAATAAATAACAAGAAATGCAACTTCCGTTTTGATTTTGCATCATTTATTAATAAAATAAAATGTGATTAGTTTTGAAGGGTTTTAAGGCTTTTAAGACATGTCCAAAAGGGTTTTAGATATCTTAGGTTTAAAAATTCATTTTAAAAATATTTTATTTTTTTATTTACTTCACTTTTTGACAAAAATTTAAATGCTATTAAATTTTTTAAAAATCAAATACATTTTCCCTACATACAGTTTAACTAATCTTCTTGAAAACTTCAAAATTTTCTCATATATTTCCACATACTTTTCTCACTTTTACTCACCACTTTTTCTACAATCATATTGTTGCACTTAACCTTGTCTTATATATATATTTTTTTTAGAAAATTCACTTTTCACTCTCACAGATTTTACACAAAAATATAGAGTTCGCAAGTGTCTTTAATATTTTGAATGTCCTTCAGTGTCACCTTAATATACCTAGTGCGATAATCAAAGGCGCGTTCGTTTAATTGTACAATTCACACACGCCGACAGTTGAGTTTCAAATGGTGGGATCTCAAACCGGGCAACGTCTATTTATAAGCAAAATGTCCGATTTAACGTTGAGCCAGCGACAAGTAAACATATAACCGAATATCGCTTCAATGGCGCGCATACGTGAGTCGGAGATGAAAAGAGATGCGAAGCAGAGGCTCTCTACTGCCTAAGTGGTGTATTATGGGAGACAAGAGCCACATGCTGTGCGTGTGTATAGATAGATAGGTATAAGAATTATATGATGTGCTAAGTAACCGTAACTAGGAGTTAACACACAACGTGGGCTTCAGCCATTTGTAAATTAATGCCCAAATAGAGATATAAATAAATGGTAATTGTTTTACAGATTCTTTGTCCAAGTGGGCACGTGTGCAGTAGCTTCTTAATTGCTCCACATTAGAGTACTTTGAGTACGTTTGAAGTACACCTTTTTAGGGTAGAAGGCATAAGTGATATTCAGTGTATGCGCACCTTAAGCTTTAAGTGCAGCTACCCTGTCAAGTTAAGTGCATTCATTAGGTATTGTTTTGCTTTCGCAGTCAATCAATTAATTGCATATGAATAAATTTTGTGATGGGTAAACATAGAATTTACTAACATCGTAGTAATCGGGAAGATGTGACAAAATATTATCATTCAACATTTCCGCAATACTGCACAATGTTGACTTAATGTCTTCCAAACGTTTTTAGATAGAACGCCGATTCAAACGTTTAGGTCTCTCTCGAAGCTCAATAAGAAGGCATAATATTGCCAGGCAGGCTATGATCTCTTGCGATTTTGAGGTTGTAGTATTGATGGCCGTTGACTGCTACGCATTGGCCACCAGATGTGCTGTTCCACCCATTTCGGCACAGGTAATTATAAATTAAACTATTCGGAGTATTTAAAAATCAGTTTTTAATTTTCATATATTTATGTATTTATCTCCTTTATATGTATAATTAAAAACGCATTTATTTTTATAACAAAATATAATTCCTAACATTAAATAATACAAAAATCTTGTCGTTCCAGGCGTTATCGTCTATGAACTGTTTTGAGTCGATTGGATGGAATCCCAGTAGCTGATCCTTGAACGTCCTACGCTTCAATTGTCGAACTACGCTTATCCTCGCAAGCTGAAAAATAGAATAAAAATAGATCAGTAACAATAACCTTATTAAATTAAAAATTATAACGTTAAAATATTCTGTTAATGTATAAGAACTAGGATTTGTAAGAATATATTTGTTTTTTTTGAAAAAATCTTTATTTAAATTTAATTACACTGTTATTATTTATGAACAACTTACATTAAATGGATAGGATAACTGTACAAACAACTTAATCTTATTTAATTAAGTCTTGCAATAAGAATATTATTTATTTTAATTACAAAATTCGATCATTCAGATCGATTGGATGTACTCTTTTTAAACGTCTGCGTTGGGGCCTTCCATTAATTCTGCGCCTCCTTAGTAATCGCCTAGCCTAGGTTTTGTAAGAATAAATTTTTTTTTTTTTTTTTTTTTTTTTTTTTTAATTTATTTATTTAAGGCAACCCGGGTATCACAATTACCCTTTTATATCCTTATTTTCTATTATTTCTGCCCGGTTGGGGCGCGCCGGCTACTACTTATATATAGCTTATTCTAGTTTAGCTTTAATTAAAGTTATCCTACATTATTAATTATGTTCGCAACGTAAATTCTCCCGGATGGAGCCTTTTTACTCTTCTGGCTGGCCTCAGTGTAGCCAAAGGTCTAGCGAGGCGATTTCTGTGTTGCTCCAGCCTAGCATTATATCTGCTCGAGTGGAAGTTAATTTGCTGCATGACCATTGCTAAATTAAGGTCTTTATGCAGCAAACTGTTGCGAACATACCATTCGCATCCAGTGATTTTTCTGGCAGCTTTATTTTGCATAACCTGAATGCGTTTAATTTGCGACTTGCTTGCCACACCCCATATTTGGCACCCGTAGGTCCATATTGGTGCGACTATCCTCTTATAAATTAGGACTTTGTTGCCCAGTGACAGCGTGCTGCGAGAATTTAGCAGCCAATTGTGCTTGGCTAGTGTAGCTCTCAATCTAATCTTAAGTGCTGTCACATGGGCAGCAAAGGTCAGCCTTTTGTCCAGGGTAATGCCCAGATATTTGGCAGTGTTAAGCTGCTGGACCGGCACATCACCGACAATGACCGCAGGTGGGGTTCCGCGCCTCAGTGTGAAGCATACATTTGCCGTTTTGTTGCCATTAATTTTAATGTTCCATCGTTTGGCCCATTCTTCGAATGCTACTGCATACTCCTGTATACCGTCCGCGGCTTCGTACTCACATTTGGCCCTGTATGTCACGCAGACGTCATCCGCGAACGTTGCCAGCATCATACGATTTGCATTGATCCCTAGAGATGCAGAATCCGGCTGAGGTAGATCGGCTGTATACAATTTGTAAAGTAGTGGCCCTAGCACACTCCCTTGTGGTACACCAGCGGCTGCATCATGTGTCGTTGAAGTGGCTGTGTGGCAACGAACAGCAAATTTCCTGCCGGAAATGTACGACCTGAGCAGCCCATAGTATGGCGCAGGTAGCAACAGTTTGATTTTGGCCAGAAGACCAAGGTGCCACACTCTGTCGAACGCCTCTTGGACATCAAGAAAGAGAGCATTACAAAATTCCTTATTGTCGAACGCTCGCAGGATTTCATCGACTGCCCGGTGTAGTTGCTCTACAGTGCTGTGTCCAGAACAGAAACCAAACTGATGGTCAGGGATAATTTTCGTTGTTTCCATAAGAGTGGTTATCCGAGCAGCAAGTAATTTCTCTAAGACCTTCGAGATCGAGGGAAGTAGAGTGATCGGCCGGTAAGACGCAGGGTCACTTTCCGGCTTGCCAGACTTATGAATCATGGAAATTATGCCAAACTTCCACTGTGCAGGGAAGTATTCAAGCCTGACGATGGCGTTAAAAATCATGTTAATGTAGAGTATGGCACCTTGTGGCAACGCCTTTAGAGTGGCATTGCAAATGGTGTCATAGCCAGGGGCCTTATTTGCGGGGAGTCGACTGATAATCGCTGCTATCTCCCTTGCTGTGAATGGCATGATTGGCAGGTCCATTTGCAGCGGCTGTGTGAGGGTCTCCTGCGTCTCCAACACGTGCTGCTGGCTGACGAGATTCAGCGGCTGGAAACGCTCTTCCAGGTGTTTTGCAAAAACTTCCGCCTGTGCCAAGTCTGTGGTACACCACCTGCCATTTTCATCTGCCATGGGCGCATTCCGGGCACACCGTCTCTTGATGGCGCGCGTTGTTTTCCACAAGGAGAAGGAAGCGTCACTGCCAGTACCGGTGTTTGCCAGTCTGTGCGCAAACCATGCGGATTTGTGGTCCGCCAAAGCGCGTTTGAGTACGCCCTGTGCTCGGTTCCACTCGGCCTTATCCAAGGGGTGTCGTGATCTCATCCATCTGGTTCGAAGACGCCGCTTTTCAGCTATGAGCTGCCTAATTTCATAAGGCAGTGGAATCCCTGCAGCTGCGAGCCTTGGGGGCGGTTTTTGCGTAGCACTGTGCGCAGCCGACTTGATTTTGTTGTTGAACAGTTGGATGCAGTCGTCGATATCGTCACCCGAGTTCAGCTCAATGTCCAGATTTAGTGACTGTTCTAGCAATGTGTGGAACTTCTGCAAATTTGTATGCCTAGTAATTAGCCTTTCCACTGTAGGGTAAGACAGGGCAGCAGTATCTAGCGTGATGATGAGTGGAACGTGGTCGGAGCTGAGCTCAACGACGCCGTCAATGGTTGCATGTATGCCTGGGATACCTCTCATTACCGCAAAGTCCAGACAGCTTGGACTGCCATGTCTTCCATAGGGATATCGCGTCGGGCCACCCGTTGCCAGAACGTTAGTATTTGTGCTAAGGATCACATCTGCCAGTTCCCTTCCCCGCCTGTTGCATCGTCTTGACCCCCAAAGCCAATGTGCAGCGTTCCAGTCGCCTGCAATGACGCATTTGGATTGGAGCTGGTCTAGGATGACATTGTAGTCAGCCGCTGTCCAGTTGAAGCAGGGAGGGCAGTATATGGCGCCAAAATCGATATCTCCAAGCTGTGTGCGTATGGCTGCTAATGCAACCTGCACTCTCTCAGTTGTCACAGGTATGAGAGGGAAGTGTATTAATCCCTTCCTGATTAAAATAGCAGCTCCTCCTCTGGCATTTCCCACACTTGGGTCATTTGCAGAGTATGAGTCGAAACCAAATATTTTTGGTGAATCATTGCCTCTGAAGTGCGTCTCGCTAAGTAACAGTACGTCCAGTTTATGTTGCTGCACGAAACTTTCAAGTTCAAGCAGCTTAGTGCGGACGCCGTCGGCGTTCCACACGAGGATGCGCAGAGGACTCATTTATTGTCCTTCTGCGCGGTGAGTGCAGCTGTGAGCAAATTTAGAATTTGCCCCTGCTGCTGTAGCATCATTGATATCATCTGCGTTAGTTTCTCCTGCGACGATCTAATATTCTCGTTGAGCGAACGCAGAATATCTTCAATGTTGTCCTTGTTAACAGTCCGAGAGCGCGACACCGAAGTATTGCCATTAGAATGGCGACTGTGACTCCTCTCACGTCGCTGCCTTGAACGCTGCCGGTGTTGCTGTGGCTGCTTGGGATCAAATAAATTGGGAGCATTGGCGCTGCTCCGAGTACCACTGCCACCTGCAGCCTCAGCATAAGAGATGCCAAAGGCTGGGGCAGATGTCGGCTTCCTTGCAACTGTTTGGGCTATAGCGACTTGCCGTGATCCAACTCCTCGCTTGGGTTGCGATTGCTGCTGGAATTGCTGGTACTTAACGCATCCCTTAAAGTTTGCTGGGTGCCCCAAGCCACAGTTGTAGCATGTAGCGGGTTCTGCCCTTGGGCGAGTGCAGTTGCTGGCAGGATGATCCGCACCACAGCTTACGCATACATGCGCTTTTCTGCAGTACTTGGCAGAGTGGCCAAACTGCTGGCATCGGTGGCATTGAAGTACATTTATGCGTTTGCGCACGAGCTCCACTTTTACACGCATACGGCAGAGAAGAGTTAGGTTTAATATTTCCTTATTGTTGGCTGCGGTAGAAATATTGATAAAGAAAATATTCGCCGGTTTGGCATCCGTACTTCCAGGCTCGCTGCGTCGCTTGGGTGTATGGACATTTAGCACTTTATGTCCAAGTGCCTCCAGTTCATTCTTGATTTGCTTATGCTGTGTGCTGTGGTGCAGCCCTTTAACGCACACCCTGAACGGCCGATCCTCCTTGAGTTGGTAGCAGTGGTATTCATATTTTTCGGTTTCCAGCCAGCTTGTTAGGCTACGAAACACATCAGCATTTGAAGCATAGAGCCTCATAATGCCACCTTGAGATGCTCTGGCCTCGACTTTAGTGGCGTCGGTAACCTTGGAAATGCACTGCATGAGAAGATTTACATCCTCAACACCCTCCATGACAATAGGCGGCGGTCTATGCTGCACTTTAGTGTTGGCAACGGTTGATCCGGGCTTGGAAGACATGTTTGCCGTTCCTATCTGGGCTTTTGCTGCTGCAGCTTTGCTCGTGCTTGGCCTAGTGTCTAGCTCCTCACCATTTTCACAATCCATGTCCATGCTGTCGTCGTTTGTGTCGGCAAGTAAACTGAACTTGTTAGGACTCCTTTCTTGATTTTGCCTGTCGCAGGTGACAGCATTTGTAGCGCTTGCTGTCTTTTTCCGCTCTTGACCCGGACTGTCGCATTTCCGTGCTTTGCGCTTTACCAATTGGAAACGCGGACCGTTCTCAGTTGCCAATGGTGTAGGGCAGCCTTCAGCTGTTTCAGCAAGAACGCCACTGCTTAAAGCAGGCAGCAAGCTTGTGGTGCAAGGTGTAGTCAGAGCGGTACTGTTGCTGGGAAGCAGTATCGTTGACGTTGTCGCAATAGGGGTGAAGTAGGGGGAATATGTGACGCGACACTGCGTTGCTAATGTTGAGTCAGTGAATGTGACTGCCGTTGTCGTTATCACTTCAGTGGAACGGGATCCACTCATAATTGTGTTATTGTCTGTGTTCAAGGCATCATGAGAGGTGTCTTGAGCATCTGTGTTATTCATGACAGCCTTTTTAAGGGCCTCACCAAGCAAATTTTTATATGGCTGCATTCTAAATTTTGTAGCGCCGCTGCGCGGCCCGCGTCTTGTGCCCGACGTGCCGTCGCGACGATTAGGCGGCAATTCGCGACACGCGCCCGACTTGTCGTCGCCCCGCAAAGGCGGCAGTTCACGTTGCGATCGCAACTATGGGTTTGTTCTATGTTTATTTCGATGCCGGCGCCGCTTATACACGCCCAAAGTATTATTATGTGTTGTTGTAGTTTTACACAAATCACCGTTGCCGAAATTGTAGTCTGTCCGCGTAGCTTGAACACAACCGATTGCGACGAGAGCAGATTTGCGACTTTTTGGACAGAAAACTAAATCGGGAAGGATAAGAATAAAATTGAATTTTTAAATATTAAACAAAAATCTTGTTGAATTTATTCTGTTTGTTCTGGGTATGCAGCTTTTTTTTGATATTCAGCACAAAAAAAAATTAAAAAATTCATAGCATACTTTTACTCCGACAAAAGTATGCAATGAAATTTGTTCATTGGGTATGCAGCACTTTTTTATTTTTCGAAAAATTCAGCCACCTGTTGCTGATTTCTTTCTGTCCTGGTCCCGTCAAAAGTGATTTTCGATTTTCGATTTATATGAAAAAAAAAAAAAAAAAGTCTTGTAATTTTATTTAGAAAAATACTGCATTCTCAACTTTTTTTTTTTTTTTTTGACATTTTTGGCGGAGTTTTTTTACCTTCGCCATCTTCCGGCCATTGGCGGCGAATTCTGCTTGCCAGCAAGCAGTTTTTCCAAAAAAAACGCTAGTTAATGCACTGGAGTTGCACTCCGTATGTAGTGTGGACAGCAACCAATAACCAACCAACCAATCAAAAACGCGCGCGCGACCTTCCCCTGGTACTTGAGGCCAAAATTATTAAAAACGAAAATAATCAAAAAACGCGAGCGACAACCAAAAAACGCGACCAAAAAACGCGCGCGACTTCCGAATTTTGTTGTTCGAGTTTTTTTGGTGTGACGTCATTCGATTTGGTTGGTTTGTGCTAATGTGCGCTTTTAGCACCCGGCGCGAAAACCCTTCGTAGGTTGTCGGGGGCCCCCTGGTATATGCGAACGGCTGACTTAGAAAGAGATCTGAGTGTACCTAAAGTTGGGGATGTAATACTAAACCAAGCCAACAAATATAACACCCGCCTGCTAAACCACCCAAATCCACTAGCTAGGCGATTACTAAGGAGGCGCCGAATTAATGGAAGGCCCCAACGCAGACGTTTAAAAAGAGTACATCCAATCGATCTGAATGATCGAATTTTGTAATTAAAATAAATTATATTCTTATTGCAAGACTTAATTAAATAAAATTAAGTTGTTTGTACAGTTATCCTATCCATTTAATGTAAGTTGTTCATAATTAATAACAGTATAATTAAATTTAAATAAACATTTTTCAAAAAAAAAAAAAAAAAAAAAAAAAAAAAGGCACAGAAATCAGCAGCAGGTGGCTGATTTTTAAAAATTGCAAACATCTACACAAACATGTATGTATGTATGTGCATACTACATTTACCGTTACGAGACATCTATGTATGTATGTAAGTATGTACTTACAAAAGTTACCGTTACGAGACATATATGTATGCATGTACATGCGTATGTATGTACATATGTAACTATGTATCTTTGTATCTATAGTATGCATCTATGTATCTATCTATGTATCTATGTATCTTTGTATCTTTGTATCTTCATATCTTTGTATCTTTGTATCTATGTATCTATTTATCTTTGTATCTTTATATCTTTGTATCTATGTATCTTTATATCTTTGTATCTACGTATCTTTGTATCTATGTATCTTTGTATCTATGTATCTTTATATCTTTGTATTATTGTATCTATATATATATCTATCTATGTATCTTTTTATCTATGTATCCATCTATCTTTTAATCTATCAAATAAGGCTGTTTTTTCGCTGCTATATATACAGTAGCAGGCTGGTTGGTGTGATTTTGTGGAGAAGCGTATTCTGGCGATTGAAGCGCAGGACGTTCAAGGTAAAAAATTAACAAATCTCTTTAATAGTAGTAAACCTTTAATTATAAATGCGTATACAAAAACCTGATGTACTGTTGGGGCTTTGACAAGTACATTTAGGGAAAGGGAAGGTACATATGTATGTTGGTAAATAAAAACTAAAGTATATCCCGTATATCATTAACATTAGGTTATTGTGTGAGTATATATAACAATCAATGTTTTACAGCTGCCTTCATTCCATAGCGCACCATATCAATCAGTCCCAGGCTTTGGGTTACCCAGTAGACGAAGCCGACTGTTATAATAGTCTTGCAGATGCGATCCAACACGTACATGCTATGGGAAGTAAAACATAAGTTTTATTAGAATAATTAACTTTTAAGTTATCCTTTTTAGATACTTACAATCGTAGCTGGATGCGTGACTTGGGCAATGATGTTAGAGGTTCCTTCATAACATATTGACGACCACCAAGGATGCTTATCTTCATATATTCGTAATCGTCCACATCGTCAGTGTTGATTTTGAAACTGTTTCGAAAGGATTAAAAGTTTTAGTAAGACTCCGAGCAATGAATTGAATGTAATTTCGATATATATCTCAGCATGTATTTGAGGCATGATGATGAAATTCGGTGATAGGTGAATTTTATATGTTTTAATCCCAATTTGAAACCTCTTTCATCTAGATCCAATATACATAGACAATATATATGCAGGTAGCTATATCATCGATTGCCGTACATTTTGCGATCTTCCTCGTTTATTTCTTTATAGATTTGCTCAAAATGCGTTGATTTAAAGTCCCAATTGCGTGTGGTAAAGAACTGCAACACCTCAAGGCCCACGGATATCTTTGTTTGTACACGAACCATGCTGCAAATAAAGCTCAAGTTAATACAGAAGATTCAATCTCTAACAAGTGAGAAGAAACTTACAAGCGACGCTGTCCAAAGATGGCCAGAAGAAAATCAATGATATAGGCCGGAATCCACATGAACATAATGGAACAGAAAGTATGATAAAATTTGTTTGTTGTCATATTGCCATCGGGATACCAGAGGCCCACTTCAAAAGGATATTTCAGACCCAAATCCCTGCCCACATCCATAACCCATTTCCAGCTGCGCTTCTTGGCATCATCAACAGTAAGATTATAAACGGGTATCAGCGTGGATCTGAAAGATGAATACAAAAAGTAAGTAACTAGTTGGGAATATTGTTTGTGTTTCAGAAACAATTACTTCTGCTTAGCCAGGCTATCGTGATAGGGTATCAAGATCAATCCATTGATGGCAATATCCACCGGAATAACCTCCGACTTGAGCTCACCGTTGCAGATCATTGAGCGTATGACTCCTTTGCCCGCACCAATTAGAACGCCAGTCGGTCCATTCATATTATCCACCCAACCGGGCACGGGCTCTGCCCAAGAAGGCGTAACTGCATACAGTCAAAATAAATATTAATAAAAATACAATAAAAGTAATAAATAGTTTAAGACCCTGTTTGAGAAAACAAATATTTTTGTAGTGTACAAAAAACCTAAATGCGTTTATTTATTTTGGGTATACCATTTAAACTATTTAACTAATTACAACTAAATCTAATTGACTACATAAATTCCTGCGACCACAAAAGCAATTAGCAAGAGATTCAAAACATTGCCAGCACTCCCGTCCATTTGAGCATATAGTAGGCAAAAAGACCAACAATCAAAGTCTTGCAAACGATATCAACGACCCATTGACTAAAACGAAAGAAAGATATATTGGATATAATGTTTTTATCGGTTAGTTCTTTGGATACTTGCATGCGCATATGCAGTCTCGCTTTTGGTATATCCTCATCTTTTTCCTTTAGAATGAAGCGACGTGCACCTTGAGCACAACTAATCATGTACTCTTCTTCAGTTTCCTTAACATTCATGTTCATATTGAAACTAAAAAAACACTTTGTTAGATATCTCATAGATATTACAATCTTTGTCCTTGCTTACATGGCCTTATCCTGTTCGCCAAGTTTATTCCAGAGTGAGGCATAATTCTCCGATGTGAAGCACCAAGCATTGAGTGTAAAGAACTGTAAGACACCCAAACCAGTCGAGATCTTCTCCTGAACACGCAACATGCTATGCAATAAATCAACTTGTTAGAAACCAAACTATATAATCAAGTTTTCAACTTACAAACGCTTCTGTCCCAGTATGAGCATCAAAAAGTCCAACAGATACGCGGGCAGCCAATGGAACATGGCAACATTGAATTGATGATACAATTCATTGGTTGTGACACAGGGATCGGGATACCAGAGACCAGCATTGAATGGTATCTGCTTATTGATGCGCTTGCTCATCTCAACCACAGTGCCCATGGGCATCTTGCGATGATCAGCATTTGTTATATTATAGACGGGCACATCGATGGGTCGTTTGGCTTGCTTATTGAATTCATAGGGTATGACAATGAGACCATTGATTGCATAATCCACCGGAATGACTTCAGCCTTGTTCTCCTGATTGACCAGCACCGAGCGTATGACACCCTTGCCGCAGCCAATCATCAGGCCAGTGGGTCCATTAAGGTTATCCACCCAGCCAGGCAATGGCTCGTAGGCAGCTGGCGATACTAGATATAGGGTATAGAAGAAGAGTATTAGACTTATGTTTATGGATTGTTTTTGGCTCTTTACATACCAAGAAGCCCATCATGATGATTGTTGTTGTTGCTGGATGATAACCAAAAGCCAATTAGGTGTGCAAGTGTGTGAGTGTAAGTGTTGTGAGTAGTGAATGTAAATGTATATATGTGAGTGCTTTGTGAGTTGTCTTAATTGTAAGCCAATTGGGAAAATAAACATTTAAAACTTTAAAATTTTGGTGTTGTTTATTGGTTGTGTTGTGTGTTGTAAAGTGCATTTTGGCATTGTTGTTGTCGTTGTTGTTGTTGTTGTTGTAGCACTCGAAACACGTACACATTGAAGTTTTCGAACCGTTTTTTTTTATCATTTTTATTAAACTCTTAAGCAACAAGTTTAAACCAAAGGTTTTGTACCCCAAATAAAAGCGAACCTAAGCATTAACAAAAATGAACTTCAAAAATTATATGGTAAAAAAGCAAAAATATCTTTGTAAAGCGCGATAATGTTTTGGCTATAATTGTTTACAGTAACTCTCCCTGGGTTTTAGACGCCCACGAGGCGTTGCACAAAGCCGTACGTCCAGTAACCTAGGAAACCAACGATGATCGTCTTGCACGCACGATCCAACAGATACATTCTACAAGAGGTAAATGGTATAAAGTGGTTGGAAATGTGATTTGGGATTTTGGGGGATTGTTTGATTTTACAACATGAGCTGGCGACGTGCACGTGGCAATGATTCAGGGGATTCCTTCATCAGATATTGTCGTCCTCCCGTCACACAGGACTCAATGTACATGGGTATTGTCTCCTCGGGATCCATGTCCATATTAAAGCTATTCGATTGACGTTAATACCAGTCGTTACAGACATTCTTAGACATTCTTACTTTTTTCTGTCCGCTGGCGTCAACATATCCCAGAGCGAGGCATACGCATCCGATTTGAAATACCAGGCACGCATGGTAAAGAATTGCAGGACCTCCAAGCCAACGGATATGCGATTCTGTACACGTATCATACTAAGCATTGTTTGGGTTTGGGTTTGGGGGAGAAGTAGTATCAGATCTTTGCATCTTGGCATTGGGGTGTGGAGGGGAGACAACACTTACAAACGCTTTTGGCCCAAAATGAAGAGCATAAAATCGATGACATAGGCGGGCAGCCAATGGAAGAGCAGCACATTGATGTTATGATGAAATTTGTTAGTGGTTATACAGCCATCGGGATACCAGAGACCCGCCTCCATTGGATACTGATAGCCAATCTTTTTGCTCATCTCAATAACCTCGCCCCATTGCATCTTGCGATGATCGGCGCACGTTATATTATATACAGGCACATCCAATGGTTTCTGCTGCGACAACACGAACTGATACGGTATGACGCACAAGCCATTGATGGCATAATCCACGGGTATAACCTCCGATTTGTGGCGTGTATCGATCAGCATGGATCGGATGACGCCTTTGCCGGCGCCCACCATCAGTCCGGTCGGGCCATTCAAATTGTCAACCCAGCCGGGCACTGGCTCATAGGCCGATGGTGAAACTGCAGGAACGAATCGTTCAGTAAAAAATCCCTAGGTGCTCCAGCGTCAGCAGGTCAGCAGGGGGAAATTATTGTTGGTAAAGGCGTGAGAGCGAAGGCGTTTTATTTGTTGTGCGTGTGTAAAGTTTCCGCTGAACAGAAAGCAGAGGATAAGGCGAGCTTAAGCATTTTTGGCTCGATATTATTTTTGGTAAAAAAAAAGAGGCGGGGGAGCGTTTGCTTTTTAGTTGTAGTTGTTTTAATTTCATGCTCATTGCACTTATTGGTCAATGACGCAGATTTCTTTTAATTTGAATGTGCGTGTTTGTTTCTATGTGTTTGTATACGCGCAGAGCATGCTTGCAGGCAGTTAAAAGTTTAGCTTTGTTGATTTCTTTGTATGCTTATTTTGCATTAAGCGCCGTTTGTGCTTATGTTGATAGATAGTTATTGTTGTTTGTTATGGGCGGGCACACACTGACATATGCAAAGGGCTGCACAATCAACTGTTGACACATATCGATCGATCTTTACAATGTATCGAAGATGTAACAACCTTGCCGGACAGCACCATTAACAGTGTGTGAGCCCCCAGTGTACTTAACATACTTTGGCACACTTTTTTTCAGGTACGTTACGGTTGTTGTTGTTGTTGTTTGCGGTGTTTGTAGTTTGGTTTTGATTTCGTGAGCTTAGCATGAAGCGGTGTCAACAAAAAGCGCGCAAAAAGGGATTATAGCAAAAATGACACAGAAACATACAATGTATGTTAGTATGTCCACATTACGTGCGAGAGATACACAGTTTGCTGAGATAACACACATAAAACGCAAGTGCCATCCCAAAGCAGTCAATTGTATTTTAAGCGACAAAACAAAAACAAAAACAAAAAAAAGGCGTTTCAACTTGAAGCTTTTGGCCACACCCTCATCATGTTTAAGTTGGACTGTCAATTAGCCAACTTTAGCGGCCAGTTAAAGTGTTGAACTTTTGTGAACTTTTTGAGGCAGTCTATTACAAAGTCATCAATTTATCAATATTTATACAGACAGATTGTCTCTCAAAGCTGTTTAATCTTACACTGTGCAACACACAATTAAAGTGTTTGCTTCTAAAATTATTAACCAAACTCAAATTGTTAATACAACTGGTTTAATTTTGTTAACTATTGTAACTCAAGAAACCTAATGCATCTGAAATTAAGAAAGAACTAAAAGTTTGCGCAAGATAGTCTTATAGATTTAAGCCCTCCAATCCCAATCAAATATTCGAACCGTTATAAAATGATGTCTATACATCTTATTTCTTATAGTATTTACTTGGAATTTTCCAGTTAAACGTGTTATATTAAGTGGGGGCCAATCGAGTGAAATATCAAATTGTTAATACAATTGGTTTAAGAAACTTTAGATTCATTGAGAAACGTATACAGTTCGCAAGAAAATGGAACATTACTTTCTAAATATTAGTTTTTGAGATATTATAACTTTTTTCTATTCAACCCTATCTATTTTTAGCCCCATTCCAAAATAAATCTTGTAAATACATCTTGTAATTCATAGTACTTACTAACTTCTGTCTATAGAAATTATAGTTAAAAGTGTTGTATTAATGTTGACCTGGCTTAAGTGTAGGCCAATCGAATGAAATATCAATTTGCACAAGAACGAAAAACCTCCCTAATCTATGAAAAATTGCTAGTTATTAACTACACGTGTCTACATTTATATTTTCCATTTCCAATTGCAATTGCCTACAGTTGTAAATTTTTTTTTGTTTTCAGAGGAAAAGCTAAGCGCAAATTAATTGCATGGCGAAGCGTAAAGGCGAGAGATTAGATGGTCACAGCATTTAATGGACCTGCAGCGTCGTCATAAAAAAAAACATAGCTTTTGAAATAAAATGCTTAAAGTAAACATAAATTTATGATTAAGGAAGCAAAGCAAGCAAGCAAACAGAGACAAGCCTTGAGGCATCCCGGCCCCCATAGCAGCCCCATAGCTATTATGCATATACATCAATCTTATAGATATATAAAGAGGATGGCTTTTAAGCATATATAAATAAAAATGCCAAAAAACTTACCAATACTTGGACGGGCAATAATGACCGGCATCGTTTCGTAATGATCGCGTACCAAGAGTTCGGCCAAACGCTTCGAATAGGTATAGGTGTTGGGATGCGGTTTCAACAGATCGGGCGTTATAGCATCCAATGTCTTGACATCCATCCATTCGGCCAAACGCATTAGATCCTCGGGCTTGTGCGGAAACTCATAGACCTTCTCGTACATAACCTCCTGATCGCAATTGCAGAATGCAGTCGATAGATGCACAAATGCCTCCAACTGTTTCATATCCTTGGCCACATTGAGGGCACGCTGTGTGCCCAACAGATTCATATCGATGGCATCGCGCAGATTGCCCTCCAGCTTCAATGTTGCTGCCATATGGAACACAATATTTGTATGCTCCACAACATGCTTCAGATTATCGCCACTCAAGCCCAGCACTGCAATATAAAATCGAGTTTAAAACAATGGCATTGAAGCTAATGCCTCAAATAACTTACGATCATAGGTGACATCACCCTGATAGATGGTCACCTTCTTGAGCATATGGGGTCGCTCATCCCTGATGCGTTGAAAGATGGGCAACTTGAACATCTCCTCGAGACGCGTTTCGGGTGTCTTGCCGCGCTTGGGCCGACAAATGATGATCACCTCCTTGAGTGAGTGGCATGAATAGAGCAGCTTCTCCAGCAGCACTTTGCCCATGAAACCGGATGCGCCCGTTATGAACACGGTCTTATCCTTATAGTACTCTTGCACCGGCGATAAATCAATCATATTGAGTGCTACAAAAAAGTAATTGAAAAAATTGGATTAAGTTACTTTTGCTTTTGTGCTTTGGCCACATTCCGGGCAACCAGTCAATTGAAATATGGCAACAAGTGTCGCAAGCCTGGCCGACATAAACTGGGCTAATTCTGAAACACAGCTGCGGCAAACGGGTTTCTAATGGATTCAATTTTGATTGCGCCTGTGTCGATTTCGCATTTCTTTGCATTCGCAATTGGCTAAATGATTACGCAATGCGAGGCGAATGTCTGGACGGCTGGCTGATTGGTTTAATAATAATAATACAATGGTAGCAGCAGCAACAACAGCAACAACTTGCAACTTGCAACTTGCAACAACAACTTTTGGCAGAAGCCGTTGCAATAATACGAGTGCGCCAGGAGACGGAGACTCGACTCGGCCAGACCACCACCAGCTTGTCTAACGTGTCTTGTGTGTTTGTTTCTTTCTATTTTATGAAAGAGTGTTGCAAGTTGCACACACACACATACATACGCAGCATGCAGCATGCCACCAACGTTTTTTGATAGCCGCCTGCAATCGCCTGCAACGCCAAAATAACAAAAGTTGCAAAATCAGAGATTGGAGCGCGGCGCTTGACTCTTTTTTGAGTTTGGGTTTTGGCGGTATGAGTTTACATTTGCTGGCCACGTTACACTTGGCCAAATCTTGCCTATGTACACATTGAGTGTAGTGTGTCTGTGGGGCACACAAGCCGCAAAAGCGAGCACAAATCGTGCCTCTTTTTATGTGAAATATGGAAAAGTACCTTGCTCTTTTTGGCCGCAAGTCGCAGCGTGACATTTCCAAGCGGAGTCAATTTTTAAAAGCAACTCGGACTGATGAGAATACCCTGTTGGCAATGGGTTAGGTAAAGGGGTAGGATGGACTTAAATTGTCTATTGCACTTTGGGCTTTAACTTTTTTTTTAAAGATATCTATAAGGAACTTGTGAACTTATATCATATTATATATTAAGAAGTTCAGCTGTTAACCCATTTTTTAGCTTTAATGTCCAAAAAATTTATGTTGAAAGTTGAATATCTTGTTATTTATGAAAGCTTTTTTCGATTGATTTCCCTTTGCAACATTTATAAAAAGCCAAGTTAACGCTCTCTATCTCTCTCTCTAACTCTCTAAGCCTCTACACTAGTTTTCTATATAGGGCATCAGCACGCCTTGTTGCCTCGCATCATTTCGCACAATTTCATGCAACACTAAACGGGTTTATTTCTCAGTTTTGTCACCTGGCCTATTTACCATAAATAAGTCATATATATATCTATATCTATATGTATTTTATCTATAGCTGCCATTAGGAGCACTTGTCTTGAACGGTTTAAGTCTAAGTCTGCCAAACGGTCTGAGGAAGTCGCTCTGCAATGGCAGCATGACAAGGCAAAACAACAAATCGTATACGTAATACAGATGTGAAGTACATCAACAACAGTATAGTAGTATAGTAAATGTACCTTGAACTAGAAATTGTGCTAATAGTTGTTGTTGTTGGAACAGGGTTCGAATGCATTGTGAACTTGGCTTGAAGTAAAAACAAAAAAAAAACAGCTGCAGTTACACATATTGGGAATGCAAATTTCACGCCTGTGTCTTAATTTGTAGGTTGCCTCATTTCCATGTTTATTGCCAATTAAAACTCATCTGTAAAATACGTCACTTTGTCTATACAACAACAGCAACAACAACGCATGCATCTTATGCAAGTCAAAACAAAAAATCATAAAAATAAAAGACAGCTCCAATTCATTTGGGGCCAAAGACGAGACAGCCGCAAGTCAACGATGTCTGCTCAAAGCTAAAGCCGAAAATCATAAGCATAACACACACACACACGTAGACACATATACAAGCACGCAGTGTGGCAAATGCCAAACAAGTCGAAACTGAAACCGAAACTGAAACAGAAACTGAAGAGGGCAAACGAAAGACTTAGGCAACGAACTTTGCGCACTCTGGCATGCAATATAATATGATTTTTTAGCCCGTTTCAAGTATTTTACAAACTTGACAACCATAATATGCACTTGTGTAGACGTACATTATTAGCAACGTTTAGGCCATAATTTACAAGAGCTAGTTTTGGCAAGGCCTCTTTCAATAGAATTTACATACAATTTATTTTTGCTTTTGCAATGCTTTTTGTTCAAAGTTAAAGAAACATATAAAGAAACTTTTTGGAATTGGAAACGTTTAAAGACCATGGGCTCGACACCACTTGGAAAAGTTCAATTCAGTTAGGCTGCAATTAAAATATAAATGAATTTTGTGTTGTTAAAATGAAGCCAAAATTGGCAGCATAAAACAGTTGCCTTTAAAGTTTTTTATTATTTTGAGTTTTTACGGGTTTGTTGGTCTTAAAAATCATTTTAAAAGTAATTGGAAGTCTTGAAAAATACTCAAAAACTAAACTTTTGCCAAAATTCTTGCTGCTTTTTGACCAAAACGAAACATTCAAGGGTATTTGAAGCTAAGTCAAATATTTACAAGCAATCGTACAGCTCACATATCTTTGTTTTTAATCAAATATGCACAGTTAAAGCATTTATGAGCTCTGACCGAGAGTTTTTTCTGTTTTTCTGTGTTGTCCATGCCCAAGTCCAGCGCACACGGATGACACAGTTCAACATTATGGCCAACTGGTACTATTTAATACAAATAAAAAAACATAAAAAAGTGACAAGTTTTTACATGTGTGTGTGTGTTCATTTTAAACCGGTTTGATTAGTTAGTTACTTATAACATTTCTAAAGCATTTCAAATGCTGCCAATGATGAAAAAAAAAACAAAAACAAAAAGTTGCTGTTTACATTTCGCAATGATAATACATTATATATGCTTCTTATTAGATTTGAGACGTCTGTCTTTAAAATGCACATTACAAAATGACTTGACGTTATTAAACCTTATTGAACTGAACATCTATTGATCATGCCTTATAAGCCGTATACGTAACGGCAACATCATTTGCCAAAAAAAAACAGTGTTCGATCGTTAAGAAACGAAGACTTTAGTCAAGAGATCTCGACTAGGACATACTCCTAAGCTTTTAAACTTAAGAATTTTGTAATTCAAGTTTCGATTTATCGATCTTATATGTTCAACTGATGGTATAGGAGAGCTGAAGTTTCGAATCTGCAGATCTTGAGATCTTAAAGCCTTTGAAATCGGCGCGTTCATCGACTCGTCTGTTGATGCTTTATCAAGAAAATATACACTTTTTGCGGTCGAAGATGCTTCCATCTGTCTATTTCATACTTTTACACAAGACTAATATACCCTTTTTTAATTATTATTTAAGTTAAGGGTATACAAAACCATCATTAACTTACGAAATCAAAACAAAACTTCAAAATTATTAAACAGTCGCCATTGAGAGGCAACTCAATCTGTATCCCTTTAGGGGGTCTTGTGCCACTTATATGAGATGCGACTCAGACATGATAAATAAAAAAATAATAGGCGAAGACCTCCAATATGTAAATGCGCTTGAAGCGATTGCCATTGACACAGAAGCAAAGAGAAACAAAAAGTTTCATTGGCCAAAATGGAACACAAAATCAAACGGAAAAACACGCTAGCAAATCTGATAAGATGTTAGCAAAGAAAGTTATTAACTATCTGACAAAAATAATTATTATCATCTGGTATAAAAACTTGTTTTAAACGATGATATATTGACTTAATGCACACTTATTAACTTGTAACAATCATAGTATATCGCTAAAAGGTTAAAGACAGTTTAATTGCACTTTATACCTAACTATAAGTTATAGATCTAACTGATATGCTAGAGTGCTAGATCAGTAACGTAGGAATTTTATTTTTAAAAGATTACGTCGTATTTACGGTTCATTAAAAATCTGTAAGGCATTGCTGTATAATCAGTTGATTTCCTGAACATAACTTGAAATAAATATGCCATTAGTTCGAAATTAATGAAAACTGACTATGATTAAGTGTTTTCCACAATTATAAACCATCTTGAACAAAGAGAAATAAATCATCTAAACCTAATTCACAGCCAATTTATTCAAGGGCTTAACGCAACGGAATCGTTTAGTTTAGGCCAACGAAGCAACATTGAAACCAGATAAATGTCAAGCCAGTAGCATCACTAACCAACAAATTTGACCCTGACATGGCCCGTGACCCCAAGGCGAATGTAAATTTACATAAAGATGGAAATCGAGAGACGCTTTACGAAATAATTAATAAAACACAATTTTGTGCGTTTTTTTTTACCAATTAAACGCTTCGTTGCTTGGCTAATAGCGCCCAAAATGTTTTAAATTGTTTTCTTGGGCATTTTTTTTTTGTCTAATTACTTCAATGCACAACGTTTAAGATATAAAAACGAGTAACAATTATAATATTTAGCTAAAGGTCATAAAGCAATTATAATTTTTAAAAATTGCACTAAACTTGGCCAAAAGCACGTATACGAAGGTGTTAAGGTATTTGTATTTTGCACAAAATTTAATTACCTTTTTTAAAGTGCGTTTGTAATTTAATTTAATAAAAAATCAAAATTTTAACACGTTACACACACACAAATTCACAAAAACACACACACACGTGGAAAGTGAACGCGTCCGGCTAATCGAATATGTATAGAAACAGTATCAAAAAAATTGCCACGAGCACGAGATTTGCTTTTTGTTTTTAATGATCAAAGCGTGTTGAGAGCTTGATTATTATTAGCTTGGAGGCTTGGAAAAGGCAGCCGTTGTGCACTGAACGGCTTTCAAATGAAGACTGAGCCGCGTCTGGCTGTGCGCTTGTCAATATGAATGCTTCGAGCCGTGCTTGGAAAGTAAGTGTGTTTTTTATTAACTGGTTGGAGGAGCATGCAGACGGGATGGACGTTCGATGTGGCAAGCTATATGGCACCTGCAAGCAGCCTACTATCAATTTGTTTGGCAAACTCAGCGGAACTCTGACCAATTTTCTGAACGAAAGGAAGTTTTTGTTTAACGGCCCATTTGAACGAAGTGATGTTGACACCGAGCCAAGACATTAAAATGGTTCACAAACAACATTTGGCGGTGTAAATTGTAAACATTTCTTATTTGTACGCTACATAAATAAGCATCTTTATGCGAATTGTTATGCACATACATAAAAAACAAACACATCTTGAGGTAATTAATCATTTTTTATGTATCTTTTTAATATTTTGCAAAATTAAATACAATACTTTGTTATTTTGTTACATAACTTTGGCATAAATTTGGCAAATTTTTTTTCCATTTCTGCTTCATTATTATGCAATTATCAATATCTCATGCAAATTATTAAGCTTTGATGCCAGACATTGCAAATTGTGCCAGTAAAATGAATAACCAAAAAGAAAAAATCCCCCACACGCTTTAAAATATATGCTAAATTTATGCTAATACCCAGCGTAAAAGTCGTTTGCCAAATGCAAAGTTATCAAACGGTTTTAATTAGACCGCCAAACGACCAACCGTCGATAACCTAATCGTTGCTTCAATTGAACAGAGCTGCCACCTGGTGTTTGTTCTCACAAAACAATCAGACTTGAATGTTGTTTCATATCGATATGAAAATATTATACAACTGACATGTTTTACAGTACAGAACATGAACAATAATAAAATTTTAAACAAATTAAATCACAATATTTACATTTTAAGCTCGAAATGCACACATAAACACCATCTCGTCCGACTATCGAAAATCATCGTTGCAACTTATAATACAATTAAATGGCTGACATTCGTAAACGCAAGCAATAAATAAACAAGAACTTTTAGCTAGACGCAAAGAAGACCATCAAATGCATTAGTTATATAAATAAACAAACTAAACATATGTCTGGCAAACTTTGACCACGTGTGGCTCAACCATCGATAGGCGCGCACATCGATAGCGATTTATTTTTACCTCACGCAAGTGCGATTGGATTTCATTGTAATTTGGAATAAGGAATTGCGAAAATTAAATTGCAAGCATGGCCGAATTAGACGATTTCTTTGCGAAAAAGGACAAGAAGAAGTCCAAGACCAAGACCAAATTTGTGACGGCCGATGAACTAGTTAAAAACCTTGAAGAATGCACGAAACGTGAGGTGGCGGCTAATGCAGCCAAACCAAAAAAACCTGATGTCGCGACAGCAGCAGCGACATTGGCTGGCGGCGTGGCAGAAGGCGGCGAAAATGAGAACACCATTAAAGCTCCCGAGCCCGTTGTCGAGGTGAGAGTTTAGATTTAACCTTTTTTGTATACGTTAACTAATCATATATTATTGTTTTTCTTGCGTATATAAGAAGCCCGTGGAGGAGGAGTGGAAAGAGTTTGAGCAGGAGCAGCGCAAGGATTACACCGGCTTGAAGATTGGCCAACTATCGATCAATGAGAAGCAACAACAGCAGCAGCTACAACAACAACAACATCATCATAACTCGGATGATATTTACGACGAGGACGATGAGGATAGCGATGGCTTTGTGAATGCGGATCCAAATAGCAAACGGCAAGGCTATGGTCCCTGGAAAAAGCTAATACCCGCCGAGGAGGTGACTCAAATACCGGTGCCGGTCGAAACGGAAAAGTCATCCTCTAAACCGTACATTTCACCCGCGTTACGTTATAGCGTGAGTACATTGTATGTCTATATCTATCAATGCGAATCGTTTGATATTCACACACATTTTGGACTTTGTGCCCCAATTTCTTTTTGCTTTTGCAGCAAGCTAGCAGCGGTATGGGGAGCGGTGGCGGCAGCAGCGGTGGTGGTCTGCGTACGCGTCGTGCAGCGCCCGATATTACGAACACGGAGTTCTTCCCAACGCTGAATGCAGCGCGTCCGGAGGAACAGCGCAAGAAGAAAAACGAACCCGCCTTCGAAGAAGTCCGCCATGGTGGTCGCTTCCAGCGTGTACAGGAGGCAACCGCTGCGCCCGTTGCTGCCACCAATCGATTCCAGTCGCTCGACGATGAGGCCGACAGCTAGGCAATGCTTCAATCATTATTATTGCCACCCAAACGATGCCGACGCCACAATACAAACAAAGAAACAAAACAACAACACGAAACATTATGTATGATTACAGTTGCCACACATACAAACACACACACACACTGTGCTAAGGAAGCGGGATCAGGGAGCGCCAGCTTAAAGCGCGTGCGAGACCTGGAGACGCAAAACTTATTACTGAATATTGAGTCCTTTATATCTCTCTATATCTACATATATCTGTATATGCATAATGTCAACATATATTGTCTAGGCTTCTTTTGAACTAGCTTCCAACACCCGATGATGAAAAAAAAATGAAAAGAGAAGAAAAGAGAAATCACCATATTGTTCATTTTCGTTTTGCATTTTTTTTTTTTTTTTAAATTTTTGTGAATTACTTGGAATCAATGTAATAGAGTATGAATAATAGCCATGCGTTGAATATCCGTTTATAAATGTTATACTGATTCTTTTTTTATATATGTACATTTAAATGTAATTGTTCCCTTTTTGGGTTATTCATCCGTGAAGAGATCTTCGGCCGTGCTGTCCGCATAGCTGCAAACAAATTGAGTTTAATACGATAAATCATCTTTGGCTGGAATATTTGGATCTCGCACTGACTTTTTGCTATATGACTGTTCGGGCGTGTTGTGGTAGGAGCTAAGCAGAGGCTTCTTTAACATACTGTCTGGATAATTTCGTATCAGATAAAGCCAACACTCCAGTTTTCTAAAACAAAAGTTATGTCATTATAGGCCATAATGATCTAAAGTTGTTCATATACTCACTCATTTTGATCTGTAAGTATTGTCTGCTGCTCACGATCATAATAGTTGGGATAATCTTCGAGCACATCCAGTTTGGAAAACATTTTATCATCCACTTCATAAATCTCACCCTGTATATGATGGCCCACACCCTTTTTGTCCAGCAAAAATGGAATGTTGTATCGCGTGCCGATTAACAATGGAAATTTTATTAGCGTTGTGCCTTTGGCCATTAAACGCGAGACACCATTCTCCTTTGTTGTTAGCCAGTGATGATTGGGCTCACCGGTCTTCAAGGTGCCATAAACAAATACTTTTTGCAGCGATTTTGACATGTTTAGCATTTGCGAACTTGAGTACAATTGAATTCTTATCACAGGAAATACAGCTTTTAGATAACTTAAAAAGGCTTAGACTAAACAATCACCTGTTTGTTTGGTCTATGAAATATAATATTCAATTAAAAGCAATTTGCAACAACGACCTTGTCAAAGCTCACATTACAAACTTGAACAGACCGTCGTTCGCTTATCAGTTGTTGCCATTCACAAAACAAGGCGACACAACATGCAACATGTTATGTTATGTTAACAGATCTGCTCCACACTTAGCAGAATACCATACACTTGTAAAAAAGAAAAACGATTTCTAATGAAATTTGATGACACCTGTTGTTGCCTGGGAATTGTTTAGTCTCTATACGAACTGTTTACTTGAATGGTATTTATTTACTTGAAACTTATCAAATTACAAGCTATGTTCGCTATAAACTACAGTACACATTTAATAATATATATATCATTAAGCAATATGTGCACGTACATATATCTCGTGCACATATTAATATTGTTTCATGTCTGTATATGCCAAATATATATACTTGCTACAAATGCAACTAACGGTTAGGTTATTAATTGGCAACCACTTGCTTTAAATGAACACAATCGACGTGTTTTCTTCTTTTTGTTTAGTTCTGTGCCTCATAGCTGAGATCATCCTGGACGGGATGCTTGTGTGTGCGTCGGTGACGTTGAATATAAGGATGTGCGGCGCTATTCTCATATCCAGAAAGATAGGGCAAGGTCAGCAGCTTCTCGGGATACTTATGCAGCAGATAGACCCAGCAGGGAACGGTTCTAAATAGAAATATTTATATAAGCATCAACAACACATAGATGATGTCATCTCGTACTTACCCCTCCCCGACGCCAATGTTCATGTCATGCTTTTCACGATTAATAACATCCTGGCAATCTTCTAGATTGTCCAGCGATTTGAGCATGCGATCATCAACCTATAAAAATATGATTGTTATCATTCAATGTTGATATAATTATTATTTATATTACTATACTAACCTCATATATCTCACCGGTTACATAATAGCCAACGCCGGGCTTATTGAGCAAAAACGGAATGTTATAGCGTGTGGCAATCACTAGTGGCAACTTCTGTGTCGTTGTTGCCTTGCACCAGAACTTTGCATAACCATTGCCCGTGCTGGCCAATATGGAGTTGCTTGGCTGGCCGTACTTCAAGGCACCGTACACAAACAATTTGCTTAAAGCGGATGTGGCTTTCTGCATTTGCAAGAACAATAATTTAGTTTCACATCGATTTGTTAGATAAGTTATGCATTTAAGAGCGGACACTTTTATTGCAAATCTATATTTAATACCTGCGCGCTTCGCTTATCACACAAGTCGCAAGAACTTTTCCATGCGGCCCCCCATCGAAGTCTCACTGATAACAACTACTACTAAACATAATGCACAGTAGTGTCTCAATAAGAAGTATAAGAAATAAAATTATGCTCTTCAGCATTAGAATCATTCTGCTTAGCCAGCTTTCACTGTATCGACAGTCTGGCAGCACCACCCGCGCGCTCTTTTACCGTTTACATGTTTATTTTTAAAATTTCGCTGTCAAAACGAGATGAAGAAACTGTTCGACTTTTTCTTTATATTAAGTTGGCGTTTAATGCATTAAACCGGTTTAGTGCATCCACACAATTCCTTTAGCTCAGTTAATTGCTTTTGTTAGCACTTATACTAACACATACAAACTGTATTTTCGGGTTTTTATTGTTCAAGTTTTTTTTTGGCTGACGTGCGTGCAAAACTGCGCAGCAGCTATGAAACATTTGTATGTATGTATGTATGTACGCCTACTTCAAGATTCGATATAAAATAAATTCACGCACACCTTTGTTTGTTTGTATGTATGTATATTTTGCACCGTCTGGCAATAATTACTTAAATCGTTCTAATCTATGCAACAAATATAGATTGACACGCTAGTAAAGCTAACACGAAGCTGCTGCCGGCGGCTTCATTGTCATTTTAAACGATTTGTTGCATTTTAGCGGCAATTTGTCTATTCAACTACATACATACATGAATATGTACATGCTTGTTTGTATGCTTACATAACTTCAGTTAGACACACGCAAACACATACACACAAAGACATTTAAACAACATGCGCTTCTAATCATTTAAATGTTGAATTATTAATGTTGAAATGTCATCCGAGCTGCCAACTTGTCAAAGGATAACAGGTAGCTTTACGCATACAGCCACACATATGTATATATGTATGTATGTACAGTATACAGTTATGTGCATCCACTCATTTTCCATGTTTTGCTTTTTTATTTACCTTAGCTTGTCCCATTTTCCTTTGTTAAATGCACTTCGTTAACTTAAACTCGCTTAAAATTGCAAATTACTTGTAATTGCACAAGAGGTATGAGTGAAAAGAGAGAGAGAGCTTTTAAAAATTCCAGCAAAAGATACTCGGCCAGGAAATCGTACCGCACCAGTGGAAAGCAAAACTCCAACTAAATGCTGCCGACGCTGCTGCTGCCGGCAGAAGCCCAAACATTGGAGAACGTATGTATGTATGTATGTGTGTTTGAATGCTGTTGCTGCTGCTGTTGTTGCTGTCGCTGCGGTGACGACTACAATAACAAACACTGAAAAGCAGCGAGCCCCTGCCCCAACAAAGAATACAAATACAACACGCCACACGCGCTTGTCGTTACCGCTCCCGATGCTGTCACCGGGCGCTGCTTTGCTCTTTCGTTATCTAGCTTTAGCAAGACAAATTATTAAAATTTTAAATGCTCTGCGCCAGCTTAAGACACAAATTAACACAATGTTAATGGTAAATGTATGTATGTATGTATGTATTTAAAACTTACGGCTTATCAGGCTTTTTTATTTTTGGGCATGAAGGGGTGTGCTGGTCGCCTTTTAACTCGTTGCTGGAACAAAAGCATGGACATGACTTGATGGTTAGGTCGAAACCCCTTTTATATGCGAAAGATCTTTAACTTTTAGGCGACGCCACTGAACCACACGTACGAACGACTTAATTTTGTGTGTTGAGTGACCAACTGATTAAATAGTTAATTCTTTTTGTATATATGTATGTATTTATTTTTGATAGCGAGCCTTTTCAACTGTTAACACAAGTTATAAACAACAACTAATTCGCAAAAAACTTTTTGCCGAAAACGTGCGCGCTCTCACTCTCTTTTGCTGTTAATGCGCTGTAATGTAAATGTGCGGCATTTGTGGTTTTCAAAGAGCGATACCAATACTGAGTGCGCAAGGTGATAGGGCATAATGGAATAACAAACATACATATGTATGAATTTATTCATTATAATGACATTGCTTTTTCATTTTGTATTAACATTGCACCTTGCATTTTTTTGTTTATATGACACCTGTTCAGTACTTACATATTTACAGAGAGCAATGTGCTGATTTATAGGGGGACCTAAAACAGCCCCCCAAAGACTAATAATCCTTAACACACTTTCCGTTGTAGGCGTAGTGATAGTGTTTGTGCCGGCAGGCGCACATGTTTGGAGCAAAGCAATACGCTCTCCGCCCACAATCACTGTAAAAGAGACATGATTAGGCTATGTTAAAAAACTGTTATATGATAAACTTACTGTTCACAAATGGGCTCACACCGGGCGCCGTGAAGAAGTGTGCTACGCATTTCATAACCCTGCGCACAAATGCATTGACCGTCATACGAGCAACGACCATGAGTGCAGCGTCTGAAATGTTATGAGATTGAATTAAAAACTGTTATACATTTACAGTTGCAATTGATAATTGAGTGTTGCCAAAGTAAAACAATTTGCAAAGCATAACTCACCCAAGGCAAAGATCCAGAAGACGTGATATTCGATGCCGACACCGTCGAGCAACTGCATCAAAGTAGTAATGTTTGCTTTTGCGACAAATGCACAGCTCGGGGCCGGCACAATAGCCGCCCGCCTCTTGACAGCCTGGCAAGCATTTGGCAGCGCAGGCAACACCATCCCTTTTGGTACTTTGATACTGATCGGCACAAGGACACGGGCCATCCTCGTAGCAGACGCCACGCACACAAACAATATGGCAACGACGCACACATTGTCGCGTATTCACAATAAGCATTTCGTATTCGGAGCAAATTGGCGGCGGTTCATTTATTTCCCAGTAACGGTACTCATGGTAGTAGGAATGAACGTAGTTCATCAACAGGATAAACAGCAGCAGCTTCAGATACAGCATTACTAACTGGATGGCAAGTTCGCAAATGAATAAAATTCAAAGCAGAATTCCAAGTACGTAAGTACATATTCCAAGTGAGAGTGAAAGTGCTTTTGTTTGAGTGCGTCGTATGTGTGTGTGTGTGTGTGCACAATTCATTTAACGCGGTCACGATCATTATCGACAATAATTGCCTTAAGTAAACACAATGGCATATGATGCAATGGCCGCGTATTGAAATCACTTGGGGGTGCTAATAACTGATAAGCCGGTCGCTGGCGGAGCTGATCGCTTCATTTGCATACACAAACAATAACAAAAATATTCGAATAGACGCCGCTTATTACACATCCAGTATGCGCGAAGGGGAATGAGAGACTGTAGGAAGGCAGTGGTGGGGTCACACAGATCCAACTCCAACATGTGTGCATGCTAAGCACAAAGAGAGGAAAATGCAGAGAGCAAATAGCAATGGAAGAATGAGGGAGAAGCAGATACAGTGAGTCAACGAAAAAACATCTAGCGCTGGCAGCTTAATATTTTTGAGTTTAAATGTTAAATATTTGGTAAATTGATTTAAGTTTAATTGGTATAAAGTGTTTTATTTTTACACAAGGTTTTTGAAGCATTATTGATGTTTTTATAATTAAGTTTTGGCACACTGAAGGCGAGTAATTTTTTGTTTGACTGTTATATGCATGGGAGAACATTTTGCTGCGCTAAGTCTGGAATGTCTGGATTTCCACTGCTGCTGCTGCTCTCCTCCTCCCACCTACATACTCCCCTTGCGCTGACGGCACAACACATCTGGCTTGGGCATGCGCTTCGGCTGCTTTAACTGCTTTCAATGCGCGCCATTCATTCAGTTTTTTTCTTTAGTCTTTTCGCTGCCCGCGTTCGACGCGCTTGTGGAACGAACGCCTGCGCAACAAGAAAATGTTGCAAAATTGAAAACGCGACACAAAGTAAAAACTGCTTGACTGCAGTTCGAAGCTTCACTTCAATTGCAACAATAAATAAGTTTCGACTATTTTCATTAGCGGCATTCTGACGTTCGCTCTTTTCTTTATGGTCTGTAAGCTTGCACATATGTGTGTGTGTGTGTGTGTGTGTGAGTGTTCGCGTACGTGTTTGTGTTGTTGGATTGAATGAATAACATAAAACAGAAACAGAAACAACAGAACTGCGAGCCAGAAAAGCATATAAAATAAACAATACCATTTCGGGCTGGTCAGCTGGAAGGAAGTCGCTCCATTGGTGGTGGTGTGTGGTGGTGGTGGTGGGTGTGTCTACGCACAGAAAGCACCCACATTAACAATTATGTATGCGGCAAGTGCGGACGCGTTTTAATTATACGCACTCCAATAAAGACTTTTCTAACCAAGAAAGCAAATATTAAAAAGTTTTTGTCAAAATGTGCTACGTTATCATCACAAGTGTGAGTCTAGTCTGGTTTTTGTGCACCCTTGTGGCTGATATGCTCATCGCTGTCGCTTTGGTCACACCCAAATGGCTTATTGGACCAAGTTTGAATGGCACCACCACGCCCAACAACAACAACGTTGCGGGTCAACGTTATCCCTCTGTTGGCATTTATACGCGTTGCAAGCAAATGCATCAATTGGGCTATCATTGTGGTCGTTTCGATCTAGATGGCTTTGCCACCGATGGCACTGTCTATCCCTGGGAATGGAAGGCGGCCATGTTTTGTATGTCATTTGGTTTCATATTGCTCTCGATAACTGTTGCTGCCACACTGCTAACCTGCTGTCGTCAATCTGTATTTGGCAAAAGCATTCACAATATAACAGCCTGTGCTCAGGTCTTAGCAGGTGAGTCCAAATTCCACTATTTAGTTTGAGATCATTCATTAAGTTATCTTCGTTTTGCAGGCATTGCTGTCATGTTGGCATTCTTTTTGCATCCTCTGGGCTGGCATGCGCATCGGGTTCAAGTGCTTTGTGGCACGGAAGCGGAACCCTTTTATCCCGCTGACTGCAGTATTGGTAAGGATTTGCTAAGCATTATTCCAATCTCTGACTAAAATGTTCCTTTTTATAGGCATCTCATTCTATTGCGGCCTGGTTGCCATAATGCTTACGTTCTGCGCCGCCGGCATCAGTCTCAAAGCCGAATCCTCCAATATGCGTACACGTGTGCGTCGACGCGTCGAATCCGGCAGCAGACTTGTCTGCATTCCATAGGAATCACCAATGCATGGCATTTAATATTTTTATACTTTTCAACGACTTTCCATTAACAAAATATAAAAAATAAACTAATCTCTATGCACAATTATATATATTTAAGTTGCATGCTTAAAATATATAATATATAATATTTAGATCAGTTTTATATAGGAATTCAGCATTCAATGTATATAGTTCTAGATTCAGGGCATACAACACTGCGTATTGGGCATATATCCAACTTAATTTAATTTTGCATTTCGTAACATAAGAATAAATAAACAACTAAAGTTTTTATACAGCCAACACTGAATTAAATTGGAAAGTTGGAGGAAATTTCACTTATTTACGCTTTCCCTTGGCTTTGCCGGGCGGTTTGAACTCCACTACAGGCTTAGCCTTGGGTATATACACGCCATGATTAGTCTTTTTGAGATGCGCAAACAGTTTGTTCTTGGAGTCAAAGACCAATTTGCAGGTGACGCAAGTGTGTTGAACATCTGCAACAGGTTCGTCATCATTGCGAGGAGCTGGCTTCGGTTGGGGTTTGGATTCCGTTTCCGGTTTGGGTTTGCTGTTGCTGGCTGGTTTTTTGCTTTTCGTCTTTTTGGCTGACTTTTTATTGCGACTCCAATCATCGTCGTCCGCATCTTCACTGTTGCTCGCTGGAGCCGTAAAATCCACAGGCTGATCCGAGGCAGCTGCATCAGCTTCATCATCTTCGCTATCTACTAACGCTTTTGGGGCAGCTTTTTTGGACTTTTTGCTTTTCTTATTCCTTTTCGTTTGTGTTTGCTTGGTTTCTTCCGCTTCCGCTTCACTGGAGAGTTCCGCTTGATCACCATTGATTTCTAAATCTTTAAGAGCTTCTTCAGTCGCATTGAGATCCTCGCTGTGCTCATTATTGTATTCCTGCTCCTCGGCCTCCATTTGTTGGCACAAGCGTTCCACGTTTTCACGATGCTTTTTACTCTCCTCGTGATTGGCACGCGCCTTGGCATTCTTGAACGACTTGTTGCATGCCACACAATAGAGATCGTCCACATACTCCACTTCCTGTTCACTCAAATCATTATCACTTTCAGCTCCTGCTGCTGCTGCTGCTTCTGAATCCACATCCTCACCATCATCCTCCTCCTCCTCTTCGTCCGTATATTCATCGCTGTCATATTGTTGTTCGAGCTGCCGCAATTGCTCCTCGTAGCCATCATTGTGCACCTTGTTGGCACGCGCTGCTGCCAGCTGTTCCTTGCGTTGACGCAGCTGCTCCTTGCGCTTCTCCTCCTGCTTCAAGCGATTCGCCTCGGCGCGCTCTTCCAGCACGAGTCTGTAAGCTTGGACACGTCGATCTCGTTTCCGCACAAACGAAACCAAGTTACGAACCTGCAAAGAAAATAGATTAGTCAAGTTTTCAGAAGGTTTTTGTTGCTGCGCTTACCTCTTCGTTGCGTTCCTTGCGTGCATTTTGCACAACCTTTCGCATTTCTTTTTCCACCTTGCGCAATATGAAACGCTCCTTGATGTCTCTGACATCATAGGGACACAGCCATTCATATGTTTTCTTAGTGCTATATGACAGCCAGTAGGCATAGAATGGACCCACAACATCCTCATAGCTGCTGTCGGCGTTACCGAACTGAGGTGCGCTCGTTTCGTCATCGCTGTCCATGAACTCCAGGTCCTCAGAGGCAATGTTGTTGAAGACATCGCGGTAGACGCTATAAAAACCTTTCGGGTCATTTCCATATCCTTTGTAGCATGATCCGGTAAAGTATTGGAACACATCCAGGCAGTTCTCGGAGTACTCGGAGTTCTTGCCACGTAAAATTTGCTCACGATGATTGTCATACCAAGCACGCTCTTGGGCATCGGATAACACTTCATAGGCCTGCTGGATCAGCTGGAATCGTTCCTTTGCCTCGGCCAAACTGTTGGGATTCTTATCTGGATGCCAACGCAATGCCAGTTTTCTGTAGGCTGTTTTGATGTCAGCCTCGTTTGAGTCACGGGCGATGCCCAGCTCCTCGTAGTAGCAGCGCATGTTGAATACTTTGTAAGTTACCAAATAAATTACATCAATTGTGCTAACAACCAAAATTTAGAGCTTTTGCTCTTCTTCTTAACAAGCCCACGCTATGCAAAAAACAGCTGTGAACGCTGAAATTGTTAACATTTTCTGCAATGTTAACAAGAGCGCGCACTGCGTGTCTCTTTTAAATAATACACGAGAAAATGTTGTCAATTATAAAAAATTTCAACTTTTATTGCTTAATTGATTATAAGATCTCCCTTTTTGATTTTGTTTCTTTTTAAGAACCTTTCATGCGTTAAAATAAATTACTTATAACTTCGCAGCTGTTGCTTAACATAACTTATCGACTCCATTAACAGTCGATAACATTAAGTGTTGGTAAAGTGTCAACAATGCAATTCGCTCGATTATAAATTTAAATTTTAATAGCTTATTTTTATTTATGGCTTTTAAATAAACATATGTCAAAACTGTTTAAATACCTATCTTATTATTATATTTAATTTGAGCAGTATCGACTCTTTTATGCTTTGTATCGTCGGAATATGAACTTTCGTAGCGATTTGGTGGTTGCGCATTCCGTTAGTTGCTTTTTTCACTTCAGCGGCGGCGGTCGCTCTCTTTTTGTCGTCGCGCAGCGTTCGTCACATTAACCGCACACATTTTATTTCTACCACCAAAAATAAAATAAATCTAAGCCCGACACATGCACATACCAATACATCATCACCAATAAAGACGGTGAAAAATGTGAAAAATAAAAACGAAAAATGCTTTAACGCTTGCAGCCTGAAAGTAGGCAATATTTCTGCTTTTTAAATTATACGTTGCCGGTTGCTTAATTCAAATTAATTTGCATATCAAATCAAAGAAAAATCAAATAACTCTCTAACTTTAAACTAAAGCTACACCAACGCTATATACGTACGTAATTTCAATACAACACGAAGAGATATTTATATGCATACGTTCGCGTTAAAGGTCGTAAGGGCCAAAGCTATAAAAAAAGGAAAAATCAAATCGAATAAAATATTCACGCTGCAGTTTAAATGAAACGAACGTAACAACAATTGAAAATAGCTTGACATAAAAATTTACAGTTACGTTTGGATTTACACCCAGCTACGTTCAATTTCCGCAAAAGGGGAGGGTTACACAGACAACCCACACTAACACACCCACACACACACATACAACATTGAGTAACTTTGGCGCACAGCATGAGGCGGATGAGTCCTTGAAGCGTCAATAGGCGTGCATCTCAGCTTACAAACAACCCCCAAGCACCAACAGCAAAACACACACACACGCAAAATAGTCGTCGTCATCGTTAGTGCGAGTATTTGTGTGCGCCTAAAAAACGTCAACAAAAAAAAAAAAAAAGAGAAATAAACAAACACACAAACAAACAGATAGAGTTGCCAGACGTCGCGCTGTCTACATAATCACCCCAACACACACATACACCCACGCACACTATCGCATGCATACATTACGTTCATTTGTATGTATGTATGTAGCCTGGCCCTTTCATCTCATGTGCCGCACAATAAAAACAGGCGTAAAGGATATTATGAGTCAACAGACATTTGCGAATAAGGTAATTTCGCATCAAATACCAGCACACACACACACACAAATGCACATAAACATACATACATAGTTACCGTTGCAAACTATAGAAAATATGGGCGCTTGCTGATGCTGCACAGTGGTTGAAAAAACTACGAAAATATTTTGAATTAAAATTCTTTTTTTTTTTGCTTATAGAAGGTTGAATATATTTTTTCTTAGCATTTTTATTTATTTATTTTTTTATTTTTTTTTATTATTATTGGTTTTTCACACATTTGTACCACTGTGCACAGGCTGCTTTGTCGGCTTTTGTGCTGTCATAAATGGATTTTCTTATCAAACCAAAGTGGCCCCAGGAGTCAGTTTTTGGATGCGAACGCATAAGCCCCAATGCCAGCCTATTGTCCCACAGACATTATGGGATTGCATTCGTGGAGCTAAGCAACAAAATACTTTAATGGCCAACCTCTTTTCTTTTCCCCTCTCCCCCCAGCAACAACAATCCGTCCATTTAGACTACGTTAAGGATATTGTTTGAGTAAAATAGAGAGAGAGAAAAGAGTGTAAAGACGCTTCAGCTACAATGTTTGGCTCCAAGCTGCGCTCATGGATGGAAACTCACATTGTGCGTCCACGCAAAAAGAATAATAAGAACAACAAGCAAACGGATTGCTCCCATGGAGCAGGTGGAGGTGGAGGTGGCACTAGCAACAGCAAGAAGGCAGGCACCCTACCACCACCCAGCAGCAATCTCAAATCGACAACAAGTCCAGTGCTGACCAGCAGTGGCAGTCACAGCATCGCTAGCCCAGTGCGAAGACGCGAAGTGTCCCCCATTCAATGTCATGTAAGTTTGTATATCGAGAGTATCCAAATTAAAATCCTTATCAATCTCTCTCTTCCAGACACCCAGTCGCTATGGCTGGCAATCGCCGGATCAGGATAATTCGATAACATCTCCGAAATCGGATAATCTGCTATACGCACATCCACATCGCTATCAACGCCATCAGTCGTTGCAGCCACCACAACAACAACAACAGCAGCCCCAGTTAATCGTTCCGAGCAAGGATAGCTGCAGTTCCAGTGTTGATAAATCGCCAATGCGTGTTAATTGCTCCTCCTCATCGATATCATCGCTATCGTGGTCCACTGGCTCCAAGGAACCCTCCTCGGCCAAGCAACAGTATCAAGCACCAGCGCCAGCTCCAGCCGCCGATGACGAAGTGGATTATGAGGAAGTAGGTGCATTACTCTTGCGTCCACAGCCCCCGCTGCCCCTGCAGGATTATCAGCGTCCCAATTCGGAGAATCTAACCAGCTTGCAGCTGGTCTACGACGAGGAGAAGCACTCCACAAAAAAGAATTCCAATCATGTACACTATGGCCGCCTCTTGCCCTCCAAGCTGGCCACCGTGCAGCTAGTCGAATCCATGGAGAGCCTCAATATGACGCAGCCACCACCACCACCGCCATCGGTGACCAATCAATTGGGTCGCATGCGTGCACCACGTGGTGGCATGTCGCGTGGCAATTTCATGCCTCCGGGTCCCCGGCCACATAGCTTATCGTCGCCGGAGAGCGCCTATTCCACGGGTTACTCCACCGATGGCACTTCGCCGTGTGCCGCCGTCGCCGCCAGCAATGCTAATCCGCCTGCGCCCGAGTATTATATTAATATGCGCACGGGCACTCATTATTTTCCCAGTCGTTCCGTCAACTCGGAACGCTATAAATTTGGTCTAAATCGCATCGAGGAGATGTCACCAATGGATCCGCTGCCCAAGAGTAATTTTGGCAATATTCTGGAGGCAAATCCCAGTCCATTGGCCATGCAGCATAAGCTCTTTGAATGTAAGTAGCCAAGAGATCACTTTTGATTACTATTTGTGGGACACTTTTAAGGACCTTAATCCATGAAAAGGGTATAATGAATGTTGTTTTTGTCATTTATGGAGGTGGTGACATTTGGGAAGGGATAAAGAATCTCCTGAGTATGATCCAAAGCTGTTTATTGTTATAACCTTAACCCATAAAATGCTTAAGTAAGTTACAGACAGAAGGCAGCATCTTCGACCCTATAAAGTATATATATTCTTGATCATCATTAACAGTTACGTCCATAAAGCCATGTCTTTCTGCCCATCTGTAGTTAGAGACCTCAGATTTGAAACTTAAGCACTCCTATACCATGATCAGAACAAGTTTTTTGCCATTTATCGATAACACTTCTAGTTTCCTATACAACAAATAATGTGATCGAATAAAAAAAACCGTAGATATTTTAGATCACACTAACATGTCATTATCAGAAAAACCGGATAAATCGCAGTTTGAATTTTAATTAATTTAAATAATTAATTTTCCTGATGTAGAGTTACGACCTTAGGATATTTCCTAGTCGGAATTCCCCATCTAGAGCCTTCTTACTTGAAGTGAACCTTAACAAAATCGATGTTTCTATTTCTTCTATACCATGATCAGAACTAGTTTTTTGTCTTTTATCGATAGCACTTTTGGTTTCCGATACACATATGTTATCGATTACAAAAAAGGGTTGAGATTTGATCGAAATCGTTTAGGAAACCCCGGAGAAATCGCAGTTTCGGTTTAGGATATGTCCTAATCAGGAACCCTCGACTAGAACCTTTCAACTTGTTTGATTATAAAGTGAACCTAAACATAATCGATATTTTTTTTAAGGACTTAAGCAACTTGCATTAATATTTCTACTAAAAACACACGACTCTGCACAATAATCATTTAATCATGTTATTCTGAGCTGACTGCACATTGAGCATTCTAATTTATACGAGCCATTTGTTGCACACACAAAAAACAAGAACAAAGAATTAAAGTACTTATGGAGCCCATTCCATTCCTCAAATCCTTAATTGCAGCTCCCTCGCCCCGACAACGTTCGCGCATACGCACGAATCCCTGGTATAATACCGCTGAGCATTTGCAGTTAATGCAGCCGGGCAGTAGTAGTAGTCGTATGGAGCCGGATGCCACCAGTACCACCTCCACCACATCGTCGGGCATTAAGTCAAGCAATGAACTGGAAATGCGCTCAGCTAAAACAACAACAACAACGGCAACAGCAACCCCTAGCAAAAGCCAGTCGTTGAGTGCGGGTGGAGTGGGTGGGTGGTGGTGCCGAGTCGTCGGAGGGTTCGTCATCGTCCTCGACTGAAGTGGAAAATCTGCATGCACCGCACACCATCAAGCGACGCCACTTGGACCAGAAGCAGCAACAGCAGCAGCAGCAAGTGGATTCATTTCTGGTGAGTGACGATGAGGCGACACTCAACGAGATGATTGGCAAGTTTGATGAGAGCTACGTCTACGAGAAGGAGACCGACATACTTAGGTGAGTTCCAAGTGAAAGCATTCCTTAGGGTCCCTAAACTTCCCCTTCCTTACAGCAGCGACTCGGATCCCACGGATTGCGCTTCCGAGCTGGATACGGGACAGGATGCAGGGGATGAATGCGATACAGATGAGCTGTTGGACATTGATTTCATAGACACATCCTCCATGCAGGAGGTGGAACGTCTCGATCAACAGCGTAATCTCGGCAGCTGCCAATACTATCCTAATCCCAGTCCCCTGATCCTTCGGCGCACCTCAACACGTTCACGTCGTCGCAGTGGTCAGGAGCCACCCGATGGCAGTCAGCAGCGACGACGCAAACGTTTCCTGAAGACACGCAAAAAGAGCTGTGAGAATCGGGAGAAACCCCAGGAATCGCCAATGCGCGAACCGCGTGGAACACGTAGCGTGGGTGGAACTCCAGTTTGTCTGAGGCGACAGCTGTTGGTCAAGGAACGGTATGCATCTAGTGGACATCTATCTGTAAACACTTATTATAACACTTGATCCTTACAGAATTTACAAGACTTCTCCGTTATCCAATCGCTCGAATTCTTTAATCTTTGGACGTGCGAATGAGCCGCATTTTATGACCATAGCGGAGAGTGAGAAGGCTTTGTTGAAGGCGGATCTCGAGGCAGACATGAAGTACAAGCAGTTAATTATGGAGGCAGAATCCTTGCTGGAATCCATGAAGAACAGTTTGCAAAGGTGGGTTAGATCAGATCCTCTCAAGCGGACTCCAAATAATCTTCCTCTCCCTCAGCATACCACGAGATACGCCCGTTGCAAGTCCGCGACGCCTCAATCCCTTGGCCAACAAGCGTGTGGAAATGTTGAAGAACAGCGAAGTCGAGGCCAAGAAGCAAGTGGCGCCTCCAGCAGCCACACCACCGCTGGAGCATGAGCTGGCGGCTGCTATAAACAAACGCATTGAGATGCTCAAGTTCGAGACAGGATCAACGGCTTCGCCTCCGAATAGTCCGAAGACAGGACGTTGCAGTCCACGCAAAACGCACTTGACCAACTTTATTAACCAGAATGCACCGCCAGAGTTGCCACCACGCAAGTTGAATAATGCTGCACCGCCATCACCACAGTTGCAGTTGAATGGACGACGCCTACACGCGGGGCGTGCCACACATGCGCTGCAGTGCATCAATGGCAGCGATTCGGAGCAGGAGTGCATTGCTGTGGTGCGTCAAAGCATCGAGGATATCACCAATCACAACTACTTGCAGCAGGAGCAGTCGCAAAAATCCTACAATCATCAGGACTATAACAATCGCAATGTTGTGGAGCAACTGCAGCAACAGGATAACTTCTATTGTCCACACAGCGAGCCCTTGAAGCGTAAGGTCTACAAGGGCAGCAGCTCCTTTGAGCGGATTAAGAAAACATTTGATTTGGAATTGGGTGAGTAATAAGGATAAGAGAAGGATTAGATTCGAAAAGCGATTTTTTTTGCATTTTATAAAGTTTGTTGGGAAATCTTAATAGTAAAAGATTTTTCAAAAAGAATCTAAAAGAAATATATTTAAATCTTTTTTACAAGAATAAAATACAGTGGGGCCTCGATTAATGAATGCCTCGGATAACGAACAATTCGCATTAAGAACCCATTTGTTTTGGTAAAAAAGTTCCGCATAACGACCTACGAAAAAGGTGGCAACCTTGATTACATGTAAAATTTCAGTCTGTGCTTGGCAACGAAACAGGGGAAACCCCGAGTATACATTACACTGCTGTCCAGTGTGACCGTTTTAGCATTATTTTGGTATTATTTTGCATGCAATTCGCTTAACGAACAAGATGCTGGAAACAAACGAGGGTTTCACTGTACTCTAAAAAAGTAAACAACATTTCTAAGTGCATGATTATAAGTGGATTAGATAATTAAAGTACTTTCCTTTAAAAAAAAATTTGAAGCTTTGTTGCCAAGAACCAAAAAACATATATATTTTGATTAAAAATGCAATGCCCCTACATTCTATGATATCTTTTCTAAGTAGTGTATGTATATCTTTTTCCAAACAATCTTTAAAGAACACGCGATTTATTTCCGTCTATTAAAAGTTGAAATTTGCAAAGCGACCAATATATATATATTGTTTATGTGCATAAAAATATACTACTTAATTCTTATCACACACAACGCACGCAGCTGTCAATTAATTAAATTAATTTCATTGCTTACGCTTTAGATATGAGTGAAAGGCCAAAGACGCACGTCAAACGTCAGCAATCGAAGCTATCGTCATCGGTGTCGGCCAAGAGCTCCATGCAGGACGTCACGGTGGAGGGTGCCAGTAAGCAGCAGCAGCTCATCCTAAGCACCATTGTGGATCTAAAGCGAAGTCTGGAGCATCAGAGCTATGAGCTAAGTGGTCTAACTGAGGAATAATCAAGGATTACCTGTTTTGAGGTCCTAACATAATCAACAAACTAGTTTACAATTAAGAAGAAGTCCAACCGAAATATTAATACCCAATCCCCCCCTCTCAGACTAAACTTGAAATTGAGTGCAATAACTAACTAACGGAGCATAGTTAAAACGTAAGAATTGAAAATTTAAGGACTGGTATTAATCGGGAATATATCCAACATACAATACAATACATACTATAACCTTTACAGATGTAGTACGTAAATTGTTTTTTGATAGCATTTATTTCAACTGTAGTCGTTGACGAATTGTGTTCATTATCATAATACTTCAGTTTCTCATACAAACACTAAAAATTCCAGTCAAAATGGTGCAACTCTACGTATAAAGAACAAAACTATCTTATAAAACTATAAACTATATTTGATACTAGCAAAAAAAATAATAATAATAATTTTTAGTTATATATATCCTATTCTTATACTAATTTTAATGTGTGTTGTGTTCATAATCGTTTAAAACAAAACATATCTCACTAAAAACTAAAACTCATACGACGGAATTTGCAGCGCAGCCAACTTAACAAGCAACAAGTGTTGCCATATTGCTTAATACGTAATACGTAAACGTAACGAAAAGAAATCTTCAGCTCATTACACTAGACTTTTGTAGTATTGTATTTCACTTAATCGACGCATATTTCGATATTATATATAACAATATATTAGAACTTTAAGTAAATTCAATTATTATGTCCATCCAAAAAAAAAGATTGTTTTAGCCAAATTGTTTGTAGCATATATAAATTATTTTAAGTGTTTTGTTTCCCAAAATCCCAATTGTTTTCTAATTGGCAAATGGAATTAATTAATCGGGCCAAATCGGTTGTATTATCGAAACAATTAATTAATCAATTAATTATGTAATTGCGTTGTGTGCTCAATTATTTTTGATTTTATTTTACTTTTTGTTGTTGTAATGCGTATAGAAGCTATTTAGAACATACCACATAGAATACACAATGTATTGTATATGAATAATGTAACGTGATAATAAACTTAATGAAAACCAATTTAATTTACGCACATGTGAAGCTACAACTACAACAACCAAAGTAAGTATAATCATAATTACTATCTAGTAGTTGTAGTATCTAGTAGTTGACTTAATTCATTGACGTCTTCTGCTTAACGTAATCGTTATATTCTGTAGCACCTGATCCCTAGTTCACTTATGTAGTATGTAGTTGTATACCATTTAAATAACAATTAGTTAGTTGTTGTCTGGTTTCACATCATTCATTTACTTAATGAGTTTTGGGACCATGTGTGCGACACTTGACTGCGACGAAAAGAAAGGAACCCAAAGTGCAATCCAACCCAATTGGAATGTGGCAAAAATTAATGCGAATCCCACAAAATGCAAAACTTTAGTTCATCGACCAATACGCAATTACCCATACACAACAGAAGGGACTTTAGCAAATTAATTAAATTTGTCCCACTAAACAAATTGTTGTACAGTTGTTTTAGTTAATATTGGGTTCTTCCAAAGCGACCTTAAGACAATCCAACGAGCTTTTTGATAAGACATTTACAAAAAACAGAACATATTTATGATTAACGCGAATTCTTATTAACCGACTAGATAAGACTGTCACTTGATATTGGTGTGCTGAAATAGTCTAAAAAAACCATTAAAAGTAGAGAAAATGGGAAAGCAAGAAATATAAATATTAACGAAAGATCCTAAATATTAAAAATGGGTTGATATCTTTAAGAAAACTTAGTTTAAAAATAATAAAGATTTCCTGAAATCAAAAATGAAGCTCAATTAAAATTTCCCTTTCACAAACATAAATAAAGGGCCAATGTTAAGAATTCTGTTATTAACATTTCCTGCTTTTCTGCCTAATTGACAAGCCATCGATTGTCGCTTTTTTTGATTGACAGAAGCCCGTTGCCGTCGTCGTCGTTGTTGTCGTCATCAATGCAACTGGAAATTCCAGAGCTCAACGACGCCAACTTTCCTGGCCTGCGTCTCGTCGTATTCATTATTATGCCTGACGATGGTGTTGTCTTGTCTGAAAAATGTTCTAAAATCCCCAGAAAAGCATCGCATCAAGTTGTTCGTTTTCTTTTTTTCAATATAAGTATTATCATGTAGATAATTATGCAAATGGACGACGAAGGAGAAGGCGCGGAGACGAGCCCAGACTGGAATATTAATTGTATTGGAGCACGCTTAAAACATAAAAAATAAAATAAAAACGAAACGGCAACGATCTTAAATTGGTGTGCCAAAGTGGAGGCCCGACTGATACGTAGAGCTGCTTGTAGAGGCAATGGAGGATGCGAAACAGGTTCGATCATGTGGCCTGGAGCAGAGTAGAACAATGCAACGGTCTCAGAGTGCACAAAAAAAATCTGAAACACCTTACAATTGCCGAAAAGAGAGCATATTGTGCTAATATTATGTTAGAGAACTGTTATACGGCCACTGTTAGGCTAACATACTACTATTTGCATGATGCTGCGCTAACTTCTCAAGCCTTCTATTGCTGCAGCGTAACTTGACGTCGGCGTAGCCCTAACTGCAGCTGCGCTGCTTGCTTGTTTGCTTATTCGCACTTTGTCAGTCTGCAGCTTTCGATTTCAAGCTCCAGTACATTAACATGCATGCGCATTTTTTGGCTTGAGAGCTTTCTGTCTGTCTGTCCAGTCGACGCGACAGGTTGTCTCTCTCTCTCTCTCTCTCTATCTCTCTGTTGTGATTTTTGTTATTGCTATTTAACGTTTTGTTTGCATGTTGTTGTTTTTTGGCCATAAACTGATACTTTAGCTGTCGCTGCCGCTGTCGGCATCGCTGCTGATCATCGCGTCGCTGTTTGTTTTTGTTTTTTTTTTTTTCGTAGCCGTGAAGGTCATACCCAACGCTTGGCATTCAGATACAAACCGTGCGGGCTGCGCTTGCGCGAAGTAGCTGGCGCTCTCAGCAGCAGCAGCAGCAGGTGCGGCTGGCAGAGGCAGACCACACCGTATAACAGAGAGAGAGAGCGAGAGAAATAGATAGAGCAGGGATGAAGTGGGGTATACACAGGTGTTGTTGTTTTGGCAGTTATGAAACTAGTCCAATGACTCGCAATGTTGTTGTTGTTGATGTTAATGTTGCGCTGTGAGCTTTGACGCCTCTTCTTGTAAAAAGCATGTAAATTGTATGTATGTATGCATATTATGCACCTACACGATTTGCATATGCACACATACATTTGCATGTCTTCGTTTTTGTAAACCAAAGCAAAAAAAAAAATTTTTTTCATGTCTAATGCAATGAAGCGACCCCCATGTGCCCAAAATTTGCGTATGTGTGTGTGTATGTGTAATTCTCAAAAATGTCGTCAACCACACTTCTGTCGAGGTAACTTTTCAAACAAAATGTACGCATTAGAAATATTTAATTAATTTTACCAAAACAACATTTGTTTTTTTGGGGTTTTTTTTTTTTCGCAAATCGTCTAAATAAGGTTAGGCTAAAGTTTAAGAAGTGACTGAAAGAAAACCGATTCAGAGAAGAACAACAACAACAAAAAACCGTCCAGTCATGCGAATATTTGCAAAAATTTATTTGGGGAAACTGAAACCCGCTGCGTAACATGACATTCCAATTCTGAGTCGCAAAAACTCGTAATGATCTAGATGCCGAAAAACACGTTTTCAATAACTACAATAAAAGCTCAAAGTTCAATTATCTACGTTGCTTTTGGGGGGTGTGGGTAGGTAGGAGTTTCTCTCAATTTAACATTGGGATGGGAAACAGAGCCTGTCATGTTAACAGGCTGTAAAGTTAACGATTCTGTTATCCCGTCTGACGTGTCTGGGGGCTGAATCAGTTGCCATTTTCGTAGGTTCTCCCCAACTGACGTCACGTGTTTTGGTGTTTTTGTTTTTAACTCTGTTTTTTTTTTTTTTATGATCATTGCTAATTAATTTCGAGTGCTTGTTTTTTAGCGCTTATTTCAGGAGTGGGCTTGAAATATTCCGGATTTCGACACTTTAAAGACAAACAAACTATTATAAAGTGGGAAAAATACATGCATAAATAAGGAAATCTCGTTGTTATTGTTATTATTTGTTATGATATGTCGCAGAATGTTCGTGAATGAATTTTATCGGCATCTGCTGCTGCGTTTGCCGTCATGATTTAGCGATTTGTAAAAAAAGCAATATCAATGTATCTGTGTGTGTGTGTGAGGTTGGTTTATGTGTGGAATTTCGAGTTTTCGGACTTTGTACTAGTGGCTAGCCATGAACCAAGCGCTTTGGCCGCCAACCCAGAGTTACCAGAGACGGAGACTGGAGACCACTGAGAGACTCCATTGAGAGACTCATTGAGCCCGAAGAGACGCAAGTTTGCATTGTTAACATTGTTAACGTGATATATCGTATGTAGTGTATTCATGTATTCCGCATTTATCTCTCTTTGGCAATCATTGCGCACTTGCGTCTAGGCTCTAATTATACAATAAATGTTCGAAAGAGAAGGGGGGAGGCGGGGCGACTGGGAACTTTGCGCATGTCTCATGACAGCATAATGCGGAACTCTGATATCGTCTATGGTTAGAACCAAAAAACCAAAATCAGAATACGCATATATCATCTCATCAATGGAACAGGAAGAATATTTAGTTATCTATATAATTTGCTACTAAGGCATTGGATCAGTTGGCTAAAATGCGTAACGGATATTATTAGTTTCTTATCGACTACTAAGACTCAATGTATTATACTTTTTCGTGGCACACTTCCGCTTTGCGACAGAGGGGGTCACGCTTAATGCCTGGGGTCAAATGAAACGGAAGTATTTTCCATATGAAATCAGAGTTAAAGACGCAAAAGTATTCAAATTTTATATATATTTAAATAATAAATTCCGTTATTAATGTGTTTAAAATACTCTGCATTTAAATCGCGCAAAAAGGGTATATTTGAGGTTTTGAATATGTTTCAATATACCCAGGAGCCTTCGCTAAGTCAGAAATTTCTCTGTTAAAGTTGCCGGCTCTGCTTTCGTATCGTTAACATTCTGCTAACTACCACTGTTAAGTAACATTGAAGGGAAATTATTGGCTGCTAATTGGGATTTTACTTACGCCCAGGGTATTTTTGAGTCTTATGTCTTTAATTTAAATAAAACAATTACTTTGTTTGAGCTTAACGATCTGACATGCATATTCACACTCGCATTCGTACTCGCATTCACACGTGATTATATTCATTTCCGAGTGCCAAAGCCAGAGATTCTACAGCCACAATAGCAGCCGCAGCAGAGCTGCATGAATGTGGCACAAGAATTCGCCGGACCTTGGCTAAATGCTGTGTGCCAAACGTTTAACCTTGATGCGATCGTGACATGAGTACACCTGCCAAAACCCTACCCCCACTTCGTTTTGGTTAAACAACAAATTGAGGGCATATAAGCAATTACATGCTTACATTTAATACTTTAAATAAAGAGAGAAAAAAACTGCTGAGTCACATGGAGTAGAGCTTTCTTTTGTTGTTGTTGTTGTTGCTTCCAAAGAAACAGGTTGAAACTGAAGATGTTGTACTGTATGAAACTTTTCGACTTATGTTTAATAAATAAATCGTTTGTTAATGCCATGAATCATCGAACTTCGTCGTCCGAGACTCAAGGGCTTTGCGTCGTTTTGGGTTCAATAAACGGAAATGGATCATCTCGAATAACTTGAAAAATCACATCGCAATATTTATGTCTTGTCTATACCGTGTACCGTTTCCGCCTCACTGGGCTTGGGCCTAACGGTCGACTTGAACAGAAACGGAGGCTGGCCAAAGCGTTTTTCATATTTTGATTTCCGCCTTAATAGAATTGTATTCAAAAACTAGTTTTTTAACCAAAGCTTTGTCTCTTTGGGGAAGACAGAACAACCGAATATTTAATACTCTTGGCAAAACTTATGTTTTTGATAAAAGAATATATTATTGATTTTTAGATTGTTGTCTTGAATGCAAAGCAAGCTCTGTAAGTGTATTTTAATACCCTTAACCAATAAAATGTTTAAGAAAGGGTATACAGATTTTGTGCAAAGGTATGTTACAAAGAGAAGGAAGCATTTTAAACCTTAAAAACAGCTAAAGACTTCATATTCGAAACTAAAATTATCGATAATACTTCTGGTTTCCGATAACGATAACAGAAAAAACTTGAATTTCAAAATTGTAAAAATGAGTTTATAAACTATGCTCAAAATTAAGAAGATTGCAATCAAATTTAAGTAAAATCGGTTCAGAAATACCGAAGATATAGCAGTTTAAAATTTGATCTTAACGTTACGTAACGGTATAACGTAAAGGGTATATCCTAGTCGAGATGTCTCGACCAGAAAGCCTTCTTACTTGTTTGTCGTATGTCGCAATTTGCCAAATGGTTTTAGCTTTAACGTCCCCGACCCTATCGCTATTAACTAATGAAATCAAGCTTCAGTTTTTATTTGATTTGATTTGATTTGGCCTTTTAGCACACACAATACGGAAGCCTTTGAAATGAAATTAATTTTCACAAGCAGAAGAAGGCGAGGCGAGGCGTTAATTGAGAGAACTCTTACGCCAAAAAACAATGATGAAACATAATTAAAGATTCTGTTTTGATGTCATCATCATGTTTCTTGAAACACTTCAAACTATTCAAGTACACTGAAGTATCTGTATCTGATGATAATCACGCAAAAAACAAGTTCATGGCTTTGTCAAGCAGTTCTTATGCATATCAGTTCTGGTCGTATGTTGTTACTTGGCCTAGATAGAGTACATGGCAGTATATTGCCATTATCTCAAGCATTTTTGAAGTGTATTGCGATAAGACTCTCTTGGTAATAGAGCCCAACCTGTGGCCGTGCCCCTTTGTTTATGTATCTTAAAATAGCAAATGCCAAAAACAGTGGAAATGTTTTTTTATTTTTTTATTTTTGCACCGGACATCTGTTGATTGGGATTTTTTATTGATAGTATGGCATGATGCCGTTTTCATAAGTGTTACTTTCATTAGTTTGAAGTTCTTATCGGCGATTTGCGATTTTGGAATAAGTTAATCATCATAGTTTCCGTTTCTCATACAGTAAACAAACAATATACTATATATAGAAAGATATTCTAGTGATGTAACTTTAATAAGAATTGTGTGAAAATGATCTTGACTTAAGATCCACAAACAAAAGTCTTTTAGCCCATTGTTTAGATTCAAGTTGAATATTGTTATCATAATGCAGCTGTAATTAAAGGTATTACTTCACTGCAAGCTATCAATTATTTGTTATCGAAGCAATAATTAAACAATGTTTGGAAATTTGAGCTCATTTCCATGAATTATATAAGCAGTCAACAGTCTATGACATCAGAGAGAGTAGCAAGTGCACACTAAGGACAAAGGCTAAGAATAATTTCCGTAATTGTTGTTATTGTCTAAAGAAAACATTCTAGAATCCATTTAGTATGCCCGATTTGCTTAATTACAGCCATTAAAAGCTGGCAAAAGTCAAGAAATTAAGTGAGTTCTGTGAAATTCCCCTAATTAAACAATGTCCCAAAATAATTTCCCTATTTACACTTGCTGGCTAAATTTCCCTCATTCTGCGTTTGACTTTTAAGACTTTGATGATCTGTCATAATAGAGTGCAAGTGTTATACCCCATTCCATTGGACTTTTGAATGGAAAATTGGAAAGAAATATGAGTTTGGAAGAGAATAAAGTTTTTGTGTTGGCAATGCTTCATTTTCTGCCTTCTATTAATAATGTAATAAGCAATTATTCTAATAAATTCGTAGAAAATAAAGCTTACCTCCTCAATATTACAAATCAGTTTCCATGTATTTGTTTATTACACTTGCGGCATTTAACAAACAACGTTTGACGTAGGCAATGTTGACTGTATTCACTGTAATCTATACGACACCTTAACCGATGATGGTCATTGCCACCAGTTGGCCTAATTGGAATTTGCACTTAACATGCGATCGAATCAACAATGTTAATGTTGTTGTTTCCTTTTTTTAAGCTCTATTGGCAGTTTTTATCGTTGATTGAATGGAAATAAATAAATGAGCACTTTGTTGTTTTTGTTTTTATTTTTTTCTAAATAAAATTTATTTTATTTATATATTGTATATTTTTATAATTCTCATTTTATTCGTTAACAGTTTTAAAGCCCGCACACTTCCCTTGGCCAGCGATAACATGCAAATTGTTCATATGTTATGTTTGTGAGTTTTTGTTGGTGCTAAAGAGACAGCTGTCACTCTCACCAACAAGTGTATGTGTGTGTGTGTATTTACATAAATCATGTTATTGCTGTGGGCTATTTAACAGTTGCTGAGAACAAACAAAAAGAAAAACAGTTACAATAACATTAACGGAATTAATTGCTGTGCTGTTGTTGCTTTTTTTTTCTTCGAAATTATATTTCTTGTAGTTTGAACATTTATAATCAATTTTGTTGCATTTCGAATATTTTATTGTTACTTGAATTAGTTTTAGCTTTTTACACTTAACAGCATTTACACATAGATATATTTTAGATTTTTTGTGTATAAGAAACTATAGCTAAAATATAGTATAACATATTATACGTGTGTGTGTGTATATAATTCAAATGACAGACTGATAGGCAGATTATTAGGATAACATTTTTTGACTTTTGGTTTTTATGCAGAACCCGATGATCCCCGACGCCTCGCTGCGAGAGCGAGAGAGTGAGGGTCGTGGGTCAACCTGCTTGAGTATACAATACATACATACTTTTCTTTTATAGTTTGTTCATCGGATGAGTGTGGCCAGGCCGCACTCAATTTCTTAGCTGTATGTGCGTGCGTGGGCGTATATGTCTGTGCGTGTGTGTGTGTTAAGGCAGCGTATGTACTAAAGGAATGCTCTTGTTCAAATCATATGAAACTTACTGCCTTACACACACACACACACTTACATAGACTACACCACGCATACACATACAATCTTGCACATTTGTTTTTTGTTTTGTTTTGTTGTTGTACCCGTCAACCCAAAAATACAAATACAAATAGATAATTATTATTTTTTGAAACAAAGTGACTTAATCGCAATTACACATATACATATATACATGTATATATAATTATATCATTATCAGTTATCTATACAATCATCATCATATACATATATGTGTATATATATATATAATTATTTTATGTCATACTTAGCACCCCCCGCAACTTGAATATTTTAAACACAATCACTTAACAGAGAAAAAAAAAACAAAAAACCGTTGCACTATTTTTTTCCACATGTTTTTTGTTTTCTTCTTTTATTTTATTCCATATTCCTTCTAAATATTGTTTTTTGTATTTTGTTTTTGTTTTTTAGAGCCCGCCCACGAAAGTTAGAAGAAGAAGAAACACGTTTCGAGTTGAATCCATCCATCCGCTTATATTGTTATTTGATTATTTGTTTTGTTGCTTTGTTTTTTTGGCTTAGACGGATCCAATATCACTTTGGTATCTGGCGGTCAAATAGTTGGCCGCCTCGGTCATTTGTTCCAGGCACTGGTACAGTCCATTCAAATGTCTTTTGCAACGTTTCGCCAATTCGGTGGCCTTGTCGCTGCTGGTCTTTTGGCATGCATCAACAATATCGCTGCCATCGCTGCTTTGCGCATTATCGCTCTTATTGCCATCCGATTCCAGACCCGAATCGATTTCATTCGATATATCGGAATCCGAATCGCTCATATTGCTAACCGATGTCGTTGACATCATTGATGCTGTCGATGTTCTTCTCACATGACCTTTGACAACAGATGGCGCTGTTGTTGGCGCTGCTGCTACTGTTGCTGTTGTTGTTGTTGTTGCTGATGTGCTGCGATTGTTGCTGTTGCTTGTATTGGACTCAGTCTTGGTCTCACTTGAGCTCAGCTGTTGTTGTTGCTGCTGCTGTTGTTGTTGTTGTTGTTTTTGTTGCTTTACTGTTGCATCCAGTTCATTATCATCGTCGTCTTGATTGGTTGTCCAGAGCAGATCCTGCTTGAGCGAATTGAGCATAGTGTAGAGATTGAAGAGCTCGGATGCATTGAGGAAATCATGTACATTCTTGGAACGTTTGCTGTGTTCGCTGGAGCATTTTGTCAGCTGATTGGCGGTTGTATCCTTGCCACAAGCAGGTATTATATCAGTGCTATCACCAATCTATCAGAGACAAAAAAAAAACAAAAACATTATACATTAGCATGATGTTAGGTTTAGGTTTATAAGAAGTTTCCCTTTGGTAGGGTAGATTACACACCTGCCGATCCATGAGCCTGCATGGCACCAGTATGGTATCATCCATGGTGTTGACCGTTTTCACAAACTTCTCCATCACATTGACAATGCTGTCTTTGGAGAATTGCTGCTCATCGTGACGCGCAATGCGACGCAGGCAGTTCCTGCAGCAAAAAAATGACAAAAAAATAAGATCGATTAGATTAAACCTTCTAGTTACTTCCACAATTCTTTTTTAATACACTTATTTTTTGCAAACTATCAAAAAAGAACCAGTTGGTAGACAATAGATGGCCAATTGGCCATTCAATAAAGGCATGTCCAAAAACGTGTCGTCGTTAAGTCTCTTAACACTTGTTCTTAATTTAAACATTTCCGACAACATCTCTTCTACGATTCAACTTCTTTAACAAACACACACACACTTAAAATATGATAAATACGAATTGATTTTTAACTATGCAAATAAGAAGACACGACCCTACCCCCTCCACCCTCCCCGCTTAAACGTTGTCGCAAAAATTCAATTTGTGTATGAATATAAATATAGAAGACACCGAAAAAAAACTAAAAAAAAAAATAAACCTGTTTTGCGCTCTGTTCGATCCGCTGATTTCTATTTCTGAAACAAGCGCAAACACTTGTTGTTGTTGGCGTTATTTTTATGGGTTTCACCCCACACACAACCATACATACAACAAACCCGCCTGATTGTCTACCTGCGTTCTCCGTCTCTCTTGTATATAGTTTCAGGTCAAGCGCTTCTTTGTTTTTGCTTCACATCCAGCCACGTGTCTGAGAAAGTTATACAAGCGCCGTTTGCTTAAGTACAAACGAACTCCTTCGTTTAACGACGACGCCAACAAGTCTCTCTCACAGATTCAAAGTTCACAAGCTTATCAAGTGAGGGGCGGGGGAAAGGGAGTTGCGTCTGGAGATTACGTCTATCGAGCGTCTAGAGTTGGGGGTGTCTGGCTGCTCGCCGCGTGATCGTTTTGTTTTGGGGCCGCCCTTGTCTATGGTCGTGCTGCTGATAAATTTAGTTTAAAGCGCATATACTATACATACACATTGTATGATTGAAATATTCCTCGGCAAACATCACCACCCCGACGACCATCGTGTCTAGACTTGAAGACTATTGATAGCTACATAAATTGTAACGACGAGAAACACGCGAGCGCCGCGTGCACTCTTACAGCTGTGTTCGTTCGGTTCAAGTGCCGAGTGCTTGCCTGATATCTCACCAAGTGCAAACGCACACACACACATAGAGACAGAAGAAAAAACATAGAAACATCGCGACACGGTTACGTCGCGTGTGTCAAGGTTTTTTTCCGCTGGCCATGCCATAGTTGAGTTCATCGAGAATATTTCCCATCGCTCTCACACAATGCAACTTATGACTAATTGAGCTAATTGAATATGGGTACATTTGAATAAGTGCAGCGCGGGTGTGTATGTATGTGTGTGTGTGTAAGTTGGAATAAAAAGCGTCATAGAAAAATGCGAGTAGTTGCAAAAATATGTTCTGATGCAAGAAATACCCCGCTAAATGTAATTAGTACATGGTTTCGAGAACATTTTGTTGCTTGCATTGCATTAAAATATTAACGAATAATCAATTAATTAACCTATTAAGTTAATGGAAATGTTTTGCAGTTGTTTTTCATAAATATTTTGCAAAATAAAAAATATTTTCCATGCACAACACAATATTTGCATTATAATCTAAAGATTTAATTACAAATATTTGTTGAGAAAAATATGTTATTTAAAACTTTTTTAATTGCACAGCACTTTACGTCTGCGACAGCGTTGCCATCTAATGCACATTTTATTGGCAACAATCCACCCGACATTTTGCGATTTGCAATTTACATACAGGGTACCTTAATGAGCATGCACGCAAAATATTCAAACGCGCAATTATCTTATCAATAAATTAAAAAATGAAAAAAGCTGCCGTCTCGTCGTCGGAATGTCGCCTCATTCATACATAATTACCTTGCCTGAATGACTGAATGAATGAAGTGAAGTCAAGTACTTTATTTCTATTGTAAAAAATCAGGCGTTTGCCCACTTTAAGCAAAATGTCGCTGCGCATTTTTTTTTTTTTTTTTACTAAAAACAGGCGATAGATGGCCCGACGGACGAACGGTGTGATTTGAATTTTGGCCACGCGCCAGCATACAAAAGTAATCAAATAGAGCATAGGGGGTGTTTTGCGAGGTAGAGGGACGCGCTCAACGTTATTGACCTTTTATGTAGGTGCTCCCCCCATCCCCATTCCATCCCTGGTACAACAAGTGCAGCAATTGTGCCGGCAGCAGAGGCAGAGTCATCATTGTTAAAAACACGCCATCTCAAACGACCAATTGCAGAGCAGCACGGTGCAAAATTATCTGAGCGTGTGTGTATGTGTGTGTGTGATATTCTGGTTGTCTCAATTCTCGAGTATTTCGCCTATTTGTCGCGTGTCCCATTAAGGCGCGCTAAACAACAAAGCTTAGCCTTAGCCATGCACACCTGGTAACACCTGACTGTACTCAGAAAAGGCAGCACTATTGTTTTATGACACACCTAATTTTTTTTTTTTTTTTTTTTTTTTTTTTATTATTAAAAAAAATAAAAAAAAAAAAAAAAACATTTTTTTTTTTTTTTCTTTTTTTTTTGAATAATTTTTTTTCTCTTTATTTTTTTTTTTTGTGGTTTTTTTTTTTTTTTTTCTTGTTTTTTTTTTAAAAAGGGATTTTCATTGGTAAATGGTAAGTTTGGGCATGCCTGCTTTACTCTGCCCGGCTGACTGGCTTGCTGGGTAGCTGTGTGAAGTGGGCCAAGTCAGGCACGCGACAAACGCGTCCAGTTTTTTTTTTTTTTTTTTTTGCGGCACAGAGACATGCGCAGCAGCAACGCCGCATACAACACAGAAATCAGCCGATTTTTCTGCTTTGTGTGGCAAGAGAGTGGCACTTAGCTAACTCTCTCTTTAACTGCTCTCTTCTGCTCGATTTGTGTAAGCAAAGTGAGAGTGAGATGGCGCGATGCGGGTTGTAAAACTGTACGATTGTTAGATGAAGAGACGCTAGTCATGTTTTTGTTTTTGTGTTTTGTTATTGTTGGTTGCGGCTGCTGCTGCTGCGACGTCTGTTTTGCCAGCAATATTTGCAAATGTTGGGCAACACTTTTGTGTCAAATTGACCAATATATTTGTTTTGCAGTGTGGCCGCCTGCCCTCTCTCTGTTTTTTGGCCTCGACTGACCTCCAACAGGTTAATCGATAAGCATAGCAAAACCGATATTAATGTTTTACTATTTAGCATGCGATACAAGCAAACAAACAAACAAAACAAACACATTTCTATTTCTATCAAAAAACCGATTAACATCAAGGCGAAAGCTTCCAATAAGTAATAAGTACTAGCGCAAACGTCATCAATTAATAATGTATGAATTATGTGTATATTTATATATGCCTACGTCAATCAATCACAAGTTTATAGGGGGGCCAACAATGACTCAGAAAATTTCTTATTGTTTTTCTTAGTTTTTGGTGATTTGGTGACTTTTTTAATAGCCTGAGGTGTCGTTGTGTCGTGTGGCTCATGATTTGTCTTTTTGACATGGCACAGATAATGGCAATGGCTGGATGAGTAATAGTTCCTAATATCGATAAGTGTCATGCAAGCGCCAAAAGCACTGATTACAGCAAGTGCGATAAAAATATGAGGAGGAGAAGGAGGACAGCGGTTAGAGAGGTATGCGATTTTATTAGTTTAAACAAACGCACACACACATAGACATAGTCAGCTGTACAAAACGAGCTCAGGTTGAAAACATACATACATACACACACATTTGCTCATATACAAATAAATGTATATTTGTATATATTATGTACAGCTATAGCACGATTGTGTCATATTAGGCAGCGTTGAATTTGCTTTTTTTTTTCTTTCTTGTTTGAATGGCCGTTCGCATCGTACGATAAAATTTTTGTATCTTGCTTTTTTTTTTCTTGTTTAAATCGAAAGAGAAAATGCCGTGTGGACAACAAGGGGTGCGGTGAGCTGGTGAGAGCAAGCGAGCGAGAGCGAAAGAGCAATAAATGATGTGAGCGAAATTATGGTGTGTGCGATGTTGCTGTCCCAAACCTCTCACCCTCTGCATCTACCCTCTGGCTCATCCTTCTTCTTTAATTTAGCAACTGCTTTTAAATTGAATTTAAACACATTTTAACTAGAAACTTCGCGCTTGCCCAGCCCAAAACTGGACGTACACTACTAGCACAAACATACATCGTATGTTTGTATATTTCCCACATCATCCGCTTTGCACAGATCTTTGGCACTTACCGACTAGTCTCCAGCTTGGTGAGGTCTGTGTATCCGCTCATTGTGCTGTATTTTAGTATTTGTTGTTGGTATTGTTTGGTGTGGGTTGCGTTGCTTCTATTTACCAAAACGATTTACATACGTTTTGATATATTTGGGATATTTTATTCAATAAATGCCGATCCAACAATTTTACTTTTTGATTTGTATTATATACACATACACGCGCACTTTCACTGTGTCTGTCTATCTCTCTTTCGGGTGTTTACAGTACGTATGTATGTACGTGTGCGTGCGGGCCTTCAGCTGATTTTTCTTGTTTTTATTTTTGTTGTATTCTATGCGTGACGACAAACGATGACCGACTACTGGCAAGCAAATGTTTGTTGCTATGTATTACGAAATTCTGCAGACTATTTTGTGTTTATTGCAGGTAATTTTGAGTTTATTGCTGGAGTCGCTGCCGGACACGTTTGCTTTTTATTAAACTCGAATGCGATTTGCTTAGATTTGAAAAAGTCGCTGCCGTTTTATGCAAAAGCACACACGGTGTTTAGTTTTGGAATCTGAGTGACTACTGATGGAGCGGCTGCTTAGATATGCAGTAATTGTTTTATTTATATATATCAGAATTCTAAACAGTATTTTTTTTCTCGCACACCGTTGCTGCACTGCGACGAACGACCGCTTCGAACGAGTTGTGATTTTAAAATGAGACGAGCGGCGAACGGTGTGACCTCAACCACTTGGCACAAAAATCGCCAATATGAACGATACTATATCGAGTACCATTCACGATACATTGAATGTTGGTCGACACAATCGATACTTAGCATCGATATGAAACTAGTCGATATTACTTTTCGGTTTATTTATTTTAAAATAAGAATCGAAAAAAAATTAAAACAGTTGGTTCTTGTATTTGTTAAAACAATACTTTTAAAACCAAATGCAAATTTCACACACAGCTTCAGCACGAGACACCAATTAAAAAATGATTAAAGTAGGCGTTTCACATTTGAAGAAACTCACTTGGTCTAAGCGAAAATTAAAACCTGACCCAGTGTGGGCGGTATTTATACATTGTCCGGCAGAAATCCCATTGGGAATTAAAGGACGGAATGGAATTCTGCTTACGTTCGACGCAGCCGCCACTCAATTTGATAATAAACCATGTTCCAACTAGAATTTTAAAGTAAACAAAATTTACGAGTTGTTTTCCTTATTCCAATACAAAAACTGCACGCACACGAGTTGATTGTTTTTATGAACAATTGGAAGTTGTTTTAGAATATTGAATTGCTGTTTATCTGATGCGATATTATCCACACAATATGTTAACGAAGCCTCTTGCACAAAGCCCCCCTTAGCACAGTCGTACAGCGAAAAGTCACGGCGAGACGTTTCCACGTTTGTACAAAATCATTTCGGCCAAACTAAAATGACGGGTTATATTTCATTTTTGAAAAAACAATTACAATTATTGCCTAGTCTAGCAAAGCCGATGTGTTCCACTTAATGAGCGGCAGTAGCAGCAGCCTTTGCAGCGATCTCATCCTCCTTGGCGTGCAGTGCAATGAGCTCCTGCTTCTTGGTGGCGATACGCTCCTCACGGCGCTTGCGTGCCTCACGCACCTTCTGTCTCCTGGCCTCAGCCTGGTCAGCGAGCATCTTGCTGCGCTGCTTCTCGGCCTTCTTCTTGTGAATGTACTCCATGAGAACGCGCTTGTTCTTGAACACATTACCCTTGCACTTCATGTACAGATCGTGGTACAGATGGCGATCGATCTTCTTGCTGTCACGGTACTTCTTCAGCAGGCGACGGAGCACACGCTGACGCTGCATCCACACAAGCTTGGTGGGCATACGTGCATTTGCTGTACCCTTGCGCTTACCAAAGCCGCAGTGACGACCCTTGCGACGGGCCTCGGTGTTTTTGCGCACACGATAGCGGGAATGGACCACAACGGGCTTCTTGATGATCAGACCATCCTTGATCAGTTTGCGTATGTTTTGACCTGCAAAATTCCATGTTAAATTGAAGTCAATATTTGCGCCATATTCCGGCAACAACTTTGCATGTAATACTTACGCGAGTTTGTGTTGGCTATTTCATTGATTTCATTGGGATCCAACCAAACCTTTTTCTTGCCGCACCGCAGTACAGAGGCTGCGAGCCTCTTCTGGAGCTTTAGAGAACTGCAAGCAAAAATAAGAAGAAACACCGTATGTTTAGTAAACCAGCGTGGAGCACCTCTGCGTGTATGTGTGAGTGCATGCGTGCGTGTGTGTGTGACTACGTTCAGGTTATTTCACAATTATTGCAATAAAATTGAATTGCATTCATTGTGTGCACTGTTTCGTATAATACGCATGCACTCATTAACACTTTTCACATATTTTAACACAACAAATTGAAACAAAACATATAAATTTATGAAATTGAACAATACCTCATGCTGTCGACCCTTGCTAGTCGTGGCTGGGAAAGAAAGAAAAATTTGACAGACGGAAGTGACTGCCATTTTCGTGCTGGTAACACGACATTAGGCTCGCTGCTACGAAAAGTATGACCGTTCACATTGCAAACTGTTCACAATCGGCACTTAACAGCTGGTAAATTGCGCTTGCATAACATAAAATGTTATATGGCAAGCAGATTTACCAACCCTGGAAACAGCTGTTCATACCGAAAAAATAAATCAAACATAAAGTTTATTGTTCGTTAAGACTTATTGTTATTTTAAAAATGCAACACACTTTAAGGCGTTGCCTTACCATGGCAACCACAAGGACACCAGTGGCACCAGCACTGCGCTGCTTTGCCACATTGCCGCACGCACCGGAACAAAACAATAATCAGGCTAGCCGGAATCAGCTGCCGCGTCTAATGGACTTTCCGGAGATAATTTGGCCCTCCGCATTAAACACTATTAAAAATTGGATAACCGTACAGTTCATAATACGCCCATACTTTGATAGCGAATTTCAAATTAAAGACTTTATATTTGGAGCCAAGCAGGCGCTGCAGGTAAGCAATAGCCCCAAAGTAATTAAAGCAGGAATAAAGAATGTAATTCCTTTTGATAGGTGGTATCCTCCAGGTTGGTTGGCGGCGATCTTAACCAGCTCAATGATTTGGTTTCAGCTGATGCCCTTGCCGAACTTAAGCCCGTCATCCAGAAGCTCTCAATGACACAACGCAAACAACTGGAGATCAACGAAAGCGACATCTATCTGTCGTTTCCCTATCAAATCGGCATCATGTTCGACGATGCCAATGATAAGCTACAAAAACGTTGGGTCGAGATCACAATGGTCTTTCACGTGATGCGCGGCTTGTCCGAGATGCGTGCACGCGGCGAGGAGATACCCTGGAATATGGGGTGAGTGTTAGTTGGGGTATTAACTGGAGTGTATTGTTTATATAAATACTTTTTAGAACGATGCCCGAGTATCAGGATAAGGTGTTCATATGCAACTATCGTTTTAAAAAGGAATTTACTGCTGGACAACAATCAGACTGGACGATCAATGTGGCCAATCATTTTAGAGCCATCGATCTGATAAACGAATCGAAATAACATATAGTACTCCTTAATGGCTTTAACATTATGACGTTCTCGTACTCCCTGCAGCCGTTAACCTTTTTTGATTTTTGGCAATAAAAATTGCATTGAAAGTGTATAGATATAATGAATAATGATATTCAAGTCTTGTTTCTGATTTAAATAACGGGTATATACATATATGTATGTATGTATGTTAATACCAATTAATTTGTTGTTCTTGTTTATTGTTGATAATGATGATTAAGATGTATGAATGTATGTACTTTTAACTTAATGATGCTTCTCGTACTTGGCCCTGTAAATGCCCTTCGAATCATACTTGTCCAGGAGCAGCTTCCACTCGCCGGGCTTATTCGAACGCAGATAGTTGATCACCTTGTTGGAATTGCGACGCTGCACCTCCGTGCACTTGGAGCACTCCGACTCGAGGGCATCGGGCAGCAGACGCTTCAATTCACGACCCTCCGGCGTGCACGGACCCTTCTCCATCAGGCACTTGATATAGTTGTTCAAGACACGATTATTGCCCAGCACTTCATCCACATTGACATTGTCATACTTTTGTGTGTATGACGTCTTGGCGGCTGCTGCCAAGCCGGCAAACATGCACACCATCAAAATGGCCAATGAAGCTTTCATCTTTGTTGATCTCGAGCTGAGAAAAAAGTCCCGCATCAAATTAAAGCTGAGTAATTGTTAAGCAAACATTTTGAATAAACAATGACAATTAAAAGTCGCGTCTGTCTTTCTATCAACTCCCAGAAATCTTTCCCAAAATAATAAAGCTTTCAAAACAACAACAACAATCTCGTTACTCAACTCTGGCGTCGAAGCGTCTACGGGTTTCTTGACTTGGCAACTGGGCTTTTTGAAGTGACATTGGCATTTTTTTTTTTTTTTTTGGATTCTCGGACGCGTTTGCCTCATTTCTGGGCTAAGCTCATTTCATGCATTATTAATGTATCCCCCCCCTGGCATAAATGACATATGCATACTAATTAATTGTTAAAGTGTGTGTGTGTGTGTTTCTTGCTGTCTCTTTAATAACAAAAGATTTCTCAATTTGTTTTAGACATTTGTTTTTTTTTCTTTGACCACGTCACTTAGCCGAGTTTAAATTAGTGGTCATTGCAAACAGAGCGGTTTTGGTTTTTTTTATAAGTCAACTCGATTCGAAACAAGTCTGTTTTACTTTATAACTGTTGTTTGGCGCACACGCAAGCGTTGCCAATACGTTTACGCAATACACACTATTGCTCGAGTATCGATATTGATATGCAGCTGCAGGCAAAAGCGCATGCGCAGTTGCTGTTGTTGGAATTTTATATCAACGAGCCTGCGCGACGGACACTCTTTTTCTCTCTCTTTGTTGTTGCTCACCTGTTGTTGCTACGGCTTGAGTTGAATTTGTTCAGTGTGTGTTGCGTACGACAGCACAGCTTTGATTGCCAAGCAGTTAGCCTGTTTAACCGACTTTTATACTAAGGAGCTTTGACGACCAAAGCTTTCGCATTCGCTCGGCCACTTGTCAGACACTGTTTTGTTTGTGCCCCAGTCAAAGGTCTACAAGAGCTGCAGTTAAAAAACTGCCAAAAAAAAAAAAAACCACACACGAGATTTAACCGGATTTTTGTTTTATATTTTTTCAGCCGAATTTTGTTTTGTTGTTGTTGTTGTTGGCCGCTGGCCGCCCAAGCTTTTTTTTTTTGGGTTATGCTCTTTTTTTTCTGGATCGCTATTTAATGTAAATGTGACTTAATAGTCCCCCCGCCCCTCCGCTTACCCCTCTCCTGTACAAACTGTTTGTTTAGGCTGTTAGTGGTTTTTGCACCTCTCGGCTCTCAGCGCTCAAAAAATTCGTTGGAAAAACGTTGACGTTACTTACGTGAAAAATAAAAATCTTGTTGTTGATGTTGATCTTGTTGTAGTTATAGTTGTTGTTGTTGTTGGTAAGGAGATCAACGCCAACAAGCGTGTTTTGTTTTTTTTTTTAGTATATGTTGTAATCACTTTTATGCATTTCCTCTTTTAATTTATATATTATCTTTATTGAGTATCGCGCTTTGGACATTCGAAAAAAAAACTTTGAAAAGCTTTTTTTAACTGGTCTCCAATTTTGGTCTCATTGGACATTTGTTTATGCCAACTTTAACTGGGGTTTACCCCTAATGTCGCTAGTGTTATTTTCTAGTATTTGTTAGATCTTTCCATTGCCGCATGGAATAAATTCGGACAGAGCTGATAGCTTGCCTGGTTATGACCCATTAAAATTTCGCATTTCAATAAACATATTTTTTTTTGTCTTTAATGACAATGACGCAGAGACGCTTAGTCTACTTAGTAGCTGCCTTAGTTCAATGGGTCAGTTCTACTCTAAAATAAGACTTAATAAAAATTCACAACTAGCAATTCATAGCCTCAGGCTCTAATGAAAGCTAATAAATCACTCAGCACACACGTACACACTTGTGATATAACTTTTATGTTTATTTTTTGGTGTAATTATGCAAACAACAAGCTACATTTATCATATCATCATCAAAATTAACAATCTTCGGACGTTTATTTTCGTCTTATTTTGCCGCTGCTTACAAAATCTTGGCTAGTTAAGGCTTGAACACAAGTTTGTTGACGGTTTACAAGTGACTTTTTTTGTTAATTGGTTGTAAAAGTACTTGAAACGAAGACAAATAGTTTGGAAAAGTTTTACTTTGATGTTGCAGAATGTTTTCAAAGAACTAAGTGAGGAGGATTAGGATTATATATAAAGTTGACATTTAATTAAAAGCATTTTAAGATAATTTCTTGCAAAAATTCAACTTTTTAATCATATACAACTTCTTTTCCTTACATTTCGCACAACTTTTTATTTTCATTCATTTCTTTTTCTTGCCCTAATCACTTGTTATTTAATAAAATTTGCAAATTATTCGCCCAAGTTGCTTTACAATATAGTTAATTACTAAGTATTACAATTGCTCAATCGGCAATTGGGTGTTGTTTGCCTTTTGCAAATGGAAAGTTCGAGGGAAACGTAAACACAACACAACACAACGAAACAGAGATAACGTAGCCGAAACGTGGGCCAAGAAGATGGTTGGTGGGGCATGCAAAAAGGGTTGCTTGCCTTGAAAACAGGCAACATGTGCAAAAGTTCAGGTTCAGGAAAGCGAAGTGCGACGACAGCAAACCACAAAATAAACAAAAAATCACAACAAGCTGACACACCACACGCAAAGGCAAAGAAAAAAAAAAGCATACGATTCAATAAAGGCAAATAAATCTGGGGACACAGATCTTAACTATAGAGGTGTACAGACGTGCACAGGTATTCATTGCCAAGCTAATAAAACAAATATATATGTATGTAATTGTGACAAAGCCTATTTAAAATCAAACGAATAATGCCGCTGACCTCAAGTCGAGCCCTGAGATTGTGTTTTTGGGGCTATCGGAATGGGATGGACAGCTGTCTATTCCCGTTGCTATCTTTAACCTGACCCCCCACCGACAGGCCGTCTATGACAGATAAGGTGAAATGAGAGGCAAATGCGCGAATGTGCAACCAAGCGTCAATTACGTATACGTATTTTAATGTTTATTATTATTATTATTATTGACTGTGATAAGCACAGTGCAATGAGGTGATCTTTTCATTCTCTCTCTCTCTGTTTGGGTGTGTGTGAATAACTAAATACTAATGCCAAGCATATCTATAAGATATGCATAGTTGTGAGTCACGATTACTTAAGCGCCAGTTCGGTGCTGCGCTTGGGATCATGTTGTGGCTTTGGATTCAGTATCGTTTCGAGCTGCACATCGCCGGTGCCACAAATCTTGCGATACATCTGACCATAGCTGCCACAACCACAGCAACGACGCACCACACTCAACAGGCACCACAGAGCACAAAACAGTTGGAATGCCATCAGGATTGGCTGCAGTTTGGGCATCAATTGGACATTGGTGCGCATCATCAGAAGCACAAAGTCAGGCAACTGACCCATGTCCTGCAAAAAGGAAGAAAAAGTAATAAAATTAGAGTATTGTTGAAATGTTATATACTTGGTTTAGATGATAAATATATTCGTATAATCTTAAGTGTAAGTTTTGTAAAATATTTCACAAAAACAAATTCTTAACTTTGGGAAAATATTTTTTGCATATGTCTAAATAAGTCCCAAGTCCAAATCTCAAAAATAAGTTTAGTAAAATATTTCACAAAAAAAAAAAAAAATATCTTAACTTGGGAAAATATTTTTTGTATATGTCTAAATAAGTCCCAAGTCCAAATCTCAAGAATAAGTTTAGTAAAATATTCCACAAAAAAAAAAAATCTTAACTTGGGAAAATATTTTTTATATGCGTCTAAAAAAGTTCCAAGTCTAAGTCTCAATAAACCTTTTCCAAAACATTTAAAACCAAGCTAAAGGATTTTAAAGACTATCAAATAATTAGGAATTCCAAGATATACTTACAAATTCATACCAAAAGCCTGGAATAATCATATGACTCAGCTTTTGGAGCTTGGGACTAAAGTCGTGGAAGCTCGGCAATGGTGTATTGGATTGAAAACGATATTTCTCATTGATGGGTATGCCTGTAATGGGTTCCAAGAGTATGAAAGGCTCATGATCATCAGCATTGGGATTGAGGCCCTCAAAATGCTCTTGCCAATTGTAGCTGGAGCCATAGAAATGTGGCATTGAGAAAGCGGAAGGAGCATCATCTATAAAAGAAAATGGAATATCAGAAGTTGATAAAGTTTAGTTCAGTTAAGGATTTTACTTACTTATCACACACTTGGAGACATCGAACATGCCGCGAGGCAATTGGACACCATAGGTGCTATTCATGCAGGCGGGCGGGGTTTGGTTGGCCTTCAGTAGGGTATAGCGATAGGTATTCATTTTCTCCACCTCGACATCGCGTTGATAGTGCAAGGGGAGGACGCGACAGGATTCGCTGGCCATGATACTCAATGGAGTATCCCTTTGGGTAAATGGTGGATATAGAGAATTATCCCAAGTGCCTGCCACCTGAATGGGACAACTTTCATCCCGTTGATCTTTCTTGCCACGCTTCACACGCTCCTCTATATACTCCTCATCGTTGAGGGTTTGTATGCGAAAGAAGTTCTCAACGCCATGTTGGGGTCCAATGTTAACGGTATAAACCTCTTTTTTCTCCTTGAGAGCCTGTTTGGAATTAGAACCTTATAGTGTGGAAAATTTTTCAGAGAAATCCTTACTTACATTGAAAAGCGTGCCACAATTGGTTGAAAGCGGCACCACCTTGCTTAAATACTCCAGCGAGGGGCGCGTAAACTCCCACAGGAAGTAGTACACACTGCCAGGCAGAAATATCTGTTCACCAAGAGTCAAGGGATTGAAACCCATCCACGAAAATGGAATCTGACTGCACTTGACAGCGGCACCAATCAACACACTATTGAACTGCACAATTGTCTTATTCAGAATATCCGGAGAGACACTCTCCTCGGGCACAAACTCCACATGACGATAGCGTTGCTTGCTATACGTAATGCTGCTATCCGTCCGGTTCAGGATCTCGTTGTAGCCCACAATCTTGTACACAATGGGTCCAATCTGTTGCAGCTTGATCTTGCTGTCGCGTCCAGCCAGGAACTCCTCGGCATTCGTTACATTGAAGAGATAGCTCTTGAGTTTGCCAAAGGGTGAGTTCACCCAGCTATCCATGGTGGGCATCTGTTCCCGAAAACGGATGTGCTCCTGCGCCAAGACATATTGATAACTGACGCTACAGGAGATCACAAACAAATAAATGTTCGCAACGCAGAACAGCGATAAGGCCACAATTTTAAACCAAAAACAACACTTGGCCATGATGCACTGTCTCGATTCTAGAGGGAGAGAGAGAGGAGCTCTAGAATATTATGCGTCCGCGTTGGCGAAATCACGCGATCCGTTTGAATTCAATAGCTAATCGCTTTCGAATTTTCATGTTATTTTAAATACAAATTTGTACTTTTTTTTTTGTATTTCATATATTTTTTACATTGACTTATCGCGAGGCCTCTTCCTCTCCTTAGGCCTGAGTTTGAAAAACGACACACAGCAGCAGCATTTAAAAGTGAACTTTGAGTGAGGGAACTAGGCGTGGTGATACCCTGTAGCACGAGTAGTTGAGTTTAAGATTTCAGGAAAGTGAAGATGTCTTTTAAGACTTTGTTTCGAAACGAGTTTTTAAAGTTATTTTGAGTATGTTTTTGAAAAAGTTAAACTTTCTTAAAGCGAATTTCAAGAAAACAAAGAACGAGTTAGTTTCGGAAAACCTTAAAAAAGAAGTTTCCTGAATAATTATATTTATTCTAACTTCGTGAAATTTTTTGTTTTCACGCTCTCAAAAATATATATCAGGATTTTATAGAATACTTTCAAGATCTTGAAGTTTTACAGTCGATCTTACATATAACGAATCACAAGAGGACAAAAAGAATTCACTAAAGAAAACAATAAATATACAGAATACTTTTTTGTATAAAACTAATTCGCAGAATTCTCTAAATGAAATCGATTTATAGGAAAACCTCGTTATATAAAAGAATTCCAAAGAAGTATTAAGAATCTTCCGGAATACAGAACGAGCATTCAGTTCTTCACTCATTAAATTAAAATCTCGTTTTAAATACTTACTTCTATTTCTTCGAAAATATTATACCCAATGGGCAGGCACTTCGGGTTTTTTTCAAGAGTATTCGAAATAACAGAAAGGCTATCAGCTTAGCGAGGGCCAAACACGCTCTGGTGTCGCAATTTGAGCGATAACGATAACGCCAAACAACTCCTGACCCGAAAGCATAGAATTTACGCAAATCGTAATTCAAATTTATTGTATACAGATTAGTTTGATGGCTCTGTGGCACATCTAACCACCATCCCGCCTGCCCGCTGCATCCCAAGCCCCACAATGCACCTGGCATTTGCATAATCCAAGCTTACATTTTTAGCTGCCCTTTTCGAAGCCCTTTTAAACAAACTGAGCTTGCAGTTTTCATTGGAATAAAGCTAGAAAGCAATATACTATAGACACGTGAATGAATTATTGAGAATTCTCTCGCCGATTGCTTTCCATTCGATGTCGCCTTATCAGTTATAGACTATATATTATCAGCATCGGGCAAATGAATTGCACTTGCCCTCAAACATTCGCTGTCTGGCCGTTCACTGAGCACAGTGACACTTCACTTTTCAAAAGACTTATGAGACTTTTGAGGTGTTCAAAATAGAACAGAGATCCGGTCTGGCATCTGGTTAACGATGCAAAACATAAATAGGTAGACTAAATCGGGCCAAATGGCACAATTAACCTGGCAATATAATTGATAATCTGTGAAAAGAAGGAAGAAATTCCTAAAACTTAATTTATGCCTCGTTACACTAATAAATAATTAATTATATTTTAAAGCACCTTGTTGACCATATTAAGAAACGAAAGCACTATCAAAGAGGAGCTTAAAAAAAATACATAATAAATTGAAATTTTGATGCCCATAAGTAAAGGAAATGCGTTTTGATAGATATGTATTTTGTATGTGCCTAATTAAAATAATAGCGTAATTTTATTGTACACATTATATAGTCATATACAGATACATATATATAGTATATATATTATTAATTGCTGTAGTTCGATTTTGTTGCCAGTCCATCATTCAATTCAATTCATTTTGGTCTAATCAAGCACATTTGTATGAGGGACGGAAACTTGAGAGAGATTTTTTTGGTGAAACCTTTTTTGTGACTTATTTGGTCAGGTGCCAAAAAATACCGCACACAATTTCATTTATATTTTCGATCTTTAGTGACGTAGAATAATAACAAAAAAATTATATATGTTTTGAGACTTATAGCGATCACGACCGTTTTTTGACATCGACTATCATATCTAAATACACACACAGTTTTGCGACAAAAATTTTCATAACGATTACATAAAATATATATATATAAGTACTTACAAAAGAAAACGAGGACCTATCATACCACATAAGTCTTCCCAGCTCCATTTTTTTGTTCTAGAACCTAAAACGCCTAGCTAAACACTAAACACGCCCCCGCCCTCATACACAAGAAACAACACAACACTCAAGGCACACAGATTAGTATCGTTGAGTGCTTGGATTGGTGGCATCCTTGTTCTGCTTCTTGTTCATGTCCACCTGAGCAGTGGCCAAATAATTGGAACCCTCCAAATGCAGCGTACTCTGCCTGTGCGAGTTGCGTATCAAGCAGAATGTGGAGAGTAATAGAAGTGCCACACCCAAGGCGAACAGCACCACAATGAGAATGACACGGATTTTGGGTGGAATCGTTTCGGCGAAACGCATCAGATCTGTGACCTCTTCGGGCAGCTTATCGATGCCCTCCTCGAACCACAGGATGGGAAAGATGATGTCCGGGAAGTTGGCCACCTGTTTGATGTCAAACACTTGACTCACAGCCAAATTGATTTGGATGCGAGCACGCACACGCAATGTGGTGCCCATTTTCTAAAGGGGAGGGAGATACATATTAGAACTGTTTGTGGCTTAAAGTGTTTGGGATTACTTACCGGCTGCACATCAAAGAAGAACTGATGCTTGTCCTTGCGTGGCGGTGAGATGCCCTCAACCTGAGTCCTCAGACTATCATCAGCCAAATAGAAATGCGGGAAGCTTAGCATAATAGGTGAATCTAAACGAAAAATTAAAAAATTAAAAAAAGTTAGGGTATCATAGATTGTAGGTCGACCTACCATATTGACACAGGGAAACATTGAAGAGTCCATTGGGTGAACAGGATGGTTTGCCGGCGGGGCAATAGCACATGTTATCGGGATGACTATCGACATCGGCGAATACCCAATCGGGTGGAGTGAAACGATAGCCGGGCACCTCATTTGCGGTCTCCACCTCCTTTTCAAAGACCAACGGCAGCAGACGGCACAGATCCTTGTCGTAGACCTCCAGAATGCGGGTCTTTTCAATGTGCGGGGGAAAGATGGAGCCATCAGTGCCATCCAGACGATTGCAGTTGTCTGTGGTCCAGTGGGGCAAATGGGTGCGTCCATTGTACTTATCAATGATGCCATAATGATTGATGTCATCGACACCGGTGTGGACGGTAATGCGATCGGAGGAGGTGCCATTCTTGCCATAGAGCAAACCGAATTCTTCGTATGGCAGCTTTTGTTCCTTTGGCACCACATCCTTGGCCAGCTTCAGCAGCGGATCCTCATAGCCCCAAAGCAATTGACCCACAGAGACTTGAACGAATGGCTTGATCTTCAATATATCCATAATACTGGCCATGGCCAAGCGTAGAAATCTGAAGTTAAAAGTTGGAGAATGTAAATCGGATTCAGGTGAAAGCATTTTAAACAATTATCGTTTTGCTTACCTTGCGGCATGTTTACTCTGTGATGTTGCACTTAACATGGGTATGTTGGGCACAATAACAACATCGTCTTCGGGCCCCGCCGACAGATCTTCGCGGAACGTATAGATTTTGCGCAGATTATAGCTCAGTGTGCCATTGTCATTCTCCACAATGTTCACCTTTTCCCACGTTTCGCTGCAACAAGAAAATTGCTCCATTACAATCAAGTGGGGTAGGGGGTTGGGGGGGGTAATACTTACGCGTAGACATAGGGTCCCACCTCGTCGACAATGGCCTTGGAGCCATTGCTCAGGAAATCATCGGCATTTGTCACGTTGTACACATACAAACTGATGCGAGGCTCCACGGGTGGCTTGGCCCACCAGTTAAAGGTCTTGGCACCGGGTCTTAACGCTATCATACGATCAACGATTGCATTGATCAACACTGAAAATTCGCAGGCCACCAAAATGCCGCCAATTATCAAAAGGGCCGCAAATACGATTATAATCCCTGGAAAAATAGAAAACAATTTGGCATTGATTATTTGTTCAATTGCTATGTGGCAACCGGGATGTGAGTCAACTGAGGAAACTCGTAGCTTATTTATGCAGCCATTACACGTATTTCTCTTTTACTGAATGACTGCATCATTTAGGCGGGGCTCACAAAGTTATATGAGATCAAAGCTGACAGATGCGTTTTACACAAACTGATTTATGGTAATATAGTTTTGACGTGACGAATGAACATAATATTTTTTATAAAGCATATGAGCTTGTAAGCATTTCCATTATTTTTAAGTATTTATCATCAATGCTCCTCACTTTTTTATTTTAATTTTTTCACTAGTGCTCTGCCTCTTATAGTATGTTAAGAATTTATTGTTAACATTAGTTTTTTATAAAAAAAAAAAAAATGAAAATGTTATAGATTTATGGATTTTAAACATTCAAGCTATTGAAGGCATCTTGTATATGTTTTTACTTTCTTTAACAAAATCAACTAAAAATCGTTTTCAATGCATAAACTATAAGAAAAATCTTGGAGGCTCTAAAGATATTTATAAGTTTTCAATTTACTTATAGTTTGGCTTTAATTGGGAAAATCAAATGAAAATCTTGTTTATCTAGACTTTATGGAATGAAATTTAAACTTTTCAAATAAGCTTGAAGGAAGAAATATCTATAGCTTATTTATACTCTAAACTTTAATTAGGAAATTCAAATAAAAATCTTATTCAACATAAACTTTCTCAACATTCTATTTCTATTTTCTGTAAATAACTTGAAGTAAGAAATAATTAAATGGGTTATACTGATGAATCAAACCCCATTGGGATAAAGCTTAGCAATTTAGTTTCAATAAATATTTAGAGTTTCTCGTGAAATTTCAAGTGGAAAATGAATAGATCTTAGAGTTAATCTTGGTTATTAACTTTTAAGTTGTTGTTTGTGCTAATTAATTCTATTTTTATTGAATTTCAACACAATATACAGACTGCAATTAGCTATTAATCATTTGATTGAATAATTACATAAATTAAAGACTTGTGCTTTTAGTTATCGAGTTTTACCTGAATGTTAACTTAAATACCAGTTATCCTACAAAAGTCTCAACTTACTTGTTCGCCCTCATGATAACCCAGTTCTCAATTCAATCCCAACCCCAACTCTAAGCTTCAGCATATTTTTACGTAATTTTAGAACGCAATACGTATACGTATGTATATAGATTTGGAATTTTAATGATGAGTCATGAAGAATGTGTGAAAATAACAAAAGTTGACGCCCGGTAAACATGGGATTTGGCTGACTGGTGTTGAGTGTCTAGAATTCCGTAAGTGTAAAAGACCTTGACAGAACAACGCAATGTCAGCAAAAAAAAAGGTTGAATAACCAACCAACAACCATCTTCAAAGTCGGCTATATACATTTATATATATATAGACTTTTGCTTGTGAATCAATTAGAATTGAAAAAAAAATTCCAGTATAACCAGTCGTAGGAAACAACATATACATTTTGTTCTAACCGTTTGTGAGTAGCTCCATTGACTGGGCATTAATTGTACTTGATGTCAATTCAATACGGAAATATTCCAAGTTCTTATATAAATACGAACTGTGCTGAGTAATACTACAACTGTATCTTTTTCAGGAATGCCAGCCAACGGTAGCTAATGATATAAGCATGAGTTGACATTTAGCTAAAAAGATTTATCATTGTTTAACAATTGCGGCTTAAGGAGCTGAACATCTTTAAATAATCATTAAAATTTAAATAGGGAAATAAATAAACAACTGCTTGAGAATTTTGCTATCTGGCAACGCCTTAAACTCTACACAAGCTTATTAAGTTGGCTGCGCTTCTTGGAAACATTAACTTTTATCTCTTAATCGATCTACTTACACCATTTGCGCAGATATGTGCTGGATAGTTTAGTGCAGAGTTTGTGTTTGGGTCCATTCATGTTGTTGTTGTTGTTTGTGTTTTGGTTTCGTTCGTGCGGATGTCAAATGCTATAAAAACAAAAACAGCTTCTTCTGAAATAGTATAAAAAATCAAAAGCAAAAAACGATTAAATTAAAAATCTGGTTTTTATATAAAAATAAGAAAAATCGTAAACAAGGCTTGTTTATGTAAAAATCAAGTCGAGAATGCACATTGCCACATGATATGATATGATATGACAGCCGTAGCTATGATTGCCGGGCAAAGTTCTAAAGCAAAATAATGATAATAATAAACTTGGATGATGTTAATAAAGATTGTTATTATAATTACTATATAGAGATGCTTTAGCTTTTTTTCTGCGTATGCCAAAAGGCTAAGGCTAAAGTTTAGCAACAGTCAAGTTAAACTTGTTAAGATCGGGCTGTGTGCTCTGAGCTCCCCCTAAGATTCAAACTGCGAGACACGTTTTGTGGCAAACGCTAACCTTGTATTGTTGTTTTGTCTTTAGGTTAATTTATCAGAGGATGATTTATATATTGTTTTTGGCAAAGGCTTTTGAATACTCTCTTTTCAAAAAACAACAAAAATCATTTGTCACTTTGCTAAGAACCTTGCCCCATCTATGGAAACTTTGTAGATTTAAGCCTTAAGTGCCTTTCAATAGGTATACAACAATTAACTTGGCTTTGTTGTTGCTATTGTTGTTGGCAATGAGCTGTCTTTCGCCCTTACACGCAGGGCAACCTATGACTAGACCCACTTAACCTCCGACTCCAGCAACAACAACAACAACAACAACTGTCAGGCAATTAAACAAAGCAAAAACGCTGAACGTCTTAATGGCCCAGGCATCGAGAGTTTATCGCGTATACGCATGTATTTAAAAAATATTTTTTTTTTTTTTTAATTATAATTTTTGGCAAAACACCTTGACCGAGGCCAGGGCTTTATTGATGCGTTGTTTGGGCCATAATAATTTCATTGCTGTTAACGTTTCTTGCTTTTAAAACGCTTTATTATTGACAATTGCAGGCATCAGGCGCCATAAAATATACGAAATAAAAAAAATGCCATCCGATTTGCACGCCCCGCACGGAAACAATTGAAAATGCGCGACAAAACTGAAACCTCAGCTCAACAATTTTGTTGTAATTGTTTGTGCGTCAATAAACACTTTTTTAACATTTCTGCTTAAATGCATTTCAGATTCTTTTATTCAAGGTGTTTGTGACATTAATAGGCCCCCATATGCCAAGATGGTATAGTGTGAACAAGCTATTTGACTTATTGGCACGTTTCTGTTACGCTTTTGAGAAAACGCATATCTTTGTGTCGCTCATGCGGCTTAAACAGCACTTGACCATGTCACGGAAACAAGTTAGCACACGGTTTATGTGTTATATACTCATGTACTCATTAAGCTGCCAACAACATACATGAACTTAATAACAACAATAACTAAAAGAGGTTTTAGTTGTTAATTAAGATATTATGGCAGCTGCAAATGAAGTTGGCAAAAGTTGTTACAGCGTAATGTTTAATCTACAATGAGTTAGATTCAAGATTCAATGTCAGCAAATGGTAAAGAAAAGTTTCGCTCAATAAAGAGTTCAAAAAAGTTTGGGAAACAATTGAAAACTATTGAAGCGGACTGGAAAAACAATTATTCAAAATAGGCTTTAAATATTTTTAATTAAAAATTAATTTGTTTTTGTCGTTCAACACGATTTGCTGCTGTTTTTTTTAGAGCAATTGAGCATGAAATTGATTTGGATCATATAACATTCGTTTACTCACAGTTTAACTAAGCTTAAGCTGAGGGGGAGGAACGCCCTTAGCTCAGATTAAATTACAATCTGAGACAGGTTAACTAAAGGGTTAGTCAAAAGTGATTTTCAATAGGTTTACCTAAAGCAATTAGCTGTTGATTAAACAGTTAGGTTATTTTATGTCTAACCTTAAGTCGGTCTTGAGAAAGATTTATTTTGGAACCTCGATAAACTTTAGAGTCGGGCTTGAGAGAGATTCACTGTGAAACCAAGCAACTGTAACGGGCCTATAAAACTGTAAAACCTGACCCCCCACTACAACTGTAACCTTACCTTACCCTAACTAACCTCTACTACTTTTGTTAGTTTAAGAAACGAAAGCTGAACCCAAAAAAAAACCAACTATCTTTTTGTCATTTGCACAGGGTATCTTTTAGTTGAGAACCCTTCAATTGTTGTCTTAATCTTTGCACTTTGACAAACATACACAAACACACATATAACATACACACACTTATAGCACACACTGCAATGATTTTTACTTTGCTTATTTCATGGAGTTTAGTGCGATGTGAAGGTCGTCCCACTGTTAGATACAAAACTGCTGATATACCTAAAAAGCGAAAAACGAAAAAAATATACGAAAAAATACTCGTGCATACAGTTATTGACGACAATGAGCCAAACTTTTTTTGTTGTTGTATCATGTTGCTCCCCCCGCCAACCACCCCCCTGTTTTCCCCTCGTTTTAAGCTGTGTGCGCACAATGAATGGTGGCATGCGTATTGAATAGTAATTAACTAATAATTATTATTTTTGTGCGCTTTTAACGACATTTTGTTGGGCCCATCATTGAGCCAAGCTTTGGGACCATAAATTTGTTTTTTTTCGGCCACTGAATGCCAAAATGTGCGCAAACGTGGCTTCAAGTGCGAGTTCATTGAATGCAAATTTATTTCATATCATACGTATACTTAATACGATTAGCATTTAACAATTATTGTTTTGTTAGCTGTCTTCGAAATGAGAAATGAATCGAGATTATAACATCAGTTGGCAAACCAACCAGGCGTTACAAATGAAATTCTATGTTTATACAGTTTATCGTAGCAACAACAAAAATGCCTGAGCATTGTGAAAGTAAATAAATGGAATAACACTTTTAATCTTACTTTATATATATAAACAAATAATAATTGTGAGTTATTTATAGCTAAACTAATAAATATCACAATGCAAACATATATATCCTATATATATATGTACAGGTGCACAATATCTCATCGCTGATTTACGTTGAACAGCAGCTATATTGCTGCTATCACAATAAATCAATATAGATTAATAAACAGAGATTTGTGCGAAACAACGGTTTTATGTTCTGTTCCGAAAGATTTTTCAGCTGCGCCTCAAACTAGGCAATGGAATTTGCATAGAACAACATAGCTCAAAGCCTTATCATGCAGCTTAGGAATGCGTGAATTTGTTTATACGAATCAATAATCTTTCTATAGAAAACAGAAAACTGCCGGTTTCGAATTCAGCAAGTGTTTTAATACTTTGATTACTGATAACTGATGTAATCAGTAGGCATATGGGTTTTTTTTTAGTCGTTGTTTAACTAATTTGGGTTCTAGTAATTGGAGTTGTTGCTGTTTAATTAACAAGTGTTTGGGAGGCGCTTAGCGTGAAATCGTTGTGCGCTGTGTGCTGTGTGTGGCTTAAACAGAATTAAGCTTCATTAGAAATTGACTTTCTAAAGTGAAGTTGTGCTGCTGCTGAGTGGGCAACAAGACGTCAACTGTTAGACAAACTTGGCTAAATGAGAATTCGTACTGAAAGTAAAGAGAGTTTTGAGCTTGAGTTTGCTGCAGTTATTCCGCATCATAATTTCACTGCGTTTATAAATGTTGCACAAACAGCAACAACAACAGCAACTACAACAGTAGCACAAGCAGCAGCTACTTAGTGTAAACAATTACCCTGACCCAATTTTTGCTGCCGCTGCTGACACTGGCCGGGCCAAAAAGTGAACGACGAGCCAGCAGCAGCCAACAAACGTAGCTGTTGACAATTTTTGTTTTATTTAACTCTTCGTTTTTTTTTTTTTTTTTGCTGCTGTTTGGCTCGCTTTGCCTGCCAAATAATAATAATAATAATGTTGTTGTTGTTGTTGCATTTGATAATGTGTACAATAAAGTGATTTAAAATTGTTGCTGTTTGTTGTTGTTGTCGTCTTTTGTTAAACAATAGCGTGTCAATGGCATGTCTCAGTGACAAACTCCAGTTCCATCTTTGGCAGTAGGTCAGTTTATTGCCGTAACACGTTATAAGACGGGAAGAGCGGCGAAGGGGAGCACTTGTAATACTTTAAAAAGACAATGAGCGACAATTGTCGCACCTCACGCAACTCTATTTTTTTTCTTTTTTCTTCTTCTTGCTGTGAATCATTTTAACAGCTCTGCAAAAAAAGGGCTTTAACTTAAAATTTCCTCTTGCGCTCAGTAAGAGTGCGTAACGCAAAGAGAGAGGAGATGGAATTTTACTCTCTCTTTGATCAAAACGGATATATCAAAGCTGGTGTTTTGGGTGTTTTGGTTATGTGGTCGTCAGTTCATGTATTTATTTGCTCTTTTTTGTTGTTGTTGTTTTTGTATGTTTATTTTAAAAAAGCGAATGTTTGTTGTTGTTGTTGTGCGCGCTTCACTTTGATTTTGATGTTTAGCTTTTATTTCGTTTTGAGTGGCTGCTTCTTCTTCTTCTTCGTGTGGCGTCAAACAGCGAAATTTCACTTTTTCCACATAAGTAATCATAAAAACTATTCACGTACAGACACACACACACACACACACACATGGCCACTGAATGATGTATATATATACATCATGCTGCTGCTGCGTCTTATACACATGTATCTTAATGATTTTCCGCTTTGGCAGCGACGTTAAAGTCAATAGGCATGTTCATTTGGTTTCATTTGGCTGGGCCGACTTCGGCAAGGTCTTGCGCCATACAAAACTGCATGAGATATCTATAACTGAAGCTACATATATACGCATGTATCGATGTGGCATATAATATGGCTTGCAACTTTTACTGGAATGCGACTACTGTGCACAAGAGTGTAAAAGTACACTTTGCTGTTGCCTTGTTGCCTTTTGCCTGCATTGATTTTTTTTTCTTTTTTTTTTTTGGTGTAAAAGACACAGAGCGCTTAAAGACAAAACCGCTAACAACAGCAGCAGCAGCAGCCACCGCCGCCAACAACAGGCAACCGCAGGCATTTCAAAATAGTAAAATTAACACATAGTCCACACACACACACACACACACTTACACACTCACACTTCAACTCACACTCACATACGCTACAAGTAAGTCGGAGCGGAGCACGAGTCACAATTTTCTATGCACAATCAAGATTCTTGGCTTTAAGCCATAAAAAACAGCAATATTATAAACGCACCCGGCAACGGCAGAGAGGGCAAACGGCAAAACGACTTGAACGCTAGCAAAGCCGCTGAGTAACTGAAGTCTTGAAATGCGCGCACACCAAAAGATGTTTAGCCCCGACGACCAAGCAAAAGCTCAAGCTCAGCTTGAACACAAACTATTGCGACAAACAGCAAGAAATAATAAAACCAGATAAACTGGTAAAAACGTAAACGGTCAGCGACGTCGGCAACATCGGCGTCAAAAGCGAGAGTAAGCTTCCAGTGTGCTCTCAGTGCTCAGTGCTCAATGCTCTGTGTACTTAATGCTCAGCACTTGTTTGTTTGTTGTTGTTGTTGTTGGGTGGAGTGCAGCGTGGAAGCTTTTACTGTTTCTCACTGCCTTGCAATATGCATGCATATGTTCAAAAGCTCGATTGAATGCCGTTTTCATGCATGATTGTTGTTGTTGCTGCTGTTGGTCGAAGCTTTCAGCGTGTGTGTGTGTTGTTGTGTGCTGATAAAAACAAGTTTGCTGCTTGCATTGAAGTCTTTCGTTTTGTATCGCTTCATTTTTATGCTGTCGATTCGAAAACGTGCAACGACAACAAACATATCTATGATTATTTCCACATAGACACAAATGATTATGTCCCAAAAAACAAGTTAAATGATTCACATTTCAAGTTGGCTTTTTTTTGTTTTGCGAAATCAGACAACAAGAATTCTTGGCGGCAAATATGTTGTGGTAGTCTGGTGTCGCCTCGCCATTGCGCAAGGTTGTTCAAGATGTTTGCAACATTTATTTACACTAGAATCGGAAACTCTTTGTCTTTGTGGTTATCTTAGCGTATACTTAACATAAATATGAAACACTCCACACATATGTATGCAAATTTTGTTGCTGTTTAGCTTTAATTTTGCATTCACTATGAAAAACTTGTATGCAGCTGCTCTGGAAATAACCATAGGAAATAGTTTGTATATGCAGATGTATGTATATTAGAGTGCTGTACTTATATCGCCTTCAAGTGTTTGCCCAACTGGCCTCATGGGAATTTTTAATATTAGCTCATATAACTTTGAGTTGGGAGAGCGAGTTTTATAAAGTATTACGCAGAAATTGCATTACACAAATGTTTTTTATTTAAGTAGAAAGTCGAGTGTGTATTTCCTGTAAAACTCTTTTTCTCCCAAAGCTTTTGTCGTCTTGGGAAAAACAGTTAAGAAATAAACGGTTTCTATGACATTTTACGTTAAGGTTATTTGGGAACAAGACGACCTTGAACTACATTTATGTCACCCCACACACACACACACGCATACGCATGTAATAGGCCCATTCAAAACGGCAAAATGTCCAACTTTAAACGTTTTACAGCTTTGTATGCCAATAAGGCTAACCAGGTTGCATGCGACCTTTCGGTTTATGTAAACTGCCACACACACACACACGCACACAAAATGGCACATTTGTTTTAATGTTCGCATAAATATTAAAACAACAAGAGATATGGCGTGTAAAAACTTGCAGTTTTAATACCCTTACTAATACCCTTATATGTTTAAATGCCCTTTCAAACTGCTTAAAAGAGGATTATAATGTAGGAAAAGAGTAAAAATAAATGTTTCGCTAATTTTAACACATTGTAAAAGTCAAAAAGTCCCCTATATAAGTTTTATAAACCATTGCAAATTTCTTATCAAAATGTTTTATACCCTCAATAAAGTGTATAACAAGTAAGTGCATTGGGCTTGCGTGCTATCAAATTGCCAACAAAGCCTCTCCATGTTTAAATTAAAGTCAAATTATTTTGTAAACTTACGATATGCAAGGTTGTCAATATGCATTATAATGAATCACAAGCAAAACCAGGCGTCTTTGTCGTACACTAGAATTTTAAAAATAAAAACTTCAATGAAATGGAAATTTTTTATGTTTCTTTTAAAAACTGTTTTTTTTTGGCACTTGTTGCCTGGCGTTCTGATTAGTCTAAGTAATGCTTAAAACACAAGTACTAAAAACATTTACATAAAAAAAAAGTATTTTTTTTTTTTTTTTTTTTTTTTATATATTTTTTTAATTTTATAAAAAAAAAATACCCCCCACCCCTTTTTTTTTTTTTTTTTTTTTTTTTTTTTTTTTTTTATTTTTTTTTTTTTATTTTTTTTTTTTTTTTTTTTAATTTTTTTTAAAAAAAAAAAAAAAAAAAAAAAAAAAAAAAAAAAAAAAAAAAAAAAAAAAAAAAAAAATTTTTTTTTTTTTTTTTTATTTTTTTTTTTTTTTTTTTTTTTTATAAAAAAATAAAAAAAAAAAAAAAAAATAAAAAAAAACCAACCCCCCCCCCCTCTTTTTTTATTTTTTTTTTTTTTCAAAAAAAAATAATTTTTTTTTTTTTTTTTTTTTTTTTTTTTTTTTTTTTTTTTTTTTTTTTTAACCTTTTTTAAAAAAAAAAATTTTTTTTTTTTTTGGGGGGGGTTTTTGTTTTTTTTTTAAAGGGGGGGGAAAAATTTTTTTTTTTAAACCCCCCCCTTCAAAAAGGGGGTTTTTTTTTTTTTTTTTTTTTTTTTTTTAATTTTACGATAGCTAGTGAATACCCTAAATATTTTTAAGAGCCTAAGTACTTTGAATGCTGACCGGATTGATAAGAGCTTATATATATTTGTGTATATATGAGCAATATAGGAAATGAATGCTACAGGCCATTTAAGCCAGCGATAATGCGTTGTGACGGCAATTGACGTAGGTTCCCCCTGTGATAACAAAGCTAGAAGACGGTCGTCACAGACATTATGTATGTATATTAACCATACTCAAGCTATTTCGCATTAGGGTATGCTAGTAAAGTTTGTTTGCCCAAAATGTCAGTTTAGCAGCAGCATTTAACACGTTCTAAAAGATCTCAGACAACATTTGAAGAGTTAACAAGTTATATACTACGTGCAATTGGGGTTTTTTTTTCAGCTATTGAAAAGCCATTAGGCGCACGCAAAACATTTATATGTACATCGGGCTAGTCGTCAACTTAATCATTTCAGTGCTATGAACAAAGTTCAAAAAGGCTATCATTTGTTTGGATGAATTTGCTATATATGCGAAATGAGAAAATACTTCACAAATGCGACTTATAAATGCTCTTTATGAACAAGATTCAAACGTTAACTGCCTTGGCATTGCCAGCATTAAGTTTAAGAATTTAACCGTTAAATGATGCTCTCAATGACACTGAGTGAGCGCTGCGGCTGCATCAACTGAATTTCATAGCAATCAGTTCGTTCGCAAAGTTCAACCCTTTAATCCGTTAGATCCTCTCAATAGAGAGCGCTCTCACATGCGTAGTGTATGTTTTCGGCAGTATGAGCGTAAATAGCAAATGTCATATTTGATTGACAAAATAAATAGCACGCTTTCAAGCTCTGCTGACTACAGGGAATTTTTCACCATTTTAAAACTATCATATTCATACGTTTTCGCGAGGGCTTGTAGTAAGACGGTTTAATAGTTTAGAAACAAATATTTTAGCTTTCATAGTCTTACTCAGGAGGTAAATGAATGTTAAGGTTGTAGGGGTGAAATCAACATACAAACACATACATATATGTAAATACATTTAATAAATGCGCGATTAATAAAAACCCTCTTGACTAAACTGATAAATGCAGAGTACACTTGAAACGGGTTCAATAACTCGACACTACGTACATATGTATGTATTTTACAGTACATGTGAATTAATATATATTTTATATACAGGGCAAAACCAATATGTGTTCAGCACACGCTTAATGCGTGTGGAAATCAGATAATGCACATCTAAATATACATATTGTGCCTTTATCTGTATGCTCTCGGCTCAGAGCTCACTGCTATGTATCTATTATAAGGAAACTGGAAGACAAAGAGTGCGTAAACAAGGCAAGCAACAAGCAACTGGGATATTTGTCAAGTCTACTGCACCTTGAATACACAAAGAGAAATGGTGCTACTACAACAAAAAGCAACAAAAAGACGCTAATTGATAAAGAAAACGGCAAAGTTTGTTTGTAATCATAATTAATAAACTGTTGTTGTGGGCGTTAAAAAAAAAAAAACTAAGTAAGACGCAATTTCACTATTTAACGAAATTCATCATTTAGCAGTGCTAATTAAATAATATAATATCAATTCTAAAATTAAATATTAGTGCAAAAATATTAATAATTACAACTTACTGTAAGAAACTATCCCCAAATGGTAGTGCACTACTTATTCCAACCTACACAACACTGACTTACCTGAATTTGATTTCATTCTCAGTGAGAACATTTCCAATGCAGGAGAGTTTCCCATACATCCGTGAGACGCTTTCCAAATGCTTGCTCACGGCGCCATTTCTCACAGTGCCTGTGATCATCTACGAGTTCGACTTCGAACAACGCGTTGAGAAAATAGAGCACACGCTCGCAGTAGCAGCAGCAGCACAAACAACAACAAATATGATGCGATAATAATGGAAACAAGTACGGCGGGATAAGCAGCACGCAGTTGCCGCAATGAGTATCATGTCTAAGCTGGGCGATGTAATGGTTATTCCAATATATTCCAATATAGATACTTGTCTTAAGTACTGCATATATGCATGTACATTAAACGCTCGGTGTGTGGCTTCTTTGTTTTGCAATGATTAAATTTGCACTTTGTGTCTGTTGTTCATATACTCAATATGTGTTTGTGTGCTAATATGTAGTTGCTACGTCAAAAATAAAAACAAGAGATCCCGATACGTATACAAGAACAACAACAACAACAAAGTAATCAGTAATCATAGCTACGAGCTGCTTGCTGCTGTCCCGCTGCGTTCGCATCGTCTTCGTACGCTTATCAACACCGCCGAATGCAGCGACGTCGCCGACGCAGGCATTGACAGAGACAGAGACAGCGACAGAGACAGGGCAGCAAGGCATCCATCTGACGACAGGCAGACAGTGAATGCGTTGCGCGCGTCGTAGTAATAACTTGTTTCGTGGGCAGGCAGAACGCAACGCGCACCTTCTCTCTTTCCAGTGTGTTTGTAACTGTATGTGCCCGAATTCGAGCATACGCGAATATCAAAATAATAACAAAACCAAAATCTAATCGCGCACGATTTGATAATGCGTGGAGTGTATATGTACTAAACTAATCCGCTAATTATAATCCCGCTGTGTTGTTGTTGGTGTGGTCAAACAGTTTTTTGTGACTTATTTGTGCCAAGTTGGCAGCCGTGAGCTCGATTAATTGTTGTGGTCCACCTGAAGTTGATGGAAAAACGAGTGCATTGCCAGCTGGAAGTGAAGTGAAATCAAAAGACAAAAACAACTTCATAAAAACTCATACGGAAAACCAGCTTCTCGTACAGAAATACATAATAATAAAAAAAACAAGACCAACAACAACAAACGATCTCAAGCGATCAGCAGTCGGAGCCGAATAGCGAGAAAACAAAGAACCAAGTGGAAAACAAAGAACGCGAACGAACACAAGGCAACAACAGCAGCAGGCTAAAGACTGGAGGAACAACGCCACAGAAAACAACAACAAACAAGTACGAGAATCAGAACGCAACTACAACTATAACAGACAACAACAAAGATTTTGTGTGTCGCATATCAAATTGAAAACAACAAGCACAGCTGATTCCACTACGATTCCTAATAAGCTAATAATTTTTGGACTTCATGCATATATATTTTGTGCGCATTCAGCGTTAATAGCGACAAATTACTTATTATAACGCCAAATGTTTGGCAGGCGTCTTGGAAAGTGCATGCTAAAGCGAGAGCGACAGAGAGAGCACCAACACATTAACAAACAAAAAGCAGAAAGAGCGAGAGCGAGAAAGTGAGTAAGACAAAGTGAGAGCGCGATTGCAGTTCAAGTGTTTGTGTGTGAGTGTGCGCGCGCGCGTGTTTCATTTCCAATTTGTTTCGACATAAACAGCTGAGCTGTAAGTGTGCGTGATAAGCTCTCCTGCGTTTCTACCCAAAGTGCAGTATCTGCAAGTGAGATCTCTCCCGCTCATCTGTTCCACACACCGGCGCATGCTCTCATCCAAGTGAAGGCATCTTCGGCAGCAGTGCCACTGTGTTATCAGTCAATGGCACTGTGAGAGAGCGCTGCGCAGCGTCAACTGTAATTCGTACCAAAACAGTCAGTTAAATAGCAGCACGAGCAGCAGCAGCAGCAACAACAATATTGCAACTTTCAAAGCTTTTTCGACACCCGCATTCGACTGCTTGCACATGTACGTATTTATGTATGTGAGTGTGTGTATATTTGTGAATTTGCTATCAGCTGTTAATTGTTCTAGCAAAAACTAAAAAGACATGTTTTGAACTACATCCAAAATGCAGGCATGTGCGCCGAGCACATAATGAACATTTGTATACGTTTGAACTTTTGTAAAATGTTGAGTATACGCAAACGACTTGTTTAATGAATGAAATGATAAATCAACTAATTAATATTGTAGCTCTTTTTTATTGCGTTTATGTTTGTTTGTCATTAGTTTTAACACTTGGGACACCCCATTAACTTTCTATGTATGGATTGATAATCTCACATTTTTTCGCACTGATAAGCCTACATAGTATTTATACATACGTATTATGTATGTATGTTGCTCTCCACCCTAGTTCAAATTATTGGAAATTTTTTTTCGATTTCAATTTTCGAATGAAAAAAATTCTTATCAGATGCCGTTGACCCGTTTCTTTTTAGCTGACATTTTACGCCAAGTTGGCAAATATATATTATAAATCCTATAAGTACCTCAACTATCCGATCCGTCGTGTTAATCGTTGTACATAATCTATGTATGTATTTCTATTAAATAAATGTACTCGTTGAATTATTTCTTTATGAATTGTAGCCTTCTCACACATATACTATATAATTGACTGATAAGAGCAACGCGATTCTATATAGAGCATACATGTATGTATGTATGTATGTACATATAGTATGATTATACAAATACATTGTTGTACTTTGATTTTGAGCGTAGCACGCGTAGCTTGTGAAAATATCAAAACCAAGATTAGTTGTTACACACGCCGTCAAACGATCGGCTGGGTTAAGAGCTACTTAAGCGGCAGATCAATCTGGAATATACTCTATACAAACACATATACCCATAAGAAACCCTATAAAGAACGTAGGTACATTCATCGATATATACTATATAGATTGTGAATGAAAATCGCAATTTTTCATAGCTTTTCTCGGTACAACTGAACCCCAAAGGGGGTCAAGACTATGTGTTCAATGAACCTGATGAAACCTAGAGAAACCCTAGAAAATCAAAACATTTTTACCCGTTTGGTTTGATAAGGATTTGCGACGCTTGCAAATACCACGTGCGAGATCTTTTTTGACTTGAAAACTTCCTTTTCAAACTCAAGGAAAAAAATCAGTTTATTAATAATATTTTTGTATTTATTGACACAAACCTAATCTATAACTATTTTTAAATATAGCGTCTCTTCTATCTTGTTTTTCAGTGATTTTCTATAAAAACATATAGACAATCGACGCAGAAAACACAACACAACACAACAAAATACACACACACACACACACACACACAATGTCACATGCCACAAGCAATGAACAACAGCTGCCTGTCCCAGTCCCAGAGGATCTCACAGTACAAATCAACAACAAATCAAAGTCCAATACATTGAACTCGCAACGCAATGGCAACGTGGGGGGTTATAGCAATGGCGGTGGAGGGGAGGGGGATATAGCAGCCCCGAGAAGTTAACCGTACTGGACATGATACTGGATTCATTGGGTCTGCGTAATCTCACGTCCAAGGATATGGGAGCACTGATAAGTGAGTAAAACATTAAAATTGTTTATTATATATTCATTCATGTGATTAACCCACATTTCGACCTTAACAGTGTTGGGCTTCATGTTCTTGCTGTTTGTGATAAGCGTGACCGGGTTCTTTGTAATGTGGTTCACTGAATACTATAACAATACCATGCTCAAGGTAATTACACACCACCAACAACAACAACAACAAACACTATTCGTGCTAAACTCTTGTTATATCTAGAATCTAATACTTGCCGAGGATTCAGAGACGGCACAAAGCTGGATGCAGCCTGATACTAAATATGATACTTTGCTCAAGGCGCACATATTTAATTATACCAATATTGAGGATTATTTGGCGGGGCGTGCGGATAAGATGCATGTGGTGGATTTGGGTCCATTGACCTATCAGGAGCATACCGTCAAGGATCAAGTGTCCTTCAATAAAAATCACACAGTTACCTTTAGGGTAAGCTAGAGCATTATTTTCATATTGAACTTTTTTTTTTTTTTTTTTTTTTTTTGAATGAATCAACATTTATTTATTCGTAAAATTATGCTTAGTGCTACAGTATATCTACTATAAAAAAAATATAATTAAAAAAAAATCAAATAAATTTTTATACCTTTTTTCCTGCAGGATAAAAAATCCTACATATTCCTGCCAGACAAGTCCACGGTGCGAGAGGATGATGTCGTTTTGGTGCCAAATGTGCCGTTACTCTCGGCTGCAGTACATGTTAAACGCATGCCAGCATTTAAACGTCTCTTTGTCACGGGGACCATCAAACTGTTTGAGGAGCCATTGTTCAAGCGTTTGACGGCACATCAATATCTGTGGGGCTATAGGGATAAGATCATAAGTCTGGAATCGCTTGGTGGCGGCAAAACCCATTTTGGGCTGCTCAAAACGGTAAGCTAAGCAAGAAATCTGGTCAGGAAGAACTCTGTCAATATCTAAACGTAATCCTCCTATAGCGCAATGGCACCAGCGTGGATTCAGTGCAGCTGAATACCGGCGAGGATGACATCAGCAAGTTTAGCATTATCACACAGTTCAATGGCAAGCCACAATTGGATTTCTGGCAGGGCGATGAGTGTAATCGCATTGATGGCAGTGAACCCTCCATGTTCTCGCCCAGCTTGCTGCAGGATCGCAGCACGGTCTATGTGTTCCTGCAGGTGCTGTGCCGCAAGGTGCCGCTGCATTTTGAGAAGGAGGAGACCATCTTCAATGACATTGATGTGCTGCGCTATCGCACACCGCTTGATGTCTTTGCGCATCCCTCGGAGAATCCGGCCAATGATTGCTATTGCCGGAATACGGATCGCTGTCTGCCCAGTGGAGTGATCAATGCCACCAAGTGCTATGATGATTCACCCATATTTCCCTCATTCCCACACTTCTTCTCCGGTGATCCGGTGCTGTACAAGGACTTTGAGGGCATTGAACCGAATGCGGAACTGCATCAGACATATGCTGATATACATCCACGCTTTGGGTTTCCCATCAGTGGCGCCTCACGAATACAAATCAACATAATGTTGGACAAGACGCCGCTGCTGAGAAGTAAGTAAAGATCCTTCTTACCAAAAGATTTTATTAATCCCCATCCCTCCTAAAGATCAAGCTGCTCGCTTGGAGAATGCCACCATCTTGCCTTTGATATGGATTGAGATCACTGCCGGCGACTTCAATGAGGAGGTCCTCCATACACTCTATGTGACCACATTTGGTCTGGATGCCATACAGCTGGCATTGAAATACGGCACGCTTCTCGTCTCCGTAACCACATTCAGTTTGATTGTGGGCAGCGTTTACTATCTGAATAGCAAGCGGGAGGAGCATCAGCTGGAGCATAGTAAATCCTCCGCGGAGCTGGAAGCACTTGCTGGGCCAAGTAATCGTAATGGCAACATTGTTGTTGTTCAAGTCTTGCCACACAGCGTTAAAAGCCATGCACCACATCGAGGGGAACCGTAATATATCTGCCATTTAGTTAGTTAAGTTATCGCGTATAAGGGCGGGGGAGGCATGGACGTGGTGGCAGCACAACATATATTTGGGGGATTATGTGCGTGCTGCCAAATTGTTTGTGCCTTTCAACAAAAAATGAACAGAAACAAGAGATTTTCGAATTTGTCACGACTTAGCATTAGAATATTATTAGCCTAGAACAAACAAAAGATGTAGTTAACAAATTGTATAATTGTATATATGTATAAAGAGATTTAAACAAATGTATAAAATGCGTTTTTCTTTCAATCCCAAACAAACCCAAAAATTTATAAACCCGCAAAGTTGTTAAAATTTGAGTTTTTGTTCACTGACAAAAGCTAAATGCGACAAGCATTGCTTGTTTATTAATCGATCTACGTATATGGCCACACTGGTATACAGCGTTGCCAGAGCACAACAGAAGCGCAACAATTCAAACAGCGATTTCAAACATTTCATTTAAATTGTTATAGCAAATATTTATTGTTTCTAAACAAAACGAAATTCGTATATTAGTTGCTTGTTTCAACATTTGATTGTTTTATAAACCTTTAGTTATTAAATGCATGTATTTATTAATGTACGGGTTTTGTGTATTATTATTATTGCTCTTGGTTTGAGTTTGTTTTTGGGTTTGTTGTGGGAATATAGGAAGAAGAGTTGATGTTTTGTGGAAAGTTAATACGCGTATTTTGTTGTAGTTTGTATAATTATTTTTTGTTTTGCGTTTGTTGTTTTTTTTTTTACGTTTTTAATTAAGTATAATAGTTTATATAAAAAATAACAGAGAAATTATATAAAAGAAACATTAAAATATAATCGTTTATTTCTTGTTTTTTTTTTTGTTTGTTGATTTTTCTTTTTGTTGATGTTTTTTTGTTGTTGTTTGTTTTGTATTAATAATTAACGCGTCAATTGCCTGAATCCTCGCCATCTAATGATTCATCCTGCACCGATGAGCTGTCGTCGCCGCCGCCGCCCCCACCGCCTCCTCCACCACGCTTGGACGATGGTGTGCCAGTAAGCCGGGTGGAGCTGAGGCCCATGCCGCCGGTGCGTCTATAAAATGTAGGAAAAATAAGTAGATTAATATAAATTGTAAAGTATAGATAAGAAAAGCGTGCAGCATTATAAAAAAAAGGGTATCAAAATAACAAATGGGGCAACAAAAACATTCACAGAATAATGGAAAAGACAATATGCACTAAATTCTCAGGAGTTTGGGAGATCGTAACGAACATTGAAAACTATTTAAACGCACGAAATGAACTTTTTCTATAACTATGTCTATGTGTGTGGGGGAATGTGTGTGTGTAACATGCACAATTGTTGGTTTGGAGAGTTGGGGTGGTTTCATTCTTGAAAGGGGGATTTGGTGTTTTTGATTAAGTTGTCTCATTTGCCTACCAAGTGGAAGCGAAGCAGATAACGAAACCTAATGCAGACCCTCACAATTCATAATTAGCGCAGCATCCTTTTTGGGCGAATATGCCTTGGCCTTTTCGGTCTCGGCCACCTGTATCGATCTATATAATAAATATGCAATAAAACACATCAAGAGCCAAAAATAAAAAAAAACCAAAAAAATAAAAGAAATATAAATGATAATAATAATTTACTAGCAAAGGCACTGCACGGTTTTAACCGGGCTCTGAAATGGTTTTTAGATACCTTGGAGTATACTTAATAAATATAGTTAACCCACAGACCGTTATAATATTTTTCTACTGGTAACTCCTTGACGGAAGGCTTTACTTGTACAACACTGTGTTGGCAGTGTGTTGGAAAGAGTTTCATAGCAGGCAGACTTTTGTCTAACCGCAAGTGAACATACAGTTTAGACAGTACCACAAAGGTAATCGAAAACTTGTATGCATTTCGTAATGCATGTTCATATCTCCCAGGTTGCATTTATTCCGCTTTACTTACCGCAATTTCGTTTTAAGTGAGTTTATCTCACGATTCATGGCCTCCTGCGATTCGATCATATCTTCGCATTCACGCTGATATTTGCGCTTTTGCGTCTTCTCCTTTTGCAGCTCCTCCTCGGTCTCGTCCAGATTGCGCTTGAGCAGTTTAATGCGGCTATTCAGCTAAAGAATATAACAATAAATTAGTTAAAGAAACTAATTAAGAGACAAGTTAGTGACATACTTTATCCATTTGCTCCTTATGCTGATCGACGTGTCTTCGCTCGTCCTCGATGTTCATGGTGAGCTCCTTGATCTTTTTGTCCATCTTGCGATTGGCCTTCTGTTGCAGCAGCCGCTCCTTGCCCTCGTTCTCCAGCTGCTCCTCCAGATTGGCTATCTTGGCTTCGAGCGTGGCTATTGTCGCCTTCACCTTGGTGCGTTGCGCCGTCTCAATCTCGGCCAGCTTTGCTTTCAGCTCCTTATTCTGGCGTTCGAGCAACGCCCGGCCGTTCTCATTCTTTTGCGAATTGGACTTTTCGTTGGCCAGCTCCGTGGTCAGCTGTTCGATTTGTAATTGAGCCTTGCGACTGCGATCGAGCAACACCTCCGAATTGGATTGTTCCTCTTCGAGCTCCTCCTCGAGGGTGGCAATGCGCGCCTCCAGACGTCGCTTCTCATCGATCATGAGCGAGCCCTTGCTGGCATTATTATTGATCTCCTCGGCCAATTCGTCGCGTTCCGTTTCCGCAGCGCGTCGGGCACGCTCCGAGCTGGCCAAATCCTCCGTTAGCTGTAATACTTCGGCCTCCAATGCTTTCACTTTGCGTTCGGCCTCTTTACTGAGCGCTTGAAGCTCCTCCTTGGCGGCCTTGGCCTCCTCGGCATCGCGCAACGCATCCTTGACTTGTGCTTGCAGTTTCTTGGCATGCTTCAGTGCATCCTCTTTCACCTTATTATGCATTTCCATAGTGGTCTCAATCTCTTTGAGATCCCCCTCCAATTTCTTTTTCGATGCCACTGCCGCCGTTCTCTGCTTACGCTCCTCATCCAGTTCGGCTTCCAAATCGCGCAATTGCTTGACGAGACCACGTCGCTTCTCCTCAGCACCCTCCTCCTTGGCGAGCAGATCACGTTCGAATTGTGAGCGCAACGCTTGCATATTCACCTCCAAACGCAATTTGGCATCTTCGGTCAGCTGGAGATCATCTTCGAGCTCCTCGTTTTGTGCTTTCAGCTCGGCTAGCTGGGATTCCAATGCACGTTTCGCCTTCTCCAACTCATGCACATTCTTATCGGCGGTGCCTTGGGTATTGGCCACATCATCCAATTCATTTTGCAGCTGCTTGCGTTTCGTTTCCAGATCCTCGATTTTGTCGTAGGCTTCGTCCAGCTCGCGGGACACGGACAGCACCTTGGTTTCCTTTTCGCGCGCCTCACGCTCCGCCGTGTCGCGCTCCTGGGCAATCTGTTCTGATATGGCTTTCTCTTCGGCAAGTATCTTATCGAAGTTCTTTTGCTTCTTCTCCAAATCGAGCACCTAGATTCAAAAGGGATGCATTAATAAGGGTTTCAGACATACCTGTTAAGTTGCCATTAGAATTACTAATCAATTAAATTATTTTTGGAAAATAGTCGTAGTGATTAAATAGTTGACTAGTGAACAATTTATGATTATTTAATGATTACGATTACAAATAATCGAAAAATAATGGAAAATTACCATAAATTATTAAAAATAATTGAAAATAATGGAAAATAATGGTTTTAATATTGGTTTTAATATTTTCAATTATTTTCCATTATTTTCAATTTTTTCGACTATTTGAGAATATTTTGAGAAAAACAAATTATTTTCAATGATTTGTAATCCGATCTTATACAGAAACATTGTTTTATAGATGTTGAAAATAATTTGTTTTTCTCAAAATAGTCTCAAAAAATGAAAAAAAAATAATGGAAAATAATGGAAAATATTTAAAACCATTATTTTCCATTATTTTCAATTATTTTTAATAATTTATGGTAATTTTCCATTATTTTTCGATTTTTTGTAATCGTTATCATTAAATAATTGTGTGAAACCGAAAATAATCGCAATTTAATCATTAATTCAACTTTAAAACAAAAATAATCTCATAAATAATGACTACAATTAATAATCATTATTTAACAGATATGGTTTTAGATATATACTAATTAGTTCCTTACCTTCGTGCGTTGCGATTCCAATTCGATGGATGCATCCTCTAGCTCCGATTGTATCTTCTTTTTGCTCTTGTCGAGGCGATCGTTTTGGGCTATTAGCTCGGTGACCTGTCGCTGCAGTGCTTCAATGTCCTTGTTCAGACGCTTCTTGCCCTCTTCGAGCTCCTTGGCCAGATCGGCATCCTCTTGCGCCTTCTTCTTGATCTCCTGCATTTGGCCGGTGACCTCGGCCAGCTTGCGTTCAAAATTGCGCTTGGCCTCCTCATCCTCTTCGAGCTGTTCCTGCAGCACCTCCTTCTCCGACTCGATTTGACGCAACTTGGAGCTGAGTGCAAGCTTTTGGCGGGTCTCCTCTTCGAGCAGCTGTTGTGCCTCCGTCAGCTGGGATTCCATATTGCTGGCGGACTTGACCGCGGCGGATGCCTTGAGTTCGGCCTCCTCCAGCTGATTCGTGATATTCTCCGCCTCCTGCTGCAGCTTTGTGCACTTCTCCTGCAGCTCGGAACGCGCACGCTCAATCTCGGCCAGCTTCACTTGCAGCTCAGCTATCTGGGATTCGGCCTGTTTGCGCCGACGATCGTTCTCCTGTCGCGAGCTATTCACGCTACGCAGTTCCGTGGCCAAATCTGCATTCTCCGCTTCCAAGGTGCCCTTGGCTTTCTCCAGGACGGCCTTGGCCTTGCGCAGATTCTCTAGCTGATCATTGATGCCGTTCAGCTCTTGGGCATGCTTATGACGCATCTCGGAGAGCACGCTCTCATGACTGACGCCCTCCTCCTCCAGGGACTTCTTTAGCATGGCCAGCTCCTGTTCACGCTTGGAGCGTAGCTCCTGTTGGGCTGTTGGGGAATAAAGTGTTAGAAAGATCAGGAATCAAATAAGTTTTAAAATAAAAATTACATCATAATGATTATAATGTTAATTTTTATCATTTTAAAATTATCGATAATCATTATATTTGAGTGATTTTTCAAAATTTAGACAATAATTATTATTTTGATAAAAAAAAATAAAAATCATTTATAATGATTATAAAGAAATAAATAAAAAAAATCATTTATAATGATTATAAATGATTTTATTTTTTCACTCAAAATAAAATTCTACTGTGAATTTCTCATACTGTGATTAACTTTTCGACGATATTATTTCAGATCCTTGAAAAGTTATTTTATTTTGAGCGAAAAAAATAAATATCATTTATAATCATTACAAATGATTTTTATTTTTTTTTTTTATCAAAATAATAATTATTTTCTAAATTTTAAAAAATCACTCAAATATAATGATTATCGATAATTTAAAAAATAAAAATCCGAAATTTAAAAATCTTGGCGGAAATGAATAGTTTGGCCATAATGTATTATTTCGGTGCAGTTCATTTTTTTCAAAGTCGCTTCCAGGTGTTTTGATTTTTTTAATTTTAATTTTTAATAACAGAATAATCATTATTTACAGTCTCTGATTCAAAAGAGTAGTTCCTTGTTACTTACCCGCTGTGGTGTCCAGTGAGTCGAGCAGTTCGTTTTTAAGCGCCTCCAGTTCCTCGCTGAGATCGCGACGCAACTTTTCGGCCTTGCTGCGTGCCACCTTCTCGGCCTCGAGATCCTCTTGGATTTCGGCCAGCTGGGACTCCAGCTCACGCTGTGCCTTCTGCGCTGTGGCCTTGGTGGCCGACTCCTCGTCGATGCGCATCAGTGTTTGGGTGAGTTCCTCCTCGCGTTTGGCCAACTGGGCCTGCATCTCCTCGACCTGGACGCGACGTTCGTTGAGCTGTTCCTTGAGATCGGCCACCTCGGTTTCGATCTTGCGCTTGGAACGATCCGATTCTTGACGCTGTTGCTGATCCTTGTGCATGCGCTCCTCCAGCTCCGTGATGGTCGCCTCATGCTTGAGCTTCAGTTTGGCCAAATGTTTGGCCTTCTCCTCCTCTTCGGCCAGCGTTTGGGACAGATCATTGGCACGCTCCTCCAGCAGTTTCTTCTCCTTGAGGAGCTTCTGGTTCTGATCGTCGGTGAGGGCCAAATCCTCCTCGTACTTCTTGATCTTGGCATCCAGCTGCACCTTCTCCAGCTGCAATTTCTGACGTGCCGCCTCCTCCTCCTCGAGCTGCTCCTCCAGATCCTGTATATTCAATTCCAATTTCTTTTTCTCACCACCTAAAGCAAGGACTCTCTCTTCCTCCTCCTCAATGCGCGTTTCCAGCTCCTGCATCATGTCCTCCAGCTCTTGTTTGCGTGCCATAAGACGTGAGCGAGATTCCTCCGCCTCGGCGCACAGCTCAATCTCGGCTTGGAGCTGCTCCGCCAGCGTTGTCTTCTCGACGAGCGCCTGCTGATATTTACGCTCATACTCTTGGGTATTCTTGGCCAGCGTATCCAGTTTCTCGCGCACCTGCTTTAGCTCATCCTCCTTCTGCACCAGCTTCTCCTCCTGCTTGGTGACCTCCAGCAAAGGCTTGACCTTGGTATACAGACGCCACCATTGCCAGTTCCTGAGCTTCAAATATGCAGCACAATTGCGCTGAATGATGCGTATGGCATTGAGCTGCTGCAGACGCTTCTGATAGTTGCGTCGGGCCAGGAACCCACGACAAAAGGCCTGGAAATTGACAATCAGATCGGAGATCTTGAAATCGCGCTCCTCTTCGAGATGTGCCAGCACACCGGCGCGGAAAAAGATCTTCGATTGCCCCACACGATACAGATTCGAGTCCAATTCGAGTGCTTGAATCATTTTCTCGCACGCCTTTTTGCCATCCATGAAACCCTTGGGTATGACATTGGGCGTGAGCAGTTCGTACCGTTGTCGGAACTCCTGGAAGGGTATGCGATTGGGGAAGCCCTGGCGACAGATGCGTATACCCTCGAGGACACCATTGCAACGCAATTGGTCCAGCACCAGGGGCGCGTCGATCTTGCCAGCGCGCTTCTCATGATTCGGTATGATACAGCGCACAAAATTCGGGTTCGTGTTACGCAGCGTGTCCATCAACTTGGCCAGCTGCTCCTTGTACAGATGCGACACGGTGCGGAACATGCCCTTGCGCGTGCGCGCCCCAAACTGGGTATCGGTTAGCGCCTGCTGTGCCATGCCGACAATTTCCGCATCCTTCCAGATGTTCACCACAAACGGATCCTGCGACGCCTGCAACAACGACACTATATTCTCATTCAATGGATCCATGTTCTTCATCAGCCATTTGGTGGCCGAATAATCCACACGTCCCGCATAATGCACAATGGCAAAGTCCGCAATGCCACGGAAATCGGTTTTCATGAACTTCGGGTGCATGGAATGGGCCGAGACGAGTTTGTCCACAAAGGTTTTGTCCGTGGCCTTGGGGAACCAGCATTCCTCGTCGAGCAGGGCCATAATGCCGCCGGGCTTATCAATCAAATCGATGGTGGGCTGTAAGTCGAGCCCGAAATCAATGAATTTCCATTCGATGCCTTCGCGCTGATACTCCTCCTGCTCCAATATGAACATTGTATGATTGAAGAGCTGCTGTAGCTTCTCATTCGTATAATTGATGCACAGTTGCTCGAATGAGTTCAGCTCAAAGATCTCGAAACCGGCCATATCCAGGATGCCAATGAACGAGGCACCCTGTCGCTTGGTGCGATCCAACGACCGATTGATACGATTCACCAGCCATTTGAACATGCGTTCATAGCATGCCTTGGCAATGGCCTCAACGGCAAACTCCACTTGCTCCTTGGTCTGTGCCTTGGTCACAAAATCGCGGCCGACCTTGATGCGTGGCGTTAGGAAGGCACGCGTCATATCCGTTACACTCAGACCGAGGAGATGGGCAATCTTTTGGGCCACAGTGTTGTCCGGTAAGGTGGCCTGATCGTTGTTGCGCTCCTGACGGAATTTCATGCTGCCAAAGAGCAGTACGGCGCTCACGATACGGAATATGGAATTGAAATCCTCGGAGGTCATGCCCATGATATTCATTGATTTGACGGTGGCCTGGAATTCGGCAAAATCATCGACACCGGGCACCGGGAGTGTGCCGTTCGAGAGGAATGGATACGATTTAATGTCATCGAGTATGAATTTCTCGCGCTGCTCTGGCGATGCGCCAGCCAACAGCTGATAGAATATATGGAATGTTCTTTCGTCCTTCGCTTGACGAATGGCACGCGACTTCTCCAGCAGATACGTCTCAATATTGGCGCCCGATATGAAACCCGATGCATCAAAATTGATCCGTATGAATTTACCCTGCAAATATCAATTAATTTGTTATTCAATATATTTAGTAAATTTTATTTTTCCACTTACGAAACGCGATGAGTTGTCGTTCTTCACAGTTTTGGCATTGCCAAAGGCTTCCAGTATGGGATTGGCCTGCAGCAGCTGTTGCTCCAGTTCACCCTGTGAATAATTCATATATTTTGTTTACTTTTGATGCATTTGATTTTGGTTTTCTATATTATTTGGTTAGCAAAACGTACAAAATACACATAAAATTCAATCAAACTACAAACACGCATACACAATAATACAATAGGATACAAAACATATATTAAACATAGCATTTTGTTAGGCATACATGGAGGAGGAAGAAGAAGCAGTGAACAAGCATGAAAACAACTAAGAGATATAAAAATTGATTCCTACACATGTACTAAATGGACGCGGGACACATTTCCTATAACAAAGTGCAATGCGATCGGTTTGAAGATCTGTTTTTAAATGGATATCAAATAAGGTATAGAAGTCAGTCGAACTTCTTTATAACAAATTCCAAGGAAGACAAGAAAAATCTTATAACGTTATATAGAAGATTTAATAGATTGAATAGTTTTTGAATGAAATAAAAACCGTAAAGTTTTAAAAATAAATTCGTAGCAAATATATAAAGAAAATATATTAATTAATTATTATATTAAAAATTATATGAAAGATCGTTTCATCAAAGTAAGACTGTATATAGTTAGGAACATACCGTAAGGTTTACTAAAAGACATTCTCATAAACTTATTATGGATTATAATATGAAGTCTCTAAAGCCTAACGATCAAGCTTGAAGCACACAGACTTTCCTGAAAATTTTATTATAATAAAACACTTCTTAAAAATCATAAACTAGGTTCATCAAAGGATCTCTTCTAAGTATATTTTACTTAAAGATTCACTTTTTTTCTTTCCTGCGTTCGCATTGCACTTGTAACACTCTTGAAGAGTGTTTGTTGATACCATTTTACCTCCACTTTTTGATTGATATTTGATTTAATTGCCATCGGTTCGTTGTATATGTTTAGGATCCTCATACTTGCATAACCATCACCAGCACCAGCATGGTTTTTCTCAATGAAATTCTCACTGTGCAACGTTTTACCACACATATTATTAACATTACATTTGACCTTAATGTATTTATTCGTGTTCACTGAAAAGTTCTGGAATTATGGGATGTGATAAAGGTTACGAAAAAAAAAAAACAAATAACAACTGATGTGGATAAAAAAGGAATACATAGCAAAAAGGAATAACAAATGAATAACTATAAACTTAACGACTTATGATAACATATTTACAAAGATATATATATAGATAGAGATCAAACATTTTGATGGAGCATACTTTACCGCAAATGTTTCTTGATGACTACTCTACAAATGCGTAGCGTTTGGTATAAATATATACATATATGGATGGAGGTAGCATGAAGTTAGGAGCAGTTAGAAGTACAATAATGGTACAAAATTGCGATTAGAATTCAATTAGTAGACATGTTTAATGTTTTTTTCTTGAATAATTGTTTTCTTAAGAAAGATAAACGATAAGAAAAATAATTGAAAATGGAAACAAAATATAGATGAAAACATAAGAATGCATTATGGAAAGAGTATCAACGGCATGGCAAAAAAAAATCCTTGCAGACGTGTTTCTTTCAGAAAATAATAAAGAGAAGAAAATTTTCTTTATTGAAATTAATTTACAGACAAGTTTCAAACAGTTCTTCAAGGATAATCATAAACATAAAGACATAAATAATAAAAATAATTTTTTCAACTTTTTTTTTTTAGACAAAAAACGTTAAAATTTCTCAAAACAAAAAATTCAATAGCAAAATAAAAGTTTGTTAGTTTTTTATATAATTTTGATAAAGATTCTTAAAGATTTTTTAGCATAATACTTACAATGAGCACAGCGGGATTCGGCACCTGTTGGGTTGGTTTTTGTATATATTGGTGGGTTGTTGGTTGTGGATTGCGTGTGGATTGTATTTTGTATGTGGAACATTTGACACAATTGTATGTACAAAATTATGAATATATTATTTTTTTTTATACAAAAATGTACAATTTATATAAGTGAAAAAAAAAAAATAATAAAAGCAACAACCAACAACAACAACAGCAGCAGCAGTGTGGTTTTTTTCAGTGTAGGTGGTGGGTGTAAAGTTGTGGTAGAAGATTTTAAAGGTTTTTTTTGGTTTTGCACATGAAAATAAATAAAATAAAATTATTAAATAGAGAGAAGTAAGAAAACCTTTTATTTAAGCTAAGAAAATAAGTAAATTCCTAAGAAATATTTGGAAATTTGGAATCTTGAATGCAAGCAAATGAGAAAGGTAACGTATTATTCATGGCAAAATGCAACGCTGTATTCTATAAATTATGGCAAAGCCCCGGTTCGATGTCTAAACGATAAATCATTTTGTAAAATAAAGTAAACTGAAGTAAACTATGTACATATTTCTTATCTATTCTGTTTCATTTCCAACTAAAAAACTGTTTGCTGGAAAGACATGAACTAATTTCTAATCATAATAGCAACAACAGCCACCTGTTTGACTAAGTTTCGTTATTTTTTTGATGATGATTCAATTTCCCATAGACGAAAACGAAACGAAAATGAAACGAAAAAAGAACACGCACGATATCAGCGTCTATTTATGGCAAATATAATCATAATTAATAGCTAACAACAACTGTTTGCACTTCAATTTGGAGCCGTATGTTCGTATGTGTGTGTTTTTGCCTCCTTGTAAAGTTTATTTTTTTGTTAGCGGCTTATCACGTTTTGGCCAAAAAACAAACGCCTCATCATATAAGGCTGTAAAACAACAGCAACAAACAGTTGCTGCTCAAGAGCAGCGCCTTAAAGGATTTGTTGGTTAGTCGCACACACACACACACACATACACATTATAGCCAATTATGGTTATATGGCTACTACAAATTATGAAACAACAACTGTGACACAGTTTTCCCAACAAAAACAACAACAACAACTTGTTGGCCCTGACGCAATTGCAAGTGATTGAATTTTCAATTCTCTTTCAATTTTCAATTGTTGTTGAGCAAAAGGAGGAGGAGTGTGTGTATGTACTGCAAAGAGCGAGGGGGAAAGGGGCAGTAGGCAACCCTTTTTATCTCCACTTTTTGGGTATTTTGTTGCTGCTGTTCGTTCATTGACAAGCGCAATTAAATTTTATTTTCTATTTTTTTCTTTTTTTTTTGGGTGTTTATTTTATGGTTGTAAATTAAACGAAAATTGAAAGCAACACTGGGAGAGTACAACGAATATTTTGATACACTAAGCTTGTTTCCAGACTAAAAAAAAACCTTAAAAATATTTTTTATTCAAACTTTCCCATATTTAAACTTTTCTTTAACCGTTCCTAACAATATTTCAGCTTACTTTAAACATATGTATATTTCATGTTTCTCAATAATCTCTCTGCTTAATAAATGTTAATGAAAAACAGATTAAAATTCAAGACAGCTTAATGTTTAACAATTTCTAATCAGCCTTTTAAATGTAATCTATAGTTTATTATTATTTTTTATACACTTTATTTTTTTTTTTTTTTTTGTTCAACAAACATTATCTGTTAGAGACTGTTAATGCCCCATATTTTGTGTATAGGGCAACAACAAATAAAGTAATTTGTCAGATGCCATCAAATAACTTAGGGTATAAACACACAAACACAGACAATACTCTATGTGTGTGTGTGTTTGCCTGATTAATGAAGTGTGCGGCGCTTTGCTCTTTTTTTCTGTTCATAAAGCTACTGGGAAAGGAAAGAGGGGTGAGGGGGTGACAGCAGTCAAGTGGCAACCATATGTGCAACGCGCTTTGCTATTAAAGCTACATTTATGGATAATACTGATGCTGGCTGCCGCCGCCTCATTGGGGGCCTACGTGATTTAATGTCATTACATCAATGCTAAGTGCAACATTTGTTGTTGTGTGTGTGTGTTTGTTGTTGTTGTTTGTATTCAGAAGGCATTTGGGGATCATAATGCGGTAACTGGAGACGAACAACAGCTGGGGCAAAAACGTTTTCATTCAATTATTGTAAGAGAAAGAGGAAAATCGACTAGCGTAATGCTCTAGAATAGATTATTCGCTAGTGAAGATTAATTTTCAAGTATTTTGAAGGTATTTGGGGAGCATTGTAAGAGAAAGAGAAAGCTTGAAGAGAGTATAGCTTTAGAATCGATTCTTTCCTCAATACATCATGCATTATTCGTTAGTGAAATTCACTTTAAGAAAATATTCAAATGTCTATAAATCTTTTTTAATTGTAGTCAGAAGTCATTTGGGCATTGAATTGCGGTAACTGGTGACGAAGAATCGATTCTTTTCCTAATACATCATGCATTATTTGCTAGTGAAAACCATTTTTAAAGTAGTCAAATGTTTAATAAGCCTTATTAACAATTCTATCAAACTTCTTAACTTAGTTATGCCCACACTCTTTGTGCTACTCGTTCTTTTACAGGGTATCCAGTGACACCCACAAAGTGTTGTACATGTTGCGGGCGTATGAAAAGCCGCAACCAATTTGCCGACACAATTCACATCGAAAAGTCTCCACTATAATAATATATTCATACTTTAGCTTGTCTCATTAATTCTCAATAATAATAACTATAATGATCTAACCATAATAGATTCTTCTAAGTATGTGTCATAATCTGCGAAACTAACTAAATATGGAACACAGCATTGCATTTTGGCATTAGATTAATAGTTTCTTGTTGAGATATGTACTTACCGCACCGGAGCCCTTGGGCTTAGAGGCAGCCACATAGGCCAGAAACTGTATGACCTTCTTGGTGTTCTCCGTTTTGCCAGCACCCGATTCACCAGTACACAATATGGATTGGTCTTCACGATCTACAAAAGAACAACAACAAAAGTTAATATAAATATAATTAACAACAGCCAAAAACAATACATTTACATTATTATAATCCAAAATTGGGTCAATTTAAGTACAGAAAGCAAATTGAAACAACAACGAAAAAAAAAAACTGATGACAATGTCTTGTTATTGTTTGTCTTTGTTTTTTCTCAGTGTCTTTCTTTAAAGTTTTTTTTGCGATTTTTTTTGTTTCAAGCAAAGCTCAGCTTGAAATTTCTGTTGACCCAAATTCAAGTGCGCGCTGGTAAAAATATATAGATAAAAAAAGAGTCAAGTAGACAAGCAAGAGAAGAGTTAGATCGACAAGAAGTTACCCTGTAACTGGTTGTTGAGTGAAGGTTTAAAACAAAATTGAAGTTAACTTTTTCTAAGATTTTTATTATATAAAAATTTTGAATGGTTTAAATATTTTTAATTAAGCATACTTGAAAAGTCAAAAGCTTTTTAAACATTTAAAGAATTTGTTGGGCATTAATTTTAAGAAATATTAAGAGTTTGAAGTAAAAAGATTGATAAAAATCTTAAAAGAAAATTTAAAATAATTAATTAATCCCTTAAAAATATGAGGATCATCCAAAAAAAGTATCCAAATATATATTTGATTAGCATTTTTATGTTTGAAAATATCTTTAAATAATTAAACATTTAAAAATACAATTTTAAACCTTAAAAAAATTTTTACCAGAGACATTTGTAAAAACAAAACCCTTAAAGAAAATAAGTTTTTTTGCAGAGACCTTTCTAACATTGTAACAATTTAGTTTTTAAAGAAATTTTCTTTTTAATAACAGTTAAGTACAAGTTAAAGTTAAAGTTGATCATTTTTAAACACAAAATTTAGTTTTTAAAGCAATATTTATGCATGTTTAGGTCATAAGTATACTTTTTAGTAATAGTCCCTTTAAATACTTTCTTTTAAATACAGAGTATGCAACATAAACAAAAAAATTTTAAGTATAGTTAAACAAGAAGAGGCAAAAAAATATAAAAATAAAAGCTATAAATGAGGGACACACACACACACACACTCAGGCACAAAGATATTCAATTGAAAATCATTTAAAAAATGTGCGCATCTCATAGATACAAAAACACAAATACACACAAAGAAACATATTTGTTTGATTATCTATATGCATTTGCAGGCGCCACTTAAAGATCTTTGTGCTCTGCCTCTCATTGTTGTCATATATCAAACATTTGGTTTGCATTTAGCTTAGTTTTAGTTTAAGCCCAGTTATCTGATACTCAAAACATTAACACGATACTTTTGGCTACCATTAACACAAGCTTGTTTTTTAGCTTGCTAACCACAAAAACCCCTGGCAAACATATACACATATGTGTGGCACAGATCGTTACGTTTGCAACAAAATAAATACAACAACCCCTCAGCCCGAGCCCGTATACTTATTATGGCCTGTGATCAGCGCATATGGCCATAGATGGACTCCTTGGCTAGATTTCAGCATTAACGTTTTTTTTTTTTTAATTATCTTACTTTATTTTTTGTTGAGTTGTCGCCAAGGCGGCGTCGTGTTGCATGCCCCCCACTTTTGCAATAGACAGCCAAATGATCAATTTTTTTTCAAGCTATAAAAAAAAATCATAAGTCTGAAGCGTAGCTTGATATATTGGCGCCAGCTTTTTATTATTCTTCTTATTATGTATTATGGCTTTTTCTTCACAAATTGTATTGGAATTTGGAGCAAATGCTATTGAAGCGTAACCAAACTGAGTGAGAGAGAGAGAGAGAGAGAGCAACAAACATTTGAGTTCTCATCGACAACAACAAAACTAAATCAAATTATATTATAGATCAGCAAAAAAAACATTTACTTTGATGTCATGTTTGTTGTCGTTGTCGATGTCGTTTTTCTCAATGCGTGTTTAAATGTCATTAGGAATTAATTAAGAAACTATATTTGGCAACTGCTGGCTATAAATGTGTAAAAACAAAATGTTTAAGATTATATCAACTTTTGTGTTTAACTATTTCTGATCAAACATGAGTATGGAGAGATAAAGAAATCTAAACTTTATCAACATTTCATTTATGGCAAAAACTAGATACAAGAAATGTTGTATTATGCGAAAAGCATTTTTGATTAACTTTAATAGGGCATAACATTTAAAACAATATAAATAAAAATATATATTTATAAAAAGTATATTTAAAAATATAGATAAAATATTTATAAAAAAATATATAAAAAAATAAAAAATTAAAAGTAAAAAATATATAAAAATTAAATAAAAATAAAATTTAAAAAAAAAATTTAAATAAAATTAAAAAAAAATGTAAGAAAGGAATTTAAAAAGAAATTGAAAAAAATTATTTTAAAAAATAATTCTAAGAAAAATTTAAATTTAATTTAATTTAATTTAAAAAAAAAAAAAAATATTTGAAAAATTATTTTTATATATCAACTGACATTAAATAAAAAAAATATCTAACATTATTAATCCATTTGATAATTTCCAGGTTTAAAAGTATAGTCATAAAACAAATTAAAATTTAATACTTCTTTGTAAAATATTAATAATTTTACATTAAATGATCCTACTATATGATCCTTTATTAAAAAAATAAATCCTTTAACCCAAATATGAGTCCAAAAAATCCCTATAGATTAAACTTCCCTGAAAAATTCCTAATTAATCAACTAAACCACCCCAATTTTGAATGCATCTGTCATCCACGCCAAAAAAAAAAAACTGACCACAACCCAAAAATACAAAAACAAATACAAAAGGCCAACGCCTCAAAAGGGGCGTGTTTGCCGCATGTTTGTTGGCATCATAAACAACACAAAACTTATGACAATTTGAAACGAAATGGCAAAAAGGCCGAAAATTAAAATTGCAATGTACAAAAGACGCATAATCAGAAAGGCGATGACCACTGTGTGTGTTGAATGCGTGCTTGGGGCCATTGGAGATGGCAATGGAGAGATGTTGTTGTTGTTTGTGGGGATGGGCATGAGTTTGGGGGCTTGTTTGTTGGAGGAGCAAGAAATAAATCAAAGCGGGCTAAAAGGCCGCACCCAAAATCTTTATTTCGGAGCTTAAGTCAAAGTCCAAGTCGTGTTGGACACCTCTCCGCTCCCCCCCTCCCCCTCTCTCCACCCCTTTAATATGTGCATAAGCAATAATTGATTAAGCGTCAAATATGGTGACGAAGTTTTGTATTTTCTTAACGATATAACGAACGAAAATAATTGCCAGACGGTTGTATATTTTGAATTCTACAACCAAATATGGTAATGACACGTATACGCAATATTAGCAACCATAAAGAGTTGAGAGAGAAGGAGAGAGCTATAGAGTTGGAGATCTCTCTCAGATGGATGAGTCATCGTTGTTACGCTTGAAACAAAGCCAAACAGCAGGCAGGCATTCAGGCAAGCATTCAGGCAAGTCACACAGTTCGGGCCAAAAAGGAAACCAGTTTTCAGTATCGAATTACGAATTTTTCTGTTTTGCAGATTCGAACAAAAAAAATATATCTATGCGAAACTCTATAATGATTCAGAGACAAAACCGTTAGTGTTTATGCCTTTGACGTCAAGGCTTAAAAACGACATCAAGTCTTCAAAGTAAAATGTACATAAAAAAAAAAAATGTATCTCATGGATTCGCGGAACTTTGCAGCCCCGAACAGAACTTATCTTATCAAGGTATTTCGGGTGCGTTTATATTATTTTGTTTGCGGACTTTTGTTATTTATTTGCCTTTTTTTCTTGTCGCTGGAATGCGATACAAAAAAAACAAAGTTTATGAAGCGCAGCGCAGATTATGCAGTTATATATATATAGCATATGATATAGGGTATATTTATATATATATACTTTATCTTTATTACTTACCACCCAACATGTTTCTATAGGCACTATCCGTTATTGCAAATACATGCGGAGGCACTTCGTGTCGCTTTATACCCTTATACCGTTCCATTATCTTTTCGGTATAGATTGGCAATTTCTTGTACGGATTAACCACAACGCAGAAAAGACCGGAATATGTCTGGAAAGTGATAAAAGTGTATTATTAGAATAAATTAATTATCATATTAAAATTATTTTTTGTGCATTTTTTAGTCATCGCTGAGGGAAATATATATATATGTATATGTAATTGGTTGAATAATCTTGTGACAGTCAAAGGCCCTAGCTAAAAAAGCTATTATTAGTTTAGTGTATACTAAATTTAATTTATTAAAAAAAAAATTTTTAAAATAATAATAAAAAAAATTAATAAAATAAATAAAAAAATAATAAAAAAAATAAATAAAAAAATAATTAAAAAAAAAAAAAAAAAAAAAATAAATAAAAAAAAAAATAAATAAATAAAAAAAAATCTAGTAAGTGAAGGGAAAGCTTTTATAAGGAGAATTCTGGGTATAGTATAGTTCCATAAAACTCTTTCTTACCTAATGGCGCGGAAAACTCATTTCAGTTCTAAGTATAACTCATAGCTATCCTTTAGGTACGGTTAGGTTAGAGCTGTAGTTAGATGATGGAGCCCCTTTCACTCACCTAAACCATTTCTAACCCTAAACATCTCCTATTTAAACCTTTTCGCTTTCTTAAAGTTCTTAACATATCCAAAGTTGGTTAAGGAATCCCTTCATAAACTTCATAAAATTCCTAACGATCCTTTTTCTCCCTTAACATTTGATACAAAATACTTTTAATCATGATAACAGCTGTGAATGGATTTAAGTTCAAACAGAATTTTGGACATTAAGGCGAGCTTAAGTTGGCAAACATGCAACAAATTAGGCAGCAGCCGTCGCAACAACAACTCGTTAGACGGATGGATGCTCAGTGGCCTAGTTAACACAAACACACACACACAGCGACAACAACACACACACAAAATGAAAAACTTGCGCTAGTCGCCAGCTCCATGTTTGTATCTAAAGGCCGTGTATCTGTATCTGTATCTGCAAGTGAGGCGCATGCCCACATGCCTTGAATCTGAATATCTATAGTACATATATATATATAGGTTATATACATACATACACATACATAGATACATAACTGGACTGTGCCGAACGTGGGCAAACTCTTGAAAATGTGATTTTGTGTTAGGGAGTTATTAAACAAACATTAAACGCTCATTTTGACCAAATACAAAATAGCCAAAAAGCTAATGGTCAACACAAAATACGTTCAAAATATCTTAAATTCAAATGCTGCCCACACAAAAGAGAAATTGAAAGTTGTGAATTGCGAGTTTTTTGGTTCAAATTTTGTAGTTTTTTCAGTGCGAAATTTTACTATGAATCACACTTATGAAAGCACAAAGAAGAAGAAGGGGTGAAGGGGGCATTGCTTTTTGTAACTTCATGCATATGGCACGAAAATCACGTCTTGACAAACGAACCACAAAAAAACAAACAACAACAACAACAACAGCCTTGTCATATTATACCAAAAATGGCATCTGAACAAAAATTTTGTTGTTTTTGGCAATCGGTTTTTAGAAGTGGCGCGACCATGACGATACCTCACATCCATCTATCTCTCTTTCTCTCTCTCTCTCTCTCTCTCTCTTTCACTTCTTGGCCTTTTTGATATGCTGAATCATTTTGCCGGCTGCTTCATCAACTGATTAAACCCCAAACATTGAGTCATTGTCCTGGCTACCTTTTAAAAAATTCCAAAAACTTTAACTAAATTCAACATTTAAACCGACAGACAGTTGATCTCTCTCTCGCCCCTCTTCCCCCTCGCGTTGCCTCTTCCGGCCGGCATTTAAGCTTATATATGGCCAAATATGGTCAAGCGTTTCGTTCGTTTCAAGTGCAAAACGTGTCAACAACACAGCCAACAATTTATATTTTCGTGTGCATATTAATAAGATATAATATTCAACATGTCAGGGGCCGATGAGATTTATGGAAATAAATATTATACAAAAACAGAAAAAATAGTATTGACAGGCGGCAATGCAATTAAATTAGACAAGCAATGCAAAACGGTTTAAGGCGACTATTAGATGTCCTATAAAAATATTAAAGTGAAAATATTTGAAAAAAAAAGTAAATTTAAAATAATGGAAAGTGTATTAAAAACTTAAAAACTTTAGTTCAAAAAATCTAGAAATCTAATTTTACAGCGAGAAAGAGAAAAGGTAGTTTAAGAATATAAGAATTTCAATTTTTTCCCCTCACTTTCTTAGTTAATTACCTAAATTCGTTATAAAAAAAATCTAAATCTCATCAGAGTTCCAGCAACGGCCCCAAAAACAAACTCATTCCAAAGAAATATTCGCTGGAAGGATATGGGAAATTTGTTATACGAAGAACGAGAAAGTTTCGTTCAATGGAAGTTCGTTTAACAGAAGTTCGACTGCATAACATAACTTTTAAAACCTATTTCAAGCCCACAGCATACCCCATTATGTCAAATCAACTTACGCACAGGGTGTTTCAACACACAAACACACATCTCAATTTATATTATTCGGTGGCGTTTGGCAGCACTGCGTTGTTGGTTTTTTTATGTACTTAACACGCTAGAAGAAGACGTGTCACGCTTTTCAATTAAGCTGCGCAGCACACTAAAGCTTTTCAAGTATAAGAGAGAGAGTGTGATTTCAATTTGCATACGCATAACGGAAAGACAGAACAAGAGAGTGAGGGACATAGGACAAGAGGGAGCGCTCTCTCTTGCGAACAGCAGCTGACAAAATGCAATAATTGGTTGTTTAGTAAATCAGAATGAAAATTTGCAAAGACAACAAGGCAAAATGGCAACTGGTTTTGTTGTTGTTGCTGCTGTTGCTGCAACGCGCATGTTGTAAGCAATTACATTGGCTCAATGCAAAAATGTCGGCTCCTTTCATGTTAATTACGTGTTGACCCCGCCACCAACAACATATGCCACAAGCAAAACCCACACTTGAACAACGGTAAACCAAAAAAAGCTTTTAGAACTGCCAATAAGTGTCAAGCTAAATGTCCAATATACAATACTTGAGGTTTTTTTTTGTGTGAAAAATATAATTTATATGCCGCAACGTGGCCACAATTCGCATGCATCATAAATAAATATATACATATTACGTATAAAAGATATAGTCATAGATCTGTGTAATTTGCAGACAAAAACGACAAATTTTGTTGCATATTTGCATTCGCTCGTGGCCAAATGGAAATCTAGCAAAACAAATTAAGTGTCATCAACAGCAAAAGACTGAATGAGAGAGGCAGAGAGGGAACATTGAAGGCGCCTCTATGAATTGTTGTACATATGTATAGGGCTTAAATGCTTGTGGCGGCGCGTCTGTCTGCCTTGTATGCAATTTCAATTAGTGCACGAAAAAAAAAAAAACCGTTAGTTTAAGGTGACGGCAACAGTTGTGGGTGGGGGGTGTGTGTGGTGTCTAGTTGTTTGGCTAGGTCAGAGACACGTCAAAAGTGTATTTAATATATAAACATATTTTTAGCATTTGACGACAGCTATGCATATATTAAATGTTTAATTTGCTCGCTTGTTCATAATTCATTATTTGCTGTTTAATTTCAGCTGAGCAAATTGCATTAAATTGGCTAAAACAACAACAACGAAAACTTTATTAATAAATGAAGAGATCAAAATCGATGAATGCGTCGCGTCAGCCAATTGAAATTGCAAGCAGGCGCATCCAAATTTGGACTGGGACTGGGGTGGGCAAAAGGGGAGTGTGAATGAGACAACATTTGACGCCCATTTGCTTGGACATTCATGTCAAACAAATTGCCAGTCGCCATATTTGTTGCTAGGTGTTGACATATCATTTGCATAGACAACTAAATATTCCTACATACTATATTTATATATTTGTACGCAGTTTTATTTTTGACGTTTATTAAGCGAGCAGCAGCTGCCACACAAATTAATAAAATCGTCATTTACAAAAACATCAAAATTAAATGTCAGCAAATTAAAAATTTGTAATTGTGCCGTTAAATGCAGCCAGCCTCTCTCACAAGCACTGTCTCTCTCTCTCACTAAGTAGTACAAGCACGTCAGCAACATTTGCTGCAAACGGCACATTCATCAGTTTTTTAAATGAAACAGGTCAACAAGTACGAAAAGAGCGAGGGCAGTGAGAGCGAGAGCAAGCGAGCACGGTGTATAATGCGTGGTGCGGTTGTATAGGTGAAAAGCTGACAGCGCAGCAACAATCTAAAACGTGTGCGTCGGCGTCGTGCGCGCTGAAGCGTGGCAGCACGTCAGCGCCAGCAGTAGCAGTAGCAGCAACAGAGACCACAGGCAAAACAAATGCAAAGCACTGTGCGCAGCCCACATCAAAAAGCCCAAAACGGCGGCGGCCGAAAACTGTTTTGCGCATTTAATTAGACTTTACAACAGCAACAACAAAGGTAACAAAGGCAATGTAATGTTAATCAGCAGGCACATAAAATATTTATGTAAAAATAAAAGGCGGCGGCAGCAGCGCATAATTTGTTAAGCAAGAAAAAACAACGGCAACAATAAAGTGAAAATCCAGCAAAGAGCGCAGCTTAAGAAGAGCTTAGCAACATCTTAGAACGCAACATGTTGCTAATGCTTTTAAGTGAGAAACTCTTTTGCTTATCATTTTATTGGGTTAATGAGGGGCTGCAGCAGCTTAATAAATTCTCAATTTGTTGCACATTTAGCTGTTGTTTTTTGGTTATTTGTGTGTCAGAATCAATTTCTATTAATTGAAACTGCAATTGAAAGCTATCCGCAGTTGTCGCCGTCAGAGTTCATTGATTTATATATTAAAAGCCCAAAATTTATGGGCTTCAAGCGTGATATGTGTTAACTTCATTTAACAAATAAGTTATGTACACATGTTTATGTACATTTATTTTGTTGTTGTTGCCTTTTCAAATTGCTCAACGTTTTTGGCATAACAATTAGCGGCGGATGTGTATATACACAAATGTATATATACATACACAAATAATGCCATCGCACTCATGTCAAATTCTTCTTCTTCTTCATTGTACTTAGAGACATTGACAAATGCACTGGAAATGAGCTTTGATGGAACTGATATTTGTGTTTGACACTTGTATGTGTGTGTGTGTGGGTTTGTCAAATATTTGCCGAGAAGAATCGAGACTCCATGACTCCACGCGTTTCGTTTTGGCTTTCAAAATTTCCACACAACTTTGAATCATACGAAATATAACTTGAAATGGGGAAGTTTGAAAAGTTTTCTTGGAATTTAAATAGTGCTGCTCAGTGTTGGTTTGGGCAGCCCTCGCGGTGTAGAAGACGAAAAAAGGCTAATATTGAATGTTTATTTATCTAAAGCTCGCGTCATCGTCATCATCAACGTCACATTGCCAGCAGCTGGTGGCAACTTTCCAGCTAATTCCCTCAAATGTCATCTATTTGCTTTTTCGTTATGTTTGTATGCATGTATGTATGTGTGTGTATATAGTTTGTACTTACATAGATTAAGCCAGAGTAATATCTGTCTTTAATGTTGTGCAAAACGGATGCTTCATTGAGGCATGTCAGCTCGGCCATATCCTCGACTTTGTCGAACTTTGGCGGATTCATCTTCTGTATGTCATCGCGTAGGATCATGACACGTTTGCCTGTTTCGGCCAATTCCACCTCCACCTCGTCGCCATGTTCGCGCTTAATACTGGCGGCAACGAAGCCCTGCAAAACAAAAACGGAGAAAAAGAGAAAAAGATATCAGAAATCGAAATCAAATTAATTGTGAGTCACACGTGAATGTCAATTAGCAGTTAAAACACCGTTATTTATTACACATATGTATGTATGTATGTATGTTTATCAAAAATGTATTCCAGGAAATACCAAAAGTGTTGCTGCAAAAACTTCATATGCAAATGCAGCTGAAGAGCAAAAAAAAAAAATCAACAACAACAAAAACAATAAGATAAGTAGAAGCAGTTACATTTTACAGCTCCTGCTGTGCAATAAAAAAAAAAAAAAAAACAACAATGCAAACGCCTTGTTTATGCTGCTGCTGCTTCTGCTTCTCACTTCTTATGCTCTTATTGAGAGTGAGCTTGCATGCGTGCGTGCGTATGTGTGTGCTTGTGTGAGTGCATCTCTTGACGTCGCGCTGCATGAGTCAAGCGCCAAGCGCATCAACAAGAACAATAACAAGAAAAAGCAACAACAACAATTGTAAAAAGAAAATAAGAAAAAAAAAAGGAAATGCAGACGATAAAACTGACGCCCGTTCAAGTGCCATTGCAGACGCAGGCAGCGACAGAAAACAACAACACAACACAAAACAGCCAACGGGAAGGCAGCGCAGCAGCAGCATCATCAACAACACAGCAGACAGCAGATAGAAAAGATGGGATAAAGCATTCACAAACAACCCATGCCCGCTCTCTGTCTGTCTGTCTAACCGACCGAACGCCCGCCCGCCCAACCTCTTTTACCGTTTGTAGTGTTCTGTTCTGTTCTGTTGTCTGTCTGTTGGCAAGTTCAAGGCTCTCTGTCTATTTAAGTACACACATACATACATGCACAAGTTAACAACAAGAGAGGGAGTTCCGTTATTTGATCAAAATACTATATTCTACACCCAATTAATAGTTTTCTATGCCAAATTACGCATTTTATTATGCGAAAGAAAAACCTTTTATTGCAAATCGTGATAATTAAGTGGAAATTATTAATGTTGCACAAAATGAAAAACAAACAAAAAACTTAATTACCCCAAGTAAATTCCAATTAGCAGCAAACAGGAGAAATATGTATATGAATCATCAGAAAAGAATGGGCGATATAACATAATTTACGATTCCTAATTCCTTTGAGATCTCATTAAAGGGTGAAGTGAGAACAAACAAAAGTGCAACGAAAATGCATTAACAACAAACGAATCCAGAAACTGGAAGCAGGTTTCTCTTTCTCTCTCAGATCGGTGGCGGCCATTAAGTTTTTAAATACGAGCGGCACAACACGCCCCAACGATCAACAATTCCACAATTCCACATTTCCATTCTCGTCTTGTTTATCTGTACATATGTGCGTGTGTGTGTGTTCTGTCTGTGTATCTGTTATCTTTGCGCTTTTCCGGCATAAAAGATAAACACAAATCGAAAAGAAATAAAATCCCGCGCGCTTACAATATGAAGTCAAGAAAAGTCAATAATATTGAATCAAACATTATAATTAAGCAGGTGAATCAGTGTTATTTAATAAACAATTCAACAATTACAAACTTTTTTAAATAATTTATGTATCTTTTATAGTTGAACAGACACTTGAAACAAAACAAAAAGGAATATGCTTCGGCAACGAATGAGATCATCAATCAGTTATACCCCAAACCCACCGCTCCAACTCTTTCATGGCAATAGTTTATAGATTGTTATCTACTACACACACGACACATTCCAAGCAATCAACGAATCAAAACGAAGTAGAACTGAAAAAAAGGCAAACAAAAGAATCGAAAAGATATCGACGAATCTCAACAGAAAGAAATTTGCCAACAATTTGTGTTTTTGTGTGTGGAGAGGTCAAAAGCAAAAACAAAACACTTGCATAAACAAATAACTGTTAAATAATATATTTCAGTTGCGATTCGTAGAATAAAGTTCGTAGGTGTTACAAATTGGGTGTCCAAATTTAACGACCCTGCTTACGTTTAGGCAACACGAAAGGGTTTTTCATACAGCATTCCTCATATATTCGGTTTTGTTTAAATCTCTCCCGCTCCCACACACATATACATATGTCTTAACGTTGGTTGCGGCTCACTGATCGTGGGCTCAAGTTCGCTTACTCTCTCTCTCTCTCTCACTTTCTGACAACAACACACAAAGTTCAAGCTGACCGGCCATAATAATTTGTATTTTGTATTTCTTTTCTTTTCGTTTAATCGATCAACACGCATATGCATGGAATATACATAAATACGCACATATGTACACACACACACACGTGAGTAAGTAATTGAGAAAAAATGAGAGAGAGGGAGAGATATGAGAGGCGCAGGTTCGTTGACCGTAAACCGGACGAGAGCCGAATCTTGTTAATGCTTCGGCTACGTTTGTCATTAGCGGTAAAAGAAGAGACATTTGTATCAAGCACAACAAGAGCGACACATAACGAAACAGAGAAGAACCTGCAAGGTTCCAGCGCTGCGGTTGTTTCATTTTTTTCTCCTTTTTTTTTTTGGTGTTGTTGTTGTAAAGCAGCTCTCAAATACTTATCAAGAACACGGTTAGAAGTAAGTGTGGGTGTATGTACATATGTATGTAGTAGGTGTGTGTGTGCTATGCTGTTTATGTTATGTGTACCATACACTGAATGACTTTTTCTCTCTTTCCATACCATTCACAGTTTTTTTATACCCTTAGCCCTTGAAGAACAAAGCATGTCCGTTTGTCCGTCCATGCTGCTCGAAAGCTGCCTGTCTCAATGTAGATAACTCATTAGTTGACTCAAAGTTATGAGTGGAAAAATTTTAAGTTGAGTTACATGAATTGATTTTATAGGCTGAGGACACCTTGTTGAGGGCTTGAACAAGTTGTGAATTATAAGGCTTGGAAAAATTTAATAAAAAAAAAATAAAATAAAAAATTAAAAAAAAAAAAATTTAAGTTGAGTTGCATGAACAGATTTTATAGGCTGAGGACACCTTGTTGAGGGCTTGAACAAGTTGTGAATTATAAGGAATGGAAAAATTTTATGAAAAAAAAAAAAAAAAAAAAAAATTTAAATTGAGTTGCATGAACAGATTTTATAGGCTGAGGACACCTTGTTGAGGGCTTAAACAAGTTGTGAATTATAAGAAGCCTAACGAGGTAAACTTTGTGCAAAACAGACAAAATGAAGCATATTCGACCCCAAAAAGTATATATATTCTTGATCAGCATCAACAGACATTTCTTACGTTATTTGATTACGTTACATAACGGGCTAAGGGTATGTTCTAGTCGGTTTTTCTTTTTGTTTGTAGGTGAAGGAAAATCAAGTTCCCTTCAATTTAATAACTTGTAAGTTAACTTTAATCACATTAATTTTCAGTTTCTCACATTGTTTAACAAGTTCTACTTGTGCTTTGAGTTTCGTAGAACAATAACAACAATAAACAGTATGTCGAGTTAAGCTTAAAACTTTAACTGTAACTACTTATGCACACGCACAATGCTTGCCCATTGTTCAATTATTTGCATACACACACACACGAACAACAAGAAAGTATGCGGTTTATATGTATGTATATCTAAAAGATATTTAACTGTTTGCTTTTGCTTTTGTTTTTCTTTTTTTCATTTCTTACATTGCGCAAAGTTTAAACAGTTGTTGCGTTTGTTTGTGTTTTGTGTGTTGTGACACAATTCTGAAATACCCTTTTTTTTGCCAAGAAATAATAGTGTATGTAACTGTAGCTGAAGCAAAGCAGCTGTCGTATCTCTCAGTGTTGTTGTTGTTGGACATTCCAGCGGCGCAACAGTTTGTGCCATATGCAAATTTCTTTACATTATCTGTCCGTCTGTACGTCTGTCTGTCTTTCTGTCTTTCTGTCAGCCTGCCTGACAACTCATGACAATCGTGCCGTTTCTTTTTTTATGCCTTATTTTTGTTGTTGTTGTTTGTGTGTGTGTGCGCTTGAAATTCCTTTTTGGCCAATAAACAAATGTGGCGCTTTGTTAGTACAATGCGTAATTACAAAAAAATGCGACAAGTTGTTTTTTATTGCGATTAAATTGCGGCTAAAACAACTTTGGCTGAAAGTATGTTAGCCAACTTTATAGTTAGGTGCAATTGGCATTTGTTGTAGGTAATTAAACATTACATCATGGCTAGAAAAGTTTTTTTAAAAAGGGCATCCAGTAGTTGGTTTTAGCTCACTGAAAGCATATAATTCTTGTTTGTTATTGTTAAGTCACAGAAGTTAGTTGCTTCCAGTTTTCATTGTTGTTAGAAACGGTTTTATCTTTTGCCATAAAGTCTGAAATTGTATACATCTCTCAAAAAAATATATAAATATATTCATAAGGCAGTCGGCGTCGGCTGCTAATTTTTTACTGCAGGTTGAATGACATTTGAAATTTCAACAAATAATACGTTTGTTGTTGTTTTTATATACTTTTTGCATAACAATGTGCCAAAGATGACAAATAGAGAGAGAGAGAGAGAGATACGTTTTGCGTGTCATCGTTATCGACTTTGTTATCGCTTGTACACACAAACAAACATACATCTATTGTGAATTGTATTTATGACAGATTAAAACTTGTTATTTTGTTGCTGTCTACTGTTATCACAAAAGTATTTTGCCTCTGCGCCTTCTCCACTCTTCGCACTCTGTTGCTCTCTCTCTCTCATCGCTTTGATGATTCACTTTGCATGCAAATTGAAAATACATATTGACAAATTGGAAATTGAGCGACTAACTGTAACCGGCCAAATGAGAGCATAGTTTTTGTTGTGTGTGTTTTTTTGTTTTTTTATTAATATATGTATATTGGTTATGAATGAATGGATTGTATTTGTAGCTGCTGTGATTCAAATTGAAACAACAACACACGTGTGAATTCCTTTGGCGGATGTTTATTCAATTTTATCGCAAAAGTAACGACAAATTCAAAGAAGTTGCCAAGAGTTGGGCATGATTCATGCGCGATGAGTGTGCAGCACTCAACAAAAATGCGATAACTGCACACACGCAAATGGAGCGAGATAGAGATATACATACATGCATGTATGCAGTTATACTGGAGTTGGAAATTTAACACAAGTTCCAGTTCCAATTACATCGAAAAAGGGACAGCTCAGCAAAAGTTTCCACAAATTGTCTGTCCATATTTAATGTTTTTTTTTTTTAATCGGATTAAAATTTCTTTTATTCATCAGCAATCACAAAGAACTTTTAATTCTCTTTAACTTTTTCAGTAGTTATTTAAAAATAAATATTAAAGAAATTGCCCTTCCAAATATAACTATTAAGCATTGCCAACTCTCAATAAAAATAGTTTACAATATCCAATTGCAAGAGTATTTTACATACATATAAAAGATAAAAATTACAAGACAACAACAAAAAAAAAACTGGTCAAACTCTCGCGCGCCCAGCAACAACAGCAGCAGCAAGAATAATAATAAGAAGAAGAAGAACGTTACGCGGCCAACGCCTGCGCAACTCAACACGACGACAAACAACGAGGCGCTCTACAGGTTTTTCAGGTCGTTTGGCGACGACTTCTGCGCGGCCGGGTGAAAGCCAGAGTGCAAGGAGCATGACAGCGCCCAAAAACAAAAAAACAACAACAACAGCAGACAAAACAGAATGCGAGTACGTAAACAAATGAAGAAAAAAATGGGGTTGTGGAATGTGTTACATTTGTGGAACTTAAGAGCAGTGTTGGTAAAGACACACTTAAGTGGAATATCAATTAAAGGAATTTCCTAATGTTTGTAGTAAAATATATAAATTATTGTTGCTTACCTGATTTTCGTGGGGCACCCAGACCAGACGTTTCTGTGTCCATTCGGCCTGTGTGGCCGGATCATTGAATTGATTACGCTCCACCGAGAGATATTTCAGCTCGGGGTCGTTGCGATCGACTTCTTCTGACATTTTGTTATTCTTTCTTTCTCTGCGTTTCGAGTATCTTTATTTTATCGTTGCGTTATGGGCTATTGAGGTTTGTTTCGTCGTTTGCTTTTTTTTTATGTTTGCAGATGCAGATTTTTAAATATTATTTTCTGTTGAAATGCAAAGCGAATTAAATTGCACATTAAAAATTTGTATATATTTCTGTTTAGCACATGTCACGTACAACACACACACACGAACCTACAGTGCAGTTTGTCAACGCATTGTAAACAAACACTTTCATACACACATACACAGAGAGCAAATTTCAAACGTCCAGATACATTTTTGCGGCACATTTTTATCTCGAAAAAAAAATATACACGCTCGCCTCTTTTTTTATCTAAGAAATGCGGCAACAAAAGGCAGACTACGAGAACGGCGACAGCAGCCGAACATAGTTTCAAAAGGGAACCGACAAGAAACAAATATGGCCATACATTTTCTTAAGCCAGCTCGCGCTCTCTCACACTCTCTCTCACTCTGTCTCTCCCTATCTGTGCACTCTCTCGCAGCAGCAGCAGCAGACATATTCAAACATCGTAGATGAGCAGCGACGGCATTCAGCGGAAAATAGCATTACGTAGCTGTTTGGCAATTAAAGTAACCAGTTTGCATTTTTTTTTAAGCCGCAACATTTTTGCCTTGATTTTCGGTTATGGTTACTCTAATTGCGAAGCAGGTACGTCAGCAAAATGCGGCTGCTGCTGCTGCTGCCGCCGCTACGGCCATCGTTACTTCTTTTTGTATTGCTTGTTCTGCACACATACATACATGTACATTCTCATGCACGCACAAACACACACACATGCACACATACACATCGAGCGCAGTTTTCGTTTCGTTTTTGATTTTCAATTTCGTATTAAATTTGTTAATATTTTTCATATATTTATGCTCCCGTTTCACTGTGTCAGCACCGCTTTTTGAATATTTCAAAGCAATTCGCACTTAAATGCACATATGTACATATTTTATTTCATTTGTTTTATCAGCAGCAAAGCGACGGCGGCTGCGGCGTCAACGGCGTCGGCTGGCCGGCGGCTTTTGGGCGTTTATTAATTTGTGTTATATGCACTTTGTTGTATTTGTTGCTCTCAACGTTATGTTTTGTTTATTTTTTCTTAGGTTTTGGTCACTATTTACGCTTTGCATGCACTTGAATGCTGCTTGGTTGCAATTGGATTACTTTATTGGCTTAAGCGATGCGGTTTTTATTTGTTTCAAGCGACAGCTGCACTTCTCAAGTTTTAACACCAACACACACTCTTATACAAATTCGAACGCACCCAAAACGCGTCTTTCTCGTTCGCTGCTACCAGCACGAATGTGCGATAAATTGGTAACAGAAGCACGGCCAACCCATTGATTAACATTTGCCTGGGCTGTTATTAACAGCGCACACAAATTCTTACCTGGAAATCGACGTAGGGTCGCTTTTATGGGCAACTATTGTTATTTTTATACTTCTATTAATGCTAATAAATGAAAAACCTTGTATTTATAATATTTACTTTAAATAAAGGTGTTAAGCAAGTGGCTTGTTTGGCAGCCAACGGCATTTAAATTCGAACTTAACATTTTTATTATGGAGTACGACAGAGCTGATATTTCACACCATCGATATTATTCGATAAACCTAAAACAGTGTAAGTAAACGTATAATCTAGTGTTGATAAACATCATACATGTTGCGAAACATGCTGCCAAACGTTAAAACATTGCTTACATCAAATGGCAGCGATATATTTAAAATGCGCAGACTTAAATATATGTCATTGTAATTCGAAAATATACATAGAGTATTTAAATATTTTTATATATAACAAGCTTTTTAGAAATAAAAGCGTTAACTCACATATTGTAAGCGGCAAAACAGAAAAATCTATTCACAGTATGTTAGTGTGGCTGTTTTGGGACAGAGACTATTTTATAAATTTTAACACCAATCTTATATTTATTTTGAATCTTTTTATATTCAAACTTTGTTATTTTTTGGTTGTATGTTCATGTAAAAATAATTTTTAATAATCGAAAGAGCGATATCAAACTTTTAAGGTGACCATTACTTTCTCAACTTCGCCGCCACATCGGCAGTTCCGCAAATTGTGGTGGTAGTTCGATTTATGCAGTGGGATGTCAAAAAAGTAAATATCGATTGTTCTCATTGCGCGTCTGCAACTTGCTGGTCACATCTCAGTAGTGCGACTAATTAAATTTAATCCAAGTCAACAACATAAGTTAGTGCAACGCATTCTAGCGAGCAGCTACACAAGAGGAAGCCAACACAATAAAGTAAATAAGCAAAATGTGAATGATTGAAACTATTAAACAAAAAAAAAGTAAAAACCGAGCCACGCAGCGTTGCTTGGGTGTGTATGTGTGTGTTCGTATATACGTATGTGCTAGTATATATGACATACATATGTGAAGTTTATAAAGAAGCGTAGTTTAGTTGTGGCGCCTTTTACGTGCAGAGCATACAAAAAGTTTTAAGGCGTTGGAGCTTTGTCAGCAAAACGGGAGCAACATAATCGGCAGCAGCAGCATAAAATCGATTTAAAGTGCATGCAACATATATATACATATGCCTATATATATATGTGTATGTGAGTGTGTATTTGTGAGTGCGTGTTTGTGTATATTTTTGCAAATGCAAGAAGCAGAAGCTCACGCGCTTCTTTTCTCCCCAGCCGTTGCAAAAAATTTTAATAAAAGTTCATTGCAAAAACGCGAACGTGACCAGTTGTTGGCTTAAGTGAAAAATACAATTGAATATATATTTTTACCTTGTGGCATTTTTTTTTTTGTTGTTGAGCCGCAAAACCAGGTATGTGAAATGCAATCCAAATTTTAATGTGATGCTGCCACCGTATATAGCAAAAATGCGCGCCCATTATTATTATATACGTTTGTATGCATCTGAAAACATATTCATATATATGTTTGTATGTTTGTTTAAGCGTGCTGTGCTCACGCGTTGTGTATGTGTGTGTGTGTGTGTGTGTGTTTGTGTGTGCCAGTAATTTATACATAACCTCAATTTTGTCAATTGATTACGCTGAAAGATAACACTTTGGTGAAACAGGCGTCTCAAAGCCAAATAAAATGCCTTTACAAGTGTTGTACATTAATTAAAAAATAATTAATTGCATACAGTATATGCATCAAAGGTAGCTGACTGCCTTGCCTGTCTGTGCTTTGTCTACGTATACGCGAAATTGTCGCAATGCGATTGCCCTGTATGTGTGTGTGTATGTTTGCGATTGTAGATGTGCCTTTGAATATTGTGAACGTCGACATTTTGAACTGCCTTCTACATATATAATTTGATAAAAATATATATCAAACAAAATGCCATACACAATAAATATTGCTATAAAAATGAAGGTATTGAAAAAAGACCAACAACAATGACGCATATCATTTATACAAACACACGGTTGCAATCGCACACCGATAAATGTAAACGTTTACGTGAATGTTTGTGTGTGTGTGCCTGCTGAGAGCGGGCGCGCTCTCTCTCTCTCACACAAAAATACCAAAAGAGAATTATATACTTTTTTTTTAAATACAATGTTGTCAGCAGTTTATATACTCTCCGCTCACCTTTTTAACGTTGGTGTTTTTATTCATAAATATGGCCGTATTAGGAAAACAATTTATTTTTAATTACAGGAAAGGAAAAAACAAAAATTTCTTGCATAAAGTAGAGTAAAAACTTTTTGTTTATAACTTCAGCTATATTTTTAGAATATTTTTGTATCCTTTTTATAATTTCCTATTTTTTATCGCCTAACACCTGCATTGCCTTGATTTTATCTTGATAAGAACTTTATTCCTCTCGTTTCTTGACAGGTCTGGTTTGGATTGGTTTTGGGTTTTGCTAAATCTGTTGGCTTATGCTCATTTTTGTTTGTCTCATTTACCCAAAAAGCCATGAAAACTTGAAAAACGAGTTATTGTTACATACGATCGCGCTTTGCTGATATACCGCTTTACATTTGGGGTATTCTTAATATGTTGGCAAATGTGTAACATTTATTTTATAACAAAAATAACTTTTCGAATATGTTTATGTTCATAGCAATGGATTTAAAATATAACTTGAATAACTCTGCCTCATAAATCAGTTATTGTAAGGGTATTAAGCTATCAAATTTAAGCAGTTTTAGGCAAAGTTCTTTTATGTAAACGGAAGAGAGACCTGGACCTCGCGTTTTGGGTGCGCCTCTTTATATACTGTTTTGTTTGCCTAGAGACAACAAGCATTATGTGAAATTTGTCTCTAAAATTCTGAGAAACTCTAACAATCACATTTAAACAAACGACAATAGATTTCAACTTCCTTTGTAATAATTTATAAATATGAATTGACATTAGATCTTTGTAGCTTTGCTGTATATTTTGTTGCACATAATTTTGACATTAAATTTGTTATTAAATACACATTTTTGAGTTGAAAACTTTTGCTGATTCTGCACATAATTGATATATACAGAAACCAACAGACAAATAGAACAAAACTGCAACACAGCATATATACATATTTACACTTATTTGTTGTTGTTTACAAACTGCTATACTGCATAAGTGTATATCACATTGAAGAATCTGCTGCCGCTGGCTGCCATTATTTGATTGTTGTTGTTCATTCGCTACTCATATTTACATACATATGTTTGTGTATGTATGTTTCCTTTGATTGTTGCGCAATCTGAAATTATTTTATACCAATTAGCATATATGATAAATGTTAAAATACAAATTGCACATACAACTGTAAAAACCTTCTAGTCAAAACAAAACTGCAAACTTCCTTCCACTGAGCATCTAACGGACCCTGGAATAGCGGTTAGCTAAATTTGCAAAGAACACACAAACACATACACATAGTGCATCATAGTGTGGTTGTCCCTTTTGCACTTGTATCGCTTTTAGGTGTGGGCGTTAGGGTGTGGGGAGTTGAGCTGTAGGCGTGCGACGTTACTAGTCCAAAACTGCAATTGCAACTGCACAGGCGCCTGCTCATGAACTTTGAACTTTAGCTAGCAGCCATCCATCATGTGTGTGAGTGCCCAAAAATGATGTTCCGTCGATTTTGCATTAACTATCGGCGCTAACGCAGAGTTCTGTTGCCTTTGCTCTGGTCTCCTACAACTGGCAGGTGACAGTCTCTCAATGCTCTCACAGCGCCCCCGCTGTGAAATGCAGCGCTGCAGCCGCAGCAGCAACAGTGAGCGAATGAAAAAGAAATCGATAATTGCAAGGTTTCCATTTCCACCACCATGATGATGAGCGCACAATTCGCAAGTATACAGATTTTTTATTGACGCTTCTCTGCTGTTACGCTGCAGCCAGACCAGACCCATTCAAAGTTTAGTTGCTCTTTCTCGCGTGGCCGATCAAATTCCAACATGTGTTTGACCACTGCAGAGAGCACAGAAAGCCCAATGCTCTCTAATACATTCATGTATCCATACATGTGTCTCCGCCATTGCCATAGTGAGATGGTGGCGTTGGCATCGCCGCAACTTGCATCCACTTTTTTTTTTCACCTTGTCTGGTTTGCTGCTGCTTTCTATGCCCGCTGTGGTGTGTGTCTCTGTCTCTTTGTGCTTCTTCTCGTTTCCGTTTTGACAGCAGCAAAAACTACCATTTCACCACCACTTGCAGAGGATATACACAAATGCATGAGTGTGTCTGCTGTGTGTATGCGTGAGTCAAGTGTAAGGTGAGGTAAGTGAGTGAGGTAAGGTGTGTGTGCTTCGCCGTCGCCGCCGTAAAGTGTAACCGTGGCAGTGTTGTAGCCAGCTACTCGTCTGTTTGGTTTCTGATTTTCAGTTTTGTCGATTTCATTATGTACTGCAATATCGCTGTTGCTCGAACTCGTGAGTGTGGCCTGTATCGCTGTCAATTGTCTGAGTGGGTGTTTTCATCTCTCAACTTGCTCTCTCTCGCTCTTTCTGTGGTTATACAGGGTGTTTAGGGTTATTTTTACACGTTGTTGGCGTCATTTACTTTGCGCTTCATGAGTAGCGCTCCAAACACCCTGTTGCCGTTCATTAAACAGTCATGCTTACTCTGTCACACTATATGTAACTGCTGTGCTTTTTGCACTTACGTAAGCTTTATGTATAGTTTTTTTTTCCACACTTTTCTTGATTTCGTAAATAATTTTAACTTTCACATCAATGTAGGAATACAAATGCTCGTTATTCGATTATCTCTGCACACTTATTTAATTATTGTTGAACTATGTAGTGCATCCTTTTTGCTCAGTTATGGAACATCTGCGACATTGGTCTCCTGCTCCTGAATACAGTGTGCTTTATTTTGCACACTTCGATCCATCCACTCGACCATTTCCTCGAAATGTTTTCTGCCACACAGATTGCAATTTGAACGCTCAGCAACAAGACTGGGCTACGTACCGTCAAATACATGTGCTTGTATGTACCACATACTATGTATGTACATACATACATGAGCATTTATTTACTTTAACACTCATAGTAGCATTTTCCCCATTTTTTTTTCTTATGCTCGCTCGTAGAGGCTTGATGTTGCGCTGCGTTGCCTCCCTGTTTGTGATATGCTGCTTGTCCGTTTCCATTGTAGAAGCAATAGCAACAACAGCCACAAAAATGAAAATGAAGAATTCCAAAGCAACACTGTGCGCGCGCATTTACTCTCCCTCTCATCCACCCGTTTCTATTGCTGGCGCTCTGCGTGTCTGCCTCTCGCAATGGTTTGTGCCTCTCAATCTCTCTCCGCATTTCGCGCTCTTTTGTTTCTTTGCTCACACTGGCCGTCGTTTAATCGAAAATGTTTGCGGCGGCGTTAAGACGTACGAAAACGTTTCCTCGCCAAATTTTTGTGAATATCTGTAGAAATTCACTGGGAGGAAAATTGTTAAAAAGTGAATTTAAATTAAATAGTGTACAGTTTTTAAAAGCACATCCGTTAACCGCGTAGCATTTTCAATAAGCTAAAGCTGAAGCGTACATAATAGTTGTGAAAAACTGCTCCAATACATACATACAACATAAAATCCATGTACTAAAGTAGAAAAAGGTGAAAAGTTGTACAGTGTGAAATATAAATGCTAGTGCAAAATACTGCGTAAAACGTGAAAGTTTGAATAACAAGCCAACGGTTTATAGTAAATACTTATGTATTTATGTATGTATGTACATAAATATATTTTCATACATACACTTTTCGAATACATACATAAGTGCACCGTTTCTGATGTAAGTTCCCTTCGCGGGTTGAAAAGTATATACAAAAAATCAACTTAAATATGATTCAAATATATGAAATCGGTTTAGTTATATGATAATTTATACCATCTGCGTACTTGTTCATAGCAAAAACTTGTGAAAAATACAACATTTTTAGGTTAGGTCAATTTCAATTGGTTTATATACGACGACGACGACGGCACACAAACACGCATACACATAAAAACGACATGCATAAAAGACATGCACACATATACATACATATAAAGCGCACAGACAAAAAGTCGTCGACGACGGGCTGCTCGCACTCACTCACTCACACACACAGCGACAAACGCGCGTATACACATGCACAAGTTTTTAACATTGCTTTTGGCTTGCTTGTGAACTGACTGTATTTTTTCAACGTAGTGTCGTTTTATTTTCGTTCGTTCATTCGTTCGTTTGTCCGTCTGTTCTCAGTTCGTGCGCTTATCTCGACTTTTGCTTTGATGCGCCATTCGCATGTATGGTTGTATATATATATTTGTATGCATATGTATGTATGCGTTCATATGTATATAATTGGGCTCCCAACACAGAATAACTCAGTGGCAGCTGGCTTGGCCAGCGGCTCCAAGAGCAAGCGCCAACGTCTCTCTCTCGTTCTCAGTTATATGAGTGTGTGTTCAATGAGAGCATCTTCTCTCACGATAGACTAGTTGGGCTATGAGCTTGAAATTACCAGTCTACCTTCTGGTTTGTTGTTCTTGTTTTGTTGTATTTTGTTTTACTCAAAACACTTTTCTATACTATATACTAAAATATTTTTACATATGAACCTTCTGGGTTGTTGTACTTGTTTTTGTTGTATTTTGCTCTTCTGAAAACGTTGTCTACATACTTATGTACATATGTATGCATGTACATAATTCTCTACTCATCCATATGTTTTATGTGTTTGCAAAAATTTATAAATAGCATGTAGAGTAGAGTACCCCAGTCGCCATTGAGTTAAAGTGTGAGTGCAAAAGCGGACAAAAAAAAACTATTAATACGGGAAAAAAAACTACAGTGAAATAAAAAGAAGTTGTGCCTTCAAAGCTAACATTTTTTGCATATTTTTGCCCACATTTGCGTTATTCTCTGGTGTGTGTATACATAACAAAACAGATAAGATAATAGACGTGTGCACGTAATACAGCTATGATGAATAAAAAAAAAAAAATGGAGGGAAAAATTTGCCCACATGTCTCTCCTTCGTCGCATACACGCACATGAACAACAAATACAACGAACGCCCCAATTTTGTACGAGAAACGAAAAGAGGCGCTCACCGAGAGCGACATACACATGCAGACAGATACACTGTGTGTGTGTTTGTGAGTGTTTGTGTATGAAGAATGGCTGCCGCGGTGCTCCAAGCTACACAACAGAGCAATAACAACAAAAGGCCACACACAGTACATTCAAAAGAGAGTGGGAGAGCTTGTGCCGCCGCCGCCGCGACAAACGTTTCAACTTGTTTTTGCATTTGGCCATAACACTTGAAGGATTGCTCCCTCTCTTTCTCACCCTGATAGCCAATGTGTTTGCCCCCGGTACAGTTTTCAAATGCAAATAAACCGTAGTGTAATGTATTTATAAATGTAAAATTTTTTACCATAATTCCATTATGTTTAATTTACAAATGAACTTTCAATGCCTAGACTGTGAAAATTACTAAAGAAAAGATTTGCCATGCTCTTTTCAATATTTCTGCCTCCCGCCAGCATTTATACATACATGTGATTATATACATGTATACATATAAATACACACATACAATCACTTTTGAATTCAAGTTATATTTACACTTTTAACGACTCGAAAACGCACTCACTGGGGAGCACAAATGGCATGCTTCTCGTTCGTTCTTGGCTTTGTAGTTGTTGATCCCACTACAACATACTGAGGCGCCCGCCAAATACTTGTTTATAGTTGTTGCTGTTGTTGAGCCAACAACATACAGACGAGAAAAAACACCTTTGAAAAATATCCTAACTGCGCCACAAAACAAATATTCAGCCCTCTTGCTCTCCATTACGCTCTCGTGCTCTGTCGCTCTTTTTTCGTTTGCCTGTGATGCTCTCTCTTGTGCACTGTGCTGCTGCAGCAGAATTGTAAGAAAGCATGGGGAGAGAGAGAGAATCAGCACCGCCTCACCACCACCACCAGCACTACCACCACCAAAAATGCTATGTACTCGTTCTTTTGTGTGGCGGCTGCTGTGTGCGGCCTGCTTCTGCTTCTTGTAAGTTGTGTAGAGATACACTGGTAAACACCCTGTGCAGTCAAAGAGTCCCCCTCTTGTTGTCCCCCTCATGTGCACGCTGTAAATTTTATGCAAGTTGACGTCGTCATCGTGCATGGGTCATAAAATATAAAAGCTCTCAGCCATACTCTCTTGCTTGCTGCTGCCCTCCCTTGCCAGTTTTTACTGTACCCGTTAAAAACAACAAAGCGCGCGCGCCCAATTCCGGTTGCGCCTACTAACACACAGACACGCACGCACATACACACGACTGATGACTCTCTCTGATCTGCTCTCAGCCCTCAGTTGGTTCGTTTGGCTGGCTGCTGATGTTGCTCTGGCTCTTGCTGCTGCTGTTTGTATTTTAGTTGTTGTTGTTTTCGACAAAGAAATAATTTTCTACTACTCGCGTACGTGTGCGCGCATACATAGTTAAGCTTTTTGTGTGTATGTGTAAATTTAGAGAAGATTTTGTCGTCGAATAATTTTATTTCTTATTTCATTGGAATGTGTAAAAGTTTAAAAACTAAATTTAAACAGTTGTGAACTCTAGAGTCTCTCTCACAACAAAAGCGATTACAATCGGCAATAATCGGCAATCGATAGATTTCATTGCTAAGGATTAAGCATCCAGATCACTTCCAGTTTGTTCTTCCAAGAAAGTATGTCACATTGGAGTTGGAAAAGTCGAAGCGGAAACGAAAAACCTTTGGCAGAACTGTGTTATATACATTTGTGTGTGTGTGTGTTTGTGCATTCTACTAATTTCACGCTTATTTAATTTCTTTCATTTTGGTTTTTTGCTTGCAGTGACTGCGACTGCGACGTGGCATCGCCAAAGACACCTGAAGTTAAGGCTTTGAGAGCATATATTTGCTGCCTGCCGCTCAACGCGGACTGGCGCGGACCATATCCAAATGCATATACAACAAAAACCACACAATCCACATCAACAAAAAGAACAACATATGTTCTATAGACGACGGGCAGATCAAGTGCTGCAGTCAAATAATCAGTTACGACCACGACCGTTTGTTGTTGCATACTATATACGCTCCTAGAGAGAGAGCCGTTTAGTCAACCGCACACCCCACCATCCTACGGAGGAGTTCAACCTCCCATTCCAAATTGAACATAAAGAAGGAGAACTGAGAATCAAGAACAACAATAATAACAGCAGTAGCTAAAAGTTAAATCTTATTCCAAAAAACCACAATACAAACAAAATACAAGCATGATGAAACGCACGCGCATCGATGAAGTCCAATTTGGCACACGTCCTGGCCCCGGTCCAGGTCCCGGCGGCAGCGTTGTCGGCGGTGTTGCCGGTGCCAATAGTGGCACAACCAGCGTGGGAGTCAACACAGCTGGCGGTGTAACGATTGGCACTGTGGTGCCAAATGCACATAGTGCCACAATAAGTGGCATTGGCTCAATACATCATCGCATTTTGACGCCACAGCACGGCGGTGCCCAAACAATTGCCTATTTGCCATCCACAACGCCAACGGCCACTAATCTGAAGACTACGAGCAGCATTGTTGATAGCGCCAGCACTCAAACCGTCAATGCTACAGTCGGAGGAGGTTCCGTTGGTGGCACTGTCGTTGGCGGCGTTGTCGTCTCCACGGGCAGCGCAGGCACACAAACCTTGCAGTATACAACATGTAAGTCTGCAAATCTTAATTCTAATTCGGAATCTTTTTACTAATTTATGTTTTTCTCTTTGCTATGTAGCTTATAGCGTTGCCTCCATACAGGCGGGTGGCACGCTCAAAACCAGCACTGCCGATGGCAATGCTGTGCAAATCCATGTCACCGGTGGCCCCACGGTGGTGGCTGGAGGAGCAGCCGGTGGTGGTGGTGGATCCCAAACAGTATCAAGTAGCTGCCAGACAGGCACCATACGTCAACGCACCATTAGTGGCACCCAAACGAATGTCAGTACGCTGGCAACAACAGCACAACAAACGCAACAAGCAGCAGCACAACAACAACAACAAACGCCACCGAATGGACCGGGCAGTGCAGCAGCAGCAGCAGCTGTGGCTGCAGCCGGCAGCAGTACTCCACCGCAAGGACAGTCAGCAGCTGGAGCTGGTGGCGGCGGCGGCGGCGGTGGGGGCGGCGGTTCGGCTCAACCGCGTTTGAAAGTCGAAGATGCATTAAGCTATTTGGATCAGGTGAAATACCAGTATGCGGATCAGCCGCAGATCTACAATAATTTTCTGGACATCATGAAGGAGTTCAAATCTCATTGCATCGACACACCGGGCGTCATTGAGCGTGTCTCGACGCTCTTCAAGGGCCACACGGAGCTCATCTATGGCTTCAATATGTTTCTACCGCCTGGCTATAAGATTGAAATCCATTCCGATGCACTCGGTTGCTCTGTGCCGGTTGTCTCCATGCCATCGCCACCTGGAGCACCCAGCAGCACGGGCACTGTGCATATGATTGCAGCTGCCGGCAATAGTCCGCAGCTGGCAAGCGGTGTCAATGCGTTCACAACGGTCAAACCGCTGTTGCAGGCTCCCGGTGGTGGTGCAGCAGCTGCTGCTGCCGCCGCCGCTGCAGCGGCTGTGGCACAGATACAGACGACTGGTGCCGTCAATTTGATGACACACGGTGGTGCATCGCTCACCCAAACCACGATACACGCATTGCAGCCAACAGCAGCTGCTGGTGGCGCCACCCAATCTCCAAGTGGTGCTGGTGGTGGTGGTCATGTGCATGTTACAAGCAGCTCAACAGTTGCACCACCGCCCGGTGTCGGTGTATCGCCATTTGTGCCACAAAACTTTTCACGGGATCGTAGTGCTGGCGGGGAGCAGCGAGCGACAATAACACCCGCTGCGCCTGGATCCTCGGTGTCGTCGTCCGGCATGGGATCGAGCATCTCTTGTGGCCCACCGACACCAAATTCATTGAATGAACTAAGTCCACACACAATGGGCGGTCCGGCGGCAGCGCAGCACAACTTGCATCACATCCAGCAGGCGCATCAATCCATATTGCTGGGCGAGACGACGGGACAACAAAATCAACCCGTTGAATTCAATCACGCCATAACCTATGTGAATAAAATCAAGGTAAGAAGGCATTGGTGTTGGGTTGCTCTCATGAGTGAGTGAACAAAAAAGAGTTGTTCATTAAGCGACTGAGCGAGTGAACATGTTCAGTTGCTCACTTGATCACTGTTCAGTTGTTCACAGTTCATTTGTTATGTTCAGTGCTCAGCAAGGAGCGATAAGGAGCAATGAACTGAACAAGTGAACAGTGAAGAAAAGAACAAGTGAACATGTTCACCAAAAGTGAGCTTACCCAACACTAGAAGGCATACATATATTTTTATATATTTACATTTATTAATTAATTTGTTTTCCCTTTGCAGAATCGTTTCCAAAGCCAGCCGGCCAAGTATAAAAAATTCCTCGAGATATTGCATGCGTATCAAAAGGAGCAAAAGGTGGTGAAGGAGGGCGGCGGCGCCAACAGTGCCCTCAATCAAGGCAAAATGTTAACGGAACAGGAGGTCTATACGCAAGTGGCCAAACTCTTTGGCCAAGATGAGGATCTATTGCGTGAATTTGGACAATTTCTACCCGATGCCACCAATCATCAGTCATCAGCCGCCGCAGCCGCTGCCGCACAATACATGTCCAAAACGGCGGCACTGCACAATGATCATCACAATAAGCAGCAGCCGACGCCACAAACGCCGCAACAACAACGCACAACAACAACAGCAACATTAAGCGGTGGTGCACACATTAGCATGTCATCGGCATCACCGGCATCGTCGACGTCGGCAGTGCCCAACAGTGGCTCACCGTTGCATCTGAGCAGTGGTGCAACACTCTCACAGATCGATAGCAGCAGCGCACATGCACATGCCGCAGCCATTGGCAATCTGTCGGCGGTGAATACCAGTGTCAGCATTAAGTCATGTGCCGTACAACAACAGAATCATATTATTGGTGGCAGCATCTTCGACAAGGATTTCCATGGTCTTGGCCAGCCGCAAGGCCTGCAACAGCAAAGGCATCCCGTGCTGCCGCCACCACATTTATTGGCCACACCAACGGGTGGACTGCGTGGCGGTGTACCTGGTGTGCTGGATCAACGCAACAATCATCATGCGCAAAAGTATGTGGCCCAGCATCCGAATATGTCACAAAAGAAATCCCCGAGCTATGGCGGCATCACGAATCTGCAGCATTTGCATCATGTCAATGACAATTCGTTGGATCGCAATTCGCCAAACATGGCCAGCTATGTGACGGCACAGGTGCAGCAGGCACAGGCACATCAGCAACAGCAACTTCATCATCAGCAGCAACTGCATCCTCATCCACATCCTCATCACAATGCCCACAATTCGACCAGCGGTCGACGGCAGGTGGTGGATGATTTGACGGCGGCATCGGTGGCGGGTGCGGCGGCTATTGCAGCAGGCAGTGGTCTGGGCGGTCCACCGCCAGCCAAACGACCCAAGCCATATTGCCGGGATGTTAGCTTCTCGGAAGCATCACGCAAATGCACCATCTCGGATGCCGCCTTCTTTGACAAGGTGCGCAAGGCGTTGCGCAATCCCGAAGTCTACGATAATTTCTTGCGCTGTTTAACGCTCTTTAATCAGGAGATTGTCTCGAAGGCGGAACTGCTCGGTCTGGTCTCGCCGTTCCTTAAGAAGTTTCCCGATCTGCTGCGTTGGTTCACCGACTTTCTGGGTCCACCCACAACCGGTCAGGCGGGTGGTGCTGGTGGTGGCGGCGGCGGCACTGGTGTTCTCATGGATGACATGCCACTGGCCGCCACGCAACGTCAAGGTGGCAGCAATAGCGAACGTGCCAGCAGTCATCAGAGCACGGATTATGTCCAGGATGTGGATCTATCGCTGTGCAAACGTCTGGGTGCCTCCTATTGTGCGTTGCCACAATCCTCGGTGCCAAAGAAATGCAGCGGACGCACAGCCTTGTGCCGCGAGGTGCTCAACGATAAATGGGTCTCGTTTCCGACCTGGGCCAGCGAGGATTCAACATTTGTGACCTCCCGGAAAACCCAGTTCGAGGAGACCATATACAGGTGAGTTCTTCGTCAAATTGCATCCTTTCATCTTCACTGTATCTAGTATCTGCTACATTTCATTTCCTTTCATTAATCATCCTCTATAAACATGAGGCTTTGATGATGCACAAGCTCAAGAGCTACTTGTCATCATCTTGGCTTCATTCTGTTTCCAATTCATTTTCTGTTCTTTGGCTTTCGTTTATATTTTAATGAATTAACCGAAAATATCCAACCAAACGCTCTCTAAACAAAAAAGGAATATTCACAGAACGGAAGACGAGCGTTTTGAATTGGATCTGGTCATTGAAGTGAATAGCGCGACGATTCGTGTGCTCGAGAATGTCCAAAAGAAAATGTCCAGAATGTCGCCCGAAGAGTTGGCCAAATATCATCTAGATGATCATTTGGGTGGCACATCTCAGACCATACATCAGCGTGCAATTCATCGGATTTATGGTGACAAATCCGGTGAGATAATTCAGGGCATGAAGAAGAATCCATCCGTTGCGGTGCCCATTGTACTCAAACGGCTCAAGGTCAAAGAGGAGGAGTGGCGGGATGCACAAAAGGTATTTGTTAAAACATTTAATCATATAAAGACTTTCTTATTATTATTATTTATGTTTTCTTTTGTAGAACTTCAATAAACAATGGCGCGAACAGAATGAAAAATATTATTTAAAATCGTTGGATCATCAAGCCATCAATTTTAAGCCCAACGATATGAAAGCCCTCCGCTCCAAGAGTCTCTTCAATGAGATTGAAACCTTGTACGATGAGCGTCACGAACAGGATGATGATCCTATGGAACCAGCCGGACCCCACCTCGTGCTGCCCTACAAGGACAAGACCATACTGGACGATGCTGCCAATCTCCTTATACATCATGTCAAACGTCAGACGGGCATCCAGAAGCAGGAGAAACAGAAAATCAAACAGATCATACGACAATTTGTGCCTGATTTATTCTTTGCGCCGCGACAGCCGCTTAGCGATGATGAACGTGATGATGGTAAGCCCAGAAGGGAGTTGCATGCAACACGAAGTCTTAAGATCACACATTAATCAAATCAAGTACAAACAAATTGTTCTATATGCTTTTAGTATAGACGTTAACGCTTTTTTATAATGTTAACATTTTAACTGTATTCGCTTTCTAAACAAAGTCTTGCAGGACTTTAAATGCATTTAATGTTAACATTTGCACTCAACGCTTATTATAAATCTTTTCATTTTCTTACAAACACGTTTTACATAATCAATAGCTAAACTTAGCAAGTTACTAACTAACTAAGAGCCGATTTACATGAGGATGTTTGTTAATATACTTTTTTCATGTAGTTTGTAGGCGCAAGGGGTGTAGAGGTTTTTTTTTTTTTCTCATTTTACTTTGTCTCATTCCGAGTGAATGTCAACACAGAGTTGCACCGGCAGAAACATATGGTTTTATTTGAATAAATTCAAAACAAAGTTGCATTTACATTCATTAACAAACATCCTCGTGTAAGTGTGACCAGATTTGCAAAGATAAAAAATCACTTCTTTAACAAACATCCTCGTGTAAATCGGCTCTAAATATTAGCAACAATCATTTTTTATTAATTTCAAGTATTTTTTAACTTAGTCAACGTTTTTGTTTTTTCGTTTTCTTTTTTATTTCTTTTTATATAAAATCGAATATCGTTCATTTTTTTATATATTTGCAATCCATATTTACTGTTCGTAATTTAACAATTGTAACTGTAACTTGAATTGCAAACTAACCAAAACAACAAACCCAAATCGACATTATTGGGCACCGAACGCACCACCAACCACCACCACAACAACAACAACACCGATCACCATAAAATCAAATGCTCGCAATTATCTCTATAGCCTTTCAATTTTTGGTAGATGACACTAAAATGGACGTGGACTCGTCGCCGCCGTTGAGTCGCGCCCCCAAAATTAGTGGATGCGAGAGTGCATCGCCGGCGCGAAGCAATGCAAGCAGCAGCAGTGTTGGCAGCGCCAATGCAACAGCAGCAGCACCAACAACAACTACAGCGGCAGCAGCTGCAGCAACAACAACTGTGACGTCCATTAAAAAGGAAACGGCGGAAGAGTTGTCCAAAGTGTTGCCAGCGACAACAACAATAGCAGCAGCAGCAGCAGCAGCAACAACAACCACAGCAGCAGCAGCAACTACAACCACAACAACAACACTGTCTGCAGCAACAACAACAGCAACACCATCAGCCACAAAAGTTGATGATGCAACGCCATCAACATCATCAGCGGCAACAGCAGCAACAACAACAGTTGGCGGCGATGTCAAAGATAAGCCCGAGTTGGATACGCACAAAGCTGGCGAGGATACAACAAAAAACACCCCCAACAACAGGGCAATTGGCAGTCCCAAGCGTAGCGAAGATGCAACAAAAGCAACAACATCAGCAGCAGCAGCAGCTGCAGCTACCGCCGCCACCAGCAATGCCGATGTGAGTGTTAAACAGGAGCAGGAACACAGCTTCCTAAATCCACCCATACTGCCGCCGCATGCACAGGGACAACGTGAGGTAAGTTTGCTAACTGGACAATGTTTAAATCTCTATTAACTCCATTTGTTTGCTGTCAACAGGACGAATCGTATTCACTGTTCTATGCCAACAACAATTGGTATCTGTTCCTGCGACTGCATGCCATCTTGTGCGATCGTTTGCACGTCATGTATGAGCGAGCGCGTCTGCTGGCCATCGAGGAGGAGCGTTGCCGTGTGAATCGACGCGAAAGTACGGCAACAGCATTGCGTTTAAAGCCCAAACCTGATGTACAAGTGGAGGACTATTATCCGACGTTTCTTGATATGCTAAAGAATGTGCTCGATGGCAACATGGACTCGAATACCTTTGAGGATACAATGCGTGAAATGTTTGGCATCTATGCCTACATATCCTTTACGCTCGATAAGGTAAGCACAATCGTATATAGAATTTGCCAAATTGTTTATCTAATTAATCTGGTTATCGTTTCTCCTTTTAGGTGGTTTCGAATGCCGTGCGACAGCTGCAGTATTGCGTGACGGAGCGCGCTGCCCTCGACTGTGTGGAGCTGTTTGCCAGCGAACAGAGACGCAGCAGCACGGGCGGCTATTGTCGCGATGCCCACAAGAGCTTTGAGCGCGAGATGGGCTATCAGCGCAAGGCGGAAAGCATTCTAAACGAGGAGAACTGCTTTAAAGTGTACATTGTATGTGATACAAGCATTAAATGGAAATCTCTTGTGCTAATAATCGTTCTTTAAACGTTTTCAGTATAAAATTGATTGTCGTGTGACTATCGAGCTGCTTGATTCGGAGCCCGAGGAGGTGGAAAAGCCAAACGCATTGAAGGCACAAAAGTTTAGCAAATATGTGGATCGATTGGCCAAATCCTGCAATTGGCGGCAATGGCAATAACACTAATGCCGCTGGCAACAACAACAACAACAGCAATGCAGCAGCAGGAGCAACAACCAGCAGCAGCAATGACAATATGATGGAAACGTCTGACATCAAGGCGGAGGAGGAAGAGGAGAATGCCGAGGTGAGTGAACGCCGCTAAAGCGCAAAAAAACAAAAACAAAAAACAGCAGCAGCAGCAGCTTTGTGTGTGCTTGACGAGTGGTTAACCATGTTGTTTGTGTACAAAAAAATTATTTGTGTTTCAGTTGTTTCTGTTTTTGTTGTTGTTTATTGAGTTTAGTTTTTAACGGATATTCACTTTAGTTAACGACGCGACTCTCGATTGGACATTCTCAAATTATAGTTGGAAAACAAACAGTTCTCGATAGTTTAGCAACCTATCAATGACATATTCCCAGTTATCATTTGATAAAAAAATTTGTATATATTTTATAAGACCATCGTTACTGTGGTCTCCAAAACTAATTACAAAACACGAACCAACCAAAAGACCGTCATTAACATATTTGTATGTGTGTGTGTATGTGTGCGTATGTGTACTCATATACATAAGTGTTATCATCCAGTTTTATTGTATTGTTTTGTTGTAAATATTTATTTGATCTCTTTCGTACACTCATTTTTGTTTAATGTGCCGCTCAGGCCTGTTGTGCTTGCTTTTCGTACACACGTTTCTTCTACATTCTCATTCTTTTTCGACAACTACAAAACTTTCCTTTTTATCGTTCTCTTTCCTTTACGTTTCGTCTCTCATTTCAACATGCCGCCTACTACCAATCGCCCACATATCCGTATGCGAAACCAAACAACAAAAAAAAATATAAAAAAAAATACAACCGTTAAAAAAAACCAAAACAGAAAAGAAAAATGTTCACTAATTAATGCTTTTTTCTGCATTTTTTTCTCTCATTTTTTTCCACTTTGATTTTTTTTTGTACCAGGTCAATTCCAAGGCTTGAAATAACAAAATAGTTTTGATAATTTCATTGAATAAGAAGAAGAAAAAGTCGTATTGCAAAATGAAATAGTAATTAATGAATTTGTTTTTTGAGATTATCCAATCCAATCACAAAACCGCAACAACAACAATAACAACTACAAAAAAAAACAAATGCCAAAATACAACTGTTTTCATCCAGAGCCACCTAAACCCACCTGCACCCGCATACACTCACACGTACACATACACATACCATCAAACCAACCATTAACAACATGCATACATAGAGAACATTTGAATGTAAAAACAAAGTTGAATACAAAAACACAAAACATGCATATGTAAATTTTAGTAAATAACCCAACAAAGCAGAACACACACATATTAAAATATGCATATACATAAATATGTTTAAATAGTAGTTTCCAAATAATATTAATAGGCACGCATTTACTGAAATTTATTTCTAATTTCGTTATACTTTGCATTCGTTGTACGTCCTCAAAGAACTAAAAAAACAACAACAATGGAGCAGAAGAGCTAGTTCGTTCACGCAGAGACAGGTGAACGGTGTTTTGTTAAGAGAAAAGCTATTGAGTGAGAGCGACAATTTGAGAGAGAGTAGAGTGGGTGCAGTGTGCTACGTGGTTGTTTTATGCATGTGTATGTGCGTGCGTGTATGGCAATTGCATACGAACGATCGATTTGACCGTCGTCGCAACGATATTTGATCAAAAAACTGTGTTGGTTAAATGCCAAATACTAGAGCAATCAAAATGCGTATATAAATAAAACAAAAAACAGAAAAACACAAATGTAAATAATGTTTGTATGTATGTATGTATCTAACAGTATTTAGTTTGTAAGTGTTCAGCTTAGCAAATTTTTGTAAAGGGACGACAAAAAGAGAGTGAGAGAGAGTTTACTTTTTAAATGTCACCTGTTCTTACAGCAGGTGGCAAAATTAAAATCAAAAACCGTAGTCGTGTGTTATATACATATAATTATTATAGATATACATTATTTAACAATTTTTTATAACTTCTCTACACAAAACAAGTACATTCATAAAATATATATAAAACGAAGCATTTGATGATGATGTAAAAGAGAGTCGAACTGTTTATTTTGAGGGTAGGGAGTTTCTTTTCGTTTTGGGCTTAGTGCAGCTGGTAGTGTGTGTGTGTGTGTCACACGCGCATTCATACATGCATACAATATGTGTATAGTGTATATATATATAGTTGTATACGCTTTTAAGTTTTACGCAAGGTAAGTTATGCCTTACAAATCTTAAGTATGCATATATTCATTTTTTTTTAACATAGATAAACGATATTTGTATATGCTCTCACTCTGAGGCGTTGCGCTTTAAATGTATTTTTTTTCTATTGTTTTTATGTGAATTGTATGTATGTTATTGTTTTTAAGTTTAATAAGTGTGTGTGCGTGTGTTTGTTTATGTATGTACAGTGTCCAGTCTTGGCCTCTGGTACTTTCTCTCTTTATAGTTTCGTCTTCTCTTCTTCTGCATTAACTGGTTTCTCTTCTCATATATTAGTGCTCATTGTTAGTTATCGACACAAACACATCAAAACATTTACACCACCCCCACACAAACACACACACACACTTAAAGCATATCTAGGCTTTTATTTCTGTTTTTGTAAAGCATGTTTAAATTGCATTTTATTATAATTCATTATATACATATATGTTTGATTGTTGTTTTTCAATGCAATATTAATGTTACTTAATGCATTCTCCCCTCCCTTCTCCTATTTGCAGCTGGTACGCGGCGCACGTAAAGCACGATTTCTGCTGCGCAATAAACGTCGTTCGCAGCTGCACGAGGAGCAAGTGCGTCAGCTCTTTGAACAGAAGCGCATCTGCAGCGATACAAATGCGACGACTCCTAACGACGACGACGACGGCGTCGCCTTCAGGCGGCGAGGCAGCAGCAACAACAAATGCCAGCAGCAACAGCAATATCAACAATAATAACAACAACAATAATAATAATAACAACAATAGTTGGAATAAACGTGCACCGGAACGTTTGGGCGCATCACAACTGGGCCTGGCGGAACAGTATGCGTTCAATGATCGGGACGAGATCAGCACAAATGCCAGCAATGGACGCTGCTTTGTGACCAGCAAGAATCTCAATCTACTCAAATACGATGCAGTGCGTCGTGCCAAGAAGGTGAGTAACTATACATAATCTATGTCTAATCAGTCACTAACCTCCTCCTCTAAATCCACACAGAGTCATTGCCGTGTCACATTGGCCAAGTATAAGCGTTTTCATGGCTATGTGAATCGTTGGTTGCAGCAACATGTTAGCGAACAATTGCAACAGCATTGCACCGATTGGCTGTTGGGCAAGACGCCGGAGCAGATAAATGCCAGCGGCTGGGGTGCAACCAGCAAGACCAAACCGATGCCACAAAAGGATACGTCGCGGACGCCGTATCGCATCTATACGCGCTACAAGGTGCTACAACCAACCAGCAGCATTGCCATCAGTACAACAACAACAACAGCAGCGGCAGCACAAGCAGCAGCTGCAACCATTGCTGCAAATATACCAGCAACAGTTTCGGCAGCAGCAGCATCGACTGTTACATCCAGCACACACGCGACTCTTAACAATGCCGACACAACAACAACAACAGCAGCAGTAGCAGCAACAACAGCTGCAACAGCAACAACAGCTGCAACAGCAACAACAACAAATGCACCACAACAACATTGCAATAGTGCAGCGGCAGCAGCAGCAGCTGCCACTGCGGGCAATAATGCCGAATCGGCATTGCAACAAGTGCGTCCAATGGAAAGCTAACCTTCAACTGTTACCCTAACGCTAACTGCCGTTGTCGCGGCCGCCCCCTCCGCCGCCAACTGGCCAAAAAATGCTGCATTTAAGTGAAGCAGTCAGCAATCTCCAATCCACACATTATAAATTTTGTGATAGCAGTTCCTGGACGCAGACGACCGACAGACCGACCAGCTAGAATATGAATATATATAAAGCTCGCTATATATCTAATCCAAAACCTTAAACCGAACGACTGGGTGTAAACGTCATAGTAAAAAACAAACAAAACCAAGCGCTCTACTTTTTCACGCTGTACAAAAAGTCATTTAAAATTCTAGGCGTAGTTTTGCTCCTAAACATTTAAACATATATATTTCTAGGCTAACAAACATTTGAGTATCGTTTAAGTTTACCATAACTATAACTATATATATAATATGGCAGCGTTTCTAGTATAATAAGCAATTTATACACACACACACAACAATTGTATAAAAAGTTTAACTCATGCGGAAGAGCATTGGGTATTTAAGTTTGTGCTAATTAGGTTGATATACATATACGTGTCTGTTTAGCTTTTAAGATTTTATTATGAACACATCTAACGTATTTTTTATACAAAAACAAAAACAAAAAAACAAACCTTGTACAATTCCTTGTGAATACTATTGATAAAAAACGCCTAGCTTTAAGCATATTTTTTAAGTTGTAAAGATTCAGATATGAGCCTAATTAAAAAAACAAAACGTATCAAAAGTGAAAATTAAAAAAAAAAATTGCTTGTTTTTGTTATTGTGAGAAAGTTGGAAAATTCCTGGTGAGTAATGATTATATAGAAGTCATATAAAAGTTTAGCTGTAACCTATAAAAATAGTGTCTGTAGTTTTATTTTTATTTTTTTTTTCACTTTACACATAAACATATATATAGAAAATAAACGCATACATATAAAAAACAAAGACGTTCATACAAAAATTGGATGTCAGTTATTCGAAAGAAAACGTATCACGATGTCAATCAGTTTTATCACTTATATATAAAATCACGACGCGTTATAATGCCAGCAATGCGATTTTCATTGTCGATAACCAGCAGATGACGCAAACCCAAGGCACGAAATATGTTAAAGATTTTGGGCACCGAATCATGCTGTCAAACAAAAAAAAAATTCAGTTATGAACATTCAAAAATGGTTTTCAAGTACTTACAGTATTGACGCGAACTGGCGATGAATTCATAAACATCGATAGATCGACAGTGTAATTGATTTTTCGATCCAATGGACGAACGCTCTACAAAGAGGAAGACGAAAAACCTCAAATTAAGGCGGCAAAAACATTAAAAATTATAAATAAACCTACGCTTATGGAAGGATAACGCGGATAGACATCGCGAAAAGTTTGTATTGATGTGTCTTTGATCCAGAAACGTTTGTTCTCCACATACAGTGATCGAAGCAATATAACAATTAGCTGCGAACGCAATATGATGCCACAAACACGACCCTCAGAGCGTTGATCCTGCAGAGGAGAGATATTAGGTAGATACTCGTAAGAGTTTGAGGAGTTTGTACTTACGCCCTGAACATCATCGACAACGGGAAAACCATTGTGATTGCATTTCTGCAGCACCTCATAGATATAGTGTGCACTGTCTCGCAGCTTAATGCTGACCACGGGCTTGCTCAATATCTCCTTGGCAGCGAGACCTTTGTATTGTGGCAGTGGCTCCCAGGGCAGCATGGGCACATTATTCACTTCGATGACCGTATCGTAGATGCCATCATTAAAGTAATCGCCTACCCATTTGGCACTTATCAACGCTATGATCAGCGGAAAGAAGAATGAGGTCTCAATGCCTGTCGTCTCCATTAAGATGACCGACAAACTGATTGTCATGCGCAGCACTCCACCCAAATTGGCAGCGGCGCCAATGAGTGCATATTTGCCAGGATGCAGAAAGTGCTGAAAATATAATAAACATTAAAATAGATTCATGGATAATGCGGACAAGAACCTACTGCATCAGGGAACATATAGAAGATCAGCATTGCCACAAGGCGTCCCCAGGCAGCGCCCACCAGTGCAGTGGGTATAAACACGCCCAAGGAGACATTAAGTCCAAAGGTTGCACAAGAGAGCAAATAGTAGACAAGCGTAAAGACAGCCAATGTGAGAATTTTGTGGGAACCTGCAAGGAAAACCAAATAAATAAAGAATAAAAAAAAGGTATCTGCTAGCCAACTCACCTGGAGGATCATGGAAAAGAGCACGAACAGTGGCCTCCGGTGTTTGGAACCAAAGAGCCGCCACAGCATTATATTCGTTATCCTCACAAAATAGCTGCACGGGATGTATAGTTGGATCCTGGCCAAGCGGACGGCAATCATTGATAAAGTAAATCATGGTGCAGGCCAATGTGACGCCCAAAATGGCAACCAGCACAGCCTCAAACACCTTGCCCAACTTCCAAGGCACAAAGCGTTTGCGAAACTTATTGATGCGAGTGTTCAAAGAGTTCCAAGCGGCGCCAAGCAAACCGCCCGTCACACCCAACAGCATAAAGATGGGCAACTCAAAGTAGTCAAAGGTCAGCGGCTGCTCAAACTTGCCCAGATTGAAGAGGCCCGTAAAGGTGAAGTCATTCAAGCCATGATAGGCCGAGAGCACGATATTCAGTGTAAATGAGCTGATGATGGAGGCGATGAGTGTGCGCCAAATGAGGTTCTGATTCCAGAAGCTGGCCGCCTCCTCCAGCGAGAACAACATGCCACCAATGGGTGCACCAAAAGCGGCCGAGACACCGGCTGCTGCGCCACCTAGCACGAAATCACGCTTCTCGTGATCATCGCGGAACTCTTTGAAGATGCGAAAGTCCTTGACGAACGTCGTGCTCTTGCCTTGGGATATGCCCGCAGCAACAACGGCGCCAGCATGTATCATTGGTCCCTCCTTGCCACCGGCCAGGCCACCCACAACGGATGTGATTACGCCAATGGCTTTGACGGCTAGCGTCTTGATGCGCACAATGCGCGGCACTTTGACGCCATTCAGATAGCTCTTCACCTGCGGAATGCCGCTGCCAGCTGTGATGGGCTCAATGTAGGTAACCATAGAAGCTCCAATGGCCACGGGCACAACACTGAAAAGAATCCACCAGAGGAAGGGCAGCGCCAAATCTCCATCGCTGTCATTTACGGGCACATTGTGATCCACAGCTAAAAAACAGGAATAATTAATACAGGTAAGCTCCTTTATATAAAAACTTTTCCTACATGTTTTCAGGAATCTGTACTTTAGTTCCGATAGCGCTTCAATGATAATATTTATAGAGCAGGCTATAAGTGCCGTTATAATGCCAATGAGTATAAAAATGATCCAGCGTATGACATGGATGCGCAACGAAAAACGATCTCTAATGCGCTTGCGCTGCTCCGCCTGGAATAGCTGATTCTCACACACATCATAGTCCAGACTCTTGAACAAAGTGCATGATTAGATTATAGATTGATTAATGTATTTATTTATCGTACCTCATACTGATTATGTGCTTGCTGTGTAGTTGTTGTTCCTGCTAGTGCGGCTGCTGTGCGCGATCGAACATGAAATACTGGCTCGGGATCTGGAGCGTTACTGTGGGCACCCGCACCCGCATTGTTTCTGTGTGACGTAGATGGGCCCTCCTTTAAAGTAAATTTCAAACAGTTAAATTTTACACAAAGTTGTACGTATGTATTGTATGTGTGTGTGTAAGCTGCGATAAGTTACATCTGTTTGCTTAATGAATCACCATACTTCCTATGTAAGTGACAAATCCATGGCAACAACAACCAAGTAAAACTTACATAGATTGGCTCTGGCGTATGACTATTAATGGTTAATAAGGGCGGCACGTCTTCTGCTTCATTTTCGGTAGTCCCCGTTTCAAGAATTTGTTGGCTTCGGCTTGTGGAAGCTTCTGCTTGGTTTTTGCGCGACTTTGTTTGAATAATGTCATCGTCATCGCTGGACGATGCTTCTATCTCAATCAGTTTGTTTTTGTCAGACATATTTAAAGCTATAAAATCACTTTAATTAAACATAAATAAAAACACATAATAATAAAACAAGCTGCAACTAGTTGTCCACCGAGTAGAAAACATCGATATATTTGTTATCAGAAAATTTTGCGTTTGCATATTATTGGTATCGATACTCTTTGAAAAGTACTCGATGCCGGATTAACTCTTTGAATATAATTATATGAAAAGTGCGTTACGCCTATTGACTGCCATTAAAGTTAAAACCTGGATGCAAAAACTTAAATGTAGCCATGTCGAAAAGCAAGCGATTGCGCTCAACTTGATTGCGTTCCAGTAGCTCGTTTTTAATGCCAGCCAATGAATTATCAATGCGCATTAAAATATCGCGCGGCGGCCCATTGAGATATGCAGTTAGTTCCTGTGTGCGGGCGATGCCAATTTGAACATTCTGCACCGAATGTGTTAGGACACTGTGTTCCATGTCATCACTACGCATCGACGATGTGCGGCTTAGATCGATGGCTCCCGCCTGCTCGTAATAAATCTCTTGTTCTTGTAGTTGTTGTTGTTGTTGCGGTATGGCAACGGCCTGTCCAGCTAATATGGGTACATCTTCCAATATGGTTACAGCGCATGCACTCTGAATCGATCACATGGAATAAAAATTGTTAGTGATTAAGAATAGCTTCGTAACGTACGGTACTTACATTTATTGCATCCTTTTGGTGTTGTAAATTATTGTTTTGTGTGTTATGGCGAGTATTATATTTTCCCTGCTCTGGGCCGCATACGCTTTCTGTGCTTTCGTTTCCATTATCTTGCGAAGTACTGCAGGAAGAAACGGACTAAAGAGAAAATGATATTTATTTTCTAATAGTATGTTTTTAAGTGTTCATTCAACTGCTTTGTAAAACAGATACATAATACACATACATACATAAATATGTATTTGCATACAAAGTCATTTTTTTCACACATTAATTGCAAGTGTGTGAAATTATAACGGTGAAAAGCATTTCTAGTTCACTCTAACGCTTGACGTACACAACTAGTTAGACAGGGACAACATGTTTTCGATTTCTTACTGTGCGTGTTGCCGTTGCTTCCTCCTGTTCGTGATGTTCTTGTTTGTGCCGTTGAAAAACTGTTTTGATTTTAAGCTCATGTGTCCCAGAGTTTATATCTGTTGGTGCTTCTTCTATGGCAGTCACTGCACCTGGGTCTTCTAAGTCCGTAACTGGCACCGGCGTTGTTGATTTCTTGCGGTTTTTGGCAATGCGACGATTTTTCGTTATGCGATCACGACGTTCAAGCAGCGCAGCCACTTTCATCTCGTGCAATTTGCCCAGCAAAAATGCATGACGGCGCTATAAAAGGATTTGAAAACATATACATACACACATATATAAATATATATACATACATATATGTATATATAAATATATATTTTTCTCTATAAGTATCTCACGTCTCTGACGGCTTACCTTGATGTGCATATGAAAATTGCCGGTGGAGCGCACGCTACCCCGATAAATGCGATCCGGCGGACAATAGCAACACTTAACAGTCACATTGTCGCCAATTTGGCTTTCAATTCGGTAAAGTTCCCCATTAAGTATATACGGCACATGCTGACGACGGTCTGTCTCAACTTTAATTTCAGTTTGGTCGAGCTCTTGATCTTTTTCAAGTTTAGGTTGCTCAGTTTTTACCATTGCGACACACAAAATTTAGCACCTACATACGTCGTCCGTTCCCTGCGAACTACCGAATGCAATTGAACTTTTCTATCCGAAATAAGTTTGTGTGTGTGTGTGTGCAAAAAAAAGGAAACGAAGAATGTCCGATGTAGATACATACGTACATGCATCTGTGAGTACAAACTTGCAGTTAAAGAGGAATTCGAAAAAAGCGCTGAAAGACAGGCAAAGTGCAAGATTCAAAAATTTTTTTGGCAGGAATTGACAAAAGGCTGTCGCGACTTTTGTTGCAATGAAGGCAATAATAAAATTATTAATTGCAAAATTTCCTATTTATCATAACGAACAATTGACATTTATATTAAGTCCGTCTTTTTGTAATCTATTTCAGCCATTGAGCTTCGCGCGCCAAAGTACTTATGAACCACTCCAAAAGTATCGATACTTTTGCCGACTGTTGCTTTGTAGCCCTGGTCGCCTCATGTTTTTAGTTCACAGTATAAACAAGCAGAAATGACAGAAATAAGTAAACCAAATATTTTAATTACGGGTGCGTATTAAACTAATAGTTATATATTGTACTTACATCAATCATAATGAGTTGCATGTCCACAGGCACACCCGGCGTTGGCAAATCGTATTTGTGCGAACGTCTGTCCGCACAATTGAAGTTCACATGGCACGACTGCTCCAAAATTGCCAAGGAAAAAAACTTTATTGAGGAATACGACAAGGAATATGATTGTCCCATACTCGATGAGGATAAGGTATGCACATAAAATATACTTAAATAGTAAAAGTATTGAGCTCTATTTTAACTTTAGCTAATGGATTATCTTGAGCCACTGATGGCCAAGGGTGGCAACATTGTCGAATATCATGGCTGTGACTTTTTTCCAGAACGCTGGTTCCAAGCAGTCTTTGTTGTTACCTGTCCAAATGAGAAGCTCTACGACCGACTCAAGGAGCGCAACTACAATGAGAAAAAGCTAACGGACAATATACAATGCGAAATCTTTGGCACAATGTTGGAAGAGGCACGCGAATCATACAAAACTGATATTGTGCACAAACTGAGCGGGGAAACAAAAGCGGATGCTCAGAAAAGCTTAAATGTAGTTAAGAATTGGTATAGCATGTGGAAGCGCAAGTGAACATTGACTTTAAATATTTATTGATAACTATATTAAGAGATGGCTGGACTTTTTTTTTTACTAAGGCATACGGGAAAAGGCAGTGACGCGCCGGCTAAATGTAGTTTAATCAACAACTAACAATAATATTTAAAAAGCTCTACTCGCGGACATCAGAGGGAGATTTCCGATTGCAAGAGATGTCCGCAAGTAGAGCTTCCACTGTATATATATACTGCGAAGAACCGTCAACTTCGTCTGACCCTCATCACCGTAGATCAAAGAATGAGATCCTTCGGCAAGCTCCACTCCTTCCTGGTGGGCGAGATCTGTTTGCGAGCCGATCTGTCTTGATAACGACTTGAGTCCTGGTTTCTTTCGTCAAAGACCGTAGCCGGTTTCAGGTCTCGGTGATTGCCCTTGCAATCCTTTTCAGGTTGATCTGTTAATTTTTAATAAGCTTATCGCAAGCCAGGCATCGTATTTGAGATCCTCCAGGTTGGTGCTGTAGTTTGCTCGACTATTCGCTTTTATGCCGGTATTCCAGCGCTTTGCGCCCATTTAAGGAAAAGCCTGGCTGCTGTAGGCTGCATCGAGTTCGCAATGGGTGACCGACCCTATAAGTGACCCACACGTCATCGGCAAATGTGACAAACATTGATGTCCCGTACAGGATGTATCTATATAAAATAAAATAAAAATCAAATTTCTAGCCATTTTTGTTCAACGCATTTCGATATCACTTGGCAGCGATAGTGCCTTGTCTCATTTTATTGTATTTGGTTTTCAGGTAAATTGGCAATTTTTGGTTGATTTCTGGTGATTATGTTCAACATTATATACAAGGAATAGGATTTGTAAGAATAAAATTGAATTTTGTAATTAAAAAAATATAAATATGTTGAATTTATTCTGTATTTAAAAGGGAATTTAATGGAATCGGCAAACTTGACAACGAACAAGGGAAAATTTAATTGTTCTAAACCACTTTTGTTCAACGCAATTCGATTTGAAGCCGATGTGCAGTGCGTTTTGTCCGCGTTTTTTCTTTTTTTGCTTTTCATGTGATTGGCAAATTTTTGGTTGATTTTCGAGCAGCAAGTATACCAGGCGATCATAAATCAGCAGCAAGTCAACTTCGCGTGCTGCTATTGGTTAAAAAAAAAAGAGCAACGCCATTGAAAAAAAGTGAGCAAATTTTGTGACAATGGGGCCAATTTGATAAATTTGCTACTATTTTTTAAGAGTATATAGCTTGTGAATTATCTCATATAATTCATAGAAAGTTTTATTTGATTCAAATATAGCAACAATAACTAAATAAAACAAGCAAAAGGTATTGACTGCTTAAAACATTTTAACGAAAGATCTTGTTGTTAATATTTTTGTTTGTTGTTTTGCCTGCAGCCGCCCACTGTCCACCTCATTTGATCTAACTGTGTTTTTTTTACAGGGCTGTCGAAACTCTCGAATATCACACGTATTGAATGTCAATTGTATGGCCAAAAAAAAATCGGTCTATGGTGGCAACTCTTCGAAATGCACCAATGGCGTATTATAACGGTAAGGCAATGCGCATGCCGCAGTCTAAGTTCTCCAGAATTATTGACTTGCTGCTGATTTATGTTCGCCTGGTACTTTGCTGCTCGAAAATGAATCAAAAATTGCAAAAGCAAAAAAAGAAAAAACGCGGACAAAACGCGCACAAAACGCACTGTCGCTTCGAGCCTACAGAAAACGCGGTTTTTTTTTTTCAATTTGCAATTTTTGAGTCCAAAAGTGACTCGATTTTGGAATGTTATACCTCAAAAGTCTTGTAATTTTATTTAAAATTTTTCTGCATTCTCAACTTTTTTTTTTTTTTTTTCGATTTTTTTGCCGGAGTTTTTTTTACCATCGCCATCTGCCGGACATTGGCGGCGAATTCTGCTTGCCAGCAAGCAGTTTTTCCAAAAAAAAACGCAAGTTGAGTAGATGGAGTTGCACTTCGAATGTAGTGTAGACAGCAACCAACAGATTATTTAGCCAAACGCGGCAGAATAGAAGAAAAAGAAGAAGAAAAACGAACCAACCAACCAATCAAAAACGAGCGCGCGACTTTCGATTTTCGTTGTTCGGTTTAAATGTGTTTTTTTTTTGGTTGATAAGAACATAAATTTGGCTTCGCAAGCAAGTTGAACAAAAAAAGTGTTTATGCCGATGTCATTTTTCCCTTTTTCGCTTTCAAATATACAAAAATTATTCAACTAGATTTTTTTATTTATTATTTATTTAAGGCTTCAAATCGAATTGCGTTGAACAGAAAATGTACTTGAGGCTCGAAATAAAGCAAAAATTGGCAAATTACCTGAAAACCAAATAAAAAAATCGACACGCGTTGTCGCAGCCTCGTGAAAAATTTTTACTAAATATTTTTGGACGTTTTATATAATTAACAGCTATATTTATATCTTAAATTAATAAATGCTTAAATTATGTATATGTTGACTATATGCGTGTCATTTTGAATCGCAATGGACCATCTGGCGCATACATAAAAGTGACGGCATAATCCAAGGGCGCGTGATTGTACTCCAGTTTATAGTTACGCAGCAATTTCGCCAGCAAGATTTGCATTTCCAAATCGGCAAAGCGTCGTCCCAGGCACATGCGAGCACCATAGCCATAGGGCAGCGAAGCAAATGGATGCAGTTTGCCGGGCGTGCCACCCTGGTGAGTCTTTAGCCAGCGCTCCGGCCGAAATGTGGCTGCATCTGTGACATATTCCTCCATGTTGCCGGTGACAATAGTGGGAAAGACGGCCTGCATTAGTACAAAGAGGGTTATTTATAGCATTTACAATTAATGTGATTAGGTACGGACCTGCACACCCTTGGGCACCTGGTAGCCACATATGACGCTATCCTCTTGGAGTGTTCGTCCATTGCCAATAACCGTGCTGTACATGCGAAAGACCTCCTTGATAAATGCCTTTAAATGATGCATTTGATCCAGCAGTGGAATTGTCAGTGGTGTATTGGCATCGGGTAGCAATCGCTTTAGCTCCTCGTGAACCTTCTGCTGTTCCTCCGGCCGCGTGGCCAGTTGATACAGAATGGAGCAGACTGCCATGGAAATCTGTTTAATATTATAATTAGTTTAACTTTTATCTTGGATTTTATGTTCATCACTTACTGTGTCTATGCCCACGAGTATCAAATCCAATGCCATTATGGTGGCAATCTTATCATCCTTCTCCGACATGATCACCTTCTCCAGCAGCGATGGCTCAATGCCAACTCGCTGACTAGCATCCTGTGTCTTCAGCCGTTCCGTGGCACTTTGTATGTACTTCATGCAGACGCTATCAGAGTTAAATGCATTAAACAATTTTAATTTATATGCTCAGTTACTGACTTACCCTACAAAGAAGTTCATGTTTTTCACATAGCGCGTCCAAAGTGGAGTAGGAAAATAACGCCAGTAGGGTGCCTTTAGCTCCAATGTGGCCACATTTCTCAGCGCATACTTTGCAGCATCAATGATCTGCTGTGGCTCCGAATCAGGCGACAGATTATCCTCCAAGCAGCCAAGGCGAGCGTCCAACGCAACGCGTCCAATGCCTGCCAAACGATTAGATTATATACTTAAGAAATTGTAAGAGGCTTTATGCCACTTACATTCCAAGGACCATTTGTGTATTTCATTGTCAAAATCAACGGGCAGCTCCTCGTTGGCATCCAGCAGCTGTTCGCAGCGCACTAAGAAATCCTCCGTAATCACTTCCAGAGGCTGCAGATAACGTCGAATGGTTGACAACTGCAGCACGGGTTTCTGGACACGCGAACGGAATTGACGCCAAGGTTCGCCATGCCTACAAATAAAAACAAATTTAGTATGAATATAGGTTTTTTTTTTTTCATTTTTTTGCCGGAGTTTTTTTACCATCGCCATCTGCCGGACATTGGCGGCGAATTCTATTCAGAAGGTTTTCCAAAAAAACGCAAGTTGAGTAGATGGAGTTGCACTTCGAATGTAGTGTGGACAGCAACCAACAGTTTATTTAGCCAAACGCGGCAGAATAGAAGAAAAAGAAGAAGAAAAACGAACCAACCAACCAATCAAAAACGCGCGCGCGACTTTCGATTTTCGTTGTTCGGTTTAAATGTGTTTTTTTTTTGGTTGATAACATAAATTTGGCTTCGCAAGCAAGTTGAACAAAAGTGTTTATGCCGATGTCATTTTCCCTTTTTCGCTTTCAAATATACAAAAATTATTCAACTAGATTTTTTTATTTATTATTTATTTAAGGCTTCAAATTGAATTGCGTTGAACAGAAAATGTACTTGAAGCTCGAAATAAAGCAAAAATTGGCAATTTACCTGAAAACCAAATAAAAAAATCGACACGCGTTGTCGCAGCCTCGTGAAAAAATATTATTAAAATATTTTCGGATGTATTGTATATTTAACAGCTATATTTATATCTTAAATGAATAAATGCTTAAATTATGTATATGTTGACTATATGCGCGTCATTTTGAATCGCAATGGACCATCTGGCGCATACATAAAAGTCACGGCATAATCCAACGGCGCATGATTGTACTCCAGTTTATAGTTACGCAACAATTTCGCCAGCAAGATTTGCATTTCCAAATCGGCAAAACGTCGTCCCAGGCACATGCGAGCACCATAGCCATAGGGCAGCGAAGCAAATGGATGCAGCTTGCCGGGCGTGCCACCCTGGTGTGCCTTTAGCCAGCGCTCTGGCCGGAATGTGGCTGCATCAGTGACATATTCCTCCATGTTGCCGGTGACAATAGTGGGAAAGACGGCCTGCAATTAGTACAAAGCGAGTTATTTATAGCATTTACAATTAATGCGATTAGGTACGGACCTGCACACCCTTGGGCACCTGATAGCCACAAATGACGCTATCCTCTTGAAGTGTTCGTCCATTGCCAATAACCGTGCTGTACATGCGAAAGACCTCCTTGATGAATGCCTTTAAATGATGCATTTGATCAAGCAATGGAATTGTTAGTGGTGTATTGGCATCGGGTAGCAATCGCTTTAGCTCCTCGTGCACCTTCTGCTGCTCCTCCGGCCGCGTGGCCAGTTGATACAGAATGGAGCAGACTGCCATTGAAATCTGTTAAATAATATTTTAATATTATTATACTTTGATACCAAAGGTATCATAGTATATTGGGTTTGTGCAATGTCCGTCATGGTGTCCGTCCGTCTGTCCGTCTGTCCGTCTGTCCGTCCGTCCCTCCGTCTGTATGAACGCAACTTTTTTCGACACCCTTAAAGCTAGAGCCCTGAAACTTTGCAAATATCTTGGTACATGCCTTCGTCAGACAAAGTGTTAAATGTAGGGCGCTACGACCTCAGGGAGCCTGGGAAATCGATAACAAGTCGATACACCTCGATGTGCGAATCGATAAAACACTTATATATCCCACATTTAAGCAGCTAGAGTTACCAAATTTGGGAGAAAGATAGCTGGTAACATTCCTCAAAAAACTGCATTAAAAGTTTGGATGCCACGCCCACCTATTTCGCCCCCAGCCCCCTCCAATTATAAACAAAAATGCCTGTATCTTCTACAGTTTTGAAGGTTTAGCCACCAAAATTGACATGAAGGTAGATACTGACATCTGACAAAGTTATGCATCAAAACATTGGATGCCACGCCCCCAAACAACGGGATATGCCCCACCGCCCTAAAAAAAACCGGAAGGCATGTATCTTCGCCAGTTTTTAAGCTAGAGTCACCAAATTTGGTATGAACATTGGTAGTGACATCCGTAGCAGGTGTACATCAATGTTTTGGATGCCACGCCCACTTATACCGCCCACCTCTATATCTTTGTCAGTTTTTGAGCTAGAGTCTCCAATTTTATACCCAAAACCCTCATATATTACTATTTGCACTCAGAATCCTTAACACAGCTATGTGAACTGGTATCAAAGTATATCGCAGTCGGTTGCGTCCGACTGCAACGTTTTTACTTGTTTTTATCTTGTATTTTATGTTAATCACTTACTGTGTCTATGCCCACGAGAATCAAATCCAAAGCCATTATGGTGGCAATCTTATCATCCTTCTCCGACATGATCACCTTCTCCAGCAGCGATGGCTCAATGCCAACTCGCTGACTGGAATCCTGTGTCTTCAGCCGTTCCGTCGCACTTTGTATGTACTTCATGCAGACGCTATCGGAGTTAAATGCATTAAACAAATTGACTTCTAAGCTCAGTAAGTGACTTACCCCACAAAGAAGTTCATGTTTTTCACATAGCGCGTCCAAAGTGGAGTCGGAAAATAACGCCAGTATGGTGCCTTTAGCTCCAATGTGGCCACATTCCTCAGCGCATACTTTGCAGCATCTATGATCTGCTGTGGCTCCGAATCAGGCGACAGATTATCCTCCAAGCAGCCAAGGCGAGCGTCCAACGCAACGCGTCCAATGCCTGCGATTCGGAAACAAACAATTGGATTATATACTTAAGAAATTGTAACAGAACCTTTTGCCACTCACATTCCAAGGACCATTTGTGTATTTCATTGTCAAAATCAACGGGCAGCTCCTCGTTGGCATCCAGCAGCTGTTCGCAGCGCACTAAGAAATCCTCTGTAATCACTTCCAGCGGCTGCAAATAACGTCGAATGGTTGACAACTGCAGCACGGGTTTCTGGACACGCGAACGGAATTGACGCCAAGGTTCGCCATGCCTAAACATAAATACACATTTAGTATGAATATGGGTTAAGAAGGGATCCTCTACTTACACTCCAACAACGCCACCCAGTTCACCAAAGAAATCCTTGCGCACAACGCTTTTGTACTTTACCAAACTGGGCATTGACGGCCGAAAGGGCGTGGGACCCTCGCTGCGATAGCACTGCAAGAAAAATAATAAACATAAATAACCAATTACGTTTGTTGTGCTCCAAGCAATTTGTGGTTAAATTTGTGCGTCACAAATTGGTGTAAATGGTTGTTGCCTTGGTGGCCAGCGAAGCGTGCTTGGCATGGAGTTTAGCGTTGTGATCCGCAGTGCGAAGCGGCTTCTGTCTCTCTCTTTACCTTTTCAATTTCGTCGGCATCGTAGATGAAGAGTAAATCGGGCCGTCCGATGAGGCCAGAGAAGCGCACAATTCGTCCGTATCTGTCATGCAGCAGCGACGAGATTTTGGCCACATCCGATATAGTATACTGGCCAATGATTGGCATTAGTCTGTCAAGGTGACAAAAAATAGCATAGTTAATACATTTGACAAACAAGACATTGAAAAAATTGTTAAGTGCAAAAACTTTACTTGTTTATCCGACATTTTTTTTTTTTTTTTTTGCATAAAAACAGAGTTGTTATTGAAAATAAGTTCCATGTAACTGTAAACTGATCAGCGGAAAGAACTACATCATAGTTCGTTCCAGTCGTTCTTTTGATCAAATTGAAAGAGCTACAAAACGTTCAGCAAAAACTGAACTAATTCTTACAAGTGAACTACAATGTGCAACTCTGATGTGTGGGCGCTAAAGGCAAAAATCAGTTAAATTTTAATTACATTTTTAGTGATTTTTTATGGAAATGCTAATAGTCTAAACGCAACGCTTGTCAATTATTATTGGAATGCATCAAATTTAAGATTGATACATTAGTATTTGTATATAAAAAATACACCATTAATCAAATCGTTAACAGCTACGATCCATAAGTTTTTGCCAGTTAGTGTCAAAAAGCTGTCAAGCGCATTGCGAATTACGCAATTTTTCTTGGTAAATGACAAGTGCAGCTTTTTGCAAAATATACACACGAACACACACTTCAAGCGCATTCACACTCGTGTATAAATATTTAAGTAAATATTGTTCAAACATTATTTGAAGCTTGCACCCAACAACACTCACAAAAATTCACATACAATTATGGTGACCTTGAAAATGACGCTAATTGAACGCTAACAAAAATGTCGAAGAAGAAGATGAAAAAGAAGCAGCTACAGACATGCGATACATGAATGAATCTTTAACGGACAGCGGGGGGGGACACGTTAACCATAGATGATGATTGTGACCACCAGCAGAGTTTATTGGTTAAAGTTAGAGGTAAACGGGTGTGAATTGAAGGGAAATCCACAAGAATTTTGAAGAACAGTGGTCGTTACTTTAAATACATATGTGTAAATGGCATAATAATGATTGGGCGCAGCTTTGAAAATAAACTTGTTTGGTCATGCTTAAGTGAAAACTAAACAACAATCAAAGAAGATGATCATCTCACACACACACACACACATGTATAAGCTTGCATTCCATTCATCTGTAATTGGGTCAAGCGAAGCACGCGAAAGCTATCGCCATCTCTTTCGCTCAGTGCATTGCCTCGTAATGCAGGGCATGGATAGTGAAAGCAAGTTTGTCGTCAGAGTCTTTTTTGTTGGCGCTTATTAAAACTTACCGCCAGGTGTTGCCAAGTATTGGCAAAGGTTTCGGTCCAGGTATCTCATTGTAGGCCAATGCATTTTGCCACTCGGCTGTGCCATGAATCCGTGATGCATTTGCTGACGTCTCCTGCTCCAGATTAAGATGTGGACAAACTGTTCCTGCTGCCGCTGCATGCTCCCGTTGCGGCTGCTGAATTGTCGCGCCACTGTTGCCCTTTTAAACGTGGCTCGCTTTGCAGCAGTGTCTGTGCGGCTGCCGCTTTGCCACCTCCGATCTTTGACACCGTGCGCCTGAGGGCAGGCGTCGTCGAGGTTGTGGCTTTAACGCGCCAAACGCTTTTGGGCAGTTGATTCATTGCGAACGTAAACTAAACTAAACTTGATGGACTTAAATTCAAATCAGATTTCACTCGTTTCGATTTCCAATTGCTTTATGTTGACACACACACACTAACACACACAAAAAAAAGCTGCACATGAACAGTTAACAAGAATGTCTTTGATTGAAATCGTTGAACTTTCGTTTCAGCCGTTTTTACGTTGTGCTCACGACGGCTGCCAGATGTAAACTGGTTGACTACAGGCCGAAAAGCTTCAACTCATCGCTTCTTCGCCGCCAAACCCTCTCTTGGTGCTGGTAACGGGGCTGGGTTTTGTACGCGTCAGTTGCTTTCTAATGAACGAGAGTGTTGATGGTTGCGCTTGCGCAAAAAAAACAAAAACTTTAGCAACATGTTGCTTCGTTAAGTTTCTAAACGTTTTGGCAACATTTTTAGCGTCTTAACTGTTTGACAGTCATTTTCACAGCTACGCATAATATTATGGCACATGATTTTCAAAATTCTAATTGTTACTAATCAAAATGACCATCACTCAAAAATATTTGTTTGTGAAATTTTCTGACTCATTTGATGTGATGCGTATTTATTATTTATGCGATTTTATTTATAGCACCTTTTATTTATGCTAAATAATTTCCGATACGTTTTTATTTATTGTTACACAGTTGCCAATAACAGCTTGAATGTTTAGACTCTAAACTTTAGAGGTTTGTGGTTTCTAAAGTGATTAAATTTTGCATTAGTTTCTGTCATCAATAATAAATTTGGATATAGCTAAAAAAAGTTAATCAGGTGAGACTAATTACAAAACTGTATAAAATTTCAATATGCATTGAAATGTTTATGAGGTTCAATATTATTGATCGAGTTATGATGGAGACAACAAGTTTGCTTCTATTGATTATTGCGCTCTTTTTATGCCTAGAAACTGTGCATTGTCGAAAATCAAAGTCGCGATTTACCAATCTTAAATGTGAGTCCGAGGATTTGAATTATGCAAAGTTTCGAAAGTGTAAATTAAATGTGCTTGGCCGAGGCGTAGTTGGCGCTGATGTCTACCTGCATTTTCCACAATTGCCAATCACACATGTATATGTGAGTATTTATCATATCATAGTTATATAACAATAATGCCTTTTGTCTATAGATGAATTGGAGCCTTTGGCGTCGCTACAATACGTATCAACCATTTCTGTATAATGACAGCTGTAATTTTTGTGATCTACTCGCACATCCGGAAAGGATTTCATTTGCAGGACTTGTGCTTAAGGCGTTTCAATCACGCTCCAATGCTAATCACACTTGTCCCTATAATGTAAGCTGCTTTTAAATACATAATATTGACAATTCTTATGACTAAAACTTTCAGCACGATGTTATCGTCGATAATTTGGTGTTTACTGATCAATTTTTACGAACTTTGCCATTGCCCCAAGGCGAATACAAAATACAATTACATTTTGTTGCAAATAAGAAGACCAGATTGCTGGTGGAAATCTCTTTTCTAAGGGACGAATAAGTACAATTAATATTTTTTACAATTAATTTCATGTTTATTAGGCAAATTGAATAATTTGCTCACACGCACACAATTTGGTATCAAATGAAACAAATACATTTCTTGTGCATTACGATTTTTGATTTGAGTTCAATTAAGAGATAAAAAATAAAGAACACATGCTTTTGGACATTTGAATTTTGAACACATCAAAATACGATACAAAAGTGTCGAACTTCTTATAGATAGTATTACATATGGATGTACTCGTGTGTATATAGTAGTTAAATATTAAATGCTTTGCTGGCTTTACTTAATGGATTACAGTCTAGAATGTTTGTCATATATATTTGATAAGCTTAAGTAGTTAAGAGTTGTGAAGAAAGAAAGTAAAACAAACAGAAATTAATAATGGCACATCTCAAAACTCATAACTAAACGTATGCTTAATATATGTATATATGTATAGGTCGAATGTTGTGTTTAGTTATCATTATAATGTAATGGTTTTTGAAGAGTTTTCGTATATGATGAGAGACTTAGCTTAAACTATGCATGTATTTGTTTAGTTTAATGTTAAATATGTGGTGTGTGTGTATGCATGTTTTAAAAGTAGTTTCAGTAATAATAAATATGCCACTGGCCGTGAGAGAGACAATGAGAAAGAAGATTTCTTTTACACTTAATGGCATTACAAATTAACTATGCTAAGTGCTAATTCGATATATCTATATGTATGTATATATATGTATTTATATGGCGTCGCTCGTATTTACACAGTTCTATTCGTTCTGTCGCACATGGCACTAAAAACTAATAAATTACCAAACCATAAAAACCTAAACAAAACTGAAAACAATTTAAACATTTCGAACAATGTTTTCGCCCCGGCTAATACTTTTGGTGTTAACACTCAAACTCGTTGGCCGTTATGGCGCTCAGATCCTTCATGAGACCCTCGAGATTGGCCATCTCCTGATTAAGTTCCTCGGTGGATGTGCTTGGCGCCAGTCTTTGTATCTCATCGGTGGAATGCGCCACGGAGCTGCCGCTCTGCAGCCGATTGGGCGTGGCAGCCGAGAACGAAGGCTTCTTGTACGGCGATTGATTTTGTGGACGTATTGTGACAGCAGGCGCTAAAAAAAAAAAGTTGGAAAATATTTAGTAAAAAGTACAAATTCTGATTGCATTTGATACTCACTGTGCTTGTTGATGGGCGTGGCAACGCCTGTTGGCGGCGGACCTGGCACACTAAAACTCTTTAGCGGATGTCCACGTTTATTGCTCTCAATGGTGGACACACAGCCATTGCCGGCAGCGCCTCCACCGCCGCCTGCTGTGCCGCTCGCATAGCCAGCATTGCTATAAGATAAACCAAATAAACTTATATTAAACATTTATATATTTAAAAGTATTATCAAAATGTAACAATAAGGTCGTCAACTTCAGCTGAGTTTCTTGCCGCCCAGAAAGTAATGCACCCGATCCCTTTGTATCTGCCTCGCCTTGGCAGCCAACTTAATGTATGGCTGACGATCTTCAGGGCTCAGTTGGCGCCACATTTGCATGGCCAGATCGGTAACCGATGCCGAGGTGCGCATCGTAAAGACGCCTTTGAGCTGATGATTCACCAGAATATTATCCAAACGTATTTTATTCAAGAAGTTCAGAAACGGTGTGGGTGAGGCCATCAGCAGCAACTGTTGTTGCACATAGCCGGGCAGCGTTTTCTTATCCAGCTGAACGACACGATCTGTGGGACCTGGCACTAAATCAACCACCAGATTGGGATCAATGCGTCCCCAACGTGTTCGATTGCACATTTTATAAAGAATTTTAGAATTTTGAGTATAATAAAAAAAAAAACTAATAATTTTGTAAAAATTTCAAATGAATTTTGAGTTTTAAAATCAAGCTAAAAAGACTGACTCTCATCAGAAAGTACCCCGAATTTCCTTTAGCATAAACCAAAACTAACCAAAAGTTGGCATCGTAGCCGCCATAGGGATGCTCTGGCGTCTGGGCCAGCGAATTGTTCTGCGGTTGTGTTAGACTCTGCTGTGAGAGACCCGTCTCCATGGTCATGTGTGAACGATTCTGATGATTGTATTGCGTGCGCGGATATTGCGGACGTTCCATGGTCGAGTTCATTGATGTGGCTGTGGGTTGAGCAAAAGGAAAAGGGATTAGCATAAAGTCACAAGCTTTATTTGATTCAAAAACTCACTCATATAACCAGCTGCATAGGCGCGTTTATCTAGGGAATTGGTTACATGCGCTGGCACCGGAGTCTCCACCTCATATTCACTATGGACTACAGAGCGTGGCAGCGTAAGGGCACCGCTGCTGGAGGCATTATCGCTACACACAGGCGTCGCATTGTGCATGCCTTTATCGATGTTCTTCAGCTCCATTTGATCGTGATGTATCCAGAGATCCGGTGGCTTGGGCACACCCACATTGTTCTTCTGATAGCTGTGAGAGGGACAACAAATATTCAATATTAGTTAAGACCATACCTGTTAAGTTGCTCTTAGAATTACTAATCAATTAAATTATTTTTAGAAAATAGTCGTTGTGATTATATAGTTGGCTGGTGAAAAATTAATGATTATTAAATGATAACGATTACAAATAATCAAATAATAAATAATGGAAAATAATGAAAGAATGGTTTTAATAATGGGAAAATACATCAATTATAAAAATAATTGAAAATAATGGGAATTATGGGTTTTAATATTTTCCATTATTTTCCATTATTTTCCATTATTTTTATTATTTTCCATTATTTTCAATTATTTTTAATAATTGATGGTAATTTTCCATTATTTTTTGATTATTTGTAATCGTTATCATTAAATAATTGTGCGAAACCGAAAATAATCGCAATTTAATAATTAATTCAACTTTTAAAACAAAAATAATCTAATTAATAATGACTACAATTAATAATCATTATTTAACAGGTATGGTTAAGACCAAAGACTAGAAGAAGAGTATATGTACCTTTTCTTGGTATGCTCTGGTGAGGATTGCGGTTTGCGGCGACACAGCAGCAACAGAACTAATAGCAATATAAATAGGATTAGGACTGTGCCACCAACAATCATGTACATTAGATTTTGATTATCGATGCCATGGGCAATGGTGTCCGCTTCCTGCATAATAACCGCTGCACTGGTCGTGAATGCCACCAAAGCGGAGAAGGGGGCATTGTTGCTGCCCTTGCTGGTGCGTGCCTGCACCTTAAAGTAGTACGTAGTATAAGGTTTAAGGTTGGGCAACATCAGCATTGTCTCCTCGCCGGCAAACGCCTCAATGGACCAATCGCGATCACGTTTCGTTGTATCCGTTGTATAGTAAATGTTGTAGCCCGTGATTTGTCCCACTGTATGCTTGGGTGGCAACCACTGTACAATCACATTATGCGGATTCTGTTCGTCCAGGCGTACACTAAGCTCCCGCGGCGGCGTCACTGGCACATTCTGATACGTGCTATTGAGCACGGACATGGACCAAGCGGATTCACGTCTGCCTTTGACCACCTTGACGGCAAACTCGTACTGGGTGTTGGGACGCAGATCATTGATCATATAGTTGAGATCACTGGTGTTGTGGTAGCGATAGCGATTGGAACCCGTTATGCCATAGCTGATGGTATAGTGACGATTGTCCGTCACATGCTGATTCTTATTGAGCATTGTGTCTATCCAATAGACGACTATTGAGGAACTTGACATGGTTATGGCACGCAGTCCCACGGGCACCTCCAGCGGCACAGGCACATCCAGAGGTTCATCATCACGTGTCTTTATGTTATCATAGATGGGCGGACCATCGCCTTTGACATTGCGTGCACGCAGAGAAACCACATATTCCATATTGGACTCCAAATTCTTGAGTATGTGATAACGTTCCGTTTCCTTGAGTTCAATGGTGTTCTCATCGGGTATGCCACGACCCCAGCCCAGTACATAGTTGCGTATCTTAATCTCCGGCTGTTGGGGTGGACCCCAGTGCAGTCCAATGTTATCCGCACCGGGATGAATATTTATCCAGACGGGTTTGCCCGGCACCTGGGTTTCATCCAAATCATTCTCTAGGGTATTGGCACGATACCATTCGGTAAATGGCCCCGAACCATTTACAGTCATTGCAGCAATCTTCACCTGGTATTCGGCATTGCGATCCAAGGCATTCAACTCAAAGTAACGTATATTCGCTGGCGTACTCTTTGCCTGCGGTGCATCCTTGAACTTGCGATAGCGTATCTTGTAGCCAGTTATTTGGCCATTGCAATCCTCTTCGGCTGGCGGCTCCCAATGCACTGTGATGGATTGGGAGCTTGTGACCTCAAGTGTGACATTGTTTGGTGGCTCTGAGGGTGTTGAGGAATATGTTTTAACCTTCAGTTCGGCGGATGGATCACCCATGCCATTATGATTGAAGGGCACCACACTGATCACATAATCCGTATACGGACGCAAATCCGTTAGCACCAAATCCAGCGACATGCTATCATTATACAGATCCGCACCGCTATCGTTCTGTAAGATTAATAGGATTAATAATTGCAGATTAAACTAAGATAGAGTTAACTAACCTCCGAGTAGTAGACACGATACTTGAGTATCTCGCCATTCGTCACCAGGGGCGACTGCCAATGCACATAGATCTCCTTGTGATTGCGTGCATAGGCATCCACATTGCGTGGCGGTCCGGCTATATTCACTTCAGGCTGTGTGCTTGCCTCCAATGCTTGAGAGGATTCACCCATACCAAAGTTCGTATTGGCCACAACACGAAACTGATAGGTTCTTCCAGGCAACAGGGATTGTATGCTAACCTGTTGATCCTCATGCGACTTGGTCACAATCTTTTGCTCACTGCGAGAAAAGGGAGAAAAGGAATTAGTTAAAGATCGGAAATACGGATTATCCCCATTAGTACTCACCGCTCACTGTTGTTCATGCGATAGTAGACCGTGTAGGAGACGACTTCGTTGGCATTCTGTTGCGGCTCCTGCCAGCTGATGGTCACAAAGCGTGGCTTCACAATCTGTGCGACTAGGTTGCGTGGTGCACCAGGGAGACGGGCGAGGAGACCGCTACTTAAAGGCTTAACATCACTCGTGGCAATATCTTCGCCGGCTGATAAATCTGTTTGGGCAAAATTGGATGTTGTGGGGGGCATTTGTTGTTGTTGTTGGGCTTTGTTCTTGTTGTTGTTGTTGTTGTGCTTCTGCTGCCAGCTGGCCAGTATCTTGTCCTGCTTGCCACTCACTACTACATCCTCATCCTCATCCGCATCGTCATCGTCATAGTCATCGTCTGCGTCATCGTCCACGTTCTCGTCATTTGTCGGTCGTCGCAGCGCACTAACCTCAACGGACTCAAAGTTACGATCATTTAGGGGCTGCTCAGCGGGTCTGGAAGCAAACTTGCGTAAGTTGCGTCGCGGTGTCGTCTCCAAGGATTTGTCATCCGCATAGTTGTCATAGTCATCATCGCTAAGGCTTGCGGATTTCGTACGCAGCATTAGTTCACCCGAATTAGAGTAAGGTCTTCGTCGTTTACTGTTGTTGTAGTTGTTGTTGTTGTCGGTGTTATGCAGGGATTTTGTGGTCTGACCTTGGGTTTTACGTTGTTTGTTTTTGGCTTTGGGATGTGGATGTGGGGTGGAGGGAATATGGGTTTGTGGAAATAATGAGAAAAAGTATAAGAAATAATTGAATAAATAATAAGTTAATAAATTAATTGATAATAAAGAAAAAGATAAAGTAAACTTAATTCGCTTTCTTTTTATACTAAAGCAAGAAAATACTTAGAAGCTCATTGGTCTAGGGAATAAGTTATATACATGGAGGTTAAAGCTAAACCTTGTATCTGGGGAATGTTATATACACGGAGGTCAAAGCTAAGCCTTGAATTGCAAGGTCCCAAAATACACAAAGAGTTTGTCTTTGGATAGAAGAATGGAAGATTCTTACAGTCTTGTTCTATACAATATATAAAACAGGAAGTTTCTTAAAGGTATTAAAATAACCTTGAAAACCCATAAAACACATTTGGTTAAGTGTTTTAATTCTCCGGTTAAATGAAATAATACCATTCAAATGAATTAATTTAGTAACTAAAGGAATATAGTTTATAAATAATTTTAAACACATACACACATAACATATAGTTAATTCTTTGAGGTATTAAAATAACCCTGATATTCCATAAAATACATTTCGGTTAAGTGTTTTATCCTCTAGTTAAAAATTCAATTAAAAGAAAAAGCGAATTAAGTAATTAAAGGAATATAGTTTATAAATAATATTAAACACATACTTTTACACACATAACATATAGTTTATGATACATATATATACAGTTTATGAAATTATGTTACAATAGCATGAGGGAATTTCAAGGTTTAAGGGATAGGCGTTTAATTTCGTTAATATACAGTCGGAGAGAGAGTGAGAGGTAGAGCCGCCAATTGCGTAAGCTGGAGCATAGATTACTGGACACACACTGAAGCTAGAGACTACCAACTACAAGTTACGGTTAATATTGTACAAAAGTAACATACCTCCCGGGGCCACAACACGCAATCGCGCTGAGGCCTGAACCGTGCCAGCGGGATTCGAGCCAACGCATTGGAACATGCCAGCATCGGAGTAGAGCAGACCACGTATACGCAAATTGTGTCCGTTGACGAACTGCATGTACTCATTGGGCGTGATGACATCGCCATTCTTGAGCCAACGTATCGTGGGCTTGGGTTTGCCATGGATGGCACACTCCAGATTCAGGACCTCCTTCTCGGAGGCCGTCTTATCGCGTGGCGCCTGTATGAACTTGGGTGGCACTTGCACCTGCACCGTGGCCTGGGCATCCAGGGAGTCCACCGTGTTGCTGGCGCGGCACTGATAATTACCCGAATCGATATCCTCGGCACCGGAGATTTGCAGTGAACCCGTGCCGGTGATGGAGAACCTTGAATCCAAATGATTTAGATCGAGCTCTTCGCCATTGCGTAACCATTTGATTTGTGGCTTGGGCACACCATTGGCTACACAGTCCAGTGTGACCGTTTCACCCTCACTAACGGTTTTTGGTGAGGGTCCAACGAGGAACGAAGGTGCCACTGCCTGCTCTGTGCCTGCCTCCAATGCCTTCTTGATGTTCAAATTGGTTTTGCTGCTCAGCTTGAAGACGCTGCCCGAGGTCACATTGCATTGATACGCGCCACGATCACTGGGCCCGACTTCATCAATCTCTAGAGCACCATTGGGCAGGACAACCATGCGCAACTTGTCCAGCGGCAATGGCATATCATCCTTGTACCACTGCACCGTATGCTTAACACCCGGCTGCCACACATACTCCCCGACCATGCAACGAAAGTAGGCCGTCTGCCCCGGCAGCAGGTAGGTCTCAATGAAATCCTGATTGAGTTCCGGCTGACGGGCAATCGCCACGAGCGCTGGACGACTGAGCACACTGCCAATGCCATCGGCACTTAGTAGACACTGATAGGCGCCCGTCAATCCACGATTCTCCTCCACGGAACTAATGTAGAGTGAACCATTTTTGAGCTGTGTCCGAAATGTGTCTCCCACAACGCCCAAATCTTGGCCATCGGGTCCACGCCAGCGTATAGTTGTTGTCGTTGTTGGTGTTGTTGCTGCTGCTGCCTTGCCCTTGGCAACAGCTGCTTTGCCGACGCACTGCAGCAACACGGAGTGGCCCTCGGGCACAACCGAATCCTGCGGCTCCACGGCAAACGTGAGTGCTGCGAAAAGAAGAAAAGAAAAGATGAAAATGAGTGAATAAATTGTTGTTGTTGTTGTTGTTGTTGAAGTCAACCCCCACATGGTTGACTGCTTTGACCCTCTGTCGAAGGAGCACGCGCTCTCACTTCACCAAGCAGACCAGCAGCACAATCTGTCAACTTGAATAATTGAGGCTACAACACAATTCCCTACCAAGCAGCCTCGATAACCCTCTCTCTCTCACCCTCTTCGCTCTCTTTCTTACTTTGTGGCACGCCCTTGGGCCAGACAAATATTTGCATTTCCACTTTGGCCCCAGCAGTCTTTGAGCGCTGGCTGCTGCTGCCAATGAATGAATATCTAACATACTTTAATAGCAACACAGCATCTGGAATCGAAGAAGCCTTTAACGGACGTATCAGTGTTGGAACTTTGGATGTAAAAAGCTAGATGTAGGATTAAGATATATGAGAGAATTTAAAGAAAGCAAAGTTTCTAGTTTTTCTTGTTCAGTCCAAGAAATGGCAACAGCATCAGGAATCGAAGCTAAGCCCTTAAAGAACGTATCAGTGTTGGCACTTTGACTGTAAACAAGCTAGATGTAGGATTAAGATATGTGAGAGTATTTGAAGAAAGCAAAGATTTACAACAGCAAGTTCTTAGGTTTTTCTTATTCAGTCCAAGAAAACCCCTTTTCCTGCCCAAACAAACTTATCTTCAGGAAACTATTCATGTAATTTAAAAGCATCTTAATAGCGCTGCTCTAACTAAATGCCACATTAAAGCTAAATTAGCTCTAGAATTAGTCCCTTTCACTTTGACATGGCATCGTTTCCCTCTCTTTAGATTATGTATGTATATGTTTGAGTAGCATTAATTAGGCATCAAGGAGTCAAGGCAGATGATGATGGGTTGATGATGCTGATGCCTGATGCTGGGCAATGCGGCAGCATCTCATAATTTGCAAAATTTATCCAGCTGTGCAAATGAGTGGCACGACGCACATATATTTAAAGCAGTCAGGCAGGTAGGTAGGTATGTGTCTAGTGTAGGGAGGGGAGAGGGAGACTTCAACAAACTGGCAAAGTTGGGGGTTCATTTGCAACACCCACTTGGCGGCAACTGCCATCGCGTCGTCGTTAGCATGCGCCTTTAGAGAGGAGAGTACTAAATATGTTGACCGCACGTGAACTCAATGCGGCAGCACTTGCAACTCCCAAGAGTCGCAACCTTTTGAGCGAAGCATGCTGGCAATTTGGCTTGGGCTTTTGTTTTGCTTCCGCTTTGTTGTTTCATGTTGCAGCAACTTTACGGTGGCATGCTTCATCTTCTTCTTGACTTCATTAGGATGCCAAATTGATGGCAAACGCCATAATAATCGTGTACGAAAACAGAGCCAACTACTTAACTGCCACTGTTTGACTGTCGTCGAATGCCTGCAGCCAATTGATTGCTGCAATTTTCCAACTCTCGCTTCAATTTCCATCTCAATTTCGAAATTTTCATTTCACTTTTTATACCCTTAGCTTAAGAAATGTCTAAATAAGGGTTTAATGGTTTTGTGCACAAGTATGTAACAGGAAACATTTCCGACCCCATAAAGTATATGTATTCTTGATCAATAGCCATGTGTGTCTGTCCGTCTGTCTGTTATTTGGCCATTTTGTCGGTTAGTGGACCTTGGGAAACCATAACGCTAAAACTAAAACACCCGCGCGATTTTAAACGCGTTTAAAACGCGTCATTCCTTGAACCATCCCCATGGGCTTCCCACCAGTATTTACCAGCTAGCATTCATTTTTCAAAGCAGGCTTGATGGCGCGTTTTTAAACGCGCACAAAACGCGTTGGCTGCTATTTTCAGTGCTACAATGGGTAAATAAGGGAATAATGGTTTGTGCAAATGTATATTTGACCCCATAAAGTATATATATTCTTGATCAGCATTAACAACCATTTCTGTCCGTTCGCCTGTCCGTCCGTCTGTAAGTATAAACGCCTGGATTAAATATGAAACTGAGTTTTAAATTATCGATAACATTTAATTACTTTACGTAACGGACTAAGGGTATGTCCTAGTCGGGATTCCTTGACTAGATCCATCTTGCTTGTTTTTCTCTCTGTCTGTCTCTCAGGTTCTCAACGGCGGCTGCTGGAAAGGGAAGGGAAGCCATGCATTTAAAGTCCCGACGTGTGGCTTTTATGGTTATTGCTTTGCTCGCTTAAAGAGAAGCTTCCTCTGGCTTTCACGCTTCTCCTCTCACTCTCTCCTGTCCCTCTCTCTATCTCTTTCCTTCTGTTCTCACTGACATTTGGTGGCTTTACGCGACTCTTTGGCTGTCGCATTTCTCGCCTTTCACTCGACCCCCACTGATTACTATTCACAGTTTGACATACGAGACCAACAGAATCATCAAAGTTCTTTATGCACATACCCTGTGTAAAAACAGCTAGCTTTGTTAGGGGGTTTAAAAGCTAATAAATACTTTGATATATAGTAAGTAAGTTTAGGGAAAGTTTAACTCTATTGTGTATGAAGAATTTCGAAAGGTTAATAAAAAGGTTTTTGAAAAATCTAAAGGGAGAGTAAAATACTTAAAGCTTTTGAAAATGGAATACATATCGCCATATCGCATATCCATATACCTAAGTTCTCCTACCCCATGAATTTTAAATTATCGATAACAGTTTTGGTTTCTCATAAGCACATGTTATCGATAACAAAAAATCTTGAATTTTTAAATTGTGAAAATATAGTTTAAATATTTGGATAAAAAAAGAGCTAAGGGTATTGAAAATGGAATCCATATCGCCATATCTTATACTTTTTTGTTTTGAACTTCTTTTGAATCCTTAAATGATTTTTATACTTTACTTTTACATTGAAGACTTAGGATTTAACACTTAAGCTACGTTAAAGTTTTTTTTTTATATATATTTACAGGGTATTATTTTTTTATAGTCCTCTGCACTTAGCATCCAGCCCAACACTAACTAGCTGTTATAGCCGCCTTTTAGGCGCTGCTCCATCAAAACTAAAGCACGTTTGAATGCTGCTGCTGGGCAAAAACACATATACTGTAACTGCTGTCTAACCCTTATATAAGCCACTTGTCTTCTAGCCCTTACACTCTGTCTCCCTCTCTGCCTTTCTCTCTCTTGATATGTTCATCCCTGCCTGTCTTTTTAAACACGTTTTGTTTGTCTACAGCTGCATTTTGATTGACATTTGCACAGAGTGTTAAGACTGATATATATATACGTTTTTGGTATTGGATTTCAACTGAATATTGAGTTCACTTTTCATCGTATGTTGTGTGTGTTGTGTGCTGTGTGCTACCTGCACTTTTGTGGCACGTCTCAATTATAATGGGTCCCGACGGGCCCCGGCTACGGCCACGCCCGCATTTAGACACAGCTGCATTTTTATGAATAATTTCAAAAAATATGCCAAATACAATAAAAATGCACAAATAATGGCTCTAAATCAAATAGAGACATCCACAAATTTTTTGAATAGAAACGGCGCTGTGCGACGTTCAATTAAAAAATGTGTTTTTATTGCTCGAATTGATTTTTATTGTCTTTTCAGCATTTCACATTTCTCAGATACAAAGCGCTGCCATAGATACTCCGCGGCATACAGATATACAATATTCGAAAGGCAAATTGAGGTTATCTCTGCAGTGGCAGTGGCAGCAACAGCGGCAACTGCAGCTCCCGAAATTGTGTCAATTGGTTTTTTAGTGCTTTTTTTGTCGAATTCGTTGAGGAATCGTGAAAGGCTCTTATCTCTCTTGCTCCCCTCTCTCTCTCTCTCTCTCTTTGGACACGCCCACTTGCCTTTTGGGCCATAAAATGCATTCGTTACAAATCAATTAACAGCATTATCATTTTTTTCTCTCTCAAAAATTTTATACAAAAATTGCTAATTGGTTCAATTTTAATATCCCAATAAGTGTTTAGCGGGTTGCATGGTATGGTGGCATGCAACACTTGAAAGCTCTCTCTCAGCTGGCCACAAAATGAAGTTGCATAAAGTTGAAAGCTTCCACCCGCCCCCGCCGCCACCGCTGTCGCTTAGCATCCATAATCAAATTTTCGTTAAATTTCATATCGTCGCCATTAACATTGGGCCTTTCACTTAGCCCCCCATTACCCCGCCACCCCACCACTCTTTTTGACTACTCAGGAAACCGCAATGGCGCCGTGGCATATGAAAACTTTCTGTCGACGGCAGTCTTGTGTCGCTGGCAATTAAACGAGGCAAAAAGTTGCGTTACCCTGGGCTTGGGCTAATGCCACACGCCTTGTTCTGTCTGTGTCTGTCTGGCTTCCTGTGTGTGGCTAACGCCATGGAACTTCCTCTGGAGTACATTTAAATGTAATAAACTTTAAGTTTCCAGCTCATATATGGCTGTATCTTAATCTACAAAAACTTCAAAGCTCACGCTTAATTCACAAGTTTGAACGTTTCAAAACTAAATAATTTTCATTAAAGCTCTTAAAGTTTTTGGTTGAAATTTACATTTTGCCCAACTGCTTTTGGCCTTTGTTTTAACGGAAACGTTGCAACAAAAAATACAAAGAGGGTGCACGTTGCATTATGCGATTACCTCCCCTCATGAATCAGCCCCTACTTAACGTCTGCTTTCAAACCCAGAATTTGCGCTTGAAAAGATTTTCTCTGTGCATATTATCGAAGCGGGCATAGGCTGTTAAATATATATGTGTATGAAATGTGAAATGTATGTAAATGCATAATGGACTGACTGCCAGGCCCAAAAAAATAAAGCCAAAGGTTCCCTAACCACATTCACCTCCCCTCCACCCGTTGTGTCTGTGTTGTGTTTTTGGTTGGCAAATAGAAATGTTTACAACACACACAAATCCCCTAGCTACTTTTGTATGTAAAGTCTTTAACAACAACAACAACAACAACAACAACAACAACCAAAAAGTGCTTTAAATACTTCATTTTGTTTATTATGGTGAACAAATCCCACAACAACATCAAATGCAACTGCAACACAGACGGATACAGAGACACAGAGTCAGCAAAATATTTGTTCAAAGAGGTTTAAATATCCGAATAGCCGCAGTCGCAATATTTATTTTAATTAAGGAAATAAAAGCATAAATAACTTTAAGTGGGGAAAAAATATGAAAATTTGATAATATTTATTGCTTTAATTGAGTTATCTGAGTCTGGCATAGGCAAAGCCAAAATAAAATTGAAAGAAAAGAAAGATCAACAATTGAGAAACTCCTCCCCCCTGTTGTTGCCCCTTTCGAGCTGGGTTTAATTATGCGCTTGCCTGGCTCATTGAATCAAATTAAACAATTATCATTTAGACAGATTTGTGCGCTCATTTTCCCAGAAAAAATATTCACTTTAAATTGAAGCCACAACCAAAATGGAAAAGAGCTAAGCGAAAAGATATAGATGTGGAATTCATATATATTTTTGTTGATTAAATATGCGTTGTGAACTTAATTGACTTTAATTGTTCAAATCGTCGCAACTCAAGCAAGCAAACAACAACAACCAACAACAAACATGAAAGACTTTAAAATGTGCGAGTCACGCACAACACACATTTACATAAGATTAAAAAAAAACCATAAGTTTATGCATTTGGTAAGTTTTAACATATGGAAATGCCAAACAAACAACAACAGAAGAAATGCAACAGTTGAAAAGTTGAAGCTTTAAGGCAAGAAAAGTTTTTTAGAGCATTACTTAAAGGGTTTTGGTATTTAGAATTGGATTATAATGGAGTTAAGTATTAGCTTTGAAGATTAAAGCCTTAAACTTATAAAAAAAGTTGATTTTGTGATTCATTTAACAAGAAAATAATTTAAAACAAGTAAGAAACTGCGTTGAATCGAAAGAAATTTATAGCTGAGTCTTTATTTAAGATATTAATGATGAGAATACCCTAATCTTGAAAGGAATTAGAACTTTCATGTAGTACAAAGAAGTGATTGGAGTATTTTTAAACGGAATTTGGTATAAGAATAAGATATATGACAACTAACATTCAAGTTTTAGCTTGAAACTAAAATTATAAGTTTAGTTTGTGATCCGTTTTCAGCTAATAGCTTTTAAAAATTGATTTGAATTCCTTTAGAAATTAAAAGCTTGGTTCTTTTTTAAGAGAGTTTATCGATAGAGTGCTTACACAAAAATTTTCAAGAACTACAAATCATATTAAAAAGCATTAGCAATTTTCTAAACAATTTAATAACTAACTTGTTAAATAAAATATTTTTTATGCAGTTTAAGACTTTTGTATATATTTTTAATGATTTTTAAAGCTTTTAGGAGACAGGGAACTCAAAAGAAAGTTTTAAAGGATTTATTGCCACATTTCAACCTTTGTTTTTTGCACTTAACCCGCGCCAAAGTGTGAACTTGACTCGATTTGTCTACATTTATCTAGACATTTAACCCCTCAAACTGCCATCGCAATTCATTCAAAGCCATCACATCAATATAGACAGTTAGCCAACTAGTCAGTCTATGAACCACTTTGAGGCCAAAAGACCAAATCGGAGTGCTTTGGCCATCCTTCCTGCTGCATCAATTTCTTTCGCATATGGCTAAAAGAAAACAGCATGAATATTTATGATATTCCAATGAATTTGCATATTTTACGATTTTTCATTTGCAAAGCGATAAAAATAAGCAACAACAACAACTGGAGACGCTAAGCAAACAGGAACATGGACAGCAAACAGCTTCATCCCAGAGAAGCATCCACATGCAACTTGCAAAAAAATGCAAATGTTTGTTGTTGCTGTTCTTCTTGTCAAGCGACAAAGTAAACGATAAAAAAAATTAACAGTTCGTAAGAAAAAATGCTGTCAACTCATGTTCAAATAGACATAAAATTGATGGCTCAAAAAAAAGTTGCTTCCTTCCTTTGCAACTGGAAATTGGCCAGAAATAAGTTTGGCTAATTGCCCAGACATATATTTTTCTGTTAGTTAGCTTAGCTGCACTCAGCGTTATTACTTGTCCAAAAAAAACCACGCCCACTCCCCGCCCCGCCCTTGCAACACAATGCACAAAAAACCAATCAAATTTGCATTTGCCTACGAAAAAGGAGAAAACTAAGAAATGCAAACACGCAACATTCGGAGGCGCGCAATTAGCCCAAATGCAACAACACTAACAACAATGGCAAATATTTAAAGAAGCTAGAGCTTAGGAAAAAGCCAACTATCGATAGGCCAAGATCTTGAGAGAAAGAGAGAGAGAGAAAAGGCCATTAGAGCGGGCTAATGGTTGCACCTTTTAAGGTTAAATTGGGATGGCTAACAGCAAGAGGAGTTTGTTTGTCCAGCTGGCCTTATCGCTGGCCAAAATAGAAAAACAAAAAAAAATTTATGCGCAGCAGCCGGGCTGGCACTAAGGGTTAAAATGTGCCAATAAGCCACACAAAATGCGGGCCAAATACTTGAATCGCCTTGGCCAAAATCTACATAGAGCCAAGGCACGCTGCACTCAATTGCATTTGCATTTTAGCCAAGTCCATGCTGCTGTGGCCTATCGTGAAATGTGCATCGCGCCAAAAAAAAAAAAAAAAAAAAAAAAAACGCGACCCAGAGCCTTTGGGCAAAAACGCGGATATGGCCAAGAGTAGTTTAAGCCAGCAACGAATTCGTTTGCTTGTTGTTGTTGTCGTCACATCGATTTCTCGCTGAGCTTCGTTGATATTCCATTTGTTGGTTAGCCAAACGAAATGAGCTAAAAAACAAAACAAAACAAAAAAGTTGCTAGCGGAAATGTTTGCAAACTTTATGTTCCCCCCCTCTACAGCCCCCCCCTCTTCTGATTGTGCGTGTGAATTCGATTCGTTGGACTACGAAATGGTCAGCGATGTGTGTGAAATGCATCCAAAAGGGGCAGCTGTGCACATTGCCAAGTGCAGCACAGAAAAGGAAACCAATATACCCCCCCCCTCTACGTATCGTATATGCGTATTTAATTAATTTGAAAGGGGGAGGGAGGGGGCGGGAGGCATAGCTGGTTGCGTTGTGACTTTATTGAACTCGAGTAATTTATTTTGCAGCGAACGTTTATGGAAATAAATTGAAAATCTTTTCGATTAATAACGATTCAAGTTAATGAAGTTAAAATGTGGAGATTTCAAAGGGTTAAGGAAGCATGAAATTAGGATGGAATAACACTAAGAGCATATGAAATTCTTAGTTCAACTTACTTAAGGGTTAAGCAGATGAAGAATGTTAATGTGATTTCGATAAGAAAATTTAAGTTAAATTTTTTTAAGTCTTTCTTACAAGACACAAATTCTATAATCTATCATAAAATTTCTTGTGCTAACGCTTAGATTCTAACTTCCTTGTATACAAATTACAATTTTATCAAGCTTTGGAAGCAATCGTGGAAAAGATCTTGAACAACTTCACAAAAATATATATAATCCTTAGTTCAATTAACTTAAGGGTTAAGCAATCGAAGAATGTTAATGTGATTTTAAAAGAAAATTTAAGTGGACGATTTTTAAGTTTTTCCTACAAGGAAGTTTATCACAAATGCTCTTAGTGCTATAATCTATCAGTCTATCTAATTTATTGTGCTAACGCATAGATTCTTACTTCCTTGTAGACGAATAGTTAAAATATTTTGAAAAACTTCACAAACATATACAAAAATATTTTCGATAAATACATATATTAAAGTTAATATCATTTTAACTATAGCATACCTCTCAAAGAATCACATAAAAATTGTCCTAGACAACACTTAAATGCTAGCTACTGGGCACAAATCATAATCCTAATCTGAGACACATTTGCAGCATCTGTTTTTTTTTTTTGCGTTCACCTTTGCGTTACTTTGATTAACACTTCAGGCGACACTTTTCGCTTTAATATGGCGCCGCTTGTTGAAGCCGCAGCAAAATGGTCAGAGTCAACATGGCTAAAATGATGGCTCTGGGGCAAAAAACACAGCTCAAAAGCGAGAGACTGAAGAGGATGGCGGATGGATGGACAGGCGAGCAGTCGTGTAGAGATTTAAACTGAAAAGGCGACAGGATAAGCGAAGCCGCATGATGCCACAACAACCAGTCTTTCCCCACCCCGCACCACTTTTACTGTCTGTCTGTCTGCTCTCTTTTGCGCTTGCCCAGGCGACACGAAATGCTGCACAAATATAATTATAAACGTCGTCTGCCTACCATTAGAGACTCCACATAGCCAGACTCTCCACACAAAATGCCCGTCTGCCGTCGTTTAGGGGGTTGTTGTTGTTGACCCCCAAACTCTCCCCATGCTCTGATTGTCGCATCAAGTGAAAACATCAATGGACATGAAATCAGAAGGGAAACAACTGGCATCTGACCAAAGGGCAAATCCCCCCGCCCTCCGTAGCGGTTGCATTTGGCATTTGCCAGCTTTAAAGTTAACTTTTCAATTGATTTGATTGCCTTTAGCCCCCTCCTCCTCCTCCCCCTCTACACCCCTTTGTTGAACCATCTGCTTTCAATCAGTTTGCACTCCTTTTTATTACATTTCAATTATGCTAATTACAAGCAGCTATCAAACACCTAATGGCTCTTGGCCAGGATTTATGTGTTGCCCAAGCCTCAAATGACAACCCCCAACCCCACTCCCACTTTCCCCTCTCACTCTGAACCGAACCGAACCCTGTCTGTTCGTCGTTTTGTCATTGAGCAATTGCGGTTTGCAGCTAATTTATGAGCTTGAACACCACTTTCCCTCCCCTCCTCGCCATGCTTCGGCTCCTTCAAAGTGTTTGGTTCAGTGAACGCCGACGCCAACGCCTGTTTTCTGGCTTCCTTTAAGTGTGCATAAATATAATGCGGCAATAGTTTTTACACACGGTACACCACCATAAAAATGGCTGAAACGAACCGAAAGAAGGCGTTTTTCCTTAGCCGAATTCTAAAGCGAATTTCCTTCCTACTTCGCCTTTTGTGTGTCCTTTCACATTTGAAAGGGAAATAGTTTTTGTGCCAAAAATATCGATTGGCCAAGTCAAGAACTTGCGAACAAGGAAACCACCTGTAATTTATTCAGCCGAAGTAGCTGAGCAGAAGTCAAGGGTTTCTTTGTGAAGCTAGTTTAGCTTTGAAATGATATTCTTTTGTTAAATTTGTTATTAGATGGAATACGTATTCAGTGAACTGTGGCTAAGGACTTATTTAAAATCATGAGAATCGAATAGAAGGGCGGTTCGGCAGTTTAAAGACTGTGTCTTAATTTTCACATCACCAGCGACATTTAACATTCAAAGTTTGAGCTAGAAACTTTTGACGATGCCTCTACATAGTTTTTTCAGACCTTAATACAGGGTATGTCCCAACAAAAAGGCTACTTTTCTACAAGAATCCTAGTTGTTCGGGGCTTTTTCTTAGTCTTTTTCGTCTTCATGGGAAAAAACCCTGACAAAAGTCGCCTTGTACAAGCAGAGAGATGTCATTACCAAAAGACAGCTTTTGTGTATATTGAGCTGCGCCATGAAATTGAAGCAAATGGCGCAAATGAAGTAAGTAATGGCGATGAGGAGGAGTAAAAGGAAGGACAAGGCTTTTGTTGTACTCAGCCTGGCCAGGACCCTCAACAATGACAATACAAATACAAAAGTAAGCTCAAATTACGCAGCAATACGGAACGAGAAAGGAAAGAATGAAGAAGTTCTCTATGTAGTATGCTAGTTGAAACACACAATTGTGAGTTGTGGTCTCCAGCTGGGGAGTTGTTGGTCGGATAGATAGTCATCTATGTGTGGCACATCATTTGATGCAAGAGGGAGGAGAGGGCGGGGCGGGGGGCAACAAATTTTATTATGCGCAGCGACAAGTTTATCGCCAAAAAGATATGAGTATGCGGCGGATAGTTATATTGTGAGAAAGGAAACAAGCAGTAGAAAAAGAAGGGAAGAAAGTGAATGAGGCAAAGAATACATAAAGCAGATGCAGATAGCCAAATGGAACTGATGAGAGAAGCATAAAGCATATATAAATAAAGCTTTGAAAGCGCCACTCGGTCGGCCACATAAATAAAGGTGGTTTAGACCATGGCTGTGTCTGTTATCATATATGCGCGTAGTTTAAGGCAACAGGGCCTGCATACAAATTGGCATGGAACGAGCCATGTTGCAATATATGTTTCAAGAAATGCGCAAAAAGATGACACAAAGCAGCAGCAACGAAAGACGAAGAAGAAGCTGCTAATGCGGCGACAAAAGCCTTTCGAGTTTGAGTTTGAGGCAGAAAGTATGTATTACAAGCAATAAACGCAATCAAGCTAACAACAACAACAATTCATTTGGCCAAGTTAGCCCGAATAGCTGCTTTCATTTACTTTGCTCAACGACTCGACTCTTCTGTTGGCTAATTTGAAAAATAAACTTCAGGCAGCCAACGGAAGATGATTAAAATTTTATCAGGCAACAAGCAGGCAGGCAGGCAGTCGGCCAGGCCACGCCCACAATGTGCATTGTGATGCTGCTGCTGCTGCACGTTGCACAAGGAGTCCAGCTATGTGTGGCAGGCACAACTTGCAGCTAGTCTGTAGGAATGTATTATTCATTCAGCTGCTTTAGCAAATTGCATAAGTTGCAGCATTCCCAGTGAAAAGGATCTCTCTCTCTCCCTCGTTAATCATCTCGAGCATTGTCATCATCCTCCAAACCCTTTTCTCCGATTTGTATCAATGGACTGAAGCTTATTGGTTTTTTTGCTGCTTGCTTGCGCTTTTGTTTTTCCTCCACGGAACAAAAGGAAAACCCATTCAATGGTGTTAAGCCTTCAACGGTTTATGACGCGTCTCCTCTACACAGCAATGTGATGGAAAAATGTTAGCTTCATGTTCATACGTGCGTTTGAAAGGCCTTGATGAAGACAATGATGATGATGATGACGTTGTGGATGCTGAGTGCAGATTAGATGGAAAATGGTTTGGAAAATATATACTTGGCTCCATTATGCAATAGACAAAAGCATTCTCTTTTTCCTCTTGTTTAGCCTTGACTGCACTTGCAGATAACCAACATATTCTTAGAGTACTCAACATTCGACTTGGGTTCCTTTTTTCTTTTACAAAATTCAATTAAATAGAGTTGCCAAGTTGACCGATTTACTCATTCAATTTCCAGTTGACTCATCTTACCTGCAAGGAAACAAAATACAAAAAGAAAAGGGGGAACTTTAGACATTTTTAAAAGATGATAAAAAGAAGATTGTTAACTGCATTTGACGCAGTTAAGTTTATGCTATGCCTGCCTCCCCAGCATTGTGTTCCACATAAATCACTTACATAGAAATCGTTGCAAGTTATCGATTACAACAATACGATAAGATATGCTGCAGACAACAACGAACGCGATGCGAATTGGGGCGTTGCAACAGCCGCCATTGATAGTTACAACTGATAACATTATCAAAAATGTGTCGAAAGCTGCCACACACAGTTATAAATCAATTTCACATTGAGATATCTATACATTTTCATAGATTGGACATTGAGCACAAAAAGGTTCGGACATTGGAAAAGCTTAATAAAGATAGATAAAAAATGAAAGAGTTTTTTCAGTCAGCAGGAGGTCTATTTTAGGGGCACTTAAGCCGCTTACAAGCGATTGTGTAACAGTGTGTGTGTGTGTGTGTATTCGTGATGTATTAATTAACAATTAGGAGTTAATAATATGGTTTGTTGGAACCGACATTTGTATACTCTTTAAACTGTTAGAAGACTGTGCAGCTTAAACAAATTTAACTTTGGAAGGAACAAATGATATGCCTATAAGTTAAAATTTTTACTATTTAAGTTACGCATTTTTTCAGGGATGTTTTCCACATTCTATAATATAGTTTGGCATTCTAAAAACTAAACTATTCATGTGTTTTTGGCTTACAATTTGACGTTAAATATTCCAGAAATAGACTATTGATCATAAATTTTTTTGATTTATGTATATACTAGTAAGTGACTCGATAGCTTCGCTGCGCCGATAGTTTTACAAAAATTTTAGCGTGAAACGGAACTTCCAATTGCCATAACTTCCTCAAAATAAGCTATATTTTTTTGCAATACACTCTAGATTAATAAATAAATACAAAATAAAGAATGCATAATTTTGTCATACTTTGTTACCAACTACATATTGTATCCCATATACCCCAACGACCCTTTCAGGTGGGGCTTAGTTAATAATCACGATGCCGACTGGCGGCGGCGGCGTCGGGGCCTGTAACGACTCTGTGGCAGCTGGTCAGTGTCGGCGTCAATGAGGCGCGCCATTGCTTCGATATCAATTGGGAATGGGTAATATCACGTGTGTGTAAATGTATTTGTATGCGGTGCCTGTCAACGCTTTATGTTGTGCTTTTAGGCAGGCAAAGCAATTAAGTAAGTTGCTTCAACTAAAACGTCTCATCATTCATTTAGCATGACAGACCAATGAGCATATTGCATGATGCTTCAAAACAGAAGCTCTTGATCCTGGCATCCTGGGGGAATTTGCGGCAAAACATTTAAACGGTTTCAACATCATACTATTTAACTTTAAATTGACACCCACGCCATACCTGAACTGAGCACTCGCCAAGGGTTCAATGCTTGCTTAACGTCTTTTTTCCATTTTGTTGCACAGTGTCCGCTGCAAATGACTTTGGCCACATGCTGCTACTGCTACTTCTTCCCTATTTTTCCGCTATGTCTGTGTGTGTCCCTTTTAAGCATCCTGTGACGCCGCCGTCGCTCGCTTGTTGCACAGCGCAACTTTTGCATTATGCTATTGTAAATGTTGCCACATATATACAAACTTCTTCTACACAATGCTACAAAACTAAGCTCACTTCAATTCCCCATATGCTTCTGCCTTGGAGATAAGAGTTAAATATTTAAAGAATCTTCACTTTTGCTGCTTAGTGTTTGTGCTGGTATTGTCATGCAACAACTTCTACTTGCAGCGCGGAGTCTGTTATAAATGATTTTTAGAAAAGTGCCTTGCAGATGGCGACCAGCTAAAGTTTGTTTTTGCACAACTCCCCCATAAGCCGGCCCCAAAGCAATTTAATGCTCGACTTTCGTTTTGTTTTGTTTTTTTGATTGCATTTAGCTTGTGGGCATGAGGAATTAAATTCTTATCAACGCAGCCAGAGACGATTTCATTCAAGATTCCCCCCTTTTTTTGCAAACGCTGCAAAGAGACAAAGTTTTTGTGCTTTGTTTGTCAGCAGAGCTGTAAGATTTGTGATTTACGCGCAAAAATACATTAGTTTAATGCGCAGCACAGATTGTTAGTATAAAGTACCACAACTTGATGGCATTTTCCACTTTGAGGGTTCCGTTCTTATCAATAATGCTTAGAAAACTTTCATCTAGCCGTCAATTATATGTGTTTCCGCGTGGTTTGATAAGTTGCAGTTGATTAACATATGGATTGGTCATTATAATAGCAAAAGCAAGCCGAAAACTATTGCAAATACTTTCGTTAAGGGAGAAATTCTTTGTTAAACTTGATTAATAATTAAATTATGAGTTTTTTTTATTTTCATGGAAAATGTTGTTAGATTTATAATCTTCAACACTTTTTAATGATATTTGCCTACAAAAACATTATTTTCTTGCATTTTAGTCAAGTTTTTCGACCATTTTCTGCACAAAACTTTAATTTTCTTAAAGGTTTAAGCCTTCCCTTGCTTAGTTCAAGTTGTTTGAACCTTAGTGGCAACAATAACAAAGCTAATGGGGCAGGTAAATGTACAGTGCGATAAGAGACGACACGTAATTTCGGGCACATTGAGTTACCATTGACAGGCTTAGGTCAGGTTAGAAGTCTGCAATTGGGGATGGTTCAACTGGTTTGGGTGAGGGGTTGGTTTAGCTGTTGCCCTCTATATGGGAACAGAATTTGGTATTCTATTGATTTTATTGAATTTGTCACTGATCTGATGATGAGATTTTCAGCATGCCAATCAACCCTCTTGTGTTCTGGGTCAGGTGGCGGCCGTGTGCCTGACGTGTGTTGCATGTTAACTATACATATATAGGGGTGGGTCAAGCATCCACCCTCTCACACTTATTTGTTCTTCTTTGGGAAAATTTAAGCCCCAGGCAGTAAAAATATGGATTATGGATGCGCCTCAACAAAAAATTAAAAAAGAAGAAAGAAAGATAGAAACAATGTCATATTTCCAGAACTAATGGCCAGTTGTTAAACTTTTAAATTGATCTATGCATTTCACAGTTGGCTGCAACTGCAACACTTCGTCTCCCCCCAATCTTTATATTGCATTCGTTTGATGTTCACTTTGAGGTGCCTCTTCCCTTCCTTCTTCTCATCGTGTAAGCCTTAGCCTATGAATATAAATTTATGATTTATCGAAAGCATATGTTTCCTCTTGGAGCACTCCTCTCTTTTCAGCCGTGCCCACAGGAAGTTCATGCCGCTCAACGCATTTGCTGGAGAGCTTACCATATAGTCTCTATAATTGTTGTGTGTTGTTTGTAATATTTTTCGTTTGAATGTGTTTCGCGTTTGCTCAAGATTTTGACGTTTCATCTTTATTGGCAATTGTGGATTTTATTACAAATAATCGCATTTGAAGTGATTTCTATTTGTTTGGCACTTGGTATGAAGTGTGCTCTGATTCCAAGAATCTAAACACGAATCTATAAAAAGTGAACTATTAACTATTAAAGTTTAAACTAAAAATAAAGATTTCGAAAATATATACAAAAAAAACAAACTTGATCTTCTCATGTAGAATTTTTTTTTAAGTAGTTGAAGTATTAAAGTGTTATAAAGTATTAAAAAAATTTAGAAACAAGTAAAAGAAAATCTTGAATCTGAAATTTCTTTAAACTCTGACTCACTGATTGCCATCATAACATTTGCAATAGGGATTAGGATTTTTTATCCCTAACATTAGATTGTTTTAGGTCGTTTTTTCATTGTTTCATTGTCTGTAAGAGATTTTGATTACATTCTCTGTTGCGGATTAAAGTATATTTACCTGCCTATTTCCTTTCTTAAATTGCTTTCAGGCAATGTCTACTGCATTTGCTTTTGTTTCAAATTGTTTCAATCTGTAATGGCATATGACATTGTTTTGTATAGAAAACACCCCCGAATGGAAACCAAAGGACCCAACACAGATGTCTGTGTGTCTGTATGTGTTTTTCATTCCCAGTTGCCTGTTTCTCCGTCGCAGCTGTTTGCAATATCCAGTCATCGGTCCTTTGGGGGGAACACAAAACGTTAAGCAGCCATTTTTCAAATCCTAGCCTGACACTAAACAAATTTATGACCTTAAAGCGGTTTAACTTCTAGCTCAAGCTCAAGAAAAACTCGATTAATAACTATGCCAAACTACTACTAAAAAACATGAATCAAACACAGACGATTGCAAAAGAAACATCAAAAATTGAGGAGACAACTTGAGAAACACTCAAAATATTATCACAGACAGAACTGGGGCGAGGCGGGCTCTATATGCATGTTGTATATGGGAATTATAATTTAACAGCATTAAAACAAATTAAAGTGGCCCAAGGCGGAAGCAGCAGCAGCAAGAATAGCTGAAGCAAACATTTGTTGTGGAGGAGGTGGAGTCGTCTCTCCCGTCGAAAAGCCAAAAATAGCTCAAATATTAAAATTGATGGCAACTTTCTCGGCACCGAAACACTGAATTATGCCTAAGGTTAAGTGCTGCTGACAGATTTTGACACATGATGCAGCAGCAGCAGCAAAACCGACATTCAGACAAAGATGGCTATAGTGTGAAAGAGAGATAGAGATTGTAGCAAGTGCAACATGTAGCATCATCATCGTCGTTCAATAGAATGCATATTTGTGAAAGTTAAACTGTAATTAAACTGAAAGTTTTTTTCTTTTTTCTGGTCCGTCCTTTTACTAATTAACATTGGTATGTAGTTGTTGCTGTAGTATGTATTACGTAACAGCTGCTGTCTGTCTGTGTTAACTTTTTCTTTCCAACTTTAGCCTAACAAATTAATTACGCCCAAAACTCCACACACACACACACTGCACACACATAGATCATAGCATAGTTAACCATAGACAAACGGCTTCTATTTCATTCAGTTCATGTTACGTGCGGTTCCATGTTTAAGGGCCGGGGGCAGGGACGTGGTGCTATTAAATACCGTATGCAGTCGTCTGACTGAATATATATACCGTGACTGTTGCCTTTACTACAATTCTTCTACAATTGAAATTAATGTTTTATGGTTTCATGACGACGACCACACATCAAATACAGACAAACAAACAAACAGACGGAACATAGAATGACTTCAGTTTAGCTGTTGTAAACTTTCTTTTTGATGCTTCTTCAAATCTTGAATACCCTGCAGTAATCAATAACGTTCAGAAAAGGCTTCATTGTGTAAAGTTAAGGTAGTTTAAGACTTGAAAATAAGAACAATTAGTTATGAGTTGGTCTAAAAACCGATTGTGTTTCATGTTTGAGTTTATTAAGCCCAATTTGTTAATATCTGGTTCAAGTTATCGTTAATTTAACTCGAGATAAATTTATTGCTCGAGCTAACCGTGTTTTAAACCCGTTTGATATTTTCAAAGCGCTGAAATAAGCGTTTATCGATAAGTTACTATCGCCTTGCTAGAGTTTCCAGATGTTCTTGAACTTAACAGTTTGTTTGCCTAACGATGTCTTGATCGATTTTTGTATTTGGAACTTAACCAGCACCGTAATGTTCTCAAGAACTTCAAAGCTCATATTTAGTAACCCAAATTTGACTAAACTTCGGTTGAACAATCTTAAATTGTACCCTAATCTTTTCTTTCGCAAAGTGTATTTAAACTTCACCAAACATCAAAAGTTCACAAGCCATTGTTGTTGTTTGATGTTTGTTCTTCAAGCAAGTTTCTAATGCCGGACTTTGTCAATGATGAAATGAAATTGAAAACTGTAACTGAATGAATGGTTGGTTGGCAGGAAACGCGTTGTGCAACTGACCCATCCTGTTGCGTCTTCCTGTCTTCCTGACTTTGCCCTTTGCCTTTGTCGTCGTTCTCACTCGCAAATTGCGCATTTCTTTAACAAATTTCCTGTTTATGCTCCATAAAATCCATTGAAGCGTTTAATATTGGCAACTTGTCGGTCTCCGACTCGTATCTCCCGTTGGTTGTCTACGTGGCAAGCGTGTGAATTGGCGACAAGTGGACGCATCCTATGTGGGTGGCTATCAATCGCCTCGCACTCTTCCATTATTTGTTATTGGACTTGTGACTCATTGCCACAGCAAAGCAAAGCTCTCTTTCACTTAAGTCGTCTCTGCAGACATTGTAAATAAATGAATAGACAAAAGTGCATGAGCATTTTGCAATTTATTTGCACAGTTTTCGAACACAAAACATCTTTTGAGACTCTTCCCTAATTGAATTTGAGCTTCAAAGTACGTAAATCAATTAGGGTTTGTTTGGCAGTTGTCTTGTTTTTATTGGCCCCAGCCTGGGCCTAGTGTCAAATTGTAGCTTATATTGATTAGAATGAATGTTGTCTAATTAAAGAGTTTCAAACTTGAAAACGAGTTGAAAACTCGATTCGTAGCACTTACTTAAAAAACAATTAATCCATTAAACTTTGTTTGTTATCATTACAAATTGTTATCTGTTAGTAAATTCTATTTAACAAGAGCATAAAATAACACAAACTCCATGGCAATTAATCCAATTATGATTCATATAAAATATCAAAAGCCAATTAAATGCAGCCCCCAAATAATTATGCAATTAAAGTTTGCAATTTCACATAAACAACAAACTTTCGTTTCCCATAGCGAACTTTTCTTTTTCGTGTCACTCTATTCATCATAATTATTTTTTATCGGCAGCAGCAACCATTGGCCACCACGCCCCAGCTGCAGTTGCAACCTATCGAGCCTACAACACACACACACATGTTATATGTAGATATAGATATAGAGTTAGGTGCCAGCCTGTCGGATTACGCAATTTGGGGGCTAGAGACAAGTATGGCAATGCCAGCATGCCACTTGGTGTTGCAGGCAGAAGCATCCCACGCTTAAAGCTCCTAGCTGCTCCTCGAACTGAACGAATGGCGCCAGCCCACGTTCAGACTGTTGTTGTTAATTGAATTTGGCGCACAATAAAAATAATAATAATAAACATATATAGAAAGACAGAGACAAGTTATGAGCGTAATCGGAGCTGCTGCGGCAATTGCAACCGAAAAACAAGTTTACAATTTTCGTTTTTTCTGTTTTTTATCAAATTTGTGTCAATATTTTTGAGGCGCTTTCGAAAAAATATATGTGTTGATTGCACCTGACGTTGAAATTTATGCGTGCATTATTAACATATCTGGAGCACTAATAACAGCAGCACGAACAACTTTAAAGCCTACTTAAAGCTGCATTAGTTAGAGCTTAACAAATAGTTAAAGCAACTAGTAGATACCCTATAAGTATTACACTTCAAAGAATAAGTTTTTATATATACAAAGAGCTGTGTTTATTCATTTGGGTATTTTAACACAAAAGTTGTTCCAACAAATGTATATTCCCCAAAAAACCTTTAATTTGCAGGGAATCACATACAAAACTCTAGCTGTGGCTGGGCGCAATTACAGTTTTACATTTGCATTTGCATTAAGTGAGATGCACTCAACGAGGAAATCAGTGGAAAATTGAAAATGCATATGAATGATGGATTTATGAGCCGGTTTGTTGTACAGAAACACAACTTCCATTATAATACATATGTGAGTTTGTGTGTGTGTGCGTGTGTATGGAAACTCAACAATCAATTTTACACAACAAAATTTATTTTTTATGATTTTGTGAGGGGAATTATATTGATTTTACAAATTTCTGCAATGTACTTTGTTGAGAATTTGTTAAATAGGTATTTTTAGAACGTTTAAAGTATTTATTTTGTCCAAACTTCACAAGGAAATTCATTCCTTTAAACAATTATTCTCATTTTCTTTCGATTTATAACTAAAAAATATCTAAAAATGTTACTAATTTTTCCAAAACATCTGATACTTACAAAAACGTTGAAGATTTTAACAACATTGCTCCAAATTTTTCCGAAAGTCCTTTAGTATCCTTTCCCATTTGCCCCATACCTGACACCTTTTCAATAGTGTTTTCACATTTTCCCTTCGCGCTAGCTTTTCAATCGATATTTAATGATATATATTCACTTACCTGAAAGCAAATTGAAAAACAAATAAAATTAAAAACTTGTTAGAAACACATTTTGAATATATGGTACATATATATATATTTTTCGAACATAATTTACAGCTTATGTGCAACGCATATATCATGCCAAGAAAGACAAAAAAAAAACGACACAAAAACTAAAATTTGATTTAATGGCCCCAACGCCAAGGCATAAAAATAAAAGTTTGAAAAAAAAAACTTTTATTGATGCATCCACGCCCACATTCAAGAGGCGGTAGAGGTGGGTTGGGGGAGGGGCAGGTTGTGCTTCAACTGATAACATTTGAACGCGCAAAACCTGGCAACAAATTATGGCCATGTAAAGTGTCATCAAAGCCAAGTAAATCATCTGATTTTGTCGTTTCAGCATTATTATTTATGGGCATAGCATGCACAGGGTTTCAAAATACACTCAAAACCCATTAAAAACAAAAGGTTTCTGCCCGTTTAGGTATCAGTTAATGTGCTTGCCACACAGGAGCTTTTCTGTAATAAAACTCGGCAAACGTTTTGCTTTTGTTTTTCTTTTTGGGAAACAGGGCTTTGCGAAATGTTTTCTGAATCATCAGCATCAGTGGCAGCAAAACTGAAAACATTTTCCATGAACTTTTTTTTTTTTTTTTGTTGTTTTCCTTTTCTGAATTTAATGGCATGACCAGACCGACCCCAACAAGAGCGAGAATCTCTCTAACCCCAAAAACGGCCTCGCTGGCTGCGTCAAAACATTTGTCGTGTTTGGTGGCAACCGCAACAAGCAGCAACAACTCTTACACATATATATAATAAAGTAATGCTGTTGAAAGGCACGCGCATTAGATATTACATATGTGTGTGTGCGTGAACTGAGTGGCAAACGTCTGTTGCAAATCGTAAAAATATTGCGCGAGGGACAAGACTCAACTAACAGCTGAGTTCTTCCCCCCAGCTACAAACGAACAAAATATAAATCGATAAATGCTTTTGTGAATGTATGAATTATGTGTCTGCTACACACACACACACACCAACTTCAGTTCAGTTCACAGCTTCCTCCTTCAGCTGACTTGTGTTTATCTGTGGTTGAAGTTCAACTAGCACTCAGTTAACTCTTTCTCTCCCCCCGCCTTTTCACTCAATGCTTGTTGAAATTCTTTTGGCATGTTTTACGAGCTGGCGTCAATTTTTTTTTTTTTTTTTTTTTCAGTCACATTAACTCTTTAAGTTTTGTCTGTTTTTGGCCAGGCTCCACACTTGGGGCATTTTATTATATTTATTACCGAGCTGCCCACACGCATTGCTGTTGCTGCCACCACTGCCCACAGAGTCGCCACACTGACCGCATTAGATAGGCGCCCCCTGGTTGCAGCAACACTGATGAAAATATGTTCAATCAACAACAGCAACAAACTGGTGCAACATTGCTGCTGCTGCTGCAAGCCGCCCAATTGTGTTGCCAAATCGATGTTTATATGTATTTATATAATAAACCACAAACAACAATCACAGACACAACAACAATTGTCTGGCGGCCAGTGCATTAAAAACATTTATTGAGCTTTCACTGTCACGTGTATGAAACATAATCTGTGCATCAGACCAAAAACTAGAATTGATTAAATGCGCTAATACGCGTATAGAGACCACAGGATTTATGTTGCGTCTAAACAAAGAGATTAAAACTATTAAACAAACATATTGGTATCTCCAACTCTTAGTTTTTATATGTTGAAGCTTGGCAATAAAAATCTTAAACAAGTTCTACACAAATTCTTTTATTATAAAACATAATCTGGACATCAGACCAAAAACTAGAATTGATTGAATACGCTAATACGCGTATAGAGAGCACAGAATTTGTGTTTTGTCAAAACAAAACTAAACAAACATTGGTAAAAGTATTAGTTGCAATGCGATTTATGCGATTTATTGATATAGTAAATATATATTTTTATATCTTAAATCATTGAACAACACTCCCTAAAGCTTGGCAATAAAAATCTTAATCAAATTCTTTTATTATTCAAACATTGCAACAATTGTAGCACAGCAAGAAACCCACAAATATGTATTGAAAACTCATATCGATTGCAGCTGCAGCATTTGAGTACGTGACTGCTGTATAAAAAATGTGTGTGTTCGAAGCTAGAAATAATGATCTGGGTACGGTCTAATAAGGAGTTTTATGTGTGTGTGTGTGTGGTTGAACTATAACCTGACCGCAACTTTCATAAATAGAAAGCGTTTCCATAATGCGTTATGGATGTGCCTAATGCCTAATGCCCAGTGGCTTGGCCGAGTGCATGGCCCAAGTCATAAATTGTGAGTGCATATGAGAGAGAGAGTATATACTCAAACTTATTTATTACACAGAGTCCGTCATTCTCTCAACCAATAACCAATACCCCACACCCTCTTAAGGCAATGACGCGGCACGCACAGAGCCCCCCAAAAAAAAAAAACATAAATGACGAAGAAACACCGAAAAAAAGTTATCTATAGATCGATGGCCGGAGCACACGCTATCAGGCCTTATGTTTATGTACACATTGATATGAAGTAAAATCAAGTAAATATCAATACAAACAACATGAATATATTGACGAACGTTGTGATACTCTTTAATTTCGATAGGTTTGCTTAACATCTATATCCAGATAGAAGTTAAAATCTGCCACCCAAATGTTGTTTGTGGCTACACGCAGGTTGAACATATAGCTTCCCTTTGGGACAGGAACCTTTACAAACATATTATCACTAAGCACAAAATCCTTGATTGTAATATTGTCCTGCAGAAAGAGAAGGAAATAGAATTTTGTTAACCTTTTGCAGCCTTTTCACTCACCTTGTAGGGACAAGTGTGATTCCAGTTGGAAAACGGCATGATGGCCCTATGAAAGTGATAGAAAATTTGCAAGGGATTCGGATGCCGCATATAGTGGCAAAAGTCCAAAGTCATGTTAAACAGAAATGGATGATAACCATTCAGTTTCTTCCAAACACTATAGTTGATTAGAAAATTACCTAAGGGTTTAAATAAATCCACATGGACATTGGCACCGATTAGACCACGTCCCACAACCCTCAGCTTACACACGGTTATATTTCCAGCCGTCTTATCCAATATTTCACACTTGATGTTCGTGTGACGTGAATAGCATTCACATAAGTTGATCGGGAAGGCGAGCACGAACAAAAATCTTAATAACATTTTGTTTCAACTGTTGCAATTGAATATTGACTTTTAAAAGGGCAAGCAAAAATTTTTAATTCATTTGCAGTTAGTTAATTCGTTTTTAATGAGGTATGAGTTTCCAAAAATTATTCGGTTCAACTACTCGAAACGAATGGAATAGATTGATAAAACAATTGGGCATAACGATTAATTAAACTTTATATTAAATTGTATTGTTTAACTAATTAAAATCTCATCGACTTAACCAAAAGTTTTCAAGAATTTTTTCCTAAATTCTAAACAAAAACAAATAAAATCTTCAAAAACTTTTTTAATGATTTTTAAAGTTTATCGCTCCATTTGTAGAGTATTTTTAAAACCCAGCAAAAGGGAAAAATGCATTCCACTCTAAACCAAAAACCAAACTGATAAGGCAATCAATAAAACAAATAGCCTAGTTTATTGAACCAGCAAAGGGTCAAAAGGCATTCGAGAGGCAATTATGTGACTTTGTTAGGATTGCCAGAATATATCCCAATACATACAACTCAGAAAAATGTTTATTTTTAGCTTTAGCTAAGATTAATGTGGTTTTGCGTTTGACAAAAGTAATGTTTTGGGGGGGACTTCCAAATGGTAGTTCTAATGCTAGTCAAACGTATTAAGATATTTGTTTGTACAATGGTCATACGATATTTACAGGTATTTGCCCGCATCTTTAAGACTTCAGAGTTGAAAGCAAGAAAGAGACGTTGACTGTCAAGCAAAATATTTGATATTTGATCTGCAATAATATTTACACAAAAACCTAACACCAAAACAAACGTATAGACAGCCAGAATGTGACTAAGGCGGTTGAGGGAGAGGTGTGGCATATGTGTTTGGCCCTGAACTTGCTGCTGTTTGGCCCCCAAAAGGCGCAATTACAGATTGCAATTTATGGATTAAAAGTTCTTCCAATACAAATGGCACAAAATTTGCATATGCGAACGAGTTTTGCATAAAAAGCACATATAGTACTCGTACAACAACAACATGCGACGATCGAGTAGCAAAAAGTTTTAATTAAATGCAAGGCATAGGGACCCTGAACATGCGCAGGAACACAACGGGAAATGGTTGGGGAAATGGGTTTTCCATTGGTTTTGCTTTAACGGCGCATCAATCACTTTTTGGCAGCTGTTCTCTAACTAACTCTCGTGCCCTTCCTCTCTCGCTCGCTCGCTCGCTCACTTTAGCTCTCTCTACGTGACTTCCGCTTTAGCAATTTAGAGCTGTTGTCCAGTTCACTTTTCTCGTCTCGTCTCCCTCCACTTCTCTCTTGGCAAATTCAAAAAGTCTGTTTCTGGTTCTTCTTTTCTACTTCTTCTTCTTCTTTGTGGCTGTCATGTTGAACACTTTGTGCAAAAGTTCAAGTGCGGGTGTCGCTCTTCTAGTTGTTGTTGTTGTTGTTCTAGCGACGCGCAATTTCATGCTTATCAGAGCAGAGGCCAACGCCAACTAGCCGGGATTTCACATCACATCTGCATCAAGCGCGCTTCAAGCTGCGTGTGAAAGTTATGAGTGTGCCAAAAGATCATCAAAAAAAATGGTTAATCGTGCTTAGAACCTGTTCGTATTTATTTGTTTCGAAAAGATTGCTTAACATCAACATCTATATAGAGTTTGTATTCAGCAGCCACAGTTAGATTCGATAACAGCTTCAAGTTAAACATATAACTGCCTTTTGGCAATGGGGTTTTGGCAAACATCTCGTCATTCAGCACAAAATCCTTAACAATTATAAAATCCTAAACTTGCATTGAGACAATATATATCACATGAAAATCACATATAAATACTTACAGTATAAGGACATGTGTGATTCCAGTTCGAATAGGGCGCAATGGCTCTATGAAAATAATAGAAAGCTTCTTTCGGATTCGGATGTTTTATAAAATGACAAAAATCAACGGTGACATTCAACAGAAATGGATGATAACCGCTCAGTTTCTTGGATAAACTCAACATCATCACAAGTTTAACTATCGGTTTATGTATCGCAATGTGTGTATTGGCTCCAATGCGTCCACGTCCCATTACTTTTAGCTTACAAATGTTTATATTACATATCGATTTATCCAATGCTTCACATTTCATATTCGTATGACGAGCATACCCATTAATATGTATGATGAACAATGCGACTATATAGAGGATCCCTAACTTCATTGCAATGCAAAAGAATACTGAAATGCATTTGTGAATGCTTGATGTATTCATATGGAATTATATACAAATTCGATTTTAATTGTGGAATTTGATTTTATTGATGGATTTCATACATGCAGTTAAGCTAATTACTTGGAAAAGTGATATTAAAATTGATTTGAAGAACAAATTTGAGTTGTTTTTTTTTCTTTTTTCATTACATTGCAAATTTGACATTTACTCAACTTTAAATCATTCAAAGTATTGTTATTTGTGACTGTCAAACTAGTTATTCATTCCACTTAATTTATGAGTATGAACATTAAACAAAATTCATACTGCGCTAACCGCACCCTATATATTCTGTTAATGAGCCTACCCCTAATTGTATGTTTGTTAAGCGATATATTGGCGCCCTCGCCATACAACTAGAAACAAGAGCTCCACAACCTCGTACTAGTTGTGAACAGAGCTCTCAACTAACCAGAGCTCCATTGTCACAATTTGCGCATAATTTGTTGCCCCGCATTCAACGTTTTAGGTTGTAGATAAACAATGCCCTGGGCGCATGTACTCAAAGACTAGTTACTTGAAGACTTTTCAGGGTCTTCTCCGCCTTAACGACACAAAAGCAATTTGTGTCATTGCCAGTGAGTAAGAGAGAGACGTGAAAAGTGCAGTTGTGTCTGGTATTTTACCACCTTATTACAAAGATTTGCATAACTGAACGAACAACTGCAAAAAATGTGGAAAGGATGCCCAAGCATATAAAGACAATGACAATGTTAATGCATGGCACAGACGACAACGCAAGGATGAAGAATAGTGTATATGGACGAAGGATAGCAAATTTGTTGACATTTCTTTCGTGTTGCATACATCATTTAGTACATATACTAAAGGGCATGTAGAACATAAACTTCTACTAACTGTTTAAGCATTATATATATTTTGTTTTATGCTTTCTTTGTGATACAATTGGAAATGAAAACTTCCATACGATAAAGTTTCCTATATAACGATTTAACTTCCAGTTTTATAGTATGAATTTTCCCTATAACCAAGATTTTTTTGTCCCAATTAGACTCTTTATATGAACTATATCTATATCAACCTATTTATCAAATAACTTTTATGAATATTGTTGCTTTTACTGTTTAATGTGTTTTTGCAATAAAAAAAAACTTGGAAATGTAGGTCCATATAATAATCTCTTATACAACAAAGTCTTCTATACAAAGATTTCCTTTTCAGTATAGTATGAATTTACCCTATAACCAAGATTTTCTTGTCCCAACAAGACTTATTATGTGGAAGTTCAACTATATATTAAACTAAATACAACCTTTCTTTAACAAATGTTACAGTTGTCTAGAGTCTAGACCCAAGGATTCCAACTTAAAACCATGTCCAAATATGGCACCCAATAAAGAAACAAACGAAAAGTAAATGTTGCCAGCAGCACCAGCATTTTGGCGGCTGCAAAGTTACGCAGTTCTCAAGTCAAGTGTTTTGGCCAAAACGGCTGTTGCATTCCAGTGCCCGCTGTCTAGCCAGGCCGAGACAGACTTAAGTGTCAGCTAACACAGAAAAACGAAGAGAGAGGGGAAGAGAGAGAAGTGTTTGTCTGCCGCACATAAAGTGAAGCATCTAATGGGGCAACAAGAGCAACAGCAAAAACTAAACTAAACCAAACTGAGCTGAGCTAAACCAAGATGCGTTTGATTGCGAGTTGGTTGCATTTTAAACATTTTATGCAAATATCAATGGCGACACGTAAATTAACTCAAAACTCAGTGGCGGCAACACAGCAACAGCAACCTGAACATGACAGCTCAATTGAAGATGCCACACAGCGCCACACAGATTAATGCAGCAGCAGTTGCAGTCGCAGATGTTGCAGCTCTTGGCAATGCACAGATAATTGCCATTAATCAGATATCGACAGACGCGTCATAAACTGCACATGTTATCGACTCTTTTGCCATTGCAATCGCTATAAAAAGAATCCAACAACAACAGTAACAAATGGCAGAGACAGAGAGTTCAAGCAGCTCGACTTGGCCAGGTCTGTGCCATGGCTCTGAAATATGCAGCACTTAGTACCTACTTAAGTTGCGCGAACGCGAACGCGTCCGCGGACAGTTTACAAGTCGGACAAACGGACAACGTTTGAGATAAGATCACAGCACTGCTAACAAAGATCACTGACTATATGTGCACATGTGTGATTGTGTGTGTGTTTGTGTGTGCCTCTGGCTTTGGAGCTAAGCGAGTCTGTCGTGAGGCCGGCTAGACACCGTGTGCACAGTGGTACAGTGGTACTTGAACACAGCTATTTATATCCTTAAATTTGTAAATTTTTGTGTTAATAAGAAATTATTAAAAATTAAAAGAATTAGAATATAATAATTTCATATTTATAGATTTATTATTGCATTAACTAAAATTCTGAATTACTAAAAGGATCTCGTGACAGAAAAGTTTAAAAAATAAGATTAGCTAGTTTATATATTCTTTTTTTTGTCCTTTAGTTTATAGTTTTTTTTTCAAATATTAACAAGTTTATTTTATTCTATTTAATGTCTTATAAATTCATAATTATTCTATACTATTATTTTCTTTTTCACTCTTAGTAACTCAAAACGTTACCAAAATTATCTTTTATATAATTTTTTTTACCTCAAAATATATATTATTTTCCGTTTTTTCCATCAACTTTCAAGACACTGTGCACATAAGCCCGAAGAGGCAATAACAGTGGCACAGGCGGCACGGTAAGTGGTATGAAGTACGTGCATTTTGTAGATAATATTGAAATAATAGCAACCGCTGCACATTCGCTGCACAACAACTGCGAGAAGTCAGAGTTGAGTTCGGATGATGGGCGGCAGGAGGAGAAAGACAAGCGGGAATCGCAGTTTTGAGATCGGATCAGAGTCGAAAGCAAAAAAAAGCGCGCGCCTGTTTCTTTTGTCTTGTGTCTGTTGTTGTTGTTGCTTGTAACAAATTACTTGGCTGCCAAACAAACTGCACACTCTTCTAACCCCTTCTTCCCGATAGAATATATACAAAACGTCGCGTCGCGTCGTTTGTCGTCGCCGTTGTAGTATTAAAAGCGTCGCGAGCTCGTTTTTCATGTTCTATTTTTTGTGTTGTGCAACCAAGATAGATTAACGCTACAGATACAAATGGAAGGAGATGAAGGCGGAGTGGATTGAATTCAACGATCGATCGACTTTAAGGCAGCCATGGCCATCGGCTACAACAACAAACAAGAAACGTTTAGGCTTTGGGGTCTCTCTGGGCGTCGCTTTGACCGATAAGCAACTGATAAGTTGTCGGAGTCGGAGTCGATGATGTCGAGACGAGACGAGGTCGGCAGCGTCTTGTCGAGACATGGACGGACTTGCCACCTAAATGACCAACTCAATTTGCTGCTGCCGCATTTTCAATTAATGTTGCCCCGCAGCTACAACAAAAACAACAACGTTCACAACAACAATGCAAAAAAGTTTGTTTGTGCGTTTGAAAAATAATTATGAAGCAAAAATGTTTTTAATACCCTTTAAACATTTTATGGGCAAGCAAGGAACAGGAATGAATTATTGAATAAGCAAAAAAAAAAGAAGGTTTGGCTAAGTGAAAAGTTAAAGAAAAATGTAGAAAAAATCGCTAAGGGCAGTATGGCTTAAAGGCAATTAGCATATAAAAGCAAATTCGTTGAATATTCTCTCGAAAGTTTAAAGAAGAAAGGGTATTTTCTCTATCGCATAACTCTGTTTACTACAAATTATTATTGTTTTTTTTTTTTTTTCATAGGCACTCGCGAAGTAAACTTTTTTAATTGAGTTCTTTGCCCAGCTGCGGGCACAATTCAAACTCAAAGTCGACTTTCTAGGCGTGCCTGATCTCGGCAGCAAAAACATATCTTAAATGAACGGTGTTTAAAAATTGAAGCCACTGTCGACTTCCGTTTGCAGAAAGTGATTAAATGAATTGGCATCGAGCGTAGAGCTTCGAGTCTTGAGAGCTTAAGCTCAACTTTGAATAATGTCTGGGCGTTTTATGGAACACCCCTCGCTGCCTGTGCCTAGAGGAGCTGGAAGCTGGGGCGTGAGTTTTACGAGCGAGTTTCTCGCTTCCATTTGTGGCTAGCCGATGGTAAGTGCATTTAAAGTTGTTCAGGATTTGCACCTATTACACTTAACGGCTGCTGCTGCTGCTGGCGTTGTAAAAACGCTTAAAGTGCCGTTTAAATAGCACTCAGCTCAATACTAGATATCTAGTTAATTATTAAGCAGAGGATATGTAAATGGAAATGATAATCAAATGGTATCAGATGCAATATGGAAAGGCAAAGGCATGAATGTATATTGAACATGTATGAGAAACTTTCTCAACTTAACCAAGGTTGTAGTAATTTTAAGCTCTTTACAGTGTCTATGGCGTTAAAAGCTTGGGAATATTTATGTTTGGCTATAAAAGTTTCATAAATTCTACATACACATATATGGATATCTTCCTTTTGATCCCTTTTACTTAATACCTTTCACTATTCTTACTGACCTTACTTTGCCGTTTTTTATACCCTTAACCCATAAAATGGGTAAAGAAGGGTATAAAGGTTTTGTGCACAAGTATGTTACAGATAGAAGGAAGGTGTTCCGACCCCTTAACATCAACAGTCGAGTCGATATAGCCATGTCTGTCTGTCCGTCTGTCTGCAATTTGGCCCAAAACGCTAAGGCTAAAACACGCGCGCGATTAAAACGCGTTGAAAACGCGTCATTCCTTGAACCATCCCCATGGCTGCCCACCAGTATTTGTACCAGACAGCATTCATTTTTCGAGCAGGCTAGTTTCGCGCGTTTTTAAACGCGCACAAAACGCGTTGCTGCTTATTTTTAGTGCTACAATTATATTGTTTTGTTATTTTCCTATGGAAAAGCGTTGTTATCACAAGTATGACTGTACGCGTTACGTATAAGGTTAAGGGTATGTCCTAGTCGGTATTTCCCGACTAGAGCTTTCTTACTTGTTTTCATTACTTACCGTTCTACAAGAAAGTACTTTATAGCACTTTGTTGCCTGTACAATTTACGAGGCCTTTCGCAACTCCAGTTAAACTGGCCGAGACTTTAGTTCTAGCTTTAAAAGCTTTATTTTGTAGCTGATTGGTTGCACCTCCCACACACACACACACGCGCATAAACTAAATGCATTCTCACACTTATGTATGTATATGCAAATTGGCTGTAGCGACCACGCCCACACACAGACGCCCTTACAACAATTGTGGCCAGATCTCTCTTGTGGCATTGGCAATGCCACAAAGTAATTGCAAATGAAAATAAAGTGAATTTTATGCCATTTCCTGTTGCCATACATATTGCTTGGCCAGAAGACTTGCTTTTTGCCTTCAGAGAGAGAGAGAGAGAGAGAAGATCAGCCGAGAAGAGAACAAACTCTGACCAGATATGGAGGCTGTTGTTGTTGTTTTTGCGTTAAATTCGGGTGCGTTGAACTGCAGCTGCAACAACAACAACAACAACTAACAACAAATACGGCAACAATTTGGAAATGTGTTTTGGGATTTCTTCTCCTGTTGCTGATGTGTTCTTGCTGCTGGTGCTGTTGTTGCTGTTGTTGTTTTTGTGAATTATTCATGTTTGGCTTTTTCGAATTGGCTAAAAAGGATGAAGAACTCGGCCCAAATTGCATTTAGCTGCCAGCGAGGGAGTTCAAACGTACGAGAGCGAGACGAAAGATATGTTGTTTTTATTTGCCCCCCCCCCAAAAAAAAGAAAAACAGAGAATAAAAATGTTGGTTGTTGCACCCAACAGTCATGTTTTGTTTTTGTTGCGGTCAGGCCATAAAAATCAACAACAACAACATGACATGTCGAAAATGCATTTATTGTTGTTGTTTTTGTTTTCGGGCGAAAAATTTATGTGGTGTGCAAAATTAAAATTAATTTTCGACGTAAAATTTTTAGTTAATTTTAATGCGCAGCTGGGGATTAATAGTGGCTAATAAATGGCTTAACAGCAAAAACTGTTAATAGCAGTAGCACATTCATTTGACCGTTAACTCTGGCTAAGAAGTCATTAAAGTTTTCACTTTAAGGAATATTAATTTTGGGAAGAAAAATTTCATATTTTAAGGTCGATTTTATTATTAAACGTTATGATTAAGAGAGAACTGAGTTTTGTTTACTACAAAACAGGAATAAATAATAGTCAGGAAGTTCTTAGGTTTTGTATAAGAATCTCGGAATTCTTAAGTAGTTTGTTAATTCACAAAAAAAAGTTGAAACTTAGGATTTAAGAACCATACATTGTGACTAAAATGAAAGTTAACTGGAATATTAAGAGTTCAAAAGCTGACGATTTGTAGAATTCTATTGTATACAGATTGTAAAATTTCTTAAAATGGGAGTGATTTCAATGTTAATTTATTCTTGAGCTTAAAATATTTCTTAAAAAAGTAAGTTTAGTTTAAGGATTTTTTTGCTTTCTGTTTGCTAAAACTTTGAAGTTTTCATTCCAGTTTTTGATGACAATTCTATTAACTGTGGAAAGTAATTGTATTTGTGGTTTATTTATTTTATTTTTGAAGTGTTTTTTATCCACAAATACTGATGCGTGTTCTCGAACGTTTCAATATTTGCTTCCCAGCTTTTTTTCACCTCAAAGTCGTCAATATTTGTTTTGAACATATTTTCTGCAATATGTTGTATAAGTGCAACCTTGAACAATGTCAATGCCACAAAGGCAAGCTTACACGTAAACACACACATACTTATATGCCACAACTCGCATCCGTTGCAAGCAACAAAGAACTTCATTTTTGTTGTTGTTGCATGTTGTACTTCCTTAAGGGTGTGGCACTCCTTGGCGATATGTTATATTGTTTGCACTGATTGAAAAATTGACAGCATGATGAAAGAATTGTGAGGTCCTTGCAGCCAACATAATTTCCGGCGCTTAAGAAAGAGAAGTAAATACTTTTGCAATGACTGTAATTAGCTGACAGCCGTTGGGCCGGGTCAAAACGCAGAGTGTTGGAACTGTAAAAAGAAATGACCTCATTCTGGGCTCGTTTCTCAAACTGAAAACTTCTTCTTGCCCCCTCACTTATTTATGTACATTGTATACACATTGCGACACACACGCAGAGAATAGCCTGAAGCGGACCATATGGAAATACTTTTGGATGACAGCAACAAAGAGCCAGAGCAGCGCACCCTTCGAGAGAGCAACAACAAGCAAAAGGGGGTGTGAAATTAGAATAACATGTCACTCATATCGTATAACACGTAATGCGGCCAAATATATATATACTTATGGTGGTCTGGTGTTGTCTGGTGTTGCTGGCCAGGATTCGCACAGGATATTCTTAAAAGCACGAAACGCAAAACAATTGTCACAGTTCACACACACACAGACACAAAGAATTATGACCATTAAAAGTAAAAATGTGAAAAGCAGAGACGAGAATAAGTCAGGGGTATTATTTATTATATGCTTCTTCTTGCTGGGAATGGCAAAAACAGGAGCAACAACAACAACAACAACAGCACAAAACGGTACGGCACGTAAATTTTAACTGTGTGAGCTCTGCTTTTGCACGGTTACACCCAGGAGCAGTTATATTATTGTTGTTGCTGCTCTTACAGTAAGATTTTTTAATTACCGCCTGGCCATTAATTAAGGACATTGCGTGTATATGTATGTGTGTCTGTGTCTGTGTTGGTGTCTGTGTGTGAGCTAAAGTTGTTTTCCTCTTATTAAAAATCAAGTAAGAAGACTTTAGTCAAGAGATAACGACGAGGACATACCCTTAACCCGTTACGTAACGAAGTCATTACAAATATGGAGTCTATTGATATTATAGTCTCTGCTGATCGCGAATATATATACTTTATGGGATCGAAAATGCTTCCTGCTTCCCATTATACCCTCTTTTACCCACAGCTTAAGGGTATAGAAAAAGCACAACCTGAGCCTCGAGCATTGTCGATGGCTTACAAAGCTACATTTAAATAACGGTATGCGTGCGAACGTAATGTTTATAAGAACGAGGAAGATTAAAAGCTTAAATCGCGTACACATATGTAACGACTTTTCGACTTTAATTTAGTTGTAAAACGCAAGGACATAAAAAAGGCAAAAGGCATGGAAAATATTAAAAAATTTAATTATTTGAAGATTTTGTTAGTCAGCGCTGAGATTATTAGAAACTTTTAGTTAGTAGTTAAGTTAAGTTGTTACGCATTTATATTCAAAAGATCATTATGAAAAGCTTGTAAAAGGAAAATATTTAATATTTCACAATCTAAGATCAGATTTAATACATTTCATTAAATTATACAACAGCTTTTTATCAATTTGCATGAGCATTATCTTTATAGGTTAATTGATTTATTTCTATTTTCTACGTAAATTTGTCTCCTGTCCAATGTTGACTTTTAATTTATTTTCTAAAACAAACCTTGTCTTGTTGCTTTTGATTAGTTAGCTGTCGCCCTAGACATAATCCTGGTTAGAAACCACCAGGTTCTCCTGGAAAATTCTGACCCAAATAGAAGACTGACATGCCGTAACACACGCAATTTGCATATGTATATTTAAGCCAGAAAGTTGGGTTTTGATAAAGCACATGCCAACAACGGGGACAGCTTATCATTTTTCCGCCTTGACTTTTTCACTTTTATTTCGGGGATGTTCATTTTTTTTGTGTTCTGGCACTGATAAATTTTTGAGGCACCCCCCCCATGTGGCTTAAGCTGTGGCTCTTTTTTTTTAGGGGGTGCGTTTTTGGGCTTTGGTTGCCTTGGCGGCAATTTTAGCCCTATTTTTTATTCGTTTTGGTTGAAAAGGGCATTTAATTTGTTTGCATTATTTGCGCATTTTGTGAGGATTTCCGCTGATGTTGGCTTTTCGATAGAAAAGTAAAAATTGAAAAAAAATAAAATATGTATATTGCCTGCTGTTGTAAATTAATCAGTTAATGCGTTTCAGCTGCCTGGATAAAAAGTTGGTTTTTTTTGTCTACCTGCTGTAAAAAAGAGACACTTGTTGTTGCTCTTTTGAGTGTTGCATGCCACTGACTCATTGATTGAAGAGATATTACAAAGCAGGCAAATTAGCGTCTCTAACAAATGATTGAGACCCAGACGATACTCATTAAAAACTACTTCAAAAAATTGATAGCAAAATTGTTGATAATTTTATATTGGCAACGGCCTTGTCTTATCAACAAAAACTACATTAATTATTGCAAACACAACCAAATGTATGTATGACTGGCATTTGGATAAGAAATGTGTGTGTGATTGGTAAATTGTGGGAACTATGGACTGGAAAAAGTAACCAATTTGCGTCAAATGAGGCAATGCCCGATCATAATGTGAAATACAAAGTACAGTAAACGCTCGAAAAATGAAAACGTTCACACTTATAGAGTTACCACCATACCTCTAAGCCTCACATATGGTCAAGTATTAACCTTATCAGTTTGCTGACATAAGGTAAACTAATTTGCGAATAGTTGGAAGCGAAAAAAAAATAGCGAAACCTGCGCTTTTGCACGTCGGCCAGACATGTTGTCCCCAAAGTACGTTAAACTTTATCAATATGAGGGCATAAAAAACTAATTGTTATCGATAATTTCGTTACTCACCTTGACTCGCTTGCGAAAATGTTGCCAGGTGTAAAAGTGCCGTGATTACAATAAATACTCCCAACAAGTTCCTTAGTTCCGCAGCAGCCATTGCGGTATTTTTGTTGAAACTGTTGTTTTGCTGCGATTTTGTTTTGATTTTGAATTTGAGTAACTATTTTATTTTTTTCTACACTGTGTTGTTGTTTTTTTCTATTGAAATGCATTTTGACGGCCTCTCTTTTACTTCTATTTGCTTTGGTGTTGGTTTCGGTATTGGTTTCGTTTTCGTTTTCGCTGTTACTTTTGCACAAACATTCTACACATTTTGCGCATTCTTTCGACACGTTATTATATTACTTTATACGCGGCGCTCACTCCACTTTTTTTCTTGTGTATTCGCCCGAATTTTGCGTGTTGTTGTTTTAGCGCTAAATTTATATGTTGCGACTTCTTAGGCTATTTGCATTTTACTTGAGCTCCAAACCATTTGTTTTGCCGGCTGCAGCAACAACAATGCAATCCTTTTTTTTTTTTCTTTGTGGGCACTTTTCTTGTTCTTTTACAAACAAAACACTCGCACAACCGACAACAGCAACAACAACAACTGCATATGAGCAGAAGCGCCAGGCATAATATCTACAGCAACAACAAAAACGACATCAACAAATTGCGCATACAGTAGCGTTGTCTCGCTCTAACTAACGTTTGAGTCGTCTGGCCGCAGGCTAGCGTTGCGAATTGTTATATTTTTTCCTAATTCATGTTTTGCACTTAATTTTTGTATTAAAAACAATGCACTTGGACAAGCCAGACGTATTATTGAAGTTATTTATCATTAAGGTGCACTGCATTTACATTTTCTTTTATTAAAATTCGTTCGTAGCACAAAAACTTCATGCGCAGTACGTGCGCAACCGACCTTACGCGACGAAAATTCAGACGAAACTGATGAAAAGCATCGAGCAAGAAGCAGAACTGCTGCCGTTGGAAATGAGTGAGACAGAGTGAGCATAAATTTTCTCTGAGTGAGAGTGAGTATCGATGCCACTACGGCGCTCTCGACTCGTTTACCAACACTGAGTGGCGCCAACTGTGCTCAATTTAAATTGACGTTACAAATTAAATCAATTAATGCGTTACTTAAGCTTTAAAGTGAATTGATTTAATTGATTTATATTGTACTGCCTTTTTTATTGTTTGTCATACAAATTAATACAATTTGCAAATGTGTCGCGACGCTGCTCCAGCAACATGTCAACTGTTTCAATTAACTCCAACTGCCATTAATTTATTTACATCTGCCCTTTTGACATTTTTTTTAATACTTTTTTTCTGCATTACATTTTCCATTCATATGCATAAAAAGTGCACAACTAGAACTTTACATATGTATGAGTAACTATTTTTTTTAATATTCTGCTGACTGTTGCGGTCGCAACTCGTTTGATTGCCTCGCCTCTCTTGGCCAAGTTAAGGGCCCCCCAGCGGGTCGAGAGTTGTTGAATAAATATTTCCATGGCAAAAGAATTCTCAACAAATGTACGCAAGAGACTCATTTATAGTTGGTTTAAAGTTAGACATAAGCTGCAACTAAAAAGTTTTAGTTATTGTTTAACACAACTTTAAGCTCTGCGACTTAAAAGCCTGACTTGTTGTTGGACAGGTGAAATGATAAATGTAAAATTAAATGCATTGGACATTTTATACAAATTGCCACAGGAAAGAAGGAAGACGAAAACGTAAATGCTCTGTACATTCTGTGGGAGGAAGGAGTGAGGGAGGTTGGGGGCAGAGACTTCATCAGTGCTGTGCCCAAGAAGTGGGTCAAGTTATGGGATGTGGATTTATCAAATTGCCAGTGAAGAGATTTTTACACGCTCGCCACTAATTGCTGCTTTCTGAATGTGGTTTCCTGGAATGGGGGATGGTGGCGAAGGGGGCGGAGTGCCTTCTCCTCCTTCATCTCTTCTCCATTCTCTGCAGTATGAAACCACTAATTTTCATTTTAATTAATGGAGCTGTCTGTTAGTTTGTCATTTCCACTGAGATATGAAGGCGAAGAAAGTAACTTTAACGCGCTTTAAAACGCCCCCAAAATTTACAAATGAGATGCTTCAAAAAGTTTTTGTTGTATAAAAAGCAGTCAGAGCTTGTCAAATGCTGTAATTTAAATTAATATCAATCTTTGTGAATATAAACTCATTCTACTCTGGCGAGCATTTAATAATATGTTATTAAAATATTATACTTTCTTTTAAATTATTATTGTTTTATTACCATCAGCTGACAACCTTCTCATAAGCATTTACTTCTCTTTTTCTCTTGGGTTCTATAATTGCTTGTGACGTTGCCAACATACCGCAAAACTGTGTAGGCAAAGCGCAAATGAGACGGTGCGAGTTGGAGATGCAATAAGATAAGTGTGTGAGGGGGAAAGAGACTACAACAAGAGTTAAATTAAGTTAGCGTCGAGACGACTTGACAGCAGTAATAACAACAACAAGCAACATGCGATGAACAACAATAAATACATATTTATATGCATTACGCGCATAAATCAAAAATCTGCTTGTAAATTTAATATGTCGCCGTGTGTTTTTGTGGCGCTTGCCACATGATTTATGCCGATTGTATGTATACTTTTTAAATTGGCAAAGATAACTATGACAGAGTATAGTAGACTAAGAAATACCCCGTATGTCGCATATATGCATAAGAGAAACAAGTAACGCTCTAGTTGACAGATCTCGACTAGGATATACCCTTAACACGTTACGTTACACGTACAGTCAAGAAAGCTTCTGAGAAAGAAAGAGAGATTCTGAGTAAGAGAGAGAGAGAGAGAGAGGAGAGAGAGAGAGAGAGAGATTTGAGTGAGAGAGAGAGAGAGATTTGAGTGAGAGAGAGAGAGAGAGATTTGAGTGAGAGAGAGAGAGATTTGAGTGAGAGAGAGAGAGAGAGAGATTTGAGTGAGAGAGAGAGAGAGAGATTTGAGTGAGAGAGAGAGAGAGATATGAGTAAGAGAGAGATTTAAGTGAGAAAGAGAGATTTGAGAAAGAGAGAGAGATTTGAGTGAGAGAGAGATTTGAGTAAGAGAGAGAGAGAGAGAGAGAGATTTGAGTGAGAAAGAGAGAGAGAGAGATTTGAGTGAGAGAGAGAAAGAGAGATTTGAGTGAGAGAGAGAGAGAGAGATTTGAGTGAGAGAGAGAGAGATTTGTGTGAAAGAGAGAGATTCTGAGCGAGAGAGAGATTCTGAGAGAGAGAGAGAAAAAGATTTTGAGTGAGACAAAATCCAAGAGAGAGATAGAGACACTGCTTGAGATGAACACCAACACACACTAAGGGCGAGTCACAGACGGCTGGCATTGGACCAGGCAGGCTTAAGTACCCTTCGTTGAAGCAAAAACCAGTTGGGAATTATAAGAGGCTTATTCCAAAAAAAAATTAATTTAATTTAATTTTATTTTAAAATTGTTATTTTTAGCCCTTTTTATTAACATATTTGTAAGTTTTGCATATCAAAAGCAAATTTTTCAAGCTTTCAAATATTACGCACATACACACACAGCGCAATGCGATCGATAGTCGATACTTATCGATAAACCTCTAACATACTACATGCTTGTAGTATCATGATTTATTTAATATCACGCTTATTAAAATAAGACGGACGGACAGACGCACGCCTATATCGATTAGGCAGTCGATGCTGATCAAGAATATATATACTTAATGGAGCAGGATTAACTGTCTTCTGTCTGTTACAAACTTTTGCACAAAACCATTATACCCTTTCTTACCCATTTTGTGGGTTAAGGGTACAAAAAGCGTTGCAGAGGGGCAGGGAAGTAAAGACTTTATTAAGCAAACAAAAGGTTCTCATAGTTATAAAAGCTTAAAGCAAACTAATTGATAGGCACATCAGGTTGATACAGTTTCTCATATGCAGCACATACAAAGTTGAACAAAATTTAATTTTCACACATTAAAATTAGTTGGAAAATCTTCAAAGTCAGAAAACTATACAAACTCCTGACACTGAATAATGACAATTTCAGGCCCTGGCGACAGTTTGACAGCTTGTGGATCGTTCAAGAGTCTCCCATGGAACATATGTATATACATACATATGTATGTATGCTGCTCTCTTTGCTCTCTTTGTTGTTGCTGTTATTGTTAAACGAAAGCAAAATTGGAACTTGACTTGCACTTGGACTTGATTAGTGTGTGTGTGTGTGAGTGTTTGTTCCACTGTTGGAACTGGAACTGGAAGCTTAATAAATGAGTTTGTCAGTGAGAAGCGACATGATTTGATAATTGGTTTTCAAACGCAACTTCGAAAGCGGCACGAAAGTGGCCAGAAAAACAGGAAACGAAACTGATCTACTTACATTAACATACACATAAATATGTATATTAACATAAATATTCATTTCAAGCGACTTTGCTAAAGTTTCTGGCCATCATTGACAGTGATAATCAGCTTGTTTTGGTGGCAATGGCTTTCCCAGCAGCCCAACCAAATGACTCACTGTGCAACTTTTGATGTGATTGTGAGAGGGGAGCGGGGGAAGGAGGAGTAGGTGGAGGCACGGTTACATAAGGTCATTATGAGAGACTCCACCCAAATGACGCACTGGAGTAGCAGAAGGCAAATAAAAGTCAAGCAAGAACCAAAAAGAATTGAGGACTTCGAAAAAGCTGATAGCTAAATACCCTTTAAAGAAGTTTTGTTATGAAACAAGGAACAAAAAGTAGTAAATTATTTTAAGCCTAGTTCAAACTGTTTAATATTCAAGATTAATACGATTCAAATACAGTGGAACCTCGATTAACGATTACAATTGGTTCCAGCATCTGGTTCGTTATGCGAAACCATTATTCTTTTTAATTTGGGAGCTAAATACTATGAAAAATAATGCCAAACAATGCTAAAATGGTCACACTGGATAGAAGAAACAAATTTGTTTTAATCCGAAATAATTTAAATATTTTAACAACTTGTTTTTGTTTTTCTGATTATAAGAAGAAAATTGTAAGCAAAAAAATTTTTTTATAAAGAAAACTTTTTCAAAAATATTTAAATATTTTGTTTAACATTAAATTAGTTTCTAGTATGGAACAAGAATAATATTAAGTAAATATTTGGTTATAAAAGAACATTTTCATTTCTAAGCTACCAAAAAATGCCATAAGCCCTCTCAAAAAGAAAGCGTATTATATAAGAACAAAAGAGCTCTTTGGCTGAAACATAATTCTGACACTCGAAAAGTTTTTTCTGTTGTATTTTTATGAGTGCATTTGGGAAACCGTTATGCGTTGGCCATAAAAACAACTTAGTCAGCAAAGTGAGCGTAAGTTCAAACTATTTTAATTAAATGCCATACCAAGGGGGCAGTGGCAGTGGCAGGGAAAGAAGGATTAACGCTACCCTTTCCAATCGTCCGTTTTTTTTTTTGAGCCATAATGGAGTCGTTAACGCAACCGACAGCCGCCCCTGCTTTAAATTGCAATCGCACTTGCCACACTGCCACCGAGGCATGCAGCCCATAAATTAATGTTGTCTCCTTGCCAGCGTGCCACCAGCATCTGCAAGTATTTCGTCGAAAGCCAACAACAACAACATCAACAATTTACAAGCGACAGCATTTTCCACATGCTTTTCAAGCGTGAATTCTGCAACACACACATGTCGCAAGAGGATCCACTTGATTTGCGCCCCCGGCGGAGGAAGGGGGTGTAGAAATCAGTGATTTCATACATCGCGAATTGCAACTGGCGCCCCGACAGCTGACAAAAAAGCTTGTGTGGCATGAAGCATATTCGTGTGGCATTGGTCAAGAAGGAACGAAAAAATCGGCGAAAAAAATTGGAAATCTGTCAAAAGCTGCAGGCGGGCGTGAAAGGGTGAATAGAGCTTAAAGAAGATGGGAATTGGTGTGGTATAGGGTAAAAGAACTGTGATAAGATAGTCTTCTTTAATATGAAAAGTTTGGGTTTAGGAATTCCTTGGATTGGGCTAGATGAACAAAATAAAATAAGAGATTTCGGGCTGAATAGATAATAAAAATATATGGAAAATATAAGAAATCAAGGATTGGCATAGAAAGTATTAGCTTTAAAAATGCTGTACTTCGAGTTTTGTTAATATTTTATACATTTTTACTTAAAATATAAATATTATATGAAGATTTAATTGTGAAAAAAACATTTTAGAGCCTTGAAATTAATATTTTTTAAATATGTTTAAGCGCAGTGTTATGTGTTCTATGTATAATTTTACTCTTTAGCATTATTATTTTTGGGTTTACCGTTATTTTAAATCAGTTTTAAATGCTGAACTTCCTGAAAACTTGAATATGTGTTTAAAAATCTTCCATTTTATAGTATTATAGTATATTATAGTATTATACTTGTTAGAAGGACTTCTTCAACTTACCCATAGTCCAATAATGTGAATTCCACTGCACATAAGCAAAATCCAAAATAGAAACGTTCCTTGTTAGATTTTCCCTTAACGCCCAAGTCGTGTACATTCCCATTTTCCAACAACTCCAAACAGCAGCGGCGGATTTCCCGACTTCGTTTGTATTCCATTGCTTGACAGCTTTTCACTTGAGCTGCGAAAATTAATTAAGAGTAGTTTTGTATAGTTGTTGTAGCGCCTATAAATCCTTGTTGCCTTGTCACACAGGATGCTTTGCCTACCAAAAAGGCGGAACAGGTATTTACTGACAAATTACCATTCATTTAAATTAGCGAAGCGTCTAATTTAGTTATACATACAACAACAAAGTTTATACGAGGATTATCCAGCTAACTGTAATATGGATATGTCTGTCTCTCTGTTTGCACATAATTAAAATACAATTCAAACACAGAGAGAGAGAGAGAGAGAGAGGGAGATAGACAACGAGTGTGGAAATATGTGGAATGCATTTTGGCGAATGGCGCCAAATGTTGTTGCCTTTTGTTTCTTTTTGCCAGAGTTTTATGTTCAAGCTTATTTATTATGAAATGCGTTTGTAAACAACATTTGATTTTTAACAAATATTGACAGCTGCACATGACGATGACGAGGGCAATAATGACGGCAAAAACTTCTATATAGTAGTTTTCAGAGTATTCCAAGTCGAAGTTTATATACCCTAAACAAAACTCTTCTCAAAACTTGTTATCTTAGATTTTGCTAAGGCAACACCCAACACTTTCCACAAGTTTCTAAAGTAATTTCATAGATTTTAAACCCACAACAAAAATTGTAAATACCCTTTCTGTAAAATTGTTAGCATCTGAATCAAAACACAACCGCATTTGACCACAAGCCATAAATCTTGTGTAAATATTTATGCAAGCAAATCGACTTCAAGTAAAAACCAAAGAACTCAACCTGCGGAGGGGCTGGAATAGAAAGATAGATAGATTGAGACACACAAACACACACACACACACACACACACACATGAGATGTGTTAAGTAAACTTTGTTAAAGCTACATGACTTGCCATAAATTATGACGAATGGCAAACTTTTACTTAATTTAATGTGTGTTTTCCAACACTTGCTTTGGATCAATGTCATTTGAATTAAACACAGGGCAAAAACAATTACAATAATATGTGTCAAGTGAGCTTAACAATTGTCATCTTAGCCAAGTGCTGTTGTCTCTTGTGGCTTAGTTTGTCTTAATTAAAGGCCAAGTTAATAGAAGCATGATAAACACAATGCCACACTAATGACCATATATATACAATATTCTATATACAAACATACATAGAAATCCCAAGCCCACTGAGTGTGCTCATCAATCATTCAACTGAAAGTGTGTGTGTGTGAAGCGAAAACGTTTAAACGTGACTTCCGACTTTGGAGAGTTGGAAATCGAGTCTCATTCACATATCTGTTGGCTATTTAAACTTAATTTTAAAGGTACACCGCATGCTATCTCTTTCACACGTTACACATGCTAGCACCCACACAAGTGTGAACACAAACGTTATTGGCCAATATTCCGCAAATATCTGCATTGCTGTTTTCGTTACCGTTTTGTGCAGCATAAATCACATGGCTACATATTTTTGCCATTCGCATTGTGAATTGTGCAGCGAAACTCATAAATTAGGTGAACCCTTGCTTTGGCATTTCAATTTAGCCTGGGCTAGCACTTTGCTAGTTAACCTTTGTCCATAATTGCTGCTTTATGGCTTAAATAGTAAAATTGCACAAGCTGAATTGAGGCTCACAACGCAATTCAATTTATCGCGCCAAACAGTTACAGTTCTGTGTTAAGTGCTAAAAAAACGCTACTCAACACTCACAAAAATCGCAGAATATCGATAGCCGACATAAGTTATCGGCGACATATACAAAAAAAAAAAATTCACGCCAGCAAGCGGACATCAAACTGAGCGTCAAAAAAATAAAAAACTATTGAATTTTAAATGTTTTTAAAAAATGTCACGCGATGAAATTGCCAAGCAGCTAAAAGGCACACGTGTCGATGTCGAAAAGGCTGCCAAAGCCATAACCGAACAGTTTAAACAAATTCGTAATGGCGGGACAACAACAAGCGTCGCTTTGCATGCACTCCGCTATGAAATTACAATATTGCGGCATTTGTGCTGTGCTTTGCAGGAGAATAAGCACGAATATGCTGACATCTATTGTGAAATTGCAGCCAACATGCTGCCCCATGTGGCACCATGTCCCACCAAACCAGAATTCTGGACAAATCATGTGATCAGTCTGCATTTTATACACCATGCATTATGTCAGGAGGTAGGTGAAGGGCCTGGAATACTACTGGAATAACTAATGTCGCTCTCTTTCCCTCTCTCTCTTTCGCAGCCAACTATTAAGCAATGCCAAAAATTCTATGCCTTGATCTGCGCACAACGCTGCCAATTGCAAAGCCAGGCCGAATATAAACCATATTTGGGCATACACATAAAACATATTTATTATTTTTGCCAACAAATGCAGCTGCAAGCAACGCCTAAAGCGCAGTACGAACTTTGCCAAGCGTTGCAGGCTCTGGCCAGGCTGTTGCAAGCCATGTTGCAGCTGAAAACAGAGAAGAATGATATTATTTATACGGATTTTATAGTGGAACTCAATCAGCTGCTGGGCAAACGCAGCAGTCGTTTCCTCAAAACAATCGCCAGCTTGCCTGTTAAATATATTAATAAGCTATGCGATCCACTCTTCAAGCTCATAGCCTGCAGTGAGAGCAGGACGGAGCATTTTCCAGAATATTTAAGCATGCTGCTGGCGCTACTTCAACTAGATGGCTTCTCCTATCAGCAGGAGCAAACAAATTGGAGTCTACAACTGCTGAACAGCTGCCGCGATCTATACAAAACCCAAGGAATGCTCAAACATCCCATCCAGCTGCTTTACTATTACATCAAGCTGCTGTACACCAAGCAATCGCCGCAGGCTTACATTGATCTGGCCCAAAAGTTTGTACAATACTTTGAGCAGAAGGCTGGAGGAGCACATAACCAGGAGCAATGGTTTATGGACTTTGTTTTGGTGCTGGTGCGTGTGCAGCGTCAATTGCATCAGATTGATTGTAAGATGGGAATCTTTAATGAGTTTTGGATGGGTTTGGAGGGTGGTGGGGAGAGTGCTGCCGCTTATGCTGCACACTTTCAGCTGTTGCATTGCCTCATTGGTGTCGCCACAAACCTAAGCAGTAGCAGTGGCACCTTAGCAGCCAACTGCTTGAATGATCCGAGTTGCCAAAGTTGGCGCAAACATTGTATCTTTACATTAGGGCTTTGTGCCACGGCGGCATACAGCAATTGGCAGGCAACGGGGCAGGCAGCGCTGCCTAAGGTAAGCAGAAGCCTACTTATATACAAATCCATATACTAATCCTTTCCAATCCACAGTCTGCAGTCGTGAGCATCATACGCTATGGCATCGATGTGGCCAAGGTCCTTAAATGCATGTTGCCTCATAGCCATGAGATGTCGAACTTTGCCTGGCATCTGTGCAACATGGCGGACAAGGCAACAACAACGGCACAAATGTCCTTCCTACAGCTGTTGTTGCAACCGCTACAAAATCTATTGCCACTGCTTAGTGTACAGGACTTGCGGCAGCTGTTGCGTCGTCTCTACAAGGCAAGCTCACATTGTCCGGAAACGGATCCTAAACTTTGCGCCCAGTTGCACAGCAGCTATATGGCCAGTGTGGCTAATCCCTACAATCAGATGTGCATCTATTATCGCAACACCAAACTGAATATCCAAACCTCCATCTATGAATCATATATGAGCAGTCCGCTTAGTATTCCTGGACTCGAGAAGCGCCAATTCTTCGAACTGGATATGTGGGCCGTGCTGGCCAACAGGAAGACACCAGAGCTGCTGCAATCCCTGCTGCGTCAACGTCAAACCGATTATCAAGCTGTGCTCCTGGGCCGCCATTTGCGCTCGAATAAGGATGTGACCCAACAGTTGGAGGAGTTGCGTTTAAAGTTGCAAGGAAAACAGAAACGAACACGATTGCAGCAACTGCAGCTGGGACATTTGAGTGTGACAAAGTTATTAGAAACGCATGAGACACAAAAGATCAAGATACCCGTCAAGGAGACGGCAGAGAAGTGCCTCGAGGAGATGCTCATCAAGCGTAAAGCATTGCATCTAAACATTAGCACTGAGATGCCTCTAGTGGAGTTGGCAACAACAGCAATGACAGCATTCGAGGCGTTCTTTAATCGGGTAAGTTCAAGGGATTAGTTACTACACTACAGGGCATAAGTATTTTGACAACTTTAAAGTAAAATCTTCTCATAATAAAAATTCGAATAGTGGACTAAAAAAAAATTGATTAAAAATCTTTTAAGATTTTTTGAAAATTGCTAAATATTTTACCCTCTTTTCATCAAAAATAGTAATTTATAGTCATTTTAAACAATTTTTAAAAAATTATAAAAAATACATGCAAAGAGATTTTTAAACAAATTTTTTTGTATTTTTATGTTTCTTTGAAAATTGCTAAATATGACCCTCTCTTTTTATCAAAAATAGTAATTTATAGTCATTTTGAACAATTTTCAAAAAATTATTCAAAATAGATGCGAAGAGATTTTTAAACAAATTTTTTTGTATTTTTGTATTTCTTATGATTTTTTGAAAATTGCTAAATATGACTATTTTTTTAACCCTCTTTTTATCAAAAATAATAATTTATAGTCATTTTGAACAATTTTGAAAAAATTATAAGAAAATACATGCGAAAGAGATTTTTGAACAAATTTTTTTCAGTCACTATTAGAATTGTTTGAAGTAACTTTTTGCATCAAAACGTTTATTATTTAAGCCCAAGGAAAACATTTTAAAAATAGACTTTTACAAGAATGGAAAACTTTTAATGGATACTTAATGGGTTAAGAAGAGAATTTACTTAAATGACCTTTCATACTTTATTAAGTAAGGTTTAGTTATGAGAAGATTTTACTTAAAAGTTGTCAAAATACTTATGCCCTTTAGTGTATCTAGAATCTTAAATTAACTCACCTTCTTGCCAGGCCGATGCGGAGCCCATTGGTATGGACGAGGCGCTTATCGATTGGGAGGCGCTTATTGATGATGGCATTGCAACGGCCGTAATGCTTGCCACAATGGGTTACACGCCACAAGCGGACAGCGCATGGCTCCTACTCCTCCGCATCACACGTTTTCTAGGCGACAGATTCAATTATTTGCGTGCACTAAATTACTTTTTGCCACTGTATACGCAACACGAACTACTCGACTTGCCGAAGGAGGTGTTGCATGCGGAGCAGCTTGTGGATGATCTCTGGCCACACTTGCAATCGCCACACTACTTCAAGCGGCATCAAACAATAGTGCTCCTAAGTCTATGCCATCTGGCACTCTACTATGGACGCCTCGATCGCATTTGCCATGCCCAGCTGTTGATGCTGCATGTGGAACGGTTGCGCGATGAGTTCGCGGAGCGTGCGGGCAAATGTGATATTGTCCAACTGACGCTGCTCACGGTGCGCTTTCGTCTCTGCTATCAGCAGCAGCATTGCCGCATGTTATCGCGTTGGCCCACGGCGCTGCAGCAGCTGGACAACCTGTTGCTGTGTGTGCGCCAATTTGTGGCCATCTCGTCGGTGGATCAGGGCGCATTGATGCTCTTACTCAATGATCTGGTGCGTGATACTACGGAATGCACGGCGAATCGTTTGAGCGAGTGTCCCAATTTTTCGAGCAGCCTGCTGCAGTTGCTCCTGCAGAGCGGCATGATGCTGCGCGCCGTCGAAGTGCTCATCTCATGGCTGTGGACGAATTTGCGCATGGAGTATCTGGACAAGGCGCACTCCAAGCTGCGTCTCATTGAGCATTTTCTGTGCATTAAGCCGCTCGAGGCGTATAAGGATCCAAAGAGCAGTCCCAAAAGTTGCCATCTTGCAGCTGCTGCTGGGGCTGCACCCATGGATGATCAGACAAAGCATATGAGCGAGCTGGTGGGCAAGATGATTGCCATGCAGCTGGAACATCAAGTGGAGCCCATACGAAAGCAGCTGACAGTGGGCTCATCGCCGCGTTTGGTAAGCAAAAGTCAAGATCTTAATCCTCAGTAGTTCACTCTCACTTCTCCACAGGAACGTCGTCCATCTGCTCGCGAGCATCGTCTCAAACTCCAGCGGTATGTGCTCTTGAATGTCCAGGATTTGCATCCAGTGTTGCGTAACAACGAACAGCTGCAATCCATTTACTTTATTGTCGGTTGCCTGCATGCGCGTCTGGACTTTTTGAATCGTGATTACGATCAGTTGGAAAAGTTCTATGCCTTGGCCAACACGTGGTTAAAGCAGGATGTTAAACGCAGTCGTGGCTTGGGCCATCTGTTGCTCGTGCTGTACATGCATGAGGCAAACTTTTTGCGTGCCACAAGCCGCAAGCAGCAGGCCATTGAATTGTTGAGTCGTGCTGCAACCAGTATTGTTGCCGGCAAACATTTGCAACAGCGCGTCGATGTCAACTATCGTTACAACTTGTTGGTGCAGTTGCGCAGCGCACAGCTGGAGTTGCAGCCACCGGTGTCGTGTAGCAAGCTGCAGAATCCAAGACGTGCACTCAAGTTTAACACATCACCAGTCACAAAACCAAAGAAAAGGGTCGTCAAGAAGCCAGCTGCATTTACCATTTACACCGAGGATAGCTCATTTCCCAGCAGCTTCAGCTCCAGCTCTAGCAGCAGTGACAGAGGCAGCAGTCCGGAGCGACCATCCAAAATCCAACGCTAAACGCCTTGATATGAACGCCTGTCAGCTGATCGAGATCATTGATCTCAGTGATGATGAGCAGCCGGCCGCAGCTGCAGCACAGCTCAAAGCCACCAAATCCGCCTCAATACGGACTCGCGCTCGTGTGCAGCAGCAGACTGAAACGCCTGTGGCAGCAGTGTCCGTGCGACGCATTGCCACAGCACCAAATCCTAGCGCTCCACCAGAAGAAACGCCCAAGACAACAACAAGCACTCGTGGACGAACAAGACGTGGCCAGAGTGCGACAGAGCCACCACCGCCGGCAGCAACACCTTCAGTGAGCACACGAAGTCGACAAAGGAATTGATTACACAATGTTATTTAATATTTTTGATACAATATAGATTTATAATCGTTTGTCACAAAATAAAACCACACTTTCCATCACTTTGAATAACTGTAAATTGTGAATTGTGCGCAATTTCTCATTTTCTCTTCTTCTTCGTTTGCAATCATTCCCACAGCGATGTATTTTTGGCCATTCAAATAACTGGTCACACTGAAACGCACAAACATTAAACAATAAACAACAATGGGCCCTCGCACTTCGCTCGAGATTCGAAAATTGGTTTTAGCACATTTCCAAAATGGCACAAGCCATCGAAATATTGCCGAAATGTGCTGCCTTAGCCAAAGCACAGTACAAAATATCATCGAACGTTTTGTGAAAGAGAATCGTGTGGCGGACAAGGGCCGAAAGGCACCAAACAAAATATTTACAGCAGCCGATGAGAGAATTATTATATGGAAAATCACAGCAAATCCTCAGCTAACAGCAACAAAATTAACATTGGAGATTGAGAACGAGATGGGCAAAAAATGCTCTGCGGAAACCGTTCGTCGAATATTACGAAATCACAATTTTATAGCGCAAAAGAAGCCTTGCAAAAGAAAGAAAATGGCCGATGGACAGCCGCCTTCAAATTCCAGTTTTCGACTGGAATGGACACGCTCACAACAGCATACCAAAGCACCTTCCAGACGTACTGTCACAAGCAACAAGTCTGCATCAACAAGGATAACTCGTGGACGTCGTCAAAGGAACTAATAACTGTTAAGTGTATATTTTTGTGTAGCAATTAAAACGTTGATAACTATTTGATTAACTTTGATTTTGTGGGCAGCAGCGAGGTTTTGCATATGTTGTGACTCCAAATGCCGTGCTGTTTGATGCTTTGACCCTCGGCTCCTCTATGATAATAAACGCCAGTGCCAGATTTGCAGCCATTCTCGAATTCACCCACATATATATATTTAACCAACGGAACTCACCCGAATAGAGCACTCCACGTCCATGCATGGCATCCCGTTGCCATTCGCCTACATAGATGCGTCCATCGGCATGCCATTGAATGCCACGACCATGCCGTTCATTGTTCAACCATTGGCCAAAGTAAACGGATCCATCCTCATAGTACTGTTTGCCCTCGCCACTGCGCACATTCTCCAGCCACTGACCCACATACAAGCGTTGGGCGTGTCCATTATGCGATTGTCGCCGCAATGTGCCATAGCCATGCCGCTGCCCGGCACGCCATTGACCCTCGTAGATGAGACCGCGTCCGCTGGCCTTGACGCCATAACCATGATGCTGATCATACAGCCATTTGCCTTCGTAGTAGCCACCGCCGGTGGTGTAGCGTAGGCATCTGACACCGCTGCCAGCTGCTGTTGCACGGTTCGACATGTCGCCCGCAACTGAATTGGAGTTTGTCACATCTGCTGGCTGTAGCGGTGCCAGTCGCCAGCTGGAATGGCGGGGGTGTCAGGGGGTTAGCTATATTCTAATCAAAGCTGCTAACATGTCTTGTTCCTTGCCACAATAGGTTAAAAGAATGGAGGCCAATGCTTGACACGCAAACTTAACCACAAGCTGGGTGGAGAGTTGGGGGTGGGGGTGGCAGGGGGGCATACAAAGAGTTTAGGTTTTTTGCGGGATGGATTTTGTTATAGTTTTTCTGTTGTCTAGAAAAGTATAACCTTTAATTAAGTATATGTATATATAAATTACAGCGAGATATCGCTTAGGTCTACCAATAAATATATATAGTATATATCTGTGTCTTATGACTTATAGACTGAAACGCACATGCAGTGGTCGCTTTTTAATTAATATGATAAACATACATCATATATCATTCATTTAAAAGTGTTTCAATAACAATTGAAACTGTGACATTATCTTTTTGGTCATCTTTATGATATATAAACTTTTTTGAACACTTTTTCGAATTGCATATTATAAATATATTAACGTTTTAATACTTTTATGTATTTTTTATGTATAAAATAGCACAATTTATGAATTTACTCGACAAAGAGAGAGAGCGACCACTGTTAACGCATATATATATATATAGTTTAGTGTATTACAATATATATATATAATCGTTATTAGTATGGTATTTAAAGTAGTACAAAAATAATATGTATTGCCTTATGCGTATCACAATTTGCAATTTAGCTACAAATTCTCACAATTACTGAACATTTTTTCGCTTGTAGTCTAAAAAGATTTATATGTCTGGACCGCCCCCCTTTATATACATGGGGGCGCATGTCTTTTAGCTTGTTTTTTTTTTTTAATAGTTTTCTGGGAAGTACTACACAATATCACCGGATGCGCCATAGTTGAAGCCATTGTTGCGCGTATTATTGGGCATCTCCAGATGATCCTGTTCCATTTGCTCCTTGAGCATCTCCAGCTCCCTAATGCCCGATACGGTCACCTCATACTTGTGCGTCACCAGCGAACGATAAAAGTGCACGGCAAAGGCCAAAAATATGATCATCACCGGTATGAGCACAACAACAGCTGACCAGGCAGCCGTTGTGCTCAGATCATAGAACTTAACCCAACACAATATCGCTATCTCCAGCAGAAAGAGTATGAGTCCCAGCAGCGTAGAGAAGGCCCATGCCGTCTCTATATACCAATGGAGACGTTCGTGCGGCGATTCATGCACCAACGAGATGCTGTGCAGATTACAAACGACCTCAATGTTGGGCAGAATGCAGGTGCTGATCATTAGGGCCAACATGTGGACCGCTACCAGCATTGTGGTGCAAATGGCAAATGCCACAAGCATGCCGGGGGGCACGGCTGTTTCCTTGTCCAGCTGCACCTCCACCATGGCCACCTGTGCGAAGAGAGAGAGGCAATGAATGAGAGAACGTAGAAAAATAGAGCGAAAACACCTTTTGGCCATGCTTTATTATTTGTGTGTGTGTGTATTTAATAATATTATTATTAGCCAATTCTTGTTGCAGATTTTGGCAAAGACACATTATGTCGCGGAAATACATACATATATATATTACATATTTAATATGTATGAAGCCAATTTATGCGATTATCCTCGCCTGTCTGCCCTCCGTTTTTGTGGCATACTCAAGTACCAACGACTATAAAATACCCTTTAATTTATTATTTTGTGTTTGTAATAAAAATTTTTAATCGAATTCATGGATTTGTATTAATATGATATTAAGCTTAATGTAAGCGAAAAGTAAACAAAGCAATATTTTTCGAAAGAAAAGCATTTAAACATTTTGAAACTTAATTCACCTCATTGATCAGTTCATATTTTAACGCGGCATGCTTAATTTCACAATTGTTTTTGAACATGAAATTAATTATAGATGCAAAAACCCTATTTTGATTCGCAACAAAAACAAATTTAGATAAAAAGCAAAAACAAAAAGTTCTAACGGCCAAACGACAAAACAACGGTAAGCTGTGGTGAAATGTGTTTACTCACCATAGCGAAACCAGATAAGAGAGCGGATGTTTTGCTGGAAGCCTTCAGTTTGGCGCGACTCAGCTGTAATTTGCGCCAAGAGAGATAGGTTGGCGAATGGAGATCTTCACCGGACTGCGACATGCTGCTGCGGGCGAGGCGACGAGGCTGAAAACGAGAGAATTGATGCTGTTGATACGTGCGAAACTTATATGGATAGTAGGCACTGGACGAGTTCTGTACTATTGAAGCTGATACCCCTGCACCTGATGCACCTGGCAACGTTGATGGCAATGGCAATGGCAAAGGTAGCAGCGGCGGCGGCGAATGTGACGCTAGATGCGCATTGAAGCGTCTCGAGCTCGCGTGCGGCGAATTCGAATGCAAATGGCTATAGTTGAGATAGCGCGTCGAGCCAGCGTTGCTGCACGGACCCGAATGGGTAAACCGACTGTTAAACGGTTGTTGTTGTTGGCTGTTAAGCCTTAGTCGACACGAATCGCAAACACTATTGTCGGTTGTTCGAGTTGAAGTTGAGTCGGAAGCAGAGGCAGCTGCGGTTGCTGCCGCTGTGTAGGCATCAACGCTGGCTGCCAGCTTTGCCGTCGCGTGCAATGCACTGGCCAAGGCATAACGTCTACTGTTCACTGCAGCGGGCAAAATTCGACCCGAGGCCAATGGGCGATTTAGTCCCAGACGCTGAGAGTAATCTCGCTCTTGTTCCTGAGTTAACGGTGTGTCAAGTGTTTCGCTGCTCTCGGTGCGTTCGGTGGATGTCGGCACGCTGCTATCGAACGAGCTCTGCTGGTGACTGAGCAGCAGGCTGCTGTGACTGAGATTTGTGCGGGCATAGCGTAGATTTGAGTACATGCTCAACGGGTTGAGCGGCAATAGTTGCTCGCTCGCCAGATCACACTCGTCGTGCACGCTCTCGCGCACACCTTCGCTCTCTCTGTCCTTTGACTGCGTTTCGAGCTTTTGACGACGCGGCGGTTTGAGCGGTACTTCACTGGAATTGGAAAGCATGTGCGTGCACTTGTTGCTATTTGCTCTTCACTTTTCTTTTGCTTAGCTCTCACAGACTATTTGCTTATGTAGCTGTGTGTGTGTTTGAGTTTATCAGGCCACGCATGCACACAAACAAACATACATACATATATGCTTTAATAAATATTTCTTTTTTTTTTTTTGAAATTTTGAAATTTCTAATCACTAGCAAATTTACATACACTTCTTAGCCACCTTAAGAGAGCACGTTTGTAAGAGAGATTTGAGTTTAGTAATTCCTTTTAAGCTGTCTTGCTCTTTGCTGGTGATTATTGATGACGATGCTGATAGCGGTTTTATTTTTTTGCAGTTGCCTATTATAATGAATTAATTATTGCATTTGCTCTGTTTGGTGTTGTCAGCACAGCGCACATGAGAATTGATCAGCGATTGTGTGAGCGCACATACACACATACACACACGCACCTGTGTTTTTTCTAGGGTTTAATTGTCAGTTTGTTGGCAAATTTTTAGCAGCAGCAGAAGCAGCAGTTTTTTCTTTCTGTCTTTCTCTTTATTGTAGTTGTTGTTGTGTATGTGTGTGGGCTATTCAAATATTTACTTTTTATTTATAAACATTTTATAGCATATAACATAAAATTGCAAAATACATGTGTCAATAAATTACAATTTAGCACGTCTTTTAGTTTATTTATATTTGAGGGTTGAGAAGATGTCGAAAACCCGATTTTTTACCGATAATCCCGTTTACTTTATTTATATTGAAGACGCTTTTTAGGCGCACTTGTTACGTTTAATTGTGCTTATTTTTGTTTTTTTGTTTAGCTATTGTAGCATTAATCACGATCACGGGGACAAGTTCAGGGCGAGCAGCGAGACGATAATAAAAATTGAATAGTAATTTGGCTCTACTTCGACACATTTAATTCATTCTGTGTTCTGTTCGGTTTTTCGCTGCCTGCTGCTGCTGCTTGCGCTTTCTTGCTGTTTTCCTTGCGTATTGTTCTCAGTCTTATTGCGTGTCTCTCTCTCTCTTTCTCAGTCGTTCTCGTTGTTGCTCACTTGTGCTCTTTTGTTCTTGGCAGGGTTGGGTTGGGTGGATGTTTGGGTGGTTGGTTGGTGGTGTGAACGCGCGACAACGTTTAGTTAACAACTAACTGATACGACGACAACGGCGACGACGGATGACGAACGACAGACGAAGACGACGAAAGACGACGACGACGACGGCAAACGACGGACGATGATGCCGTTTTTGATGCGACGACGTTGGCGTTGTTTGGTGAACTGTCGACGGCGGCGCGCGTGATATTCAAATTCGACAATCAATTCGGGCGGCCTGCGACGACAAAAAACAACAACAACAATATATGTATGTATATAACAATAGACAATCGAATTACAAATGCCATTTGAATTAAAACCGAAACAGTAGGTAACCAAAACGTGGGCGGAAAGGCGGAGGTGGGTGGAGGTAAAGCAAAAGTAAAACAAAATATACAACTAAAAGAAAGAGATAGCGTACGGTAAAGGTATAACAAAGTATATCTAAGTAGGTAAAATAGTGAAATTCTCTCGCTCTCGCTCTTCCTCTCTCTGTTACTCTTTCTGTCTGGCTGATGCTTGGCAATTAATCAGCGCGTTTTTTGTCTACCTGTTGCGCATCTGTTGATCATCAATGGGGAAATCGACATAGCCCTGAACTATGTGTGTGCACTGATTGAGAATTGATTCAATTACAAATTTTGAGTCTCGACTGACCCAACAATTAATGCATGAACCACACACAACTCTGCAATGTAATATGCAGTTATGTTGGGTGGCAAGGTTAGGGACAGTAAATCATCGTTAACACAGAGTCGATGATGGGAACAAAATAATTGCACAACTCAATTACGAATATTAAATTTAATAAACAACACACAACTGTTATCTGATACTTGTAAGAATATATACATGTATGTTTGTATGTATGTACAGTTCAGTACAGAGAATCTGTTGTTACATACATTTGTTGACATTGTAGAACTTTCTATAGTAACAACTGGAAGGCAAGAAGTGAGAAAAAGCTTCTCTTGAAGTTCCCCAACATTGCTCAGCTTCTGCTGTGAATAGTTGCATGAAGACAAGAAGAGAGAGAAAGCTTCTGAAGTTAACAGTTAACCGTACATGATCAGCTGGAAAGCTGGAAAACGGTAGTTTCTATACTCTTTGTTTCTTTAGGCAAAAATCTTATTCAAATAATGCAACCCAAATGCATACGAAAGTTGGCAAATAAAAAGTGTGGATTTTTATTTAAATAATCATTTTTCGATTACTTATTCTGAAGGTTAATTGCATATGTATGAAATTCAAAACGGGTCTGAGGTAATAATAGCGTTGCCAGAGTGTTATATTCAGTGTAATAAGTACATCGAATATGCAAGGACGTATAATAAACGATTTTATTTTATCAACAGTCCAAGAAATATAACAAAATTTGAATTTCAAATTTTAAGGTCTTTCATGTTAGGCTTTCATATTGTATACGTTATCTGACAATTTTCCATTCTAATTTGAAAACAAATGAATAATTATTATACGTACATATGTTTGTATGTATGGGGGCGCCCCTAGGGTGTGAGCTTTAATAAAATGCCTAATTCAAATTATTTTTATCGTATGCAAACAAATGATAAACCGCAGGCAACGCGGGTGTGCAAACAATTTTGAATTTGAAGAGCGGGGTAATTAAATTACCAAAACCAACAACAAACAATTAAAATCACTTCTAAAGCTTTAATCGACAGCTGAATACTCTGCCCGACAAACTCACCACACCGCAAACAATCGAATAACGTGTGAAGAACCTTTTCTTAATATCAGTTTTTATCAAGCATCTAAGCCCCCCATGACGTCAGTTGCGAGATCAAAGTGTCTAACCAAAATATAACTCAGCATTTAATAATTTTTTAGCAGGTACATGCAGTACACACACACATGCACGCGCATAAAGTGTTTATATGTGTGTGGGATCTGGTTCGACTTGAAACGGAGGCCAAGTTTAGAGTTGAGATTGAAAGCCCATGAACCGAGCTTCGCTTTCGGCGAACAACAGTGAGTAAGAAGTAGAGAGTTGAGCGAGTAGGTCAAAGAGAGAGAGAGAGCAAGAGAGTGTGTGTATGTGGGGGGCTTAAAAAATAAAGTATGTCGACTTACCTTGGAGAGATTCTGACTTTGATATTGATTCAGATTCGGATTGGAAGAATTGTTGATACTGGAACGTTTATAGCCGATGCCGGTGTTGCTGCTGCCCGAACTGCTGCCTAGGTTGTTGCAGTTATTATTGTTATAGTTGTAGTTGTGGTTCGGAAGATATGGCTGCAAGTGCAAATTATGCTGCTGCTGCTGCTGGTGCTGCTGACCAGTGGCTATTGTGGTCGCTGCTGCTACGGCGGCGGCCACAACGTGCTGGAAGTGCTGAGCAGTATTGGTGGCTGACGTGTGAATTTCACTTCCAACGGGCTGCACAAAAGTACTCAAGTTCAAGTTGCTATTGCCGCCAGCGTTGTTGTTGTTGTTATTATTGGTGGAGCGTTGAGCGAGGTGAGTAAAAGACTTTGGCGTCGGCGTCGTGGTCGGCGTCTCTAGGCATTGACCAGCAGAGCTAGATGTGGTCCACACAGACATCTTGAGCAGCTAACACAATATTTCCTATATAAGGCATCCATTTTGCACGAATTCCAATACACACAGCGGCCAAATGGGCGAAGCGAGAACGAAACAAAAAACAAAAAAAAAACAACGGAAAAACACACAGAGGACAGAGACACGAAAGCGCGACGAATTATAAATTTGTTTGATTAAGTACACTAGGAACGATTGGGTAAGTACAGAGTTAAAATAAAAACATAAACACGGCTTTAAATATTACATATTACAGGTATTATTAATGTGTTTTGTGTATATACATAATTAAGTAAATGTGCGCGCACACACTGTGCAATTGCGAGACAACAAAAACAGACTGAGTGACCATCATCGATAAACAGAGTTGCTATCGGCTGAGCGCTTCCTCAAGCTGTTAATGCGCTGTTAAGTGCGCACAGCTGTGCTGCTATGTTAGCCACAAGTGGCAACGCTGTTAATGTGAGCGCGCTATTTATAACATTTGAACTTGACATTAAAACAGTTAGATTCAAAATTGTGCAATCATGAAAATGACCAAAAATAAAGCGTACAGCGTTCCCAGTAGTAGGCCCATTAATCAAAACGCCCACGTATTTTCGCTCAGATATTTAATTAAATTGCATTCTTTGACGCTAGGCAGTGACACAGTTTTTTCATTTATTTTATTTTGCGACTTGTTCTTGCCATTGATTGTTTTTGCATTTTGCACCTCTTTTGCATATCATTTGTTGTTGCTGCTTCTCTTGTGCTTCCGGCGTGGGCGTACACGGCTGTTTATTTTTGTCAAGTGGCCACTGGCTATAACCAATGTATGTATGTATGTGTGTGTATATGTGTGTGTATCTGTGTGCTTGTATCTATGCCTTGAACTTGCCTGCCTCTCAAGCAACTTGCAACAAAAGTCAAGAAGTTCCACCCAAAAATAAACACTAATATATACATATGCAAATTGTTTGCGCTACAGATATACACAGATATATATGTTCATATGTACATATGTATGACTTTCTTGGTCTGTGCTTTTTGCCCTGTGAATTAATTTGGCAAATAGATACATATTTAAACACACACACACGCATACAAATAGATACAGATACTGTGGTTTATTACTATGCGGCAAACCAACTCGAGTCATGTGCCACTTTTAACGGTTTTTTTTTTTCATTTCTTTCTGCCAATATCTATGCTTTTTGATAAGACAGTGAATGCTCGAACATAACGGAAATGGAAATCCAAATGGATGCAACAAGATCTTAAATGAGAAATTAACTTTGTTGTATAAATATTTTAAAAACATTTTGCGAATTATAAGAAGCAAATCGAAGTCTCAGTGTAGATAAATCAATAAAAAAAAAAAAAAAAAAAAAAAAATATTAAAAAATCTTTCAGTTGAGTTGCATTTATATAGGCTGAAGACACCTTGTTGAGGGCTTGAACAAGTTGTGAATTATAAGAAGCCTAACGAAGTAAACTTTTTGCAAAAGTATTTAACAAACAAAAGAAAGCATCTCCGATCCTATTCTTGATCAGCATCAACAGCCTAGTCAATATATGTCTGTCTGTCTGTCCGTCTGTCTGCTATTTGGCCATTTTGTTGGTTAGTGGACCATGGGAAACCAAAACGCTAAAACTAAAACACGCGCGCGATTTAAAACGCGTCTAAAACGCGTCATTCCTTGAACCATCCCCATGGCTTCCCACCAGTATATATACCAGCCAGCATTCATTTGTGAAAGCAGGCTACTTGGCGCGTTTTTAAACGCGCACAAAACGCGTTGCACTTGGATATACGTTTTTTCAGTGCTATGCAGTGCTAGTGGTAGAAGTATGACTGTACGCGTTACGTAACGGATTAAGGGCATGTCCTGGTCGGGATTTATCGAGCCTAGAGCCTTCTTATTTCGTTTTCTCATATTTAAAATGTTCGTTATTGCATGCGTTTACTGTTCTAAGACTTAAATTTCCAAATGACTTCCTAGGTGCGCCACACCATTATTCAAGGTGTTACAAATATTGTCTATGTATGTTTGTATGTGTGTGTGTTTGTTTATTTGTTTGTTATCAGTCCCCAAGCTCGCAATGACGTTTTGTTTATTTTGAAATGAACGAAAATAAAGTGTCAGAGGGTTCAAATACGTTTATATATATATTTTTTAAATACGTTATGAATGGGGTCTAATGTTCGAATAGTATTTATTAGGATGCGACATTAAGATGTTGCATTCATTGTGATCGTGATAAAGATTGTAGGAGGAAAAGAGCAGGAGCTTTCCCCCCACTTCCCTCGTCCTATCCTTTTGCTTTGTTTTTGGCTCAACAATTAAAGCCAATTAAAATCAATAAACCAAGTCTCAAGTACACAATTGTTAGCCCTCAAAGTAGTCAATTTTTTTCTGAGCTTCGATTTGATTTTTTGCTGTTGTTGTTTGTTTGTTTATTGTTATTTATGTTATGCGCAAAACACGTCAAGTCACGGGCTAATAATAAACGTTTAGGGGTCTTTTTTCTCAGAAAAATACGGACTTTCGATAAGTAAAAACAACAACAACAACCACAATGCAATCTAGATATGCCGGCCAACAATGTTAGGTCTTTGAAAAAAATATTTTTTTTTTGTTGCTTTTTATGTAAATATGCAGTTTGGACTTTGAATACCCTGGAAGTACTTAAAATAGTTGTTAATATGTGAAGGGTGCTATATAATCGAAATTTGTCGATTTTAAGTTAAGATTTTTCAAGATTTGTGTTTGTATTTGATAAAAATAAAGGAGTTTATAAGAGTAAGAATCAAGAAGTTATTCAAAATTGATTCTCGCTTCAATATCCGCCTTCCTGTTTGCTGTTAATAGGGTATAATCCTTCTTTCCCCCTTATTATTTTTTGCACTTATATCGCGAAAAATATATAAATAAATTTGTTTGCTACCTCAAGATTTTTATTAACCCATAAAATGGGTAAATAAGAAATGGTTTGCAAAAATCCATATATATTCTTGATCAGCATCAACAGCCGAGTCGATCACCCATGTCCGCGTCCGTCTGTCTGTCCGTAGAACGCCAGATCCAGGGACTATAAGACTAGAGACTTCAAACCTTAAACTTTCCCTCTCCTATACCATGAAAATTTTTAAAATTTTTAAAATTCTGTTTCCGATTTGCACTTGTGATCGATAACAAAAAAAAATTTTAAAATTAAAATGGGTCGAAACTACGATATAATAATAACATTTAAAAAAAATTTGTTTGCTAAATCCGTTCTAAGAGTTTTTTTAAGGTAAGATCGAGGCCCGACAACCTTACTTGTTTTGTTGACGCTTTGTCTGACTTATGACGCGTGTTTCTCATTTTGCAAACAACAATAAAAAAACTAATCGATAAAAGACAAGTTAGAAGGTCGAGAAAGCCCGACTAGGACCTACCCTTAACGTTACGTAAAGTAAACGTAACGTCTAAACTTCAATAATCGATATCTCCGTTGTTTCTTAGCCGATTTTGATCAATTTTTGAACAAGTGTTCATTATTTTATTCATAGTTTCAGACCTCATTATCACAATTTTAAAATTCAAGTTTTTGTGTTATCGATTACGTGTATTTATCGATAACCGGATATGTTATCGATAATTGGAAAATTTTTCTTCTCATAATATAGGACAGCTTAAGTTTCGAATCTGGAGTCTTTCGCTTTTAAAGATGTCTGACGGACATGCCTATATCGATTCGTCATTTAATGGTGATCAAGAATATACATATATATACTTCATGTACTCGAAGTTTTCTTCCCTTTGTCTGCTACATACTTTAGCAAAAAACTAGTATACCCTTTCTTACACATTTAATGCGTAAAGGGTATGCAACAATATCCAAAGCCTTGGGGAAAAAAACACACGCAGAGATAAATTATTTAGGTATGTGTTACAATAAGTTTTGTTGAAGCTGAAGTCGACTTCTAGTATCTTGACACGCTTTCGACAATATTAACACAAATATTGAAACAGATATTCGATCTAGTATTTGAACAGATATGCAAACTAACATCGAAAGCAACGACTTGACTTGAAGTTAAGAAAAAAACGTTTAAAAATGCACAAGAAATTCGAATTGCAAAAAAGGTTCAACAAAACGATATCAAACCTTAGAAGATGACAAACAAAAATACGTTTAAAGCAAAGCACAGTTAGAAAATGACAAAAAAGAGCAGAAAAACAGATAGAACAAAGTCCATTTGAATTTAAATAAAAACACTTTGTAAATCTTTTTTGTTGTTTTTTCATCAAATGCAGTTTGTCTTTTTAATGCTTAATTCATAACTTAAATGATATAGAAAAAAACCCCCTAGAATAGGTAGTTTAAGGTAGGTACAATAATACAAAAGCTAAGTACGCGGCAAAAAACTAAAAGCTAATGGACAAGATAAACATCACAAGACATATATATATATAAGATCCCTCTTCCATGCTTGGGTCAACGTATCGTATGCTCAATATTGCCCATAGACTGTTTGCGCTGATTGTTGACCTCAAAACGTTCCATGATCTTGGCCACAATCGACGAGGGCGGCTGATCCGAACTCGAGGTCAAACCACGATAACCCAAAGCACTTGAATCCGCCAAAGAGCTGGCCATTTGAAGGCGTTTAACAAACGCGTCCGTATCAATCCCGGGCACTTTGGAGGGTTTTAGGAAACGCTTGGGTATCCGGGATAACATATCCTCCGTGCCCACGGGTCCAAAGCCCAGATTGATGAGTATGGCCTCGGGATCGGGTTTGCGCGATTCGAGCAGACTATCGACGCTGGAATAACGACTCGAATCCGATTGCATGGAGACGGAACTGTCGCGCAGCAGCAGCGTACTAAACCGATGTTGCCTCACCGCCTGCGGACTCATCTCTGGCGCCGTGCTGCACGAATCGAAGGATTCCTCGTGCCGCAGGCAGCGCGTTTGGCTTAGATGGCTGGGAAAGAGTTTGGCATGGGTGGATGGTGGCAAGCGTGGCATGATCAATGTATGCTCGGCATCGGCATCAGGATCGCCGTCGACATCGGCATCCTCCAGATCAGCGGCATAGGCACATTCCATGTCCAGCTGCAGGGCATGTTCATCATCCAGGTGAATGGGTTGCTGGCGTTGCAGCTTGCGACGCTTGCGCAACGGCTTTTGGGGCGCAAAATGTGACATTTGTGGCAAGTTGTCGCTGCTGCCTGCGGTGGCTGCATGTGGCTGCTGCTGCTGCTGTTTTGTTGTTGTTGTTGTGGCCACAAAATTGCTGCAGCTATATGAACGCTCCATATTTTATGTAATTGTTGTTGTTGTTCTCGCTTCTCGCTTTTGTCTTTAAAAAGTCACGGCTGCTTGGATTACGCTTTTCGATTACGTTTGTAGGCCGTTGCTCATATTTGGTAGTAAGAGTAAAAGCCGTCGACACGCTTCCGAGCTTACAAAGATTCGAGATCAAGTTTCGCAGCAACAGTTTTGTTTATTTTTTCGTTTGTTTAATTTCGATGTCTGTTTTTTTTTCTTTGCTACGTTTAATTTCAGTTATTTGTTATTTATTGTTGTTTTTCGCACAAACACAAACACACTAATACATACAGAAACGTGTTTCGCGCAGTTCCACCTTTTTGAGTAGTTTTTTGTTTTTGTGTTGTGTTTTGTTTTCGCGCTTCTATTGAACAGTTAATCAGCCGCTGAGCACTTGTGTTGACCCCGGATTCGAAGCACAAGCACAGCACTTGACATTGATATTCGAAGACGGAATTGAATACTTTGTTGTGGGAATTTTTTGATTATTTTTGGTGATTTTCGTTGCGGCAAGAGTGGAGTCAGCTGTATTTATTTGTAATTGTTTTAATTATATTGATTTATGCTTTAAGTACACATATTAATTATAGACTCGCCTACTGCGCTACTCTCAATTCGCTCTCTTTTGTTTTTCTTGTTTTCTTTGTTGCTTGCGTGCGCAATTGTAACTGTTCGACGCAAAGTGATCTTTAAAACTGAAATCAGAAAGACGAAAACGAACACGAACACGAAAAGCGCTCGAAACCGCAAAGCCGCAGCCCAAAGCTCGCGCAAGCAACGAAGAGAGCAGAGAGCGCTCTCTCTCTCTCTGTCGCAATTGGAAATTACTTTGCGCGCGTTTAACAATTTCCTCAAGCACGACGCCAATCTATATAACTTTTGATTAAAAGCACAACGTTTTTGCGGTTAACTTTTGCCGATCGCTGCCGCCCCACCCCTTCGCTCTCTTGAGCATGGGCGTCGGCTCACATTGGGTGAGGGGGATTAAACAAGTTTGTACATGTTAGCCTTTTGCTCTCTGGGGGATTTTCGTTTTTTATTATTATTTGCACGTCTTTTATTTGTTAATTGTAGTGTAATGCATTTGTTATTATTGCACGTTTTTATTGTTTCTTAAACAAGCGCTATAAACACGTTTCTAATTAACCATATCTAAATTCAAGCTGAATTGTTTCAGATAACAGCCTGGGAAATATCTTTAATGGCCTTATGAGTGTTGATCTACTTTAAGAATTTAACGATCGCTCATCTGCTTTAAAGAGTTTTCTTTTGATCTCCACCATTTAATAAACATGTCGAAATATAAACATGTTCCACGGTGCGACTGCAATGTGTGTTTTTTTGAAAGCTTTTGTAAGCAGCTGATCGCGTGACAAGCTTTAAGGGAGCTTTCAATGCAATGTTTTCGCTCTCAATGAAGTATCAATGCTTATTGCAAGAAAGTTCAATGAGCTTCGAAGAAAATACCCTAAGAAATTGTTATGATCTATAATTTTTGAAAATTGAAAGAACCTTGATATCGATTGGAGATGCTGTGATAAGCATAACAAATTTAATTAAGAAATTCACCACACTTAATATGCATTAAGCTTTAGACCCAGTTAACACATACCTCGGCCAGCACATGCTGCTCCAATATCAAACAAATAATTATTATGATCATTGCCAACAGCAACAACAACCAAACAATGTAAACAACAATATGCACAAAAGTTGTTTAAAGGCTTTTGTTAACAGTTTATATAGAAATGTTGCAAGAGAATTGGGCTAATGTGTGCCAAGATAAAAGCAACAAAAATACAACTCAATTTACACAATTCATCACAATTGACATTGGTATCTTCCAAAAGCCATAAATTGTATCTGTGACTCATAAAAAAAGCCCCCTCATTTGATTATTTAATTGCATATTTTATTCCAAGTAAAAACAAAAAGTAATTAACTCTCTGCCTGGGAGTTGCAAATTTTTCATATCAAGCATTCGCATAGGGATAGATATCAAATATTTTAATAAGTTTTTTACAACCGGTAATCGACGGTTGCACAAACAGACTGTGACTCTGACTGTGAATCTTGTGTGCCTAGAAAAAGGCAACAAAGGTCAGACGACAGCAAGGGGAAATTCCAAAATGGCTACTATCCCCCGTCTATGCATTAACATGTTTTCGAACTTTGTTTCCTTACTGTGCATAAAAAACAACAACATGTAAACAGAAAATAGTTTAAAAACGCTTTGAAATACGTAAACAACATTAATATTCAATAATATTTGTTTGAAAACTTGGATTTCTACTATTTTTTAAACTAAAAATATATTTCAACTGCGATATGACTCATCAAAACTAAGGTTTCTTCATGTTATTACGCTATAAACAATTAGAAATGTTGATAAATGATAAAAACGTTGGGAAGAATTAAGTTCTTATTTATTTTTTTTGCATGCACATTCACTTTAATCACTGAGATTAACAATTAATGCCCTAACTAATTGCTAAATAAATATAAATTGTTTCCTTTTTTCTTTCTTCACACGATTATACAAGACACATACAATATATAATTTGTAGTATTATCTGCATGTGACACACGAAAAGCAACTTTATAGCAAAATCACAGTTCCATTAAGATCTACACAAAAAAGTATAGAGTGTATAAACTTTATACTTTATACTATAAAGATTCTATCGCGTGCCGTTACATGGAATCTATACGTCAGAAATGGGTATTGTAAACAAGTGAGAAGGCTCTAGTCGAATATAAGCCGACTAGGGTATACCCTTAACACGTTACATAAAGCGTAGAGTCATACTTGTTATAACGTTTTTTGTTTAACTTCCAAAAAGTTATCGATAATTCAAAACAAAGTCCAGCCTTTAGCGCAGGCGAGCTTAAGTTCCAAATCTGGAATCTCTAGCTCTTAAAGTCTCTGAATTCCAGACGACGAACATGGCTATAACGACTCGGCTGCTTATGCTGATCAAGAATATATTATGCCTTATGGGGTCGGAAATGCTTCCTTTTGTCTTCAACATACATTTGCACAAAACCATTATACCCTTTTTTATCCATTGTAGCACTGAAAAAAGCAGCCAACGCGTTTTGTGCGCGTTTAAAAACGCGCCATCTAGCCTGCTCGGAAAATGAATGCTGGCTGGTATATATACTGGTAGGAAGCCCTGGGGATGGTTCAAAGAATGACGCGTTTTCAACGCGTTTTAAATCGCGCGCGTTTTGGTTTCCCATGGCCTACTAACCGACAAAATGGCCAATTAACAGACAGACGGACAGACAGACATGGCTATAACGAATCGGCTGTAGATGCTGATCAAGAATAGGGTCGAAAATGCTTTCTTTTGTTTGGTAAATACTTTTGCACAAAATTGAAATCGTTTGGCTCCTTATAATTCACAACTTGTTTAAGCCCTCAACAAGGTGTCTTCAGCCTATATAAATGCAACTCAACTTAACATTTTTTTTAATTTTTTTTTTTTATTGAGTTATCTACACTGAGACTTCGATATGCTTCTTATAATTCGCAACTTGTTAGAGCCCTCAACAGGGTGTCTTCAGCCTATAAAATCTATTCATGAAAGTCAACTTAAAATTTTTCCACTCATAACTTGAGTCAAATATTAAGTTATCCGACACTCAACTCAGCCTAGGGTTTTAGGGGGTTTAAGGGGCTGTTACATACTAGTGCACAAAACCAATTTACCCAGTTCATGGTTAAGTAAGGGTATAAAAATGGTTTTCGTCAGTCCGAACTGTTTTGACTTATATCACTTAGTGGCTAGCGCCCTTTTCAATTAAGCTCAATTGCTTTTAAATTAATGCTGTAAACATAAGCAACATTATTTGCCATTGCTTAACTAAAGCAAAGTTAACTGTTGACTTTCTAAAAGGAGCTAAAGAATGTCATTTGTCTTTCACAAAAGAAAAGTTTACATTACAAAAATGATATTTGAATGCATCTGCAAAAATATAAGACGCAATTTGGGTTTAAGTTATGCAGTTTGTAATCTAAGTAAGACATTATCTGCTTATGTCATGTGTGGCGTATGATTAATATATGATTTGCTGACAGCCCTAGCTCTTATATTTGACAAGATCAAACAAAACAATCTCTCGCTATTGACTCGTACCCTTTGTTGCACACAATTAGCACAATTGAACATAACCACAAAAAACATTAACATACATAGACTAAAGGAGGCATGAAATGAAAAGCTTACCTGTATTTAAAGTGTTATATGCTTTGCACGGTTAGCATTTGCCGATGCGTTCAAGCGTTTGTTTCTTTTTATTGATTGTTCAATTTGTCTTGAATAACGGCTTTTTGCATATGTGCAGCTGTTGTCGCTTCGCTTTCTAAGGCCTTCCAAATTCCACAGCTTTAAAGTGCAATGCACGAGTGCGAGGTGGACAAAGAAAGATGGAAAGAGAGTGCGAGAGCGCTTCCAAACACACAATATAACTGTAAAGTCACAACCGGCACGAAGCACACGCAGCAGAGAACTGAGTGATGGGCGATGGGTGGAAACTGTTGAATGCCAGGCTGGAATGGTGAATGGATTTTTCACTTGGCTTCTATTGTGTTTTTGTTGTTGTTGTTGTGACTTTCAACTGCAAAGTATGTGTACGTACACATGTACATTTTATATTTATCTTCATGTGGTAATCAGTTTGGTTTTTGTCAACGACGTTGACATTAGAGATCATCTGGCAGGTATCAGACTCTCTTATCTTTACTGTGGGCACACAAACACTATTGTGTCACATAATTCAGGCCTTGTTGCTCAGCGCTGGCTGTGTGCTTTAAATATTTAACTGGTTTATATTCGCTTTTTTTTTGTTATTTATTTTTACGGTAAAAATGCAATTAACGTTAACTGTAAAGTCTGGCGAACGGACGCGACGCGATAACAACAACAAGAACAACCCGAAGAAAAACTAACACTAAAATGCCAAATGCCAAGCCAAGACGGCGACGCGTTCAAACAGTTCGAAAGTGATTTGAATGGCGGCAGCGCGAGAGAGCAAGAAAGAGCGCAAATGCAGTTGGCGTTGTTGCCATAGCAACGCGTGCATGGAGTGAAAAGCAACAGATGCATTCCATTTTGCGCTCAAAGTTGTGAGTGGGCAAACTAGTGCAAAACTCACTCATAATTGCTATAAAAGAGAGCGCTCACTGTTAAAACGCTGTTAAGCATAAATACTTAACAGGGGCGTCGCTGTTGAGTGAAACAATATGCTTACTTTTTGTTCTTTATTTAAATTTTGTGTATTCATTATGATAATATTGTACAATTTGTTCGTGTTTTTGTTTTTTTGTTTTGAAAAATTCTCAAGTTACAAATAACTGCATGAGTTTTCACTTGTGTTTTCACTTGTGTTTTCAGTTAACTTTTCACTATTTTTCGCGGAATCGTTTCCAACAGGTAACAAAAAATAAATTATTGGCTTTTTTTTGTATTTGTATAGAAAGAGCATAAAACTTATTAAAACCTAGAACTAAAAATTACAGATTTATAACATTTCGGCAAGATATTCGATTCTTATTTACTTTTTGTTCTTCTCCTCGATTTATAAAAATATATATGTTTATGTGTATATATATCTTGGAATTATTATAATGTTTAAAAATTTAGGACTATAACTAAAAACAAATTGTGATGTACAACACCGAAGATGACAAAATAAAAGTTGCTTACAAATATATAGAAAGGGATCTTGAGCAATATAGAAAGTGTATTGGAATGTTTGTGTGTTTGTGTTTTTATAAAAATAATAAACAAATTATAATATAATATTGAGCATTGAACTGTGATATTGATAGCAATTGATGCGGAGTATTCAAGTTGTGGAAATACATAGCTCTTAAGTTTTTCTCGTTTTTCTTTTTTTGTATAAACAATTGTTAATTAAATTAAGTAAGCTGTTAATTATGGCAAACAAAGATTGTAAAACGCACAATATCATATGCTGTATTCGATTTAAATAATCATTATGTTTATAATTATGTTGTGTGCTTATTACGATCTATTATTTATTATTTTATATATATATTGTTTCTTTCTCTCTATTTGTGTTCTTTCATATTTTGTTCAGATTTTATGTTTTTTTGTTTTTAGTTTTGAATCAACTTTGTTGCCGTTGATTATTTTTTCGTAGTTTTTTTTGTTTTACAACAAATGCACAAAATTCATTTTTATTTTTTTGTGTTTTTTTTCTTGTTTTCTTTAACTTAACTTGGACTTAATTAAGATTTTTTTATCAACATGTTTTATTGCAGAGCGACTTATAAATGTAAAAAGTTAATTACTTTCAAAAGTAATTTTTTTGTTTTTGTTTTTGTTTTTTGTTCTTGGGGCATTTTGGAAGCAAACATGGACAAAATTATTATTTTTTTCTGTACTGTTTATTTTTTTTAGCAGAGATCCTAATTAAGTATATATATTTCAACATTATACAAAAAAAAATACATTATAGCCACAAATAACAAAGAGTTTTTTTTTTGTAAGTCAAGAAAAAAGTGTTTTGGGGATTTTTTGTTTTTTTTTTTTATATAGATATTATATTCAACAATTAAAAAATGCTTAAGACAAAGTTTTCCATATACATTTAAGGATAAGATACGAGTACGATTAAGATTAGAGGCTAAAAAATTTCCATGCAAATTGTTAAAAGGGGGGGAATAAGAAATATTGGACCTATGGTCTAGCATATAATATTTATAGCAAGAAGCGAACTTATGTTTTACTGGACAGACATTTTGCACTCTATTCGTGTTGTATATAATTACTAAAATATATATATATATAAATACATAAAAATGATTAATTTCACTTAATTACAGCATTGTTTTTCTTTACTTCGAAAGAGAAAAAACAATTTATGTAATCTCATTGTTACTAAAAAGTAGCTAAACAAAAAAACAAAACAGCTAAATATTGTTCAGTTTTACACACACATATATTGTATACATATATATAGATATAGCATATAGCATTTATAGCAGATATTCATCTTATGGGCTAAAACTTATGGTTTATTTTGAAAAAATGGCTTATTGAAACAACGTTCTGTTCGCAAATAAAATTGTGTCCACATTTTGTGTGTCTGAGTGTGTGTCTCTCTGTGTGTATGTGTGTGTGTGGGTGGAGGGGGAAGGGTTGGGGGGGACTACAACTATTGATTGGGCAGCTCCGTGAGCGTCACATCGTACAGATCATCCTCGATTTGTTGCACTTCCAGCAAGAAGATATCCTCGTTGCAGTAGAACGATATCATGTCGTCATCAATTTTCGCCGTAATCCTGCAAATGCAATATAACAGTTATATGTTAGAAGGGGAAACACTTTTTTTCAGTTATCCGTTATCCGGTTATCCGTAGGCACACCCATAAAAGCATTAGTTGTGAGCATTAATAATTAGTCTAAACTACATGAATCAATGTATGTGTGTGTGTGTGTGTTTATTATATGATGTGTGTGTGTATAGTGTGTGGTTGTGTGTGTGTTGGTGTAGGTGTATAGCACTTGGGACACAGCTGGCCTTACTTACCCCTTCTTATTTGTGCGATATATGTTATTAATGCTCGTTGTTGAGATTTTGTATTTGTTTTCAATCTGCAATTGAGAAACGAGAGAAATATGATGTTTGTTGTCTGTTGTGTTTGTTTTGCAACGAGTAGCAAGTAACGAGTAACGAGTAGCGAGTAACGAGTAACGAGAGAGTGGAAATATACATATATCCTAGCAAACTAAAATATTTCTCTTATAACTCTTTTTGTGTGTGTTTTTGTGATTTTGTTCATTTGTTCATTGTTTTTAGCCAATTCTTTTTTGGAAAATTCATCAAATTTGCTTTAAAAAAACGCCCCAAACTGTAGACTGTGCTATTTTTGCTTTCATTTGTGTAGGGGTTAAGTGTAGTTAAAAATGGATTTAACACATAAATAAATATATTTTAGTTTAATAAAACATTTTTTGTTTGGACCATCTACTTATGAGTTTGGTTGTGATGAGGTTTAACAATGGTTAAGAGACGCTTTCAATTAGTTTTAACTAAGTTTTAACCATTGGTTTTATTTGTTGTTGTTTAATTATGAATAACGATTTGATATGAAATTGGGTTTATTGATGAATTTATTTTGATTATTATTATTAGACCTCATCTTCAAGATTTGAACATTTTGGCTAGAAATTTTTGCAACTTTTTAGTTATTTCATATATATATATTTTTTGTGTTTAGATCAACCAATTAGACCAAAATGAACAAAATTACAGACGTTATTAGAGGAATATTACTTTTTTTTTTTTTTTTGATAGGAACACATGCTGGGTCACTCTTCTCCTTCTCCTCCTTCTTCATCTTCCGCATCGTTTTAGTCTCAAGTAGTACTTACCGCATTAAGCAGGCCAATTGTGGTTGGTGGCACCACATGGAGCGGCGTATAGACCTCTTCGTTCTCTTGCCGCACATACAACATGACACGTTCCGTTGTTGGTGGCGTCATTCGGCCACGTTTCATTGGTGGCCCAAAGTCGGACATCGGCGTGCTGGTTAACATACTCTGATCCAATATATGATCCTTCTTATCACTGTCAAAGAAAACACGAATTTAGTATGGATATTCAATGTTGGGTTGCTTTTTTTGCAAAATGGGATCACGATTTTTACTCACGTCTGCATGTCGGGCGGAAAATGATTATGGAATTTGAGCGTTGGCGTTGCCACCTTTTGACCATGCAACAAGAATGGTGAGGCACCTTTTAGTTCCGGCGAATCAGTCTCATGCCCATAGAAGCTCTGCAAATACGAATAGAGAATACGAGTATTAATATAATATTGAGATCAAATTGTACTTTTGAGTACAAACGTTGTCAAAATCCGGCCAAGGTCGAACATCCTGAGACCAGAGAATGAAAAAATTAAGTGCATACATTTTAGAATATAAAATTTACTTATTGTCAGATTAAGACAGATTTTAAATTAAAAAAAAAAAAAAAAATTTTAGGACTTAAAATACAAGATAAAATACAAAAGAACTTAAAAAAAATAAAACATAAATAAATTAGGAGTGATGTAGAGACAGAAAACTATGTGACAAAAAAACTCTTTAGTTTAGTTGAAGATTTTGGGTATGAGTTTTTGAAGAACTGAGGACATAAGAATTTTAATGGATATGAAGAAGTTAGGATCGTTTGAGTTTTAATGAAGATCTTGAATAGGTATGTATCTGATATTAAAAAAAGGTTAGGTTGAATCTTTCGTGATGGAGTTTTAATGACTTGAAAACATAAAATTTCAAATAGATAAAAAGAAACTATGATCGGAGAAGAAAAAAATAATATAAATTTCTGTTTTTAAACTTTATTCCATATTTTTTTCAGTTTCTTAAAAAAAAACTATTCAAAGACTTCTTTAGATTTCTTTAACTTAAACTAAAAAAAATGAAAAATATCTAATACCAAAAGAATAGCTTTTTGCATTTTCAGAACTTTCTTATCCCTGCTAATTTTTGACATTTCTTTGCTTACCTTTTCCATATCCTCAGCGGGTGAGAAAAGCACTGGCGGCTTGGCCAGATCCTGCATGCCATAGAATTCGGAACGATCTGTGACCGGATGATAGAGCTCATCCAGCTTCTTGCGTCCAGTGGCTGTCATTTTACGCTTGGCAGCACGACGCTCCTCATCGCGCGTCTTACGCTCGGCGCCCTGCGAGAGAGAGAGAGAGAGAGAGAGAAAGATATGAGATGTGATGCGAAAGAAGAAGATGATGTGCGATGTTGTAGGCCTTTTAATTGCGGGTTTAGCTTACAGCTAAAGTTGGTTTGTCTTTTTTGTTGTCTTTGTTGGCGCTTGCGCAAACAGCGGCAGGTGTCTTTTTGGCCAGACGTTTGTAAGTTTGTAATTAGCAATCAATCAAAATGCATGGGATGCACTCAAACACACAACACAAACAATTTTTGTATATTTTTCGTCTCTTTTTCTTATACAGAAATTAATTAAATTCGTGAGCGTGTGTGAGCTGTGTGTTTGTGTTAGTGGGCCTAAAGCCTGCCACAGCCTGTGGCATACAACAAACACTCAACATTTGTCTGTCTGACTTTGTCTGCCAGTGATGCCAATTAAAGCTTTGTTTTAACGGCTAAATGTGGGATTTTTTACAGGAGTATGAAAAAAGCGTTTGAAGATGGCATAGTCTATGGGAGTATGACTTATACTGTTATCGATTACATACAAACAATTGGCAAACAAAAAGTGTTATCAATAATAAAGCTTAAATCTTGAATATTGATTTTCTTACAAGTAACATTCAAACAATCACAAACCACAAAAAAGTTATCGATAATAATGTTTAGAGCTTGAAAATTGTGTTTCTTACTGGTGATTACATACAAAAAAAATTATAAAGGACAAAGAGTTATCAATAATTAAGCTTTAAAATTGAATCTTGTGTTTCTCAACATACAAAAAATCAGAAACCAACAAAAGTGTTATCGATAATAAAGCTTAAACCTTGAATATTGTGTTTCTTTTTATAATCAAAAGGATTTTTTTGATAAATCATACTCGAAATCAAGATCAAAGTTTTTTTTTTTTACAGATTTTTAACACTTTTCTTCAACTTTTCAAAAGTGTTCATGTTATCGATTGTAAGCTTTGATGGCTACTTGGTTACTTTATAAATAAACTCAAACATCTTCATAAAAGCCAACCAATGATTAAACAAATAAGGAAACATATGACACACAAGTTTTTAATATCGTTTGAAAATCACTTTTAAAACAAATCATAAAAAATAAAATGTAGCTTTTATTGTATTAATTTCAACCAAAACTAGCTTTTATTGCTGCTTAAAATGGACAACACTAACTGTTGGCTGCCGTTGAATACTGTCAACAAAGAAACAAGTTTGTTGCCACCAACGCTGGCAATTGCAATTGGCCAAGCTTTGGCAGGCACCGTTAGGGTCAACACATATTTTATACATATATATATTTTTTTTTGCTTTTTACTGTACGAGAAAAATTATTATAAAATACTTAGAGAGCGAAAGATGCTGCATAGCATAAATATGCATACATCATAAATAATGTGGCGGCGCCCCAAACCATTGCACACACCATCCAATCCAGCTTGTTGCAAGCAGGCAAAGATGTTGTTGTTGTTGCCTCGCCAATTTGCCCACCTGAGCAGCCAGCTGCCCAGCTACTGCTGCTGCTTGATTGCCTTTGAGTGAGTGAGCGGGGCTAACACACACACACACACACACACATATAGAGATATTGCTGCTGTGATTGCTGGTTTGCGTGTAAACAGATTCTATGGCTCGGCGCGGGCTCTCTTGGCAGCTTTGTTGCTGTGTTGCACTTTGCATTTGTAATTAAAAATCAGCAATTGAGGCGCAGGAAGTGATACATCCCCCCCACCCCTCGCCACCCCTCAGCCAAGCCATCATGCGAATGCTGCTGCTGTTGTAGCCATTTTTTTTATAGCTCATTTTTGCTCAAGTTATGCAAGGATGTACATACATACAAACACATACATATATATAAAGCCCCTTGCTGCGCTTATCACAGCAACAAATTTAGCCTAGAGCATCAACAGCGTGTGTGTGTTTGTGTTCGCGCTGCATGTAAATAACTGTATTTTATTACATACTTTTATTTTATCTTGGCAAAAATATCGCCAAAGTTGCGCAGACAGCGCGCAGCGAATTGACGCAGTCGCCGTCGCCGTCGCCAATGCGGTCAATGTTCGCCGCCTTCTTCTTCTTCTTCATCATCATCATAATCATAATCATTTTTGCTTCTTCTTCTTGTTAAACGACTAACTGTAAGGGGGTGGAGTGGGTGGCTGGGGCGCACTTTTCGATATGGTCAATTTTATCGATAAGCTAAGCTTTTTGGCACAGATCTTCACACACAAAAATAAAAGAGTTGAACTTTCTCTCTGTTAATGTTAACGCATAAAATGTTAATGTGCAGAGCGATCTCTTGTGGGCGTTTGCTGTTAAATGGCACTAGAAAACGGTGAAAAATGCAACTTGGAAAAGTTTTTCTAGTTTTTTAATGCTAAAGTGAGAAAAGTTACTTCAAAAATGTATTAATTATAAGCTTTTTGAGATCTTTTTATATTTTGTGAAAAATCTAAACTTTTTAAAGTCTTTGGGCATAAGTTTCTAAAGCTCATAAAAATTGTTCGTTGCGCTTAATGCGCCAAAAAAAGACAGTTAAACAATAAAAACAAATAACCATTATTATGCTTGAGTGTCCATAAAAATTATAATAAAATTGCACCACCAAATGCGAGTAACGCAATTTGCTAATAGATCCCAACAGGATTTTATGTCTTACTCGTCCATATACCATCATACAAATATTGCTTACAGCAATCGTGGCAAAGATATTAAAACCAACTACCGTTTTTAAGATTATAATCTTTCAGTCATAAATTTATGTTTCATCATTGCATTTTTCAAAAACACATTTTCACAATCGAATAATATTTCTTTTTTTTTCTGTTTTTTTTTTTTTTCGCCTTGATTGCAACAACGGCAACAACCGAGTTGCAAATGCAGTGAAATCAGCCACAAAAGCAAACGAAACCAAAGTGAAATGCCTATATTTATATGTAATAAAGGATGTACGCACATACATATGTATGTATGTCTGTATGTATGGTATGAAATAAGCTGGTACGCGAAATTTAATTGATACATTTACCGATAAACACACGCCTTACAAAAATGCAAGAAGAAGTTACTTCTCGGTCAAGGAGTACAACCACAAAAGGGCCTTACAAATATGGTATAGCGAGTGCATACACTCAGAAAAAACTTTAAAGTGTTGAAGTAGTAAAGATGTTGAATGTTATTTTAAAAGCAATATGATAAAAGTTAGTTAAAAAAATATAAGGATATTCTAGTTGAATATAAATATTATAATAAAAATATTTTAAAAATTTAAGTAAAATAATTTTATGAAAATAATTAAATATTCAGTGAATACAAAGTAATTCTAGTCTCCAAAGTTTTTCTTAAGGATGGTAAAAACATAAGCCTTAGGTTCACAAAGAGTTTTTTGACAAAAAATGATATGCTTTCGGTATGTTTTCTCAAAAAAAAAAAAAGATACATTTCACATTTCATACATTAAAAGTTCTTCAAAAACTTTTTATATAAAAAAAAAATTTTGTCAGTAAAAAATAAGGCACAACTTACGCTTTAAGCCCCTAAAATATCTTATACATTTTTTTTTAAACTTTCCTCCTTTAAATTTCAGAACCCTTTATTTTTGCCAAGTGTAGGGAGTATGCAGTTGCTTGGCTGTTATTGCAAGTATACTACAATAAAAGGTAGTCAGAGGCTGAGGCAGGCATGTCCAACGTTCGTTGGAGGCAACTGTAACAGCAACAACAGGCAGAGAAGTGTAATGATATGAGAAAATTAAATTGGAAATCCACGAAATGATTTATTAATAAAGCACATCAGAGCGCAACAGAAAAAAAAGTGAAGGGTTCGGTTCGGTTGCGAAAAAGAGACCAAGGGCACAAGGCAAAGAGGGTGCCCAGGGAATCAGTGCCAAAGATGTGGAAGGGGCACAAAAAGAGAGAGAGAGCGAGAGGGGCAAGGGGTCAAGCGTTGTGTGCATTTACTTTTGTGAACGCGTTACGCTTTCCACCTGAGGTAACCAAAAGGAGTTTGATGATGATGAAGGGACAACCCATATGTGCCAGCAACGTCATCATCATCATGCAACAACCTGGCAGTTGCCCCCAATTCGATAAAAGCCAGGTTGGCAGGCAGGCAGGCAGACAAGTGGCTTTTGCCTCAAGTCACGTCGTTCAGCTTTTAGTTAGCTTTTGCTTCATTCAACCTGTTGTTGCACGTGGCAGCCGCATGTATGCATGTGTGTGTGTGCTGTGTGTGTGTGTAATTATGTGTAGCATGATGGCAAGAAATGAAATCACTTACCTTATCGCAGAAGACCTTTATCTGACAGTAGCCACGATGAAAGACTGTCGCATCCCGAGGATCCTCAAACGTATCGATCTGTACGTGCAACGGCAGACCCTGAAAACAAAGAAGAAGAAGAAGATGGAGATGAAGAAATATTTCAAGTATTATAATCGAATAACAATTATAATTAAGCCTAAACTAAGTAAGCAATTGCCTTTAGCCAGACTTCACTGTAGCTGCTCCCTTTTCCTTTTCATGCAACTCTTGCAACTTGCAACTTCGTGTGTTTCTGTCAATGAAATATCAACTTAATGGTACGCATTACAACATGCGAAAGGATGCAACAACAACAACAACAACAACTTGCAACTTGCTTCCTACGTACATATGTATATACACGTCTGCCCCCCCCCCCCTCTCCTTGTTTTTATGATGCTTCTTTTTACTTCTTTGGCCTTGCATCGCCTTGCGGGTATTATGACTATGTGATTAAGTGTGTAACACGGGTATTCCATATACGGCAGCATGCAAGCAGCATCAGGGTAACGCCTTCAGGGCTCATCAACTTGTAGACACAATCGCTCTATGTATGCATGTGTGTATGTGTGTGTGTGTGTGTGTGTACAGGTGTTTATTATAAAGCGATGCCAAAAGGCGTTCACTTGTGCTGTGTGTGTTCCTTCGCTTTAACTAACTTATAGGAGATTTTTTGCTTTGCAGTTTTTATTATCAGCTTTGATCAATGGCTTGTACTCTTCTAATCGTCTACTCATTTGTTATGTTTATGGCACAGAATACATAATGAGTTTAAGTATTTAAATAAATATACATAATGAACAAATATTTTGAAGTATTCCAAAAGAAAAAAAAAGAGCTCTCTTTGGCGTAAAGAATGAATAAATAAATGATTTATTAAACATCATTCACGAGATTATAGTCTATAGTTTTCCATATAAAGAATTCATTTCCAGAACGCACTGGGCTTTGTTTCCTTCAGAAATTTTTTTTTTTTATGAATTTTTTTCCATAACGTTGTCTTTTTTGCTCCCTTTGAGATATGTTTTATGAAAGTTAATAAAATTTTTTATAAGTTAAAGAGAATTGAAGCTTCCTTGTTTCTCTATAGAAACTGAAAATATTATTTATCTTAAGACCTTTTAACATCGAAATTGTTTTTTACCTAAACTTTTTTAGTTCCAATATTTTACCATATTACATTTGTTTTTAATAAACTAAGCATTTTCATAAGAATGTATGGGGACATAAACGCACTTTCAGACGGAAAAAAAGTAACAAAAATTGTTGGAAAAGTTTTAGATCTTATAAAGAGTTTAAGCGAGATGAATATTTATATCGATATGGCAACTCTGAAGTGTTTTGTTAGCTAAAGTTTGTTACGTTTGCTTTATAATTCCTATATTAGTGGCTAAGGCTTCTAATAAAATCATGACAATAACCCTTTCATTACCATTAAAGTCCCGTCCCTTTGTGGCATAATTCATGTAAAATACGTTCATGAATTCTTGAATTTCGGAGTACATGATACTTGCAACATGATACTTGATACATTTATTGGCCTTTGTAAAAAGTTTTTAGATTTTTACAAAGTCAGTTTACAGGTATCAGTATCAAGTAACAGATATTTTTATTGTAATGAATGAATAAAGGAAAAAACTCAGCTCTAGAGTTTTCTATGCAACACAAATCGATGGAATATTTAAGATAAATCATATAGAGTATATATGGTTTTATGGAAGGTGTGTTTGAAATGTAACAGGAATTATTTATTTCGCGTGATAAATTCGTGTTATGTTTGTTGCTGATCTTTATCGCTTGTCAAGTGCTTGAGAATACAAAAAAAAAACTTAACACGTTTCTAATAATTTATTTCTTTACGAACTGCAATAGCGATAAGGATCATGTTCTTGTCTTAAGCTTAGTTTATATAGGAAAGGGGAATCACACACTCACCTTAACACCCTTTTGACTGCTAAAATCCGTGCTTAAACATTGAACCGCAATGTTGATCTGTGAAATGAAGAAGAAGAAATGCAAGGCAATTAATATAATGTAAGCAATTAATAAAGCGTTTGTTAAAAAAGAAATTAAAGCAATATCAACAAAAAAGTAAGTAAATAAATAAATATAATACATTGTCTGGGGGCCAGAGCAGCGTCTGTGTCTCTGTTATTAGAAGCAATTGTTTTCTCTCTATTAAGTCGATGTCCTCTTTATGCCCACGACAGTTTAAAAAATTCCAACACACACATACGCACACGCACAACAAAAAAAAAAAAAAAGCGGGGATACTATATACAGTTGGGTTATGGCAATGGCAATGCCAATGAAGCTGCAGTTGGCAGTTGGAGTTGGCGATGGAGACAATAACAAGGCAATACACAGAGGACCAAACCGAACATACAGGTGAGTGAGAGGCGGGGAGGGGGGATTGGTTTGGTGGGTAGAGCAAGAGGGGTGTGAGGTATGATGCTGCGGCAAGTTGTCTTTTGCAAACGCATCCAATTCATTTTTTTTTTTTTTTTTTTTTTCATTTCATTTCATTTTAGTTTCGACTTCGATTCAGTTGCTCAGCGACAGACTTCAAGTCGCACGCAGTGTGTGTATGTGTGTGTGTGTGTGTTTAAAGGCATTTTAAGCATGTCCAAGCCAGATGCGACGAGCCAAAGACAAACAGTCGGACAACAACGTCGTCGTCGTATAAAAAAAGAGTAGAAAATCCATCAACGCAAAAATACCAAAGGAAACAATCTTAATGGTAAAAGTGCAACGCGGTCGACGCAGCGCTGCCAACGTCGCTGTCGCAGTCAACGTCGCTGTTGTCGTTGTCGATGTTGGACGACGTGGAGCAGTATTTAATGTGAATAATTAGCGGGCGCGTACCATATAAGAGAGGAGACAAAACCAGACAGACAGACAAAAGCTGCAGGCTGCCAAGCGAGTGGAGGGAGGGGGGGGGGGAGGTAGCTTGCACAAGATGCAGCACCTGCGTGTCGGTGCGTACGAAAGTTTTTTTTTTTTTTGCTGCTGCTGCTGGGAAAGGCAAAAGATACGCGCACAGCGACAGATACAGATGCGCAGATACGCAGCGAAGAAAGAGAGAGAAAGAGAGGGGAGGGTGGGGGATTGAATGCAGCCTAACGGCATAAAACGAAATCGACATTATGCGCAGACGCAGACGCGACGCGCTGCGCTCTCTCTCTGGCTTTTGGTCAAAAAAACGTAAAGAGTTTTTGGATTAACATCTCAGCGCGTAAACAATTTGTAAATAAAAAGCGCGATATCGAAATGCAATGCACTTATGGCCAACAAGCCAGTTAGCCAATTTAATAACTGCTTACCAATTTGACACAAGTCACTGAACTTGACAACAACTAAAACAACAACAACTACTACGTGGAAAATCAGTGCAGTTTTCGTTTTAGTTATCGTATTAAGTCTTCGATATTGACAAAGGCATTTGGCTTAAACTTCAACTACACTTGGCTACAATACTCAACTAGTTAGTCAGTATAGTAAACCTTTTAGATAGTTGCATTTATTGCCATATTTATAATTGGCTTGATTATCATATTAAAACAATTGTACTCTGCGTCATACTCAGATTAATGATTGTTAGCTGAGGCGTATGTGTGATATGAATTATTATTAATTGATATTACAAATGTTTTCTTCGTACATGAAAGATTTTTTCAGGTATTTGTAGTTGCTTTTAAAAAAGTATTGAAATGGGATTAAGTACAATTAAAAAGTTAAAGTTTTGTTTTCTTTAATAATAACAAGATATTATAAACATTTTTATCCCTTTTATGTTATTTTGCAATATGTTTTATCATTTATTACAGTTTTTTACAAATTCTCTACAAAGTATGTGGACAATAAACGTGGAAAGGGCTAAGAGGAATGAAAAGAAAGCTTAAAAAGAGTCAAAACTAGTTTCAATCAAGCATAGTTTAGATAAATCAAGAACGCAGAGTCTTTATATACGAAACGATAGCAAAAACTTAACTTGAATTGAGATAAAAGAGCTTAACTTAAGGTAAGATCTTCCCTAACAAGATGTTGAAGTCAATATATATTTTAAGATCTTTCCCAACAAGATATCATATTCAACATTTACTTGAATCCTAAGGCATTTTTATTGATATATGAACTTTAATCTGTTTTTTCCATCTAAAACCACATTTTGTTGTTTCTACTTTTTTTTAAAAAAAACTATATTTCAAAAATAAATGCCTTTACAAAATTTGAAAAAATGCTTCCTTAAGCTTTAATATACGCTAAGCTTTAACTAAAAATTAAGTTTTTTAACATTTACTCAAGTCTTGATTAAATCAAAGACGCTTTGTTAAAGTACCACTCGAATTTTATGCACCTGCTGCAATAACTTTAAAACTTTTCTTCATTATTTTATTTTTTGTTTGTGGGTGGGAGGAGCTCCTTAGGCTCACAGTTTATTATGTTTTCCCATGCTTGAACAATGTTGCATATTAGTCAATGGTACATTCGGGGCGTATACGTAATATGGCATGGCGCACATGGCGCTTGATTCGCTCAAATAGAATTGCAAATATTTTTTTGTTAAGGCGATTAAAATTGCTGATAATTGCTAAATTAAACGCGCTGCGGTCTCAGCGCTTAAAGCCAATATGCAACACATGGCAATAAGCACAAACAAACACACACACACACACACATACATAGAGTAGCATATGGGGAGAGAGGGAGACTGAAAATTGTCGTGGCAGCAGGTGATTAAAACTAAGTGTCATAAATAAATAAATGCATAAATTATTCTCTTTTGAATAAGCGAAACTCGCTAGAGCGAGATGGCAATACACACACGTAATGTGCGAGCGAGATAGCAAATGAAGGCGACGCGCGTTGAATAATTTGCGTTGTACAATATTGCAATTGAAAATAAATCACAAATTAATTCTTAACACACACACACACATACACATAACAATGAGCGTCATTTATTTGCCGTCTCGTTCATATATTGTTGTTGTTGTTGTATATAATTGAGGCGGCGCTCGAAAAACCGCAAGCACACAAACAAAATGGAGACTAAAAACAGTTGTTGGGCATGAAAGAAGAAGAAGAAGATAGAAGTTAGAACTTACCTTGGCAGAGCTCTCGAGCGGATTCCAGTAGACGGCAATGGCATTGTGCGACACTTCCTCAATGCAACCAACGAGACCAACCGAGTTCTTTGTATCTGCAACACACACACATAAAAATGTAGAAAAAGATAAGCAAAACGCGGAAGGCAAAGAGAACGAATCGCGTATCGCGGTTATTTTTTGTTGTATTTAACAATTAAGGAAAATCTTTCTGTGACAAGTGGCTAATGAGTTATGTTTGATGGGGCAACAGGATGTTGCAGCATGTTGCAAGTAGCAGCAAATAGCGGCAGCCAGCGCAGCAACTAGCCAAGATTATCTGCAATCAAACCGAACGAAACGAACGAACGCATTGCATTGCACGTTTATCAATGTCATAACTTGGAGTTGTTTGTGCCTTGTGCGTTTGCCCCTTTCATCATCTACGGCTCTTTTGTCTCGTTCAATAAAAACCAACAATTTACGGCCTAGAAATCCTATATGCACAAACAGAAACAGGGCTACAACGGGGTGCCTCTGCCCCTGCCTCTGCCTCTGCCGCCGTTTTTAAACATTTTTACGCACCTGCATCCAAGATTCTTTGCTTCACGGAATGCTGACGACTGTGCCAGAATTGCCAGGCCTTTATCTCATCTTCGGGACTCTTCTCCTCGCGAAACATTAACATGATCACACTCTGCAACAGAAAGAAAAAACAAACGAATAAGGGTGATGAAAACATGAATAAAAAACAACAAAACGGAAATTAACTCAAGTTTAAAATATGTCGCTTTAAAAGCATACAATGTTAGCTTTGAGAAAAGAAACTTAATTAAATAGAATTTTTTATTGATTTTTTGAGGGTTTCATATGTGATTTTTGTAGTAAAGCTTTTCATAGTTCCTGAGAAAAAACTGTTATATTTTTTATATAGGCTTAACCCCAAGTTAAATTGTTTATATAGGTTTGATTTTTTGTTACAACACAATAGGATAAAGACTTAAACCTCGGTTAAATCTAATCGTTGCTCTATCTTTGTACTTGCCATTTACAGGGTATTGCTATAACCTTTTTTATATAGGTTCGTGCTTTTGTCACAATACTTAAAACATATGCTTAACCCCCAGTTATATCTAATTGTTGCTCTATCTTTGTATTTGCCATTTACAAAGTATTGTTATCATCTCGTTTTTGTCTTTAAGACAAAGCTAAACCTCCAGTTAAATATAATCGATGATCCATCTTTATAATCTTTCATTCTTTTATCACATTACTATAAGATCTAAGCTTAAACCTCAGTTTAATCTTTGTATTTGCCATATACCCCTCTTTTTTATAAAGCTTCCAATACTATTAGAAAAAGTCCTTACCATCAGTTAAATCTAATCGTTGTACTTTCTTTATAATCTTTTCAATACTTTAACAATACTTTAAGACAAAGACTTAATCCCCGGTTAAATCTATGTATTTGCCATTTACAGGATATCTTACAGCCCCCCGTTTAATCTGCAACTGTCTAACCTCGCTTGACATATACGCGTTGTGACACATGTTTTGGCTGCCGATGCCCAAGTTATTTAGCTCGCACCCTATATAAAGTCAAAAGGATTACGACAGACAGAAAAAAAGAGGACGAAACTCGATTTAGCAGAAAAATATCTAACACTCGGTTTTGTGTATCGGAATGTATCATCAGCATATCCAATGATCTGTGCTGTTCCCAGAGATATTTGCATTTTGTGTGCATCATTTATGTATTTTTCAGTTTTGAATAATTACGTTGACAGCGCAGAAAAGGAAGCGCATAGATATAAAACAACTACAGTGTCCCGACTGTTCCAACCCCTTTTTTTCAACCCATACACCCCTCCCCCTGCTCTTGCTGCACAACTGATTACTGTGCATAAATATTTTTGTGTATTTTGTGCGCCTTTTTCCTAAGATCTTTAAGTTTTCTTCAATGTTTTTTTTTTTTAATAAATATTCATGGGCTAATCAGCTCGTAAATTATACTTTTTTTTTGTCAGTTTTTCACAGTTAGGCGCAGTCTCTGGGAAATGGATATGGAAATGGACACGTCTCTCTATGCAAATGTTGCTTTCTTAGTTTTAAACTTTAATGTGTTTTATGGTTTATATGCCAGGCCCAAAAGAAAAGGGCTAGAGGGTTAAACAAATAAACTCGTAAATTCATTTTGACACTTCGTTTTTTTCTAGCGCCTTGCGCAAAAATTATTGCACTTTTATGGTAATACGAGAAGCGTTTCGGGCAAAGGACACTTCATAAAAAAAAGGGTAGTCAAATGGGATGATCGTTTCTAGGACTCAAAGTTCTCATTTTCACTTATTTGATTATTCTTTATCTCAGATTTCGTAACTTTTTTTCGTTTCTTAGGTTTTTTTTGTGAGATTTGAAGATATGAAGTTCTGCATTTCTTATCTTAAGATCTTTTTGGGACTTTCTACATGATCAATTGATTTTTTTTTCTGTTAACTTAAGATCGGCAAGTTCTCATTTTAACTGTGATCTTAATTTATTCTTCGTTTTTTATTTTCCAATCATTTTTAACCAATTTTGTTCCCAGTTCTCAGGATTTGTTTCCTATTATTATACGTTTGTACTTAAGATCTAAGATCTTTACTTTTGCTTTACTTTAACGAATCATAGAAATCAGTTTACCTCTTTGCCTTTTTTACTTCTTTATCACTTAAGATCTGTTTTGGCATTTATTTGTTTCAATTTTAATTCAATTTCGTTTTATCTTCAAACATAAAAGATCTTTCTGTTTGTTTCTTAAGTTTTTCGTTTTTGTTGGCTTCAATTTGTCGCAGCTTTTAATTTACGTATGCAAATACTTCAGAACATTTGAAAGACAGTTCCTATTTCGAACCCCTTTTTCTCTTGACAGAAGCGAGAACTCAATCACAATTGTTGTTTACTTAGCCGAACCGTTGGCACTTCCATTTCCATTTTCACTTCCTCATCTTAGAACATCTAAGAACACTCTAAGGCTCTTCCCCACTCTCATCCCACTTCCCATTTATCAACAACTGTAACTTTGATTGTCATTCTTCAGAACTCAACGGGTTCAGTTTACAATTTGCATTTTGCCAGTAGCGGCAGCGGCAGTCAGTCAGAGGAGACGTCATTTAAGCTTATCTGATTGATGATGTTGATGTGTATTGTGCCGAACGGCCCTCTGGAATCCTTATGGTAGTCCTGAATAAACAACGTGTACGTGAGTATGTGTGTGTGTGCTGAAAGGCTCACAAATTTGCATTCAAATTCTCATAAAGGCAGAGCGCCTTGGCGGCGTATCATTTATCATTTATCATCGGGATATGCATATAAGGTAGGAAAATAAAACTTGAGATCACTGAGCCTTAAGCAGGATATGCATGTCCCTGTGTTCGTCTTGTGTAATTGAGCAAAGGGTGGCAAATGCTGCCAAACTTGATTAGCGCTCTGGACTGAAATAGACAAACGTCTCCTCAGGACAAATAGGCTGAAAAGGGTTTTTATTTCCCAACTACGAAAACTGGTGTTGACAACATAGCTCCACAATCAATAGATGTGTATGTGTATGAATTTACCTTAACCGTTGTATTCTTGATTGGCTTATCCGCATCGTGCACATATTCAAGCGTTATGCCATAGAACTGACCCTTGTTGATGTAGGTGATGCGATCGTCCTCGCGACGCTGTGACGAGCTGATCGGGCTCTCCAAGTTATAGCGAAAGCCCACATTTGTGAAGCTGCAAAAGGCAACAGAGAGATAACGAATCGTTAGAAAGAACATAAAAATTATATTGTTAGCTTTTAAAACCCTATAAAGTATTTAGTTGTTGTACTTACATTTTTGGTATTTGTATTTTGTCAGCATCATTTTGGCGTCCAAAGTCGTGCCAGGGTCTTGAACGTGTCGAACCGTTTGTGCTCGTATCCACCAGTGATGTGGTTGGACTATTCTGGCTGCCATGCACCACAGTGCGCTGCTGGATGCTATTAACCGAAACGGGTATGCTGCCATTGGCATCAATTAAGCTACCCGGCTGACAAAGTTCCGTATAATCGAAGGACTGTAAGAGAACATTTTTAAAATTTATTAGTTTGGCATTAAAATAGTTAGCGAATAAGGTAAAAATTAAGTTTTAATGGACACGTTACGCATTACTCGCTACTCGTTGAATGCTACTCGCTGCAAAATTTGTGGTGAAAGGCCTAAGTGTGTTATTGGAATGGAAATTTACGAAAAGTGGCTCTCGCTACTATTTACTCGTTACTCGTTACTTGCTTTGTGGGTTGATATGTATTGTTGGTGTTCAAGTTCACAAAAACGCAAAAGTTTACGCTTAATTTTGCCACTCGCTACTCGTTTCTTTTTACTCGTTACTTTAAAAAGTTATTTTTTCATGCAATTCATTGTTATGTAAAGATAAATACAGTGTACAAAATATTAGTTAATGGTTAATGGATTTATATATATGTATATAAATAAGTATATGTTTGGTATATCTTAAATTAAAAGGATTAATATAAATGGACACGCTACGCATTGATTGTTAAATATTAATCAATTAACGTTTTAATGGACACGCATTGCACTACTCTCTTACTTACTCGCTACTTATACTCGATACTCGTTACAAAATCAAACTAGCTGCGAAGAGATTTGTTTTTTTTTGTATACCTGCTGTATGTGATTTTGATCCCGCGGCGTTATGGCATCGGTGCCAATACCAGAATCGGGACTAGGCAAATCGACGGTCAAACCCGCCGCCGTTATAGCCTTGGCATACAATGGTGTACTGCCATTATTTTTCACAGACAAATCCTGTTGTTGTTGCTGCTGTTGCTGTTGCTGCTGCTGCTGTTGACTGTGGTGCTGCTGGTGTGCATTGCTGCTGGTAAGCACTGTGGTGGTGGTGGGCCCATTGCTGGTGAAACGTGCCTCATACACGCCACCCACGGGCTGTGGCTGTGCGGCTGCCGAAACGGATACATCCTCGCCATAGAGACTGCGCGCTGTGCCGGCGGGCACATAGCCGCCCTGGCCATCGGGCGTAAAGTATTCGCGGTAATAGGGTTCCGTTATGAATGTGGTGGCGGGTGGTGGGCCGGGCGGCAGCCGCGTTGCGGTGTACATGCCATAACTATCCGTTGTGATGTACGGCCCGGGACTGGGACTTTGGGCTTGCAGTGAGCTCTGCTGTGTGCTGTTGTTGTTGCCATTGCTGCCGTTCTGCTGATGTGAGGTCTGCAGGATTTCACAGTTCAATTCTCACACACAATTCTCCATACGCCACAACTCGCTCTCGAACACTTACCTGTAGATAAATCTGTGTGCCGCCCGTGGTAGCATACATCTCTAGATTGGTTGTGGCTCTGGCGGGACTAGTTGCAGTTTCACTTGTTCTTGCAGCAGCTCTTGCGCCACTTATTGTTGCAGTTGCCTCAACTTCAGTTCTAGCTGCATCCACGCGATATATCTGTAAATTTGCGTTTTGGTTTGTTGTTGGTTTGTTTGTTGATTTTTGCAACGTGGGGGTAACTTATACCACGATAAGTCAATAGTTTGGAATGCTTTTGACCTTAGTAGATTAATAACTTTAAGAGTTCTTTGATAGATTGATTCTTACTTCACAATACTGTTTGATTAAAGAGTTTAGGCTATTCTGATCTTATAAAAATATCATTTAAGTGTAAAAGCTTTAAACAAAGCATTCTTTGATCTTAAATAAAAAGTCTTTAAACTTATATCTGAAAAATCTGAGTCAAACTTTACACAGATCAGAACTTTTGGTACTAGACTCAGACTCAGATAAAATAAGACATTTCTGAAACGTTTTTATCTCCATTTACAAGAATCTTTTTCTTCCCTAATGTATTTTTTTCATTAATCATATATAACTTTTCGAGCAAGCTTTTAAGAGTATGATCTTGCAGAGAGATTCGTAAGGCCTTCGTTGATGCTGATCTAAAATTCAACAAGCCGGCACCAAAATAATCAAAACAATACTTAAGGGTATCGAATTGGTTCAGCCCCAAAGGTATATATGTATTTGTTTTGGGGTATTACATTGATTGATCGCAACACACAAAAGCAACAACAACAACAATTATAACTGCTGGTCAATGTTTTATTGTTGATTGATGACTGATTATGAACGCGGAAGGTCAAAATGGACCACGACGGTGACAAAAGAGCGTCTTGTGTCTCGCGACTCGCGAGTTCTTTTTCAACCTATCTGATTCATAAATACAAAACAACAACAACAACAACGACAGTATAAAGCTCCATAAGTACAGTTTATAAAATCGAAATCAAAATAAAATGACAAAAAAAAAAAACACAAAACGCTATAATAAAAATCGAAACAGTCGTCGGTTGTCGAGTGGAAAGAAACCAATTAAAATGCGAGAAAAAAATCAAAATACATAACTTATACACTCTGTATATATATATATGGTATATAATGAAAGATATATACTCATATATGCATATGTTAATTAGCATTGCTTTTTTTCTGATTATATTTTATTGATCGCACCAAAATGTCAAACGTTTTTCGACTGTATTTCGATGCTTTTTTTTGTCGCTAAATGAGGTAATATACAGACACAAAGACGAAAAAAGATACAAAGATACAGGTGCCACGCCCTGTTTTAAGTCTTAAGCGCTTGGCTTAATTAACATTTAGTTGATGAGTCTTTCACGCCGCAGCCAGAAGAAAGTGAAATCAAAGACGTCATCTTTGAAACCTGAAGAGTATTAGAATCAAATTCGTCAAATCTTTGTTTAAAAAGTATCAGAAACAGTTGAAAGCATCTTTAGTGGTCTTCTCGCAGGTGGAGGGGGGGAAACATTCTAGCTGCGCGAGCTAATTAAATTTGTTCATAAAAATCAATTTGCATTTTTGTTTTAAAACCTCAACGTGCAACGTCAGAAAAGGCCTTGGCTAAACCTAAAGCTTTAAGCCAACGATTTTGACTGAGATTTTGTTGTTGTTATTGGTTTTTTTTTTTGGTTTTTCGGTGCGTGTCACAACGAAAACATCGAAAAGTTTTAGGAATCGTTCGTTAGCGTGTGCTATTATAAAACAATACACTTTGCATATATGCCATATAGATAGATAGATATACAAATGTATCTTCAAGATACACACACAAACACATTTAGTATCTACGTAAACTGAGCTATTGGCTAGAATTATGCTAAGCATACCGAAGCCCGACTCTGGCACATATTTATGTATGAGGAAGAAATAAAAAATAAGCAACAACAACAACAAAATTTAAATAAAGCCAATTAACTATTTTAATGCCTTCGGTTTGATAAAAAGTGAAACTTTTTTTTTTATATTTTAGTTCGTTCATTCGTTTGTCAAGATTCTGTTTAGCTGGCATTTTTATGCATATCGTTAATTCTCGGAAATAAACCAAGGCAAAACAATAATACAGACAGAATTATTATTATTATTAACAAAAATATATATATACAATGTACATAAATGTTTATATAATCTTTTTAATAGTTCTGTTTTTGGCATTTTGTCTTTGTTGCTGTTGTGCGTTTTAAGTTCTTTTGAGATGAGTCTTCAATTAAGACAAGGTACTTGGCTCTTTAGCTGCTTGGTAATGATGGGAAATGTTGCTAAAAAGCATTTATCGATAATTTTGTAATGCATATTTATTTAGTTTAGTGAATGTGTACTGGAAACTAAAAAAAACTAGAGTTCATCTGTGTTAAAGTTAGCTATGAAAACCTATCGATAGCATTTTCGATAACGTTGCATTCAATTTGCTTTTAGTTTTGTTTAATTCCAGCTTGTTAAGGCTTTGTTAAGCTGTTCGGATGACAAGAAAAAGCTTTATATTTTAATCCACAATGTATTTAACGACAATAAACGATAAAAATGGTATCGATAACACCTAATGCCCTTGTATTTGAGTTCTCATTGTTACTTTATGCATACTTCAAGTAATAACAGCTTTACATCTACAGCTTTTGAGCTCTACAAAGCTTTAAGCGACATTGTTCGATAAAAATTGTATCGATAACACGATCTCAAGTTTTCATTGTAACTTTATGTATATTTAGTTAACTTAACTTCATAACCTATATAGTTGTAACTACATTTAACGATAACAATTGTATCGATAACACCTAAAACCTTTGTTCTAAAGTTGTCATTGCAACTTGATGCATATTTTACTTAAGTACTGCTTCAATTAAGACAAGCGTCTTAAATCAATAATAAAATATGCATAAAGCATTAATCGATAAATGCATTTGTGTGTGTTTTTTTTTACATTTTTGTGTTCGATCTGAGTAATTTTTTACAATTAGCTTAACAGCAGGCGGTTTATTGACACCATTTTTATTTATTTCGCTTGTTGTTGTTGCTGTTGTTGTATTTGTTTGCTGACGTCGTTGTTGTTGCTGTTGTTGGAATTTTTGTTTTTTGTTATTGGCTAATGATTACACTTTCCGGTGTGAGAGTCAATTGCAATATCAATTTTTCATTTTGTATTGATATTGATATACATATGTATATCATTCGTTCATTATGTCATTGCATCAATATTCAATTATAAATTCTGTTGGCATAAATTAGTCAAAGCGATTTGTTTGTATAAAAACCTTTCGACTTTATTAACTAGGCGACGCGACGCGTGTTATGCAAATTCCTTAACAATAATTAGCAAATCGGCTTGCAATGCGAAATATGACAAACATATTTATAGTGCAATGCAAATTGCAAGAAACAACAACAACAACAACGAGAACAACAACAGTGACATGAAAACAAGGCAATTAAAAATAATAAAAAAAAATTTTGCTCAATGAATTTTATTTTTGCCCCCTTCCTATACATAATTTACTGTCCACACACACATGTGTGTGTGCAGACGCCAAAAGCCCACTCTCATCTCTGCAAAAAAAAGCGTTAAAAAGCAACAACAAACTGTTACTGTTACTCCGGTTGTTGTTGTTGTTGTTGTTGTTTCTCTGTTTGAGTTCTCGCGCGCCAAACAAAAGACTTGGGCTCTCAAACTTGTTCGCTAGCGCGTGGGTGTTGAAAGGCAACGCGTTGCGGCTCAGCTGCTGCTGTTCAGCGCGCACGCCCACACACACAGGTTGTTCGTTGTTGTTGTTGTTATCATTGTGTATTTGTCTTTTGCGCGTGTTCGTTCAATTTGTGTTGCATTTGTTTCGTTTCGGTTCGTTTTTTTGTTTTGAGCGCGCTTTTGCATTTTGATTGCAGGTGTTTTGTTTTTGTTGTTGTTGC